>JASDDO010000008.1:386129841-387329841 GCA_030015575.1 Agapanthus africanus | reverse complement strand
GAGGAGAGAGAAGAGGAGGCGAGGAGGGGCATGTGGGCGGCCTCACCGGCCAAGAGAGAGGAGAGGCGAAGGCGGGAGGCGGCGGGGTCGAGTGGGGCCCAGGACGCCACGTCATCGGAGGGAGAGAGAGGCATTGTGAGGAAATGAGCATGGGCATGGGCTGCTCTCTCTCTCTCTACTTAATTGAAGTGAAAGGAGGCGATGGTCCAAAGGAGAAGAGAGGCGACAGATTGATGAAAAGGGGCTTCATTTTATAATGCGACCCTTCACATTTTCCATTTTTATAATGCTGTAAATGTATATTATATATTGATATATTGATGATGAGGGTGCAGTCTGGGAAGACGAGTTTTGGACAATTCATATATCCGATATGAAATCTTGGAAAACCTGATATCATAATCGGACCAGACTTGACAGGTGTTCTAGTGCATAATATATACCTAAACACATAAATTCGGGTTTTTGGCAGAATTAAGTTTAGACGAGTGGTTCCGGTATTCTCTTTTTTCTTTCATGATTAGCATTGTTGAGCAACAGTACTACAAATAAGGGTTGCCCCTACGGATTTATCGGTAGGGGCAAACCACTATCCCTACGGAGATGTGCGTAGGGGCGAAAAAAGACCCCGTAGGTGCAAAGGCCGTAGGTGCAAGTTGAAGCCCTGAACTTGACCCTACGGAGTTCTGTGTAGGACGGGTTTCACCTACGGAGTAGGCCGTAGGGTAAAAAAACTTATAATATTTACGGGTTTTTAAAATATATTAACTGTACCTATGGAGATAGCCGTAGGGCCACGTACTATCCCCTACGGATATCTACGTAGGTACTTATCCGGAGGGGCAAAATATCAGAAATCCTGATATTTTACCTCTACGGATAACTCCGTAGGGACTAAACAATGGCCCCTACGGATATGTCCGTAGGGGCGCTCCCAACCCCCCTGGTACTGAGATCGGGGGGAAATATCAGTTACTGCTGATATTTTACCCCTACGGATATAGCCGTAGGGACAACATGTGTACCTACGGATTAATCCGTAGGTACACATTATCTGTATTTTTTTTTATAAAAAAAAGGCTGCCTGATTTTTTCCCGCCCTGTGCACAATAATATATATAACAATAAAATATAAAATTAATCATCACACAACATATATCGCAGTATTCATAATCACATCTCACGCATATAATATACAAAAGAAACCCAAAAACTGAATATGATATAAATATAAACCAATATCAATATCATTTCAAAATGTAGTGCAATATGTATGATATAAATAAATACATGTTTCAAAAAATATGAATCAAAAATCTACTCTAGCTCGGTCCAGCTCCACCCCTGATAAACGATAGAATCAAGCGCGCCTGCTCCTCGGTCAATAAACCCTGCAATTCGGCGCGTGCGGGGGTCTGAGCGGCCTGTGGAGCTGGCGATGTGGTCTGCGCAGCCGCCGTCGAGGCAGTCGCTTGCGGAACCGCGGCTGCGGGAGTCTGAGCGGGCGGTGGAGCTATAGGAGCTGTCTGCGGAACCGCAGCCGATGTAGTAGCTTGCAGAGCCGCAGCCTAAGGAGATGCATGTGGAGGCTCGGTCGATGTACCCTGTCGCGTCTGGACTTAACGTGTGTAAGAAGCGTGTAAGAACTGTGTAGTATTCGAATTCGTATCATTATTAAGTTATTTCGAAACCCCATTTGGATATCTAGTTTGGAAAACCGTTGTTTATTTTAATTACATATGTATGTATGATTAATCAAACTTAAGTCTAAAACCAAATAAGCTCAAGCTACGTACTAATTATGGATATGTTGATATCTATAATATGACATGATATTTTACTATAAAGTAGTATACATACCAGCATCTCCTTCAACTCCTGAACGGTGGCCCTCAAGCTCTCCAGTTCCTGATGGACACGTCGGTCACTGGAGACGGAGGAAGTAACCGCCGGGGTGGAGTCCAACCTCATATGGGCCCTGCTAGGGCCCAGTCCCCGGCCTCTCTCCCAACCTCCGTGGTGCCCTCCGTGTGCGGCGTCCAGAACTGGGGTCAGCAGCCTCGGATCGCTCTGTCCGGTAAAATCGATCCCCGAGGCCTCGGCCTGCTCAACCACCCGCTCCTACACCCACATTAAGCAGTAAAGTATAAGTATACAATTTAAACTTGAACCTTCCAAAACTAAAATTTCAAATTTGGGTAAAATAAATATTAACACTTACGCAATACTCCTGGGTAGCGACGTCGGGATATCGAAGCTCGCCCGTGGCGGGATCTGTCGAGGTGCCGTGGACGGCAAGATATGCGGACAGCACGCTCGGTGTACCACCTGACACCACGGTCCGAGCTGTCTGCAATATTAGAAAATAACTCTTAATATTAGAAATATTAGAAAATAACTCTTAATATTGCAGAATATCACAAAGGTCGGTCTATTGTAATTTACCGATAACTCCATGGCTCGAGTAATATTCCTCGAGCCACCTGTGTAAGTAGGGCGACCCCTCTTCGCCGACTTCCTGTTCTCTGTATTCTGAACGGCCTGTTTCTGCACAACGCATTAACATTTAGTTTTCTAATTAAGGAACACAAAAAATAAATTATATCCTAAACAATGAATTACATTTAAAATACATACCTGTTTGCGCTGGGAGTCGAAATATTCGCACAATAGAGGTCATGTCTCCACGTCGACTCTCGCAAACGCCGGAGTAGATAGGAGGGCCGCTCTCTCTGCCTCGGGGGTCGCCATCCACAGGGAGTAGCAGTCGACCTTCAGCTCATTCCTGTTGTATCGGACCTTGGCCTGCATGTTCTTCATCAGGCCATTGTACAGAGCATGAAGGTCGAGCACCCTCCCCGGATGATCAGGGTCGGCTACAGGCTGAAAATCGTAATCCAACTGAAAATACAAAAAAAACATTGTTATTAGATTGCAAGTGTTAATAATAAATATGATAAGCGGATAGATCAACTGAAAATATATATTAATACGTACCTGAGCCTGATCAAAGAAGAGGGCGAATGAGCGCTGGTGCGGCTCGCCCCACTCAACGTGAAGTGGATAGTTCTTCACGAGCCGGTTCTCGTCCCCCATATACCGGCCGAACCTCTCGGTATGAGGACCGGTATAGTGATAGTCAAGGGTAAAAAAAAGGGGGAATGCTGCCTCCCCCTAGCTCTGTCAGGCCTCAGCCTATGGGACTGATTCGGGCCTCGAGTCCCCCTCTGGGGATGGGGAGGCCCTGCGTCTGCACGAAATATCAAGACAATCAATATTAAGACAAAGTTGTATTAAGAAATCAAGGTTAAACGAAAATTCAAGTGTGATATATACCTCCGGTGACTATCGCACGAGCCTGGGCCCGGGCAGCAGCACAAGCGGGACGATAGTTCCTCCGGTGAGGAACAACCGGGGTCCCGGATGCGGACGCATCCCCTCCAACTAGAAAATAAACATTGACGCTAAATTTCCATGAAGTTCATATTTATTCTATAGAGCATATGTAAAATGAATAAATATTTTAAATTTATTCATACTAACCTGCAGACGATGCGGAGGGTATGGAAGCGGCAGGAGTGGCCCCTGCGGAAGATGTGGACGCACCACCTTTAATTAGACAATTAAAAATAGATTATATAAGTAATTGCAAAAAGAATGTGTAGATCAATAATATAACGTTCTAAATCAATATGCATGCACTATAGGATATATAAACATACCCGTAGGTACGGTGGTGTCACCACCTACAACTAGACAATAATAAAAATTGCTAAGTAAGAGCAAAAGGAATGTGTGTATTTATGATATAGCATTCTAAATCAATATACATGCACTATATGATATATAAACATACCTGGAGGAGCGAGAGTGGCCTCTGTCCCAGATGTGGACGCATCACCAACAACTAGACAATCAAACATTGACAATATAAGTAATTTTGACATAAACATGCATGAATATCTGTAATATTACATTCAAAATGGATATGCATGCAGTATACCTGGAGGTGTGGCAAAATCCACACGGAAGGAGGCATCCGAAGGGGTCTCCGATCTGGGTGCAAGACCGGCCTCCGATCTGGGTGCAAGACCGGCCCTCTGAAGCTCCCTACGGAGCTCTCTGGGCGGCAGAACCGCTCTGCCTCTGCCTCTGCCGCGGCTGAAGCTCCTGCCGCCCCTCATTGCTCCCGACATCGTCATCAAATCTAGATAAACGGTTCGTGGACGCATTAGACAATCATTAAAAGTATTGACTATATATGTATAGAGCGTAAAATGTGAAGTAATAATATAACATTACTGATAACCTTTTTCATTTCGTGGGCGCATTATACATATCTACTTGGATTTCATCGTCGATGTCATTTCTAACCCACGTAACTTCATGATCGGTCGAAGACAACCCGTCCTTCGAAACAGACGGTCGGAGCACTTTAAGCCTTCTTTCTTCTTCGTCCTCATCGCTGTCCTCGAATTCTGGGACATCGTAGACATCTCTGGGTTTCCATCGGCATACAACACTCCATCCCGGATGCTTCAAACACTGTGAGTAGTATACTTGGAATGTTTGGTTCGGAAAGATAAACGGATCTTCCTGACCGTAAAATCGAAGTGTGTTCACACTGGTCAATCCATATTCATCTTTCCAAGTCCCAAGATTGCTTCGCCACCTGTCCGTATCGGTTCGCGGATCGTACCAAGTACACTGGAATATATAAAAGGGTTTTGATCATCCGGGATAGTGGGTGCCGAGTATACAATTTAAATACCCATAGTAAATCACACCGTCCGATTCTACCGTCGCAATCCCACTATTCTGAATGGTTCTAGATGTTTCTATGTCCTTAACTTCGAATTTGTATCCAAGGACACCAAATCCTTTGTAATATGCAATCTCCATACTAGGAAATTGAGCTAAATATCTTGAATCACTCTCAAATGATGCAGACAAGTTCGGATCGTGGATCTAACAAAACAAATTTTACGACAAATACATAACGATACAAGTTTAGATTAAAACTGATAGCAATAAAATGTTATTCGAATAACTTACATGATCTGTGACCCAATCACAAAAATTATCCTGATGGTATTTTTTCAAACGTTCTTCGTTCCAATCAGGATGCCCCTCACGTACCTCGTTAAAATGAATTCTGTTTTCGACAAATAATTGTGACATTAATATTATATCATTTCATACACACACAAACACAGATATAACAATTAATCCAAAAAAACTTACTCTTTAATTTGTTCAAGACATGCGCAATTAAGCAAGATAAACCAGTATATCTTGTTGATAAACATAGTGTCTACCCTCTTATACTCGGCTTTACCATATGGCCCGTCTTGAATTCTTCGTGGTCGGTTAAGCCTTGTCTCAATGTTCTCGTCCAGATAGCGGGAACAAAATGTGGTTGCTTCATCAAGAAGATAACCTTGCATGATAGAACCCTCTGGTCGATTTTTATTGCGTATATACTTCTTAAGAGTGTAGAGGTACCTAATGAAAATATGTTGAATAAATAAATACAGGCATACAGGACAACAATAAATTTATAAATTGCGCGAAACGAAAAATTACACGTACCTCTCGACGGGATACATCCATCGATATTGTACCGGTCCGGCTAACTTCGCCTCAGTTGCAAGATGAACCGTCAAGTGTATTATGATATCGAAGAATGACGGTGAGAAAATACGCTCAAACTTGCAAAGTATCAACGCAATAGAATTTTCTAGTTTATCCAGCGTCGCAACCTCCAGTGTTTTAGCACACAACTCCCTGAAAAAACAACATAGGTCGTTGATTACTAGACCAACCGAGTCGGGGAGAGAAGTCCTGAGGTCTAATGGAAGAAGGTGCTCCACGATAACATGGTGATCATGACTTTTCAGCCCATCGATCTTGCCCTTCACAATTTTTATTTTCTTGCTGAATGATCCTGAGAAACCTGTGGGGACTTTCAAATCATGCAACAAGGGCAGGAATCTTTTCTTCTCCGGTTGTGACATATGATAAGTGGCATTGGGAAGTACAAACTTGCCCGGTTTACCCGCTACCGGTCTAGGGTGCAATTCACTTCTTATTCCTCACTCTTGTAGATCCATCCGAGCATTCATGTTGTCTTTCGATTTCCCGTGTTTACAAAGAAGCAAGTTAAGTATGTGCTCTGATACTCCCTTCTCTATATGCATGACGTCCAGACAATGACGCACTGAATTTGTAGACCAGTACGGAAGCTCGAAGAAAATGCTTAACTTGTTCCAATATGGTGGTTTGACCTGTTTCGTCGGATTCATCCCGAAGGTCACGTTATTGTAACCATCCCATTTAGCAGTCACGTCCTCTCCGGACAATGGGGATGGAGGTCCAAGAAGCTCCTGATGACCATCAAAGTGAACCGTGTCTAACCTATAGGGGTGGTCTGGAGGCAGGAAACGTCGATGGCTGCAATAACAAACCTTCCTGCTAAAATTCAAGAATTTTGATGTTGTGTGTTCATGGCAATGAGGACATGCTTTGTGACCATGTACGGACCAACCTGATAGCATTCCATACGCAGGAAAGTCATTAATTGTCCACATTAAAGCCGCACGCAGTATGAAGGTTGTATTTGTGTTTGCATCATATGTCTCTACACCATCAATGAACAAAGATTTCAACTCCTCGATCAGAGGTCGGAGATAGACGTCGATATTGTTCCCCGGTGAGTTTGGTCCGTCGATAAGAAGAGGCATCATAAAGTATGATTGGTCCATAGCCAACCAAGGCGACAGATTATAAATTATCATTACAACGGGCCATGTGTTGTGACTTTCAGCCATATAGTTGAATGGGCAGAAGCCATCAGTAGCCAGTCCGAGCCGGACATTGCGAGAATCACTACTGAATATTGCGTGCCTCCTATCGAAATCCTTCCATGCCGGCGAATCTCTTGGATGGCTCATTTTTCCATCTTCGCTTGGAGGAGCACGGTGATGCCAAATCATTGCCTCGGCTGTTTTCTTGCACCTGAATAGCCTCTGTGTTATGGGAAAGTATCGTGCTATCTTCACAGGTATATCAGGCTTCTTATCAGAATCTTTCGGCTTATACCTGGCCTCTCTGCATGTTGGACACTCTTTCAAATCTGAATTCTCTTTCCGGTACAACACGCAATTTTTAGGACATGCTTGAATCTTCTCGCACTTTAGACCCAAATCAGACATCATCTTCCGGGCTTCGTACCAGCTGTCGGGCACATTATTTCCCGGAGGCATAGAATCTTTCAAGAACGAAAGAAGCATTGTGAATGACTTGTTGCTCCATCCATTTAGGCACTTAATCTGGAAAAGTTGGACGAACCATGAAAGGGTGGAATACTTCGCATTCTCATAAATTGGTTTCCTAGCATCATTCATGAAATTTTCATATTTATCCGCACGCGGTCCTTGACCGGAAGGAATGTCATCTTCGGTACGAATAGATTCACCTAGGGCAGCCTCTACCATATCCTCCATTTCTTCTGATGGAAATAAATTACCGTCTCCTGCCGCATTACCGAATTCTTCTTCTTCTCCTGCCGCATTATCGTGTTCTCCTTCTTCTTCTGCCGCAGTACTGCATTCTTCTCCTTCCCCGTGATATTTCCAAGTTGTATAAATTCTAGTAAACCCATGTTTTACAATATGAAGCTCTGACAATTCTACCTTCTGCCAGTACTTATTGCCACATCTATCGCACGGACAGAGAATCTTCTCTATTATGATCTTATTATGTGCACGTGCAAATTCAAGGAAAGCAGCAACTCCTGCGACAAACTTAGGTTGCATACGTTGTTTCCAATCCACATGCATCCAGTCCTTAACTCTGACGTACTCATGGGCCATGTTAGACTGTATAACATATAAATTGTAGGTTATGCTGACTATATTGAGAAATATAAGAACGGGATAGTTACTGACAAAGGAGAAAATCCGTGTATATGCTTTGTGTGTGTGTTTGTCATTGAAAAGAATAAATTATCGCACGTATGTTAACCGATAGACGGGGACTAAGTGGCGCTTTTACTTTCATATATGAGTATCGATGAGAATATGAAGGTTTCATATTATCATATACTGGTTTTAACTTGAGCATCTCGAATCGCTCTCTAATTATACGTTTGTTGTGTATTCTTGTTGTATGTGTGTGTTCCGGCTGTCGGGGGTAGGCTTCTATCCCATTAAGAATGTATAGAGCGAACACCTATCACTTGTGCTTTCAACCGTTTCGAGTAAATTTCGGCAGCACCTCCCCGCTGTTCTCCGAGTACACTGTAATAGAATAGATAATCATTTCAAAGCTGTGAAACAACGTTGAAATGAACATCTAATCTATCTTTGTACACGGAGAACCAGCGGAAAGGTACCGACGAAATATCTCGAAACGGATGAAAACACAAGTGAATGAAGGCGTTTGCTTTATACATTCTTAACTTGTCCACACGGGACAAATCTATGGGTTACCATACGATTGAATTTTCTCATCGCGTAGACTATACGACGGTTGTTAGTATCGAGCTATACTGTCCGATATTTAACAACCTTCGTATAGTTCTATGTCACGACGAGCATCGCACGTATGTTAACCGATAGACGGGGACTAAGTGGCGCTTTTAGTTTCATATATGAGTATCGATGAGAATATGAAGGTTTCATATTATCATATATTGGTTTTAACTTGAACATCTCGAATCGCTCTCTAATTATGCGTTTGTTGTGTATTCTTGTTGTATGTGTGTGTTCCGGCTGTCGGGGGTAGGCTTCTATCCCATTAAGAATGTATAGAGCGAACACCTATCACTTGTGCTTTCAACCGTTTCGAGTAAATTTCGGCAGCACCTCCCCGCTGTTCTCCGAGTACACTGTAATAGAATAGATAATCATTTCAAAGCTGTGAAACAACGTTGAAATGAACATCTAATCTATCTTTGTACACGGAGAACCAGCGGAAAGGTACCGACGAAATATCTCGAATCGGATGAAAACACAAGTGAATGAAGGCGTTTGCTTTATACATTCTTAACTTGTCCACACGGGACAAATCTATCGGTTACCATACGATTGAATTTTCTCGTCGCGTAGACTATACGACGGTTGTTAGTATCGAGCTATACCGTCCGATATTTAACAACATTCGTATAGTTCTATGTCACGACGAGCATCGCATGTATGTTAACCGATAGACGGGGACTAAGTGGCGCTTTTAGTTTCATATATGAGTATCGATGAGAATATGAAGGTTTCATATTATCATTGAGTATCATATATTGGTTTTAACTTGAACATTTAACGTGAATAAGTTTTACGTTTACGTTTCGTTATTAAGGGTTCGAAATTTCATGTTTAGGGTAAATTTTTCTTGCGTTTGCGGTAAAGTTGTACGTTTACGTTGTCATCGAGTATCCTATTGCAATGAACTAGTGTATCCTACTAAATAAACTAGTGCACCATAAACCTAAATAACCCAAATTAAACACAATTAACCATAATTGTTACCCTAACACAAATTATCACTAATTAACCCAAACTTAACCCAATTTACCCAAATTAACCTAATTAACCCTAATCAACCCAAACTTAACCAAATTTACCCAAATTAACCAAATTAAGCCTAATCAACACCTTAACCCTTTCAAATTATCACTAATTAACCCAAATTAACCCTACCCTGTAATTAACCCAAATTAACCCTAGCCTCTAACCCTAAACCTGACCCTAACCCTAACACTAACCCTAAGCCTAATTACCATAACCCTAACCCTAACTGATTAACCCTAACCACAACCCCAACCCCAATCCCAACCGAACCTTAACCCCAACCCCAACCGAACCCTAATCCCAACCCCAACCCCAACCCCAACCGAACCCTAACCCTAACTGACCCGATGCCACCCCTACCCGAACCCTGATCCCTGAACCCTACCCCTAATATCATCAAAAGAGGGAAATAATTGCATTAAATTAGAAGTAAAAATTGGAGATTTACTAACCTGTAGGGCGGTGGAGGAGACGACGGAGGAGGCCGGTAGTGGACGATGCAATTGGCGACGAGTCAAGCGCGGTTGCGACGTGGAAGTCGACGAGTCAAGCGCGGTTGCGGTGGCGAGATCGGGATGAGGACGCAATCGGCGACGAGGTCGGGATCGAGACGCGGGAACGATCGTCGCGAGGCGCGGAAGAATAAGAGAGAAGGAAATTTTGGGAACGGTGAGGGATTTTCTGTGCCTTTTTTTTTTATTATTAACCCGTATACATGCCCCTACGGACTTACCCGTAGGTTCTTTGTTTGCGGCTCCGTAGGACCAAACAACAAATTACGATTAAATATTTTTAAATTAAAACGTAAAAAACCGCAGGGACAACAGTGGGGACCTACGGATTAATCCGTAGGGGCAATAAAAAGTTGCCCCTACGGATTTCTTTATCCGTAGGGGCAACCCCTATTTATAGTAGTGAAGATAAATCTTACGATAGCTGAAGAACAAAGCACGATAAGGGATGCAGAAGAACATAACAAGGGATGAATGGATTTTACAGGAGTTGTTGCGACACTTCGGAATTGAGATAGACACGTAAAGTTGACTGAATTCTATTTTCTTGATTGCCTATATAGAAAATAGTTATCCATACGAATTAACTTGAAGGACTGCCTTCTCATGCTAATAAAACACCTCATGGAGCATACGATTATAAAATAAAAGGGAAATATAAACGAGACTAAATGTGAGCAATGGAGTTTATATGTTTTCCATGGTATGCTGATCTAGTTTGGGTTAATTTTGTCCATACACAAGTTTTAGTATAGATTTATCAAATAATGGTTTGAGAATATTGCCACCTAGACTAGTGGTTCAGTTTTCTCTTTTTTTCCATGCATGATTAAGATAGATCAGAACCGATAAACTAGCCTTGTTGGGCAACGTAAGGAACAGATAGATCTTACGACAGCTGAAGAACGAAGCAGGTTAAGGAAAGTTGAAGAACATAGTAAATGATAGATAGATCTTATAAGAGTTCATATAGCAACAATTTTGAATTAAGATAGACAAAAAGTTCAGCTGTGGCTCTGTTGATTTCCTTTATATGAATAGTCATCCATTAGAATAATTAACTTAGTAATCCGCCGACGTTACCGTTTATGGCTTACCGAACGTGACGAAGGTTAAGAACCAATTTATGTAGGGGCTTATAACCGAGCATATGGCCAAGATCTAGACCGAATAGAAGAAGCAAGAGTCGATTCAGCATGAGCGGTTTCGAAAAGATTGCAGAATTTAATTGCATATTTGGTTGAGATTTGGAAAAATACGACAACATTTTTTGCAATTTAAATTGAGATTTGATTCAATTTAAATTGGTTTTTATTTAAATTAGAGTAGATTTAATTAATATCTTTTTATATTTTTACTTAAAATTTATTTCTTTAAGGTATATTTCTATCTCCTATATAAAAGGATGAGAACAATTGTATTAGGGAGTTGAAATGATTATTGAATAAAAATTACTTGTCAGCAAAAGGAAAGCTGCAGATTTTATGTTTAAGGAGAGACCATCATAGCTCGCCCTTAGTTATTTAGAGTTTTGTTTTTATGTTTCTCTTGAGAATTAAAAATCGTGTTGGGTATCGAGCCTCCATAGATCGATCCTCATCAATTGATATCAAAGCATAGACGCCGTCACATTCCTGGTAGAAGACAAAGAATTGATGGCACACCGTGGGCGTGGACGTGGTGAACAACACAAGCAAGAACTGTTAAATATCAAGATCGAAGAATTTCGGAGGCAAGTTCAACAACTAACGGTGAGTATCAAGTCCGCCAACTTTCGAGGGCCAGATGATGGCAGTTTGGAGTCCGAAAATGAAAACCTTTTTAGTGTCTAGGATTCGACGATGAAACGAGTATTGGGCGTAAAGATCGGTATTCAACCGATCGCTACAGGGGATCTGAAATAAAAGCGAAGTTACCAAAATTTTCATGTAGAATCAATTTGAAGGCTTTTATCGGCTGGTTGCATACCATCGAGCGAGTTTTCGACTACAAAAAGATGTACGAAGAGAAAAAGGTGAAGGCGATTGCACTCAAGTTGAAGGGCCACGCTTCAATTTGGTGGAAGAATCTTAAGATCAGACTCGTTAAAGCAGGGAAGTCCAAGATCGCTGCTTGGGAGAAAATGGAAAAGAAGCTTCACGAAAATTTACTGCCAGACGACTTTGTGCAACAAACTTATATCCAGTTGCATAGACTTCAGCAAAGAGACCAATCCGTTGAAGAATACACCAAAGAGTTTGATCCGTTTATGATGAAATGCGGAGTCACCGAGGCCGAACAATAGACAATTGCTCGATACTTAGACGGGTTTCGCTCCGAAATCAGAGATATCGTCGATCTTCAACGGTATGTTTCCTACAATAATATATACAAGTTGGCGGTCAAAATAAAGAGACAATTGAAGGTCAAAAGCAGCCGTGGGCGAATCATAAATCCAGCCGAGGAGATTGCCCATCGGCAGGAAGTGACCGATCAGAAACGGTTGATACGCCAAGAATGAAAAATGAATTTGGCCAGAGAGTTGCAAACAAAGGCCTATACTACAACTTCGGCCAAAGAAACACCGACGAATTCAAGCAAACCAAACTGTGTAAGAGGAAAGGTGGTCCAATACTACAAGTGCCAAGGATTTGGTCATCACCAAATCGATTGTCCAAGCCAATGAGCAATAGATCATCGAACAAAATTTTGTCGAAAAAGAAGAGAAATTAAAGCCACCGATTTATGATGAACATGATGATGAGATTGATGAAATTACTTATGGTGATCATAGAAAGCCTCTTTTGATTCGGCTAGATATGAATGGCCGAAAGAGCGAGAATGAAGATGATTGGCCGAAACTCGAAGAAGAGGCCAACGATAATTTGGTTTATAATAATTTTCTGAATCATGTTGAATTCATTGAAGTGGCCGCTCAAAATTGTGAGTTGTATACTTTGAAGATATTAGAGGATAATAATGGGACTTTGTATTATACACTGGACTTGAAGATTCTACATTAGAAGTTTCCAGATATTATGCCAAAATAAGTTCCGTCTGACCGAGATTTTTAAAATAATATTAATCTTGTTCCGGTAGCAGTTTTACCGAATCATCAAAACAATGCAGCCGATACGTTGAACAGATAAGTTTCACTTTTGTTAACTTTACAAGACAAAGTTATTGGATTTGATCAATCAAAGAACTTGTACCTAAAAGATCCATATTTTTATAAGACATGGTCTTAATATATAGATGAATTTTATCAAGAATTTGGGTTTCATAATGAGTGTATTTTGAAAAGAAGGTAATATTATATATTTGAATTATCGTTTTATTTATATATCATTCAAGAAAGTCATAGTGAAGACATGGTGGGTAAATTTGATCGTGATAAAACCATAAGCTTGTTGGAGAGGTCAAACCGTAAATATAAAACCGAATCTGACAAATATAGAAATTTAACAGAGTTTTAAGAAAGAGATATGATCAAGAATAAATTTTGCCACGAGCACTTTTTGGTTCATAAATTTAAGGAGCATTCCGAGAATCAAGATGAGTCAAACTTGTGATCGAGTTATTTCTAACCAGCGGAGTCTGATGCAGGAGCATATGATCGAGCATATGGCCAAGACCTAAACCGAAAAGGAGAAGCAAGAGTTGATTCGGCATGAGCGGTTTTGGAAAGATTGCGAGAAGATTTTATAAAAGATTCGGGATTTAATTGCAGACTTGGTTGAGATTTAGAAAGATTCGACAAAAGATTCCTTGCAATTTAAATTAAGGTTTGATTCAATTTTAATTGTTATTTATTTAGATTAGATTAGATTTAATTAATATCTTTAATATCTTTTTATATTTTTAGTTAAAATTTATTTTTTTAAGGTCAATATTTCTATCGCCTATTTAAAGAGATGAGAACAATTGTATTAGAGAGTTGAATTGATTATTGAATAAATGTTTCTTGTTAGCAAAGAAAAAGCTGCAGATTTTGTGTTGAAGGAGATGCCATCATATCTCGTGCTTGGTTATTTAGGGTTTTGTTCTTGTGATTTCTCTTGAGAGTTAAAAATCGTGTTGAGTATCGAGTTAGGCTGATCCTCTTCACCTCTATCGCAAACTATTTTAACTGCCTTCTCATCCTAATAAAAGATCTCATTGAACAAACGTTCAAAAAATTCTAAATAGGAGAAATATAAGTAAGCGTAAATGCTAGTGTAGTTTATCCGTTTTCTATGATAGTTGCGCTTGCTTTGATCTTCTTCCTCCTCGTGGGCCCATATAGACTTCTAGTATAACTTGCACAAAGAATAACTAATAAGGTCAATTGGAAAAAAGGCCAGTGAACGCAGTGGGAAAGGCATCTGTTAATCGGAGGAATGATAAACTAAGCCACGTTGAGTGATCGACATGCAGTAGCAAGGTCCTTTCCATTCTAAAATTCAAAAAAGCGATTCTTCTTTTCTAATAGAAAGACAAGTTCTTTTTTGTGCTTGCTATGACAAGGCAGCTCAAATAAAGAAGGCTTAAATTCAACAAACCCCCTTGTGGTTTCAGCCCATAGCAGATGACTAGCCTGTACTTTAAAAAGGCAGATATCCACCCTATCTAATGGTGCCCCGTTAGTATTAATGGTCCACATCACTGTCACATTATCAAAAAAATTCAATCATTCCCAGAATACCCTCATCTTCACCACTTCCCCACCACGACCATCATCAACCAGTCCTTTTCTTGACCTCCTACGCCACCTCCACCACCACCATCATCATAACCCCTCCACCACCCCGTCTTCGACCTCCCAAAAAATTGCCACTATTGGCCCCTCCACCACCACCTCTTTTCACCGCTACCACCTCCTCCTCCTTCAACATCATCACCATCCCCTCCACTACCCCCTTCATTGACTCGACCTCCTCCAAAATCGCTACTACCATCGCCTCCATCAGAATCATCAGCCCTTCTACCACCCGTTTCTCGACTTAACCTCCCCAAAATTGCTGCAACCATCACTTCCATCATCATCATCATCCCCTCCACCACCCACTTCCCCGACCTCCCCAAAATCGCCGCTACCGCCCCCTTATCATCATTATCATCCCCTCCACCATCCCCTTCCTTGGCCTTCGCTAAAATTGCCAGCACTTCACCACCATCTCCATCATCATCATCATCCTCCCTTCATCATCATCATCACCCATCTCAGGAGAAATTATTCAATGTGTCGGATGTAATACATCCGGGCAGGAAGTAAGAGTAAGGAAGGAATTTTGGACAGCCTTGGGTAGCGTGTGGGGCCTATACATCTATTTCTTTTCTGTCTTGCCCAGGTGTATACGGATGGAACATAGAATAATTTTCCCCTCCTTAGTTTCTAAAATTTTTATTGTTTTTTCAGGAAAAATTAATAAGGGTTGATTGTCTTTTTACCAATGGGTTAATGGTGTTGACTTGGATCTGTTAGATCGGGCAGTTATCTGCATTTTTTAAAGTCTAGGGTAGTTTCTACCACGAATTGAAACCACAAAAGAGTTTGTTCCATTTAATACAATAAAGAATTAAAAAAATGTTTATTCTCGATTCTACGAGAAATTTTATGAAAAAATATTTCATTTGCTTCTCTTCCATGAAAATTTCATCTTCTAAAGTACTTTCAACTTTCTATAGTGATACATTCGTGGTCTAATCAATAACCTCCAAGATCGCTTGAAAGACCCAGTTTTGATTTCCTCCATGGGTAAATCTTAGCTTTCGCCTCATGAGGGAGAAATGAACAGTTCACTCGCTATGTTGCAAAGAGTGAAGACATCATTAACATCTAAAAAGAAGCGAACACTTGAAATTTCGGGAATTTTGGTCTATTTCGTTATTTCAAATGATATGATGGCACAATCATTTGCTTCATTAGTTCTCACCATGGCAGTTACGGAATCTGCTATTGGATCCGTCATTTTCGTGGGTTTTTTAGAGGTGCTCCATTATATATTATTAAAAATATTATATATGTAAAAGTTATAGCGGGCGTCCTACATATAAAATATATGATGTAAAATATATAATGGATTAAATAGGTCTATGGGATACCGCAAGCCCATTCTCAGCAGGGGCACCCAACTTAACTAGGGGGTACAAGTCCCATTTACTGTTGTTTGACTTTTCTACCGTCGAGAGCGGATAACCTTGTATATAATTTGAGGTATTTATATTAAATTATATAATATAAATTTAGAAATTAGACTTAAAGATTGTACCGTCTAAAAATGTACGTAACACCTTTCACTTTTTCCTGAAAAACAGAAACCCCCTCTGAACTTGAAAACATGCACTTTACCCCCCAAAACTATAGCAATGTTAATTTTCTCACTACTACAAAAGTGCTCAAAGGTAACGGGGTTTTCATCATGGTTCAAACCGTGATCATTTTAACGTAACGGTCATAGAAGAATTGGTCATGGTTTGAACCGTGACCGATTGCATAATGCGGCGGCCCTACAACCCACTGGTGATAAAACCCCAAATTTCCCTCTTTTTTCACCCCCGAGCTCTCAATTCCCTCCAAAAAATTTTTTTTTGCCCAAACTCTCTCCCATCTCCGCCTCCTCACCGCTCCCGCTCGAAGCCCCTTCGTCGTCGTTCCTCACCGTTCGAAGTCCCCCATCGTCGTCGATCGCGCCTTCCCTCTCCTCACCATTCCCAGCCGCTCGAAGTCCCCTTTCGTCACTGATCGCCTCCCCTCGCATCGTCGATCTCCTCCCCTCTCATCACCTCTCGTCGCCAATCGCCTCTCCTCATGTCGTCGCTTCTTGAGATCAGCTCCGCCGTTCGAAGCCCCACCTATCCCCTGCCGCCGTCCCAGCCGTTCGAAGCCTCGCCGCCACCCCTTCAGCTACTCGAGGATTTCGTTAAAAGGTTAGTGTTCAATTTAAAATTTTGTTAATTTCAATATTTACAAATGTTGTTGATTGTTTTTTAATTTGGTTAAATATTTTGAAATAGCTTGTTAATTTTGGCTTTGTTGTTGCTGCTGCTAATACCATTGGATAGGGTTAGGGTTAGGTTAGGCCGGTTAGGGTTCTGGGATAGGGTTAGGGTCGGTTAGGGTTAGGGTTAGGGAAAGAGTTAGGGTTAGGGTTAGGTAGTTTAGTGAAATTCAACAATAGTTAAGGGTATTTAAGCGACAAAGCTATAAAAGTTAATGGTATTTTAGTGAAAAAAATAAAACTGAGCAAGGTTTTTTGTACTTCAAAATTTAATCATAGTTTAGTGAAAAACGACAATAGTTAAGGGTATTTTAGTGAAATTTATGTAATTTAGATAATTTAAGATGATGAGTTGTTTATTTAAATTTGTTAAGGTAGTTTAGAGAAAAAAACAACATTAGCTAAAGGTAGTTTAGAGAAAAAAATTTAAGGTGTTTTATAGTAATTTAGTAAATGTGTGTGTATGCTTACGCGTATGTGTGTATGTGTACATACATACACATACAATTGCGCGCGCACAACATCACACATACACATATACACACAAAAGACCGAGCCTTAATTCATCATCGTTCTGCTCTACAAAGAACTATTGTTAAATCCCTTCCTACCCCCAAACCTAAATCCAAAATATTAAACTCGATTAAGAAAACCCTTGATTTTAAAAAACTGTACCCTAAACAAAAAACTTTGAAATCTTGAAATAGAAACGTAAATATAAAAATAATTCAAATTAAATTTTAAACCAAGTGTATGAAACTCGATGAAAATATGAAATTTTCATATTCTCATCGATAATTAATCATATGTGAAAATCAAACGCGACTTAATTCCCGTCTATCGGTTAATATACATGTGATGTTCGTCATGACATAAAACTATACGAAGGCCGTTAAATATCGGACGGTATCGTTCGGTTTCTAACAACTGTCATGTAGTCTATATGATGAGAATTAATATTCAATCGTATGATAACCGATAGATTTGTCCCGTGTGGACAAGTTAGGAATGTATAAAACAGACACCTGTATTCACTTGCGTTTTTCATTCGTTTCGAGATATTTCGTCGGTACCTTTCCGCTAATTCTCCGTGTACAACGATAAATTAGATGCCCGTTTCAATATTGTTTGAAAGCATTGAAATGATCATCTTTTCTATTACAGTGTACTCGGAGAACAGCGGGGAGGTGCTGCCGAAATTTTCTTGAAACGGATGAAAGCATAAGTGAATGAGTATATGCTTTATACATTCTTAATGAGATAGGTGCCTTACCTCTGACAGCCGCTACCCTTGACATCCAATATAGAACATTTAATATCATCATCTTTCTTGGAAGAAGAATCGAACTCCCTACCTATGAGCATTTGCTCTCGGTCCTTAATCTTCATAATTAAATCGTCAATTGAAACTTAAATTAACAAAGTCGTCAATTAAACCTAAAACTAACGCTTCTTAGTATCATGTCTATTGCGCATCTGTCAAGAAATATTAATCCGATACGTCTTGTCTATAGGAACCTTGCTTCATCCGGGCTGTTCCAATATGGCATTCCCGTACTTCCACGACAAGAGTTGGATGTATGTCGATGCTCTCGAAAGTCAACCGCTTTTTTGTTGGCGGTGTTAGCTTTTTTTACCGATTTTGCCTACGCTCGTCTTGGATTACTGAAAGAGCACGAAATCTATTGTCCTTGCTCTAAGTGTATGAATAAGCGATTGCCCAAGAAGTCGGAAGTTGAGTTACACATCGTGAGATACGGTTTTGTTAGAGATTACACTACGTGGGAACTTCACGGAGAAAAAGTCATTGTAACGGGAGATGAGGCATGGGTGCAGGAGACGGAAAACGATTTCATCAAAACGGAAACAGCAGAGTGGAAAGGGATGGTAGAAGAAGAGGTGAAAGAGGAATGGCAGTTTGAAGAAGACGAAGTCGTCGAAGAAGATGATGCTGTATTCACGCCGATTGATGACATAGATGAGCTCATAAATACCGCTGGACTTCATTATGATACGGAAAGCACTGGACCCTCATTATTAGAGAAGTACAAGGCTGACTCTAGGATCCCGCTATATCTAAATTGCAAAGGGCTTTCAAAACTGTCTTTTTTCGTATATCTCTTCTAGATCAAGTGCAAGAATATATGAAATGACCAGTCTTTCACCGATCTTCTAGAATTGCTGAAGGAAGTTTTTCCCAACGAAAATGAAGTGCCACTGAGCTGGTACGAGGCGCAAAGATAATCACAAATATCGTCATCAAGTATTATTAGATACATGCATGTGAGAATGGTTGTGTATTGTTCCGGAATGAACACGCCACACTCAGAAACCGCCCCGTGTGCGGGACCAGCCGATTTAAGCCTAAGAAAGACCCTCGGTCGAGTGATGTGCCTGTGAAGATTCTTTGTCATTTTCCATTAATTCCGAGACTGTAACGGTTATTTATGTGTAAGGAGACGGCGTCTGAAATGCAGTGGCATCATAAAGCGCCTCGTGAAGAGGGAAAATGAGTCATCCCAGATATTCGATGTCGTGAAAAGATTTTGATGAAAAACATCCTTCATTCAGTGCAGACCCTCAAAACGTGAGGCTAAGAATTGAGAGTGACGGTTTCAGTCCATTTGGGATGGTTCGCGGCGGGCGTACACACAGTACATGGCCCGTTATGATGACTATATACAACATGCCGCCATGGAGGGCTATGACGCAGTCTTATTTTATGTTGGTGCTTTTAATCAATGGTACCTTATCTCCTGGAAAAAAATATCGACGTGTAGCTTTAACTCTTGATCGATGAGTTAAAGTTGCTGTGGGAACCTGGCATGAGAACCTATGACGTAGATGGTAAACAATTTTTTCCGATGCGGGCTGCTTTGTTGTGAACTATTAATGATTTTCTTGCCTACTGCAGAGTGTTTTTCGTCACCCTATTGAGATGGGAATGCGTGTGCTTGTTAGGCGTATTATATATTCCCCCTGTGTAGAGTAGGCCATGGTTTATTGATTGTGGGGATCCGAATCTCCAACAGCCGCGGACTAAGCTGTCGTTAATTACCCATTGCCTTTGGAGCGAGGGAACCTCCGATTGATGGGTCAAACTGGTCATGAGAACTCAATGTGCGGTGTGTGCATGTGTGTGTCTTGAGGGGTTTTGGGTATATCGGGGGCTTCGTAGAGTTTACGGGGGTCCCACTACCCGGATAACTGACTGGGGGTCAAGGGGGCAAGCAGCCCCCTTGCAGGGTGCGGGGCAACGCCCCATTGGAAATTTTTTCTAACGGGGGAAGTTTTTTGAGTATGGAGCGTATGCGAAAAAGAGGGGTAAGGAGAGTCCTAAGGATGCGTGGGATGGCACATAGGCACCGGGCGCTAGCGGGCCACGTGCGTAGTGCGTGGGCATTGTGCGCCAGCGGGTCACGTGCCCTGCACATGGGCATTGGACGCAAGTAGGTCAGGTTCCCGGCACGTGGGCGCTGGGCGCCAGCGGGTCACGCGTCGTGCACGTGGGCGTTGGGCCCCCGCGGAAAAAAGGGGGAGTGACTTTTGGAGTTAAACTCCTAAAAAAGGATCCTTTTATAGAGTTAAACTCCTAAAAAATCTAGATTTTTGGGGTTAACTCTTTCGAGAATTTGGATCTTAGAGTTAAGCTTCTCAAAAGTTAGTTTGGAATTAAACTCCTAAAGAAAAGATTCTTATTCGGAGTTAAACTCCCAAGAGATTTTCGGAGATGATGAAAGGGGACCCTTTCTTCTTCCTTGAACCTTGGATCTTCTCTCGAGTCTTGGATCTTCCCAAAATGGGGTTTTTGGAGATGGGTCTCCTTCTTCCTCCTCTCTGTTGGCTGGACTTGGAGAAAAAGGAGGGGCGAGACTTAAAAATCTCTCATTTTAAAGATTTGTTGGGATATCTGGGCTCCCCTTCAATGGTTTTATGGTGAAAAACTATTTATTTTTGGAAAAGGAAGAGTTAAACTCTTGATTTAATTCAAAAAAGAAGAAGGTTTAAAAGCTTGAGAAAGAAGAAGTAGGCACAGAACTCTAGAATTTTTGAGAGAATTAAAGTTGTTCCTGATTTTCTCATCATGTTGGCCTTTTATAGGCTACACACTATACATATGCCCTTTGGGTTTTTCCAAACGGCACTTGAGCCTTCCCATACCTTATGCGCTTATTTTTTTACATATAAGTCATGGGGTTTGCAAAATTTTGGATTTTTACCCATTTTTCATACATTTATTTCTAAAAATTGCATTAAACTAATTTATGGCTTCATTCTTTTTGTCATGGGGCCGGTCCCTTCCATGCCCGGTCTTGACTTGGCTCGGGCCCGCTTGCTTGGGCTCAGGCCTACTTGGCATAGGGTTGATTTTGACTTTGACTTGGTCAACCGGGATGTAATTTTTAACCCCAACAAAGTGCCCCCCATCAATAAATGTAAGCCGCGTGTATGGGTTGTGTGCATGAAATTGATGGATCTTGTTTTATATAGAGATTGATTTAGTTTGGTTCCCCGGGGAGGGTCGATACTGTCATTTTAGCGACTTGGACTGTCAGTGCTGCCATTTTTGCCACTTGGACGGTCGGTGCTGCCATTTTTGCTACTTGGACGGGATGCTTGATTTGACTTGCTCTGTTTCTTGTGGTGTCAGGGTTTGGATTTGACTTGCTCCGCTTTCTGCGTTATCGGGGTTTGGATTTGACTTGCTCCGCTTCTTACCGTGTCGAGGTTGAAGTTGACTTGCTCCGCTTCTTGAGGTGTCGGGATATGATTTGACTTGCTCCGCTTTATGTGGTGTCGGGGTTGAAGTTGACTTGTTCCGCTTTTTGCGGTGTCAGAATTGATTTGTTTCCGAGGTGGAGCTTGATTCCACCGAGAAGTTGATTGGTTGAATTGTTTGATTTGATTTGTTTTGGGAGTTCCCTACCCGTCCAGTTGGACTTTTGAGCTTGGAAGCGCTGCCGGGTGGGACATTGATTTGATCTGTTTGATTTCTGCCTTATTTGGCAGGACTTTTGAATTTGAGAGGAACTTGGAATTTAGATTTTGTTTAGCATTGGCATTGCTGCACTGGAATAATTCCAGGAGCAACTCATCATTTTTCTCGGGAGGACTTGGGATTTGGTTTTTGGGTCGGCATCAGTACTGCTAACACTGAAGCATACTGCCAGAAGCAACTCATCATTTTCCTTTCGAAAAACTTAAGGTTTAGGTTTTGGGTCGGCATTAGCACCTCTAACACTGAAGCGTAGTGTCAGGAGCGACTCATCATTTGCCGTTGCCCTTTGGGGAGCGATGGTTTAGGAGACAGGTTTAGATCTCTATCACCTAAGACTTTTCAATTTTATGAGCCGTAAGGGTCTCATAAAAGAATTTTCTTCTTACGAGTCGAGAGGATCTCACAGGTGTATGTTCTCCTTAGGAATCGTGAGGATTCCTAAGTGTGTTGCTCCTTTGTAAGTCGTAAGGATCTCACGCGGGGATTTTCTCCTCACAAGGTCGAGAAGAATTTGCGAGTGTATTTCATCTTTTTTCATGAGTTTGCGTCCTTTCGGGTTTTCACAAACTCGTCAGCAGTCCTGCTGTTTTTTACTCACGGAGCCCTTTTGGTTTTTCATCTGTCTCCGTTTTGCTTGTGGACATACTTTTTTTCTTCTTCTTCTTCTTTTTTCTCTCTTTTTTTAATACTTCATTGCCGGTGGGACTTTAGATGTAGTCTCTCCAGTGAGACTTAGGAGAGATAGGGGTCATTTGCACCCGTGGATTGTATACGGTTTTATTGGATGTATGATCCAGACCGTAGGGCCGGTGTGCTCAATTTTTCTGCGACTTGGAGCATTCAGTCGTAGTATTTCTTAAGATATCGGCCAATGATGGGTGGCATGGGCCTTTCTCTCTTGGCACTTATTAGTTGGTAGGATTCTCATCGAACACTTTCTCGATGACGTATGACTCTTCCCAATTTGGCTCGAATTTTCCCTTGGCATATTGCTTGGGGATGATCGGTCATTTGAAGACCAACAGCAATTCACCTTTCTTAAAAGCGTGAAGACGGGTCATTTTTTCATAGGCCCATGACATTTGGGCTCGGTACATCTCCAGATTTTGCTATACTGTGAGCCTCTTTTTTTCGAGGGCGTCGAGCTCATCGAGCCGAAGGAGGACGTTTTTCTCCTCCGTTAACTCGTGCTTGACGACCATTCTTAGGCTTGGAACTTCGACTTCGAGGGGGAGGATTGCCTCCACTCTGAAGAGTAATGAGTATAGAGTGGATTGAGTTGGAGTGCGGTGCGTAGTACGATATGCCCACAATCCCTCGTGGAGCTTGAGATTCCAGTCTCTCTTGTTTGCCACAACATTTTTCCTCAGGCGCTTGCATAGAGTTTTATTGAAGGCTTCGGCTAGCCTATTGGCTTTTGGATTATAAATGGAGGAATATATCCAGTATATCTTGTGCTGAGTAGCGAGACTTTGAAGCTCTTGAAAGAAGGCTCGTTGTCAGAAATGATTCTTCTAGCTGTACCGGAGCGGTATAGAATATTATGCCGGAAGAACGTCAGAATATCTTCTGTCTTGACTTCTTTTAGTGGGATAGCTTCAACCCATCTAGAGAAGTAGTCAGTTGCGGCCAATATGTACCGGTGACCTTTGGATGACAGGGGATCAATTGGACCAACAATGTCGGTGCCCCAAACTTCAGAGGGCCATGACGCCACCTTAGGATACAGCGGATTGGGATGCCTGTGAATGAAGTCACCATGAATTTGGCAGAGATGACACCTCTTCACATGCTCTTCGCAATCCCTTATCATGGTAGGCCAGTAATAACCAAACCGTTTAATTTGAAGCCGCATTTTGGGGTCAGATTGGTGAGCTCCGCAGACGTCCGAGTGAACTTCTTTCATGATTTTTGGGTTTCGGCCAATGACAGACACCTGAGCCAAAATTGGTCATATGATCTGCGGTATAGCGTATTATTTACAAACACGTATCGGAGAGCTCTCTTCTCCAGCTGAACCCTCATAGATTTTTTTTCGGGCAGCTTGTCGTATCGAATGTACTCTATGAAGGACTTTCTCCTATCGGGCCCATCTTGAATGATCAGAACTTCTTCGGTAGGATTGCTCTTTTGTTTTGCGCTTTCCTCTTCTTGTAAAGAGACCGGAGGCAGAATTTACCGGCTCCTGACTGTGATCAGAATTTCATCCATGTTGGGATCAACCAGCTCTTTGGCTAAGCGAGCGAGTACGTCAGTTTTTCCGTTCAACGCCCTAGGGACTCTCATTAGATCATTGTGAGTGAACTGTTTTGTGAGTTCCACCATCCGGCTTCTGTATCGAGCTAACTTAGGATTATATATCTTGTAGTCGCTGCTCACTTGGTTGACGATAAGCTGGGAGTCACCGTAAACTCATAGCCGAAGGATTTCCATTTCTATGGTGAGCTCCAGACTAGCTATCAGAGCTTCGTACTCAGCTTCGTTGTTTGTGCAAGGCTCAGTAAGAGCGAAGGAATGTCGTAGGGTTCCTTCTGATGGCATGAGGAACACCAATCCTATCCCTGCTTTTATCTCCGGGACATTTGATTTGCTGGAGGTTTTTATTGATGAGGCTCCATCGAAGTAGAGCTCCCAACATGGCTCGTTATCCTCAAGGTGCAGCACTTGTTCGACGGGTAACTTGCAATTAGTGGCGACTCTTCTGGTATAGGATGAGAAGCAAGGAAGTCGGCAAAAACTTGCCCTTTTACTGCTTTCTGAGGAGTATAGATTATGTCAAACTCAAGCGGCATAACAGCCCATCTTGCCATTCTGCCAGCAAGGCTTGCTTTGGTCATTAAGTGTTTGAGCGGGTCGACTTTGGAGATCAGCATGACCCGAAGAGCGAGCAGATAGTGCCTTAGTTTCTTTATGGAAAATGTTAGGCTGGGCACAACTTTTTGATCGGGTAATAGTTATTTTCCACCCGGAATAACGTTAGACTGAGGTGGTAGAGAGCATTTACTTTTCCCTCCTCGTTATTCTGAGCAAGGAGCGCGCCGAGTGATTCATCTAGCACAGCAGTATAGAGAATCAACGGTTTATTTGGAATGAGAGCAGTAAGCACTGGAGAGTGCAATAGGTACTGTTTGATTCTTTCAAACGCTTCTTGGCATTCGGCATCCCAGACGAAAGGAACTCCCTTCTTTACGAGCTTTGAGATAGGCCAACATCTCCCCGATTGGTTTGAGATAAACCTCCATATGTAAGCGAGCTTGCCTTGAAAAGATCTTAACTGCATCAGATTCTTTGGAGGAGTCATCTCCATGATGGCCTTTTTCTTTGATGGATCAACTTCGATCCCCCGATGTCGGACTATGAAGCCCAAGAATTTTCCTGATGAAACACCAAAAGCGCACTTTAGAGGATTCATCTTCAGATCGTGTTCCCTCAGTCGGGTGAAAACGGTCCTGACATCTCGGATGTGATCGGCCTTGGCTTTAGTCTTGACGACCAAATCATCAACATAACATTCGATGACTTTATGGATTAAGTCATCAA
The DNA here is from genome assembly GCA_030015575.1 of Agapanthus africanus. Classification (NCBI taxonomy): domain Eukaryota; kingdom Viridiplantae; phylum Streptophyta; class Magnoliopsida; order Asparagales; family Amaryllidaceae; genus Agapanthus; species Agapanthus africanus. The sequence continues at coordinate 387,304,265 of JASDDO010000008.1, read as the reverse complement.
AGGTTTTAGTCATTCCCTTTGATATGTGGAGACCGCATTCTTCAGTCCGAACGGCACCACCTTATAGCAGTATATCCTGATCGAGGTTCGAAATGCTGTGTGTTTCTCATCCTCGGGTGACATCTTGATCTGATTATATCCAGAAGAGCCATCCATGAAGGTGAACAGCTCGTAATTTGAGGTATCGTCGACCATCATTTCTATGATTGGTAGCAGGAAGTCGTCTTTAGGGCATGCTTTGTTCAGGTCCCTGAAATCGACACAGACTCGGATCTTCCCATTTTTCTTTTTCATTAGGACGATGCATGCGATCCAATCCGCATATTTCTTTTCTCTGATGAAGCCGACATCGATGAGTTTCTTGCTTTCCTTGATGACCTTTTCTTCCAGCTCCCTTCTCATTCTTCGAGGAGCTTGTTTGACTGGCTTGACATCAGGAGAAATAGCCAGCTTATGCATGGCCACTTCAGGGAAGAGATAAGGCATTTCTTTGTACGTTTACACGAAGCAGTCGGCGACTCATGCAGCAGGGCGATTATCTGCTCTTTTATTTCCTCTGAGAAGAGTGAGCTGATGTAGGTCGGCCTTAGATTATCGGGCATTCCCAAATCAACCTCGATTAGCTCATCGAAGGTTGCTTGTCTACCATCTTCGAGCTCTTGAGGGGATTTTTCTGTCTCGGCTAGCTCGTCTTCATCATTTGACTCTTCGTTGGCTTCACCAATATGGATAATGTAGCATGGCTTGATATCAGGTTGAATGAAACCTATACCCCGTCTATCTGGAATTCGTCCATTGATGAGTGCTCGGACCTGAGGCAGGTGCCACAACCCTTCATAAAACTTCGCTTCGAAGTCCGTTTGATATAACCGACATCCACACTTTCTAAAATATTCCTACATCTCGGGCGCATAATATTTGAGGTTTAGGACGGCTCTTATGCCTCTTTCATAGGGAAGGCACATGACAGACAAATCGTCCGGGTGTACGAAAGGATTTGACCCATAAAACAGGATTTCCTTCTATCCACTCTTTCTTCCGGGAACGTAGAAGGTTTTCAGCTGGTCCATGGTGGAGACTGACAATACATCGAGCTCTTTGCACATGTGCTCCGGCACCCTTGTGACGGTTAGGGACCCTTCTGTAACTTTGAAGGTCTATCTTAGCTTTGCATTTTGCATGAGAGCCCAATCTGTATAGCTGTTGCAAGACGGGACCTCTTCCTCTGATTCTTCAGTGTCGCTGCCTAAACGAGGCCAAATTTTGCTGCCGGATGGGTCTTCAATATCAGACTCGTCCGTATCACTATCGAAATGAGGGCGAGTTTTTGCGGAAGGAAGGACTTCCAGCATCGGACTCATCTGTGTCACTGCCGAAACGCAGACGAACTTGGGGTTTTTTGGTTTTGAAAGTGCCAGCCGGCTCAAATTTGCTTTTGAGTTTTAGGGCCGTTCTGTCTTTGGTCAGCTGTGGCTCAGCACTTTGGAGGTTCACAAAGTACCGAGAATCTTCATATCGGACTTCATGCACACCAAACGGCTAGATGTCTCCGTCAATGCATCTTTCTTCTCCATTTTTGGTATACTTCATGTACTAATGGAGAGTTGATGGAACAATGCCGTAATCATGAAGCCACGATCTTCCTAGAAGAATCTTATAGGACGTGTCGGCGTCGATCACGTATATTTAGCTTCAGTTTGCAAATCCCCAAATTTAATTGGCAGAGTTATAGACCCCAGAACTTGCTGGAAGTTTCGATTGAAGTCTTGAGTGACAATTCTTTCCCTTAACAGGTGTCAGACGTCGATTGACAAACTCTTTAGAGTCCACAAGTTCATGATGTTCACTGAGGACCCCAGATCAATCAATATGCGATTAATTCGGTCTCCATCGCTGTACCGTGTCATGTAAAGTGGTCGGTTGTGCTCAGCTGTTTCCAATAACAGGTCTTCATCTTTAAATGTGACCGCGGCTGTATGCAGAGTGTACCGGGCCTCTTTCATATTAATTTCCGCGAAACGATCCTGATATCGCTCGAGGTTTTGTAGGGCATGCATGAGAACATCTCTATGCTCCTTGGATAGGACCAGAGCATCATAGATGCTTAAGAGGGACGGAAGATTCCGGAGATGAGCCAAGCGTAGGGATTCTCTAGCACCATCCTAGGGTTTGGGTTGCATCACACATGCTATATTAAAATTTTAGGGGGTTCTAAACAATACTAACCATTAATCGAACTAGAAAATTAAGGTAACAACATCAAGTATCACATACTAATAAGTGTCTAACACTAAGAGGTAAGTAATACAACTTTTGTAGACCTCCACTTGTGACTCCTTGGATCTAGTAGGGTTTGAACCGGTTCGCTTGAATCCTTCCAAGTCCATGATGATCCACCATGAAGTCCCTTTGCTCAAGCTCCTAGCTTCACTTGATCTTTGAAGAAGTGGAGCAAACAACCTACACTAGTGGGCTAGACTAATATAGATTGGTGATGTGGGTTTGGATCTCACTCAAAAACCTTTTCTTTTTATGTTCTTCACTCACACTCAAAACCTAGAGAGCTTGATGGAGGAAGAAGGAGATGGTTGGCTTAACTTGACTCAAGTGAGAATAATAATTCACATTATCAAAGAGAGAGTGAATTATGTCATGCTTAACTATTCTTACAAAATATCTAGATATTTTGTGACTTGAGTTTAAGCAAAACCATGGGCTACAAAACCATGGACAATGAAACCATGGTATTGACTTTGGTCAACACAAGAGAAGATAGTTGAATAGTCAACCATGATTTTATTCCCATTTTGCTTTTCTCAAATAAACAAAATATATAAATATGTTACCATGTGAGTCTTGCATTGCCACCACCTATGTATCATCAACCATGACACATGTATTCTTGTATGTGTGCATCCATATCATCATATACATACACTCATGCATGCATCATAAAGAAATAGGTTTTAATAAATGAGCTAATGGACTTAATATTAAATCAACACTTGATTTAATAACCCGGTCATATCACATACGACCCGTCCAATAGTAAACGCTCGATTAAAATACGGTATCAAATACACACATTTAATCGAGCTCCCGCACATATCCCATATGCACCCCACATCTTTTCTCCTAAGCTAGGAGACCCCTTTATGGGACTCTAAGACTCATCAATACGCTAGCAGTAGACAGTGATCACAGCACATACCCACAAATCGTCAGTGGCACAAGCTGTACGTAACAGTTCCCAGGTATTGAGCGATCAGAAGAAACACAAGCGAACCTGTCAAAATTCCCATCGAGCCAACTGGCAACACTTACCGTACATTCCGGTCTCTTCGTCAAATGTGCTGCATATCGAGTCTAGGGATGGCATCGTCGACCCTAATAACTCAATAAGTTATGTCGATATATGGCTCATAACAGATTGAGAAACTACTGATAACAAAGTAAATCTCATCAGCCATGGCCAGGGACTTCCTGATATAGCCAATCGTACATAGCGCAACATCAAACCCCAAATACCGGGAGAGACAAAACCCCTCCTATCGCTCATTTCCTCCATGTGCCTCGGGACTGTACCCAAAATCCACCTGTTTGTACGACTCAGTAGAGCCGTGGTAGGGTGGAGATCAAAGTACAGTGGGAGGACACACAAGAATCTATGACGATCTCGGGTCTACAGACTAACATGTACCAGTGTCACCTGAGAAATGCTATCCGACGATAGATATAATACCACATAGGAGTTCTCGGCGAGTCCGTTCAGTGTACCCAGTCTCACTGAGCACCTGTATACGGTCTTTAGTGTCACCACACCAATGGATATAGGATCATCCATCGCCCATTATATGAGACAAGTAACGTATACGCTAGTCTACTTTGGAATATTGATGCCCCATCTCGATACACCCATGACTAGAAACATTTCAAGGATATGCTTAAAAACTACACATGTCCCACTAGTATGATCCGCATCATAATCTCAGCAGTCAAGCAAATATCCTAAGGGCTTTATCAACATGTATCAAATGAGTAAGAAGCATGATCAAATGAACATGTCAAGATAAAGTACAACCAGATAGCATACTATTATGTCGAGCAAGGATGTCTTCTGAATACACACACACACACACATACCAGTATATACACTATCATATAATGGCCTCTAGGCATACATATATCCAACACCAAGACATTATAGTCCATTGGGGAAGGACTCAAATCTTCATGAGCAAGCTCTTTGACATTTTCTTCATTAGCGACTTATTTTTCCTTCCTTTTTGGGGGCGTTGCCTTGATTTGCCGGTATAGCCTTACCGCTTCTGAGCTGGATTTGGTTGGCCTTCGTAGCGAGCTCCTCGTCCTCCTCGAGAAAAATGAGTTCTTCCTCAGAGTCGCTACCAAGGTGGACGGTGTAGCAAATTACTATAGGGATCTCGTCATCGGAGTTTCTTCTAGTTCCTCCAAAATCTCAGCCGCTTCTACGGGGAAGAACTCTTTCAATTGAATTAGAGTTCTTTCCTTTTGTTCATAGTTTTCAAGAGAATCGATATATTTTTGAATGGTCGATCTCCCTGCAGACTCTTTTTCACGTCGAGCTGCACTTTTCTTCTTCTTAAGATTTTTGGATTTTGAGTCTGATCGAGCCGAATTAGTAATTAGAACGGTGGGGTCCTTCTACCACTCTCATTCCGTTCTGAGCTCTCTCTGAAGTAGCTTTATCATCTTCTTCATCTTTTTAGACATTTGCATGCTCCATGGAGGCTACGACGAGTCAGTTTCATTTCTCTGGGTAGCGGGTTCAGCTGTCTACCCGCAGAAGGTTTCAGCTTATGTTTGTATAAAGTTAGCGGTTGCAGCTTGATTGTTCACCAACACACTCTTAGACAGCTCGATCTCCCCAGTCTTGTACTGTTTCTCGACCAAGTCTTTGAAAATATAGCAATTCTCGATCGCATGGCTCACTACTCAGTGGTACGAGCAATATAGATGATTTTGGTCATTTTTGCTTCATGAGGTCTTTTCGACTCTGGCAATTGTAGACCATTGTTCAAGGCATCTTTGAATATCTTACGGACCTTATCCCTTCTGAAAGAGTAGACTTTGTTCTTTCTCTCCTCTAGTGAAGGCCCTTCTCCTCCTAGCACTGGCTTTCAAGCCCGGTCTATTTTTGATCCGCCCGCCTTTATCTTATCTTTATTGTCAGATGCATTGAAGCCGTTGGTCTTGTTGGAGCTCCCACTTGTACGGTTGTCATCTTTTCTGCTCTTCCAAGACTTGTTACCCTGAAAGTTTGGGGTAGACTCTTGTTTCGAGCGTTCCAACATTTGAACTCTCTTGGTCAGCTCTTGAAATGTCTTGAAGCCTGCTGTAAATAAGAATGTGACTATCCAATTGAAGAGGTTCCTAATGAGAAGGCTAACGGACAGGTCCTATTCTACCGGCTGTTCGCGCTTGACCATGAGATTACGCCATTGGGTGATAAAGTCCGTGTTGCTTTCGTTCTTCCCCAACTTGGTCCTCACAAGGTCAACAATGGAGATTTTATCACTGACAGTCACGAACCTTTCCTGAAACAGAGACTCCATTTAGACGAAAGTAGTGACGGACCCGTCTGGTATGCTCACGTACCAGTCGAAAGCGACACCAGTCAGGTTGTTGACAAACTGACGAAAAAAGAGTGCATCATTACCCCATGTATTTCTGCATGATACTTTAAAGTGGGCGACGTGCTGATTTGTGTTTCCCGTCCTGTCAAATCTTTCGAACTTAGGAATGACATATCCACTGGGGAACTTGATCAGATCGTACCGTGCGGGATATGGCCGCCCACTACCGCCAATTTCTTTTTGAGTTTCGGCTTCAGCCACCAATGTTTTAACCTTCCTGGTGACCAAATCCATTATCCGATCTTGTGTTAGCGGGATGGTGCCATCTGAAACCAAGGTGTCTCTAGAAGCGGAATGCTGGCTGATTTTCGTGCAGCTCGCCCAAATTTGGACCCAAGGGGATAGGCATCGGTTGCTTCAAGTCATTATTGCCTAGCTAATGAGTAGAGACCTGCGCTTGATTGGAAGGCGCTCGAGCAACTTGAGCCGTGAGTTGCATCACGACATTTGTCAGGTCATCAATTTTTGAGTAAAATTTAGCCATCTCTTTATCTTTGCTCCTAAGCTATTTTCGGAGCTTTTGAAGCAGCTCTTGCTCTACTATCCTAGGCTGGAAAGTCAGCTCTTTCTCGCTATCTAATCTTGACTCTACATGGACTAAGGGGTCTTTCTGCCTATCGGCCTCATTAAGAGGGTTTTCATTGTCATACGGAGGCTGATCTTGGGAGTGGCGGCTACATTCAAGCTAGATTGGGCTTGGGATGTAGTGGCCCCATCCTTAATTTTGTTGTGCAGGTTGTCGCTGGATCATGTGCCCACCATGTAGACCGTGTGGATAACATGTTCGTCCTTCTTTTTATTATTGGCAGCCGATTTCATGGATCGCTGTCGTGGCCCTTCTGTTTCGGGAACAGACAATCGATTGAAAATAGCTGGTCTGACTAGGTTCTTGAGTGGTGCTGGCACTTCTTTTCTGGCTTTGCTTCGCTGCTTCCGCACAACACAGAGCGCTTGATAGACCCTTGAAGAGGCGGTGTCATGCTTTCTATGTTGTGGCTGGGACACGTCTCTTTGTAGCATCGTTCGGATTGTTGTCTTCTTGATTCTGGCGGTCATGGCGTTTTTTTGAACCCACTTCGGAGGTTCGGAGGAATTGCTGACTTTTACGTCCGACTCAGCCGTTGTTGCGGGGTAACCCTGTTCTTGGAACCTCACAAGGTTCAACTTGGCTGGAGACCGACCCTTTTTTTGGCTCTATATCTGAGCCGCTTCTGCCTCAACTTTTCTGTTTTGAGCACTTGGCAAGCTTCGGCCCTTCGGGAAGACGCTGTAAACTGATTGAAAGAGAGTCCAGAGAAGACACCTGCTCATGCAATTGTCAAGGGCATCGTTTGAGCTTACTGGAGATGCTTTATGGCTGCATTGGTGTTGATAGCCTTACCCCCAGTCGGAACAGTGGAGATCTGTTCGAATACGGATTTGCATTTAGGATGGGATGCTTTGGCGACCACAACGTTCAGCCTCTTGCCCCTTGAGGTCGGTTTGGCCGCTTGGTTTGCCCACCTCCGCTAGATGAGTGCTTCCGGCAGGGTAGATGGTGACATAACCAAATTAACGGGGTGGCTCTTCCCATTGCCGGCTGAGACTTGCAGGGAGAATCACACGGGCATTGATTTTGACCACGTAGGGAATTGGAGTCGCGTCAGAAATGAAGCTCGTCTTGGGAGACATGATTGTTGAGTTTGAGATTGTGACTAAAAGATGTTAACCTGTACACACAAAAAATGACTTCAGTACAGGCAATCGATATATATGTTGATTGAGTTCGCATGAACGTTTAACCCGAAATATGGGAGGAGAGAAAAGGTCTCACCGGGTGTGCCAGAATCTGTTGAGAGTTTTTCATCACCCAATTGAGATGAGAATGCGTGCACTTGTCAGGCGTATTACAAATTCCCCTTGCCTAGAGTAGGCCAGGGTTTATTGATTATGGGGATTTGAATCTCCGGCGGCCACGGACTAAGCTGCCGTTAATTACCACTTGCTTTTGGAGCGAGGGAACCTCCAATTAACGGGTTAAATTGGTCATGCGAATTCAATATGCAATATGCATCTGTGTGTGTCTTGAGGGGTTTTAGGTATATCGGGGGCCTCGTAGAGTTTATGGGGGTCCTGCTACCCAGATGGCGGGCTGGGGGTCAAAGGTGCTAGCATCCCCCTTGCAGGGTGTAGGGCTGTGCCCCGTTAGAAATTTTTTGTAACGAGGGATGTGTTTAAGTGTAGAGCGTGTGGGAAAAAGTGAGTGAGGAGCGTCTTAAGGATGCGAGAGATGGCATATGGGCGATGGACGCCAGCGGGCTACGTGTGTGGCACGTGGGCGCCGGACGCTAACGGGTCATGCGTCTTGCATATGGGCACTGGGCGCCAGCGGTTCACGCGATCTGCACGTGGGCGCTGGGCGCCCGCAGAAAAAGGGGGCTTAGCCCCTGGACTGGGAGTTGACTAAAAAATAGGATCTTTTTGTGGAGTTAAACTCCTAAAAAATAGGATCTTTTTGTGGAGTTAAACTCCTAAAAGATCTGAATTTTTGGGGTTCAACTCCTTCGAGGATTTGGATTTTGGAGTTGAGCTTCTAAAAGATTAGTTTGGAGTTAAACTTCTGAAGAAAAGATTCTTGTTCGGAGTAAAACTCCCACGAGATTTTCGGAGATGATGAAAGGAGACCCCTTTCTTCTCCCTTGAGCCCTAGATCTTCTCTTGAGCCTTAGATCTTCCCAAAGTGGGAATTTTGGAGATGGGTCTCCTTCTTCCTCCTCTCTGTTGGCTGGATCTAGGAGAAAAGGGGGGTGTGACTTAAAAATCTCCCATTTTAGAGATTTGATGGGAGATTTGAGCTCCCCTTTAAGGGTTTTATGGTGAAAAACTATTTCTTTTTGGAAAAGAAAGAGTTAAACTCTTGATTTAATTCAAAAAAGAAGAAGGTTTAAAACCTTGAAAAAGGAGAAGGAGGCACAGAACCCTAGAATTTTTGAGAGAATGAAAGTTGTTCTTGATTTTCTCATCATGTTGGGCTTTTATAGACTACACACTTTACATACAGCCCCTTGAGTTTTTCCAAATGGCACTTGTGCCTCTCTATACCTTATGTGTTTATTTCTTTTTGCACAAAGACATGGGGTTTACAAAATTTTGGATTTTTGCCCATTTTTCATTCATTCTAAAAATTGCATTAAATTAATTTATGTTTTCATTCTTTTTGTCATGGGGCCGGTCCTTTCCATGCCCGGTCTTGACTTGGCTTGGGCCCACTTGGCTTGGGCTTGGGCCCGCTTGCTTAGGCTCGAGCTCACTTGGCTTGGGGTTGACTTTGACTTTGACTTGGTCAACCGAGCTATAGTTTTTAACCCCAACACTTATGGCATGCTATCGGGTGGACAACTCAAGGTAAGCTTGCTTGCCCCAATTGTCATATTCATATGAGTGTCGTACGTTTGAAATTTAGCAGGGAAGAGTCGTTTATGGGTCACCGACATTTCTTGCCTATAACTCACAGATTAAGAAAGAATAAAGAATTGTTCAACGGTAGGACGGAGACCGGTAGGCCTCCTAAACTATTGTCCTGTAACGACATATTGCAACAATGGAGAGCTTATCAGAATATCATATCGGGCCATAGACTGGGTCATATCTGAGTGCCAGGTAATCAAGAGGAGACGCCGATATGAAGTAAGGAAGAATCATTATATTTCATAGGCCGCGACGACTGAGGAGGATTGGGAGGCGATGATGGAGGCTATTTTTGGGGATGTCCCGAGAGAGGATTGGCCACTGTTGGTCGCGTATTACGAGCGCGATGATGTTCAGGTATAAATTTAATTTTTTAGATTATAATAATATAACATGAAATCATATTTTGTGATATATAATATTATCTTCTTTATATTTGCAAGGCGGCGTCAGTTCGCAACAGAGAGAACCAGAACAATGGCGTCAGAGAACGCGCTATCTCGATCCAAGAGAAGCGGTCGCAGGCTAGCGCTCAGCACCAGCTCGTGAGTATTTCAACATTTAAGAATATATGTTTTTTTGTCGCAAATTACTTATTGAAAAAGAAAGACCCCGCCAACTACACTGATGCAAGGAGATGGTCCGCGTTACACAAGGGCACGACCGAGTACATGGTAAATTTCATATAACCAAGTCGATACTATATTTAAGTTAACACGTTTATATATAAATATGTATATATAAATATATCTATATATCTTCTTCACAGACCCAGTTCCAGGAGAGGACGAACGCCTTAAGAATTGGACCCAACGACTCGATTATCGCCATTGTCCCTGTTCTGGATTCGATATCTGGCAGACATCACAATGGTTATGAGCGCGGGGTTGGTCTAGGGGCCCATTGACACTTTGCCAGGTGTTCATCCGTCCATAAGTATGCTGAGGCCCAGACGTGGACAGATTCAGCCGTTTCATCGCAGGAGAAGATTCGTCAGCACCAAAATCGGGTAGAGTAGCAGAATGTGCGGATGGATACGCTTGAGGCGCAGATCGAGGACCGGTCAAACACGAAGGCCATCAGGCAGGCCATACGAGATGAGTTTGGGAGTATGTTCAGGTCACGAGACAATGGAGTTTGATCGTCCCAACGACCATAAATTATTGATTTTTTGATACAAACATTTGTTTTATTAGTTTATTGATTAGACTGTTTGGTGTATATATTTTGTTTATAATTGTGTTTGATTCTAATCATATTACTTTTTGATTGCTATAATTGCGTGAGATTTAATCATATTATTATTATCTATTACTGGTTGTAATTGAAAGTAGAGCACGTGGGGCACGCGGATTTCTGTTTTTTAAAAAATTGATAATATATTTGGTCACGGTTTTAACCCTGACCATACGATATAGTAAGGGTTACCTGCTAATAGTAGGTTATCTTCACTATAATTTCCCCTTATAGTCACGATTTAAACCGTGACTATAGGGTCTATATAGTCACGGTTACCTGTTATAGCAGGTAAGCTACATTATGGATTAACTTTTGGTCACGGTTTAAACCGTGACCATAAATTGGTCACGGTTATAACCGTGACCCCACACAGATTTCATTTAGTTGTTCGAACCATTTTTGGTAACGTCACATATATGGCCACGGTCCTAACCGTGACTAAAAAAATATGGTCACGGTTGAGGGCGTGACTAGCTTTCTTGTGACGAGGTTTTAGGCGATGGATGTATCACGGTTTTAACCATGATCAAAAGTCTATTTAGTCACTGATGGGGCTTGGGATCTCCTTCAGATGTTGTCCTCCATCGATCCTGTGATGGCAGTCTTTGACGGCTGAGATTTGTTTTGAGAGTTGTTAGGTGTGAATCTTAATGGGTGGTGTTTGATGCCGAGCTATCTGCAAATAAGTATCGGGGTGGCTGACCACCGTAGGACCCTCCGACGATCAAGTTAGTGACGAGGTATAAGTGCAGAGTAGCGGCGTATTGGAATGAGTTCGAGTTACCCGAGTCGTCTGAGAGAAGGGTTTATATAGGGGTCGCGTGGAGCGAGCATGCACGAGATCTTCGCTATTAGTTACACCCCAGCGTTATCCTCGCTTTGAATAGAGGGGTGCACCTTTTAATGAGAGGATGCGCTAGCATAGGACGCGGATCATGGGGAGGCAGATATCTCGCCCTGGCGATATACGCGGAGCCGTTGCGGGGCGCATGGAATCCACGCTCTTAGTTGATCAGGGGTGGCCGAGGAAGCTCGGCACATCAGGAGCTCGGAGACGATCCGAGAGGCTGAGGAAGCTTGGCATGTCAGACGGCTCGGAGACGAGCCGGGAGGCCGAGGAAGCTCGGCATGTCAGACAGTTGATCGGGGGTGGCCGAGGAAGCTCGGCACGTCAGGAGCTCGGAGATGATCCGGGAGGCTGAGGAAGCTTGGCACGTCAGACGGTTCAGAGACGAGCCGGGAGGCCGAGGAAGCTCGGCACGTCAGACGGCTCGGAGACGAGCAAGGAGGCTGAGAAATTTCAGAGATGAGCTGTTGGTAGTTTCCTAGGTGAAGGTGGAATGTATTCAGGGAGGTCTCCCGAAAGATCGGATACGTTCCTCGAGAAGGGGATCCCGAGAAATGTCCCTGATGCAACTCATTTATTCCACCCCGTAGCCTTCGGGACACGTCATCTGCCATGTGTCATAATTTGAGGAGACACCACTTGTGAGCTTCATTATTAGCCCCCCACTCTCGTTCCGACCTATTCATTGATCGGGTCGAGAGTAGCCTACTCGGTTTTTCTTTTGCTTATTTTGGCGCCAAGGAATCATAATGCGAATTGCCCGGGAATGGCATGGCGTTTGGTGGTTGCGTCGTTTCGATCTTTGGGCCCACGTGTCGCCTCGTCATTCGACTGAATTTTCACGCATATCCCCGATGGCGTCAGCGGATCAGCGAAATGATTGCTTTTTGAAGAAGGGGCGCCGTTTCAGTCGATTTGCCAGTTGAGGTACGAGCCACACGTTAGCCGTTGATTGGCGGAGGCGACAGGCTGTTTCTGACTCCTGTAGTCGAAAAGACGTCCCCAATGGCCGATCTCCACGTGGAGCCCCGCCGGCCGCTGGGCGCGACGTTTCGTTTTGGCGGGAATCAATCTAGGCCGTAGGATGTTATCTTTTGGGGAGTATAAATAGGAAGGGACCATCCTAGGGTTGATACTTTGCTCAAATTAACTGCCCGGATCCCACGAGTGAATAAAAAGTTAGATCTACATTGGATCTCACCTGAATCACCCCATGCTGAAGATTGCCCGACACTTCTTCTTTTAGATCGGATCCTCTGTTAATTTTTTCTCGGTGAGACCCTTCCTTTGAATCAGGTTTGATGTCTTCATCCGAGGAGTCCGTAGAGGTAGTAAGGGTAGAGTCGGACGATGAGGCACCCGTTTCTGGGTCCAAGTTCAGTGGGTCTTCCTCCTTTTTGGCTTCAGATAGCCAAGAGGGTTCTTCTTCTTATTTGTCCTCTGTGTCAGGTTCGCCCCCTAGAGTTAAGGCTGCCCCTGTCACTAACTTTCGGGTAGTGACAATGGCCCGCAAGGTGCGCATCGGGAACACCCGCGATGCGCCCTCCGTTTTGAGGAGTGTGGACGAGCTTTCCGAAATTCGGACTCGATTACACATCCCCTCTAACTATTCCATCCGTTTAGCTAGAGAGAGCGAGCGGGCTGACCAGGTGCAGGGCAAGAAGATTGGCCTGTATTTGGAATCATTCTGGGTAGGAATGCGTCTGCCCTTCCCAACTGAGGTTTGCGGGGTGCTTCGTTGTTTTCATCTCTCCCCGGGCCAGCTAGCGCCAAACTCGTAGAGAATCCTCCTTGGGTTTCTGGTCTGGTTAAAAATTGAAAATATCCCCTTTAGATTGACTCTCCTTATCTCTTTCCTTTGTTATAAGAATCACCCCAGCACCAGTAAGGATGAGCCGAGCTGGGTGCATTTCTCGTTCAAAAAATGTAAGGGTGGAGTGGCCGTATCAGGGGTAGTAGCCATCCCTTCTTCCATCCATGAGTAAAAGGAGAAGTTTGTATTCATCGGGCTGCCCGAGGGCGAGGGTTGGCCTGTACCTACACAGTGGCACAGGGCCGACTTCCCGAGGGCAAAGCAGTCGACTTCCCCCAAGGCGAGGGTGGTGTCCCAGTCGGAGCCGATCCAATGGGCGGATGTCCTACTATCTGAGCAGGCACTAAGCCGGGCTGGGCTCAGTCCTGCGCGTTTCTTAGGTAAGTTAGCGCTTTCGACGATCTGTTTAGACTTTACCAAATTTCCTTCAATGTTTTAGTTCCGCTAACCCCTATTTGTTTGCGTGTCCCTTTTTTTGCAGAGCCCATGGACCGAGCTAAAATGTTAGCTGCCCTGGCCGCCAAGACTCGGGGAAAGAAGGCCGGGGTGCAAGCTCATCCCAACCCGGTCCAAGCTCGAACCCGAGGCCAACTCCACTGCCTAAGCCTTCCGCCGCTCCCTGAGTTCCAGAAGAACGCCATGGGGCGGGGGGGGGGGGGCACAAGCACTCGCGGGACCCCGGGCACGAGAGGAGGAGGCTGGGCCCACCGAAGTCCCCTTCAAAAGGCAGAAACGGACGGTCTCCCGGCCACCTCCTTTCGGGACCCCAGTGCAGGAGGGTGACTTTTGTATTAAGGTGCCCTCGGGTCTCTCCGTCGCTGACAACCTACTTTCCGACATGGAGCAGGCGGCCGGGGTTAAAATACCCCGGGGGACCATAAAGGCCCAGGTGGCCTCCATAGCACAAGAGGCGGTTCAGGTCGGTTCCTGTCTTTTCTCGAAATATTTCTTAAGTCTTATTTCCTCGGTTTGGATTTTCTATCCCATTTACTGCTTTCCACAGGTCTTCCACCACTGCGCACTCCTCGTCGCCATGGAATTCGAGGAGGTAGACCCAGCCATGAAAAAGGCGGGTGAGTCCTCCAAGTTGGAGGAGGAGCTCCGCCTCCAACTGCGGTAAGCGGAGGAGAAAGTGGCTCTCCTCGACACTCGTTTGTTCACCAAGGGGCTGACAAACTCTAGGCTGAAGGAGTCGCATCGGCTTCTGGACGAGTCCAACCGGGCTATTTAGGCCAAGTTGGAGGAGGTGAACGGCTTCTACCATACGATGAAGAAATCGAGGAACGCCCTCAAGAGGGATGTCCGGGTAGCCTTGGACGCTGTGAAGCCCGCCGAGTGCCGGGCGGCGAAGACCGTGGAGGCGTATAAGGCGTCAGATCAATTCTACGCCGATCTTGCCGAATCCGCGGCCGTCGTGTGGCACACCACCCTCGACGCCGTCAAGGAGTCTGTGCCGGGGTTCGATATCAATGAGCTCCGTGCAAAGTATCCCCTGGCCAAGGAGGTGCCGCAAGGGGATGTTGCCGAGGCGGCCATTGGGGGAGAGGTTGCCGGTGGAAGCCCCGACTCCAAGGTCGTAGTTTTGGTCCCCGAGGCTGGCATTTAGCAGGGCGAGATCCTTCTCGAGCGGGAGGACTGAGCATTCCTTCCTTGGAGATTTTTTCTTTTTCAAAATTTTTGTAAGCCTCCGGGCATTTTGTAAGGCTGAGGAGCCCAGAAAATCTTGTATTTATTTTTGATTATAAATAAAGTACACTTTTTCTTTGCCCAAATGTCGGCTCACTGTGCAAGTTCTTTTGGCTCATATACTTTTCATCTTGCAAATACTTTTAGCTTGCAGGTCTTTTCATCTTGCAAGTGTTAGGCCGGTGTCCACCTCTCCCACACCTGTTGACCATTCATCGAGTAGCGTCGAACGATAGCCAAGTGTAGGAAGGTCGGTGTCCTCCTTTTCCCCGGGGCTGAGGTGGTGATCACGCGTCAATCCGAATGGTAGCCAAGTGTAGAAAGGTCGGTACCCTCATTTTTCCCCGGAGTAGAGGTAGCGATCGTGCATCGAGTATGAGTCGATTGATGGTTAAGTGTAGGAAGGTCGGTATCTTACTTTCTACTCAGCTGCCTCGTGGTGAGGGTTTTGATCCACAGCGTTGTTGTGCAGGAAGCTACTCCCTGTGGATGGACCGAGCAGGAAGTTACTCGGTGGCCTCATAAGGAGGGCTTTTGATCAACATCGTTGGTAGGCAGGAAGCTACCCGCTGCAGATGGACCGAGCAGGAAGCTGTTCGGTGGCCTCGTGAGGAGGGCTTTTGATCCACAGCGTTGATGGGCAGGAGGCTACCCGCTGCAGATGGACCGAGCAAGAAGCTACTCGGTGGCCTCACGAGGAGGGCTTTTGATCCACAGCGTTGATGGGAAGGAAGCTACCCGATGCGGATAGACCGAGTAGGAAGCTACTCAGTGGCCTCGTGAGGAGGGCTTTAAATCCTTAGCGTTGTTGTGCAGGAAGCTACTCGCTAGGGATGGACTGAGCAGAAAGCTGCTCGATGGCCTCGTGAGGAGGGCTTTCGATCCTTAGCGTTGTTGGGCCGGAAGCTACCCACTAGGGATGGACAGAGCAGGAAACTACTCGGCTGCCTCATGAGGAGGGCTTTGATCCACATCGTAGTTGGGCAGCCGCCCGTTGCGGATGGACCGAGCAGGAAGCTGCACGGTGGCCTCATGAAGAGGGCTTTCTGGACTCCCTTGCGCCTTCATGGGGCGTCGTTCAACCTTCCGTAGTCTGCATAGGCAGAAGTGACGACCGGCATGGCCGACACATGGCAGTTTTATATCGGGAAATTGAGATATCCCGTGATTTGTGTCGCTGCGCGAGTAAATTTCGACTATTGGAAGATTTTTGTTGAGGCTATAAATAGCGAAGGCATGTTGGTTTCTTTCTAGCTTTGTGTTTCTGAAGATGGCCGGGTGCATTTACACCATCAGGGGATCATCTCTCGTGACGATGTGTACATATATAGCCTCGATCGCTCCGAGCAGGTGTATGAGGCGGTGATAGACCGCGTGGAAGGCCACTTTGGGCGCCTACTTCCTCGGTGATCTTTTCTCCTCCAAGTGCTCATTTACGCGATCTGGAAGATATCCTCGGATTTGCACAATGCGCTGTCTCCGCAGCTAATGGACAAGGCGTTTGACAAGATGCACATGATCTACCACCCTAGCCTGATCTCGAAGAGCAGGCGGGAACGATCAGTGGATCTTTTTCTATAGTGTTTCCAGAAAAGCTTGATCGTTGCTTCTTGTCTGCTAGATGGGGTCCCCGGTGATTCTGTGGCTTCTAGGGTCCACGGGCACCGTCAGAGGGAGCGGGCTGAGGATGCTCAGGCTCGGCTGGAAGAGATTTCCTCGGAGTACCATCAATAGTGCTTCCTTGACCCTTGCCCCTCTTTGTTGTAATTATTGTAAGGCTGGGGAGTCCATAATACCTCTTAATTAATAAATCATGTTTTTGGCAGTAGTGTGTTGTCTCTTTTTTTCTCTTCAGTACATTTTATACTTTTTCTTAGAACAAACCTTGGAGTCTCGGAACCGAGAAAAGAGACAAAGGGATGGAGTCCTATGGTGGACCTAGCCTGAAAGACTTAGTTAAACTCAGAGAGGAATTGTATTATTTCAAAAAGAGGATACATATTTAATTATACAATTTGAGCGTTTCCGCGTTAAAAGGCCGAGGAAAATTATGCCCCCTAGCATCTTGCAGGCGGTACGCTCCACCGGGCAATGCTTCCGTTACGAGGAATGGTCCGTCCCATTTTGGAGAGAATTTGTGCAGTCTTCCTTGGTCCACAAACTCGTTTCTTCGTAAGACCAGGTCTCCCCTCTTGAAGGCCCGATGTTTAACTCGGGCGTTGTAGTAGCGTGCTGTTTGATGGTGGTAGGCGGCCGCTCCGATTTGCGCTCGATCCTGTTTTTCTAATAAGATGTCCAAATTGCTTTAGAGCGCCGAGGTGTTGGCTTCATCGTCGAAATGTTCTACCTTGTAACTGGGCAATCCGATCTCCGCGGGGACTATTGCCTTGGTACCGTAGCAGAGGGTGAATGGGATTTCTCCCGTGGGTGTCTTTTTTAACGTTCGTAATGCCCACAACACTCGCGGCAGTTCTTTGACCCAGCCGCCTTGCCTTCCTTCCAAACGGGATCTGAGACCGCGGATGACGCCTCGGTTCGCTACCTCGGCCTGCCTGTTGCATTGAGGATGGGCAATTGCAGCAAACTTCATTAGTATGTGGTAGTCGCTGCAAAACTCTTTGACTTTATCGTTTTTGAAGTTAATCCCATGGTCGGTAACTATACACCTCGGGATTTCGAATCGAGAAATTATGTTGTTCTACAGGAACTTTATCGTAGAGGCGGTGTTCGGTTTTCTGATGGGTACGGCCTCTATCCATTTTGTGAAGTAGTCCACGGTGATAAAGATGTATCGGTGTCCGCCCGTGCTGGTGGGGAGTTGACCGACCATATCCATCTCCCATTGCGCAAACAGCCAAGGGGAGGTAAGTGGCGTTAGCTCGGCTGCGGGAAGACAAGGTATACTGCCGAAAAGTTGGCAATTCTTGCATCTTCTGACCAGCTTCTCGGCGTTCTGGTGTAACTTCGGCCAGTAATACCCTTGGAGAAGCGTCTTCTGGACCAAGGTGCGTGCTCCTTAGTGCGCTCCCCTAAACCCTTCATGAATTTCTCGTAGAACATAGTCAGCCTCATGGGGGTCGATGCACCGGAGCAGAGGCTGAGTGTAGGACTTCTTGTACAGGTTTTCGTTGCTCCAGACGAAGTGTCGTGCTTTGGCCCGTAGCCGGAGAGCTTCTCCTCAGTCTTCGGGGAGTACACTGTCTTTCACGAACTCCATGAGGGGTTTCCTCCAATCTTGGCTGTTTCCTGATTTAAAATCAGGAAAGCTTCTGTGGAAAGCTTCAAAAAGGGGCCACGTGCTTACACGTGACCAGCAGTCACGTGTTGACACGTGACCTATAAAGTGCAGAAAAGGCGCACATTGAATTGCTGAGCAAAGTCAAGGAAAAGAGCTTCAGAAGAGGTCACGTGCTCCCACGTGACCAGGGTCACGTGTTGACACGTGACGTTCAAAGCAGCAAACTCGCTCTCCAATTGAACCAAGGAAAGAAGTGCCAGACAGGGGTCACGTGCTCCCACGTGACCAGGGGTCACGTGGTAACACGTGACGGCTAAGCAGCAGAAGAAGGCAGAACGCAGAAAGAAAGAGGATCCTTCATTCCAAAAGGGGGGTCACGTGTCCGCACGTGACCATGGGTCACGTGGTCACACGTGACTGGCTTTCAAAGCCCATTTTTGACGACAGAATTAAATTCTGAAGGAAATTTGAATCTTTCCAAAGGAAAGTGATTATCTGGGACCAATCAAATTAAAGATTCAGAGATGATTAAATATCATCTATTTATGGAAAATCTCGGGTTTGGAAAGATTTCCCCCTTAAATCTAACCAAAATAACAAAGGAGAATCTCTGGATTTAAAATCCAATGGTGAATAAAATTCACCTAATAATCCAAAGGTCCAAAACGAATGATGGAGGCAAATCAAATCTCTCAGCGAAGATTCATCAAAAACTAATTCATTCGGCTGCTTCTCCTATAAATAGGAGCCAAAAGACACAGAGAAGGGAGAGACGCGCAGAGAAAGGAAAAAGGAGAAAAGCTTTGATACTTGGAAAAGACTTGGATCTTCTGCAAAAAACCTAGGTAAGAAAGGGAAGGCTTTCGGAAAGAAAGAGAATCTAATTCTCAACAGAGTTTAACTCTAATATATATAAAACAGAAGAACACATTTCTTCTCTCTTTGATAGAGGATCTGCAAAGTGCACATCTCCCCTTAAGGTTGAGAATTTAATTCTCAATGGGTCGAGATCCTGCCATGCAGATCCAAAACATAGAGAAGGAATGCAAGCATGAGAATTTAATTCTCGCAGAACTGTAGGAATTCAATTCCTTTAAAATAAAATTAAGGCTCGACCCTGTATCATGGGAATTTAATTCCTTCAAAATAAAAGAAGCAGGGTTTAACCCTAATTAAGAACATAGTTCTGTTGAAACAGCAGGAATTTAATTCCCTTAATCATAATTCTTTAAAACGGGAAGTTTAGTTTCTTAAAAGCCTTCATTAGGGTTTAACCCTATTCAGTTCTTCACATATATGAGGAATTTAATTCCTACAGAAAATTCAGTGTTCAACTCTATTTCAGAATATAAATCTTCAAAAAGAAGTAGGAATTTAATTCCTTTGAAAATTAAAAGCCCGAGGAATTTAATTCCTGAAAAAAGATCAACAGATCCTCTAAAAACGACACACATAGAGGCAGGGTCACGTGCCACCACGTGACCCCCCAAGAGATCTACAGAAAACCCTTTGAGGCTGTCCCTCACGTGACCCACGTGACCCTTAATAAAAGCTCTAACAAATGAGCATATGAATGCCCGTCACGTGCTGACACGTGATGCTCTGAAAGATGCAGTAATCTCAACAGAACCATTGAAAAGAGGGCGCTCTCACGTGTTGCTACGTGACCCCTTTTGCCTTAGTGTTCAACACTAAATTGGAACTCTCAAACCCAGCGTCAAAACACTGTTGGGCCTTAGCATTCAACAATGATTAAAAAAGCCTTATTGGCAGTGTTCAACACTGATCTGTTTTAGTGTTTGACACTAATTTGAAAAAGCCTTATTGCTGGTGTTTAACACCAATTATCTCTTAGTGTTGAACACTAACTCATCAACCTTATTCCCAGTGTTCAACACTGATTACTCTGAAGTGTTTAACACTAGGCTTTGGCCCAATTGGCTAAAGGGATAGAGGCAAACATTCTCCCTTAATGGACCAACAAAGAGTCAATATTCCAGACCTGACTGGACTTAGCCCAAGCTGGCCATAAGTCCTCAATTTGTGATTAACTGGGCCAATAGGCTCATAACATAATTGATCAGTCTTGACCCAAATTGGGCCAGGGACTATTTAATCCACCCCGGTTCTAGGGTACATCTCTTCACTCCTTTGATACTTGGCATTGTAATCCCTCAATGTCTTCAAAGAGGTGACGGGTCCCGAAGACCATTCATGATATGGACTGTGGGGTCCTTAAACCCATGCATAATACAAAATTCCTGGTTACGTGGAACGTGGATAACGTCACTCTTTGACCCCGCGAAAAACGTCCAGAGCGGATCCTGGTCCTCGCAGAGCACGACAGTGAACCCGTGTGAAGCATCCAGAGCGGAGCCTGGTCCTCGCCTAGCACTGCAGTGAACCCGTGTGAAGCATCCAGAGCACATACCGGACTGTGGAGTCCTTAAACCCATGGACTATGACGTCCTTAACCTTGACCGAGATGTCTTAAAACTACCCACGGACCGCAATGTCCTTAAACTACCCACGGACCGCAATGTCCTTAAACTACCCACGGACCGCAATGTCCTTAAACTACCCACGGACCGCAATGTCCTTAAACTACCCACGGACCGCGATGTCCTTAAACTAGAACCATAGAGCCTCCATATGCTCTTTCGTCGGATCTAAACGGTCCTGTTTAAGTTGATCTTAGCCTCAAAGATGGCTAACGCGTCCTTAAACCCTCAAACAGACTGGACTATGAATCCCCCTAATTAACTCTGGCTCGAGGGTACATCTCTGAACTCCTCTGACATTCGTCGTTGTAATCCTTCAACGTCGTCAGAGAGGTGACGGGTCCCGACGGCCACGCATACGACGGACTACTATGTCCTGAAATTGGAACAATGGGGTCCAAACACTCCTTTGTCGGATCTAAACGATCCTGTTAAGTTGATCTTAGCCTTAAACTAGACTAATGCGTCCTTAACAAATGTTTGAGTTGATCTTAGCCTCAAGCATGGTTAGCGTATCCTCAAACCAAACCCCCAAACCCAAATCTAAGAAGATACGGATTTGGACTAGTCCACGCCCTACGGGCGACGACATAACTCGGTCTCCGTAAACGATCCACGGGCAGGAAAACATAAAACAAAACACACGACACGAAGTGACCATCTGGAGAAGGAGAAAGTTGTTACCGCGACGCGGTAGCGTAATTAACTGCAGGGGCTTGCGCCTGCAGGGAAGAGCGTCCCCACAATCAAAAACCCCTCAAACGAGGGGGAATCTGACGAAGTCTGCTACATCGGCCGCATCCGTCTAAGCCTCCGATACATGGCGCCATAGATCGACTTGGCATCCTCGGAGAGGCAGACGGATAGCACCTATTGGCATCTGCCCCGAACCTCAGGCGAGACGTCCCGACGTCCCGCGTGTCCGTTCGGAGGGAACATTGGCCTTCTTCTTAGGTTGCATAGATCTGTAGCATTACCTCTCCTTCTTCCACGCTAGGTCGTGGCAAGATTTCGAAGAGGATGTTTCTTTTATGGGTGGCCGAGTAGGAAGAAGCGAGCTTGCTCAAAGCGTCTGCCCGGGTGTTCAAGTTCCTGGGGATCTGTTCCACTTGAACTTCGTTAAAATTTTTCTGAAGCCCTTTTACCTCAGCTAGGTACTTTATCATGAGCGGTTCCCAGGCTTCGAAGTGCCCGGTTACCTGGCCGACTACCGCTGCCGAGTCGCTGCGAATTCTGATGGTCTTCAGTTCTACCCCGGAGGCGATTCGCAGTCGTGCTAGCAAGGCCTCATATTCCACGGCGTTGTTTGATGCTCTGAACCCGATCTTTAAGGAGTATTCCATTTCAGCTTCGTCCGGGCCGCGGATGATCAGGCCAGCCCCGCTCCCCTCCTCGGTAGAGGATCCGTCCACGTAGAGCACCTAATCCGGGATGGGGTTGGGCACCTCTTTGACCAAGGTTCATGGTTCGGACCCTTGGTTGGTGCTTCTTCTTTAGCGGGGATGGTGCATTCGACAACAAAATCCGCCAAGAATTGCGCTTTGATGGCTTGTCGGGGCGGTATTTGATATCGAATTGGGATAGTTCCCACCTCCACTTCTCCAGTCGTTCTGATGACTCGGGGGAGGTGAGGATCGACCCTAAAGGTTGCTCAGTGAGGAAGAGGATCGTGTACGCTTGAAAATAGTGCCGAAGTTTTCTGGAGGCGACGAAAAGCGCCAGGACTATTTTTTATATGGCCGGGTATCTCATTTTTGCGTCCTTAAAGACATGGCTCACATAATAGACCGGCCTCTGTATGCCTTCACATTCCCTGAAAAGCACCAAGCCTGCCGCTTGGTCGGAGACGGCCAAATATAGTAACAGTTCGTCACCTTCGACTGGTCGGGTGAGTAGCGGTGGGGTCGCTAGTTGTGCTTTAAGTTGCTCGAAAGCGTTCTGGCATTTCTCAGACCATTCAAACTTAGGGATCTTCCTCAGGGCCTTGAAAAATGGAGGCATTTCTCTTCGGACCTGGACATAAAGCGACTCAGGGCAGCGATCCTTCCCGTGAGCCGCATGATTTTGACATTTCTCTTGGGCGTTGCCATGTTGAGGATGGCGTTGATCTTTTCAGGGTTTGGTTCGATTCCTCGGTGGGTTACCATGAACCCGAGGAACTTCCCGCTGGTGACTCCAAACGCGCACTTAGCTGGATTCAGCTTCATTTTGTACTTGCGCAGGACGTCGAATGTCCCCCAAGGTCTTTAGTGTGCTCCGCTGATGAGATGGATTTTACGAGCAAGTCATCGACGTAGAATTCCATATTTTTGCCGACCTGGAGTTTGAACAGCTTATTGACCAGTCGCTGATATGTTGCCCCGGCGTTCTTGAGTCCGAAGGGCATCACTTTGTAGCAGTATACCCCCCGGTCAGTGGTGAAGGCGGTAAGTTTTTCGTTGGCCGGGTTCATCCTGATCTGATTGTAACCTGAGAAAGCGTCCATGAAGCTCAATAATTCATACCCGGACGAGCCTACCAGCCGGTCTATCCGAGGGAGGGGATAGTTATCTTTGGGGCAGGCCTTGTCCAAATCCATGAAATCGATGCACATGCGCCATTTCCCGTTTGCCTTCCTGACCATGACCACGTTCGCCAGCCAATCAGAATAGTCCAGGTTCCTGATAAAGTCAGCGACGAGTAGTCGATCCACTTCGTCCATTATTGGCTTTTACTTTGCCGGCGCAAAGCTTCTCTTCTTTTGTCGGACGGGTTTTGATTTCGGGTCGACCCCAAGCTTGTGGGAGGTTATTGTAAGGCCGATTTCGGGCATGTCTGCCGGTGTCCAAGCGAATACGTCCGAGTTATCTCGGAGGAACCAGATCAATTCTTCGCGGCAATCTTAAGTCAGGAGAGAGCCAATCTGGACTGTCCGGCCATCGACCCCTTCTGTGAGGGGTACTTCCGTTAATCTTCTACCGGGGCACCTCTAACTTCCATTTGGTCATCGCGTGTATCTAAAGACCCCTGGAAGTCGGGTATGTCCTCAAAATCATCGCCTTGATCTCCTGCGGTGGCGTTGAGGCGAGGCAAATCCTAGCGGTTTGCTGGTCTTCGTAGGCCTGGTCTATTCCCCCTTAATCTAAAGGAAACTTGATCGCAAGGTGATAAGTCGAGATCTGGGCTCGGAGAGCGTTTAAGGTCGAATGTCCTAAGAGAATGTTGTAGGATGAATGTGAAAGTGTATCCTACCACCACTATGAGGTTAAAATGGGCATCGATCATGCAATTTTCAAAATATCTTGGTGCTAAGCTATACTATCTAAAAATCAAACTAGATTATTAGGGTTTTAGCATGATATATATAAACTTTAACACTAAGTGAAGGAGGCAACAACCTTTGAAGACCAAGTCCTTCACTTCAATAGCTCCGGGTAGTAGTCCCTACGACTCTTCTAGGCTCTACTTGAAGAAGGTACGAGCTTCTTATGTGATCTTCGTGTTGAAGATGATCCACCCGAAACTTCTCTAATTCAAGCTACCTCTTCACTAATCTTTCATTAGTGAAGGAAATAACCTTATTCAAATTGCTAGATTAAAGTAGGATGATGAAGTAGGGGTTCTAAGCTCACTTAGGATTTATTCAAAACCCTATGGTTCACATCACATGTGAGGGTTAGGGCTTTGAGGTGGAGGAAGAAGAAGGAAAAATGGGGAGAGCAAAATATGAACTAGCATGAAAAAAATGAGCAAGTCTAGAGAATGGCTTATCCTCATCTTACTTATTGAAGCATGGAATTAAAAACCAATAATAAAACCAACCATGCTTCAATTGTGAATGCAAATGAATAAAAAAAATGAATAAGCCATGCTTTACACCATTCCTCAAAAGTCTCCTCATTTTCCACCTCATTTCTATTTTCTCAAAATAGAAATTCCAACCATGTTTTATAATATATATATATATATATATCAAATATATATAAATATATTAATATATATTAAGAAAATAATTAGTGAGCAATAATATTAGTTAATATATAATTATATCAAATATAAATATATATCATATTATTAAATCAACACTTGATTCAATAATCCGGTTATATCATATATAACAGACTAATATCATTTATCTGAATATCACATTATCAAATCAACACTTGATTCAATAATCCGGTTATATTACATATAACCTAACCAATATCAAATTACCGCCAGATTAAAATATGGTATCGCATACTCATATTTAATCAGGCCCCCACACATATCAGCATATGTGCACTACTTCATTTTAATTGAACTATGAAATTTCTGTGTGGGACTCTAAAGACTCATCAATACCCCAGCAATAGGTGATGATCACATCAGTCATCCATAAGCCGTCAGCGGTACTAGCTGGACGTAACGGCTACCCAGGTATTGAGCGAATAGAAGATCAACAAGTAAGCTTGTGCAAACTCCCATGAAGCCTATAAGTAACACTTACTGTACAGTCCGGTCTCTTCGTCTGATATGTCGCATATCGAGTCAAGGGGTGGAATCGTCAGACCCTAGTAACTTGATAATTCATGCCGATGTATGGCTCATAATGGTTCAAGAAACTACTGATAACACTTATCTGTAAATCTCATCAGCCTTGGCCAGGGACTTATTGTTATAGCCAATCAAGCATAGCACAATATCAACTCACAATACTGGGAGAAAGGAAACTCCTCATATCGCTCACTGCCCCCATATGACTCGGGACTGTACCCAAAATCCACCTGCTTGCATGACTCCTTTGAGCCGTGATAGGGAGGAAATCAAAGCACAGCGGGAACCACACAAGAAACTATGACGATCTTAGGTCTATAGACTAACCTGTACCAGTGTCACCAGAGAACTGCTATCTGGCGATATGTATGGTACCATCTAGGACTTCTTGGCGAGTCATGTTCAGTGTACCCATTCTCTAATGAGCACCTGTGTACAATCTTTGATGTCAAACACCAATGGTTATGGGATCAACCATCACCCCCTACAGGGTCAAGAAACATACACACTAGTCTACTCTAGAATATCGATACCCTGTCTCGATACTCTCTCGACCAGGAACAATTAAAGGATGTGCTTGTGGACTATACAAGTCCCTATAGTATGATCCGCTCATAGTCCTCTATAATAATACAAGTGTACATGTTAAGATAAAGAGCAACCGGATAGCATACTATCATATTGAGAAAGAAAGTCCTCTGTATATATGTCCAAGCATCCACTATATCATACAATAATGGCCTCTATGGCATACATATTCCTAACAATCTCCCACTTGCACTAAGGCCAGTTGTTGTAGTATCTCATACCCAACATCCTAAAAAGTCTCTCAAACTGCGTCTGGGGGAGGGCCTTCGTGAGTGGATCCGCTACGTTGTCCTTCGTGTCAACTCTCCGGACCTCGATCTCCCGTCGATCTACTATCTCTCGGATCAGGTGATGCCGCCTAAGAATATGTCTGGATCGCTGATGGGACCGGGGTTCCTTGGCCAAAGCCACAGCTCCATTGTTATCACAATACACAGGTATTGGATGCTTAATGGATAGAAACACACCAAGTTCAGCAATGAACTTCTTCATCCAGACAGCCTCTTTGGCAGCATCATTGGCAGCGATGTATTCAGCCTCCATCGTCGAATCAGCTACAGTATCTTACTTGGAATTCTTCCAACATACCGCCCCCTCCATTGAAGGTGAAGACAAAACCCAAGACCGACTTACTATTGTCCCTATCACTCTGGAAGCTCGAATCGGTAAAGGATTCCACCTGGAGTTCTCCGTTACCATACTGTAACACTTTGAAAATTCGTTTAGTCTTATTTCACGATAGTTAGCATTGATGCGTGTTTCCATAAAATCCGTAAATTTTATTTCCGTCTCAATCTAGTCAAATTGAGATGAATGGGGGTTTCATATATTTTAAACGGGGTTTATTATCTTTAATTAATTTTAATTTAGCAATGTGTTCTTTTAATTAGAATTATTTTCCTTAATTACTTTCCTAATGAGGATTAGTGTGCTTGCTTGCACACTTAGCATTTTTGTGGCACATACTTATTCCTTCTCACCCTTTTCAAATTTTCTTTTTCTTTTTCTTTTTAAAACAAAAGAAAATTGATTTGAGAGAAAAGAAAGAGGTATGGTGTGCATTTAATGAGGTATGGTGAGCATTTATTGAAGCATCTCTCTCTCTTTTCCTTTCCCTCTCTTTTCTTTCTTGCTGAAATTTCAGCAGAAGAACAGCAGCTCCAGCAGCAAAATACCCCATTTTCATCACCTTGTTCTTGATCTTTCACTTCTCTTTTGATTCTTGTTCAAAACCTACACAAGAACCATTCATTCTTGCACTCAAAACCTTAGAAAAATGGCTTTTTGGGGAAGTTTGGAGGCAAGTCTGCATACTTGAGGAAAGAGCTGGAAGTTTGGGTTTTCCTAAGGCTTTTGGGAGGTATTAAACTCACACTTAACACCCTTTCTCATAATTTGTAGTATTTTAGCTAAAAATCATGTTTTTATGTGCTTTTTGTGATATTGAAAGGAATTTTGTGAAGTATATGATAAGTTGGGAATTTTATGGCTTGGTTAACTCATTTAAGTGCTATTAGAGCTGTTCAAACCAAGTTTTCATTTCAGATTTCAGAAAAATACCCTGAAGTATCAATTTAGTGCTAAATGTGTTTTTTAACTGGTTTTTGAACTCTGTTGAAATCTGCTTGCACTCTGGTTGCTTCATAATAAAATTGTATTTACAGGAGCATGTACACTAGGAGTAGAAAACACACACGAAGCACAGGAGGCAGGCTCCCAACCTGGGCCACCGAAATAATACTTCTGGCCGCAAATTGCGGCCAGATTGGTGACCTGGGGGTTGAGGTTTTGGTGATGAGTGTCTGCTGCTATGTGGGGTTTTATGGTATGTTTAGTTTTGCAAAACTCTTTCTGTATCAAAATCTGGAGCTAATTACCTGTTTCTCATATTTTAAATCTTCGCGACACACGTGATACGTGTGTGGGTTTGGGGTGTTCTGCATATCGTGACGCGTCGAGGTAGTTACAGACGCTTAATCACACGTTTTAGCGTATCGCGCACACGCGCGCTTGGTTTGCGACGCGGGTTTCTAGTTTGACCTTAATATCACGTTTTTGTGGATTTGAGCTTATGTGTGATATATTGTGTAATTATAGGTTCGCAGGCGAGTGAGACGGACGCTGCGAAGAAGGGGAAGCAAGTCGTCGGCTACACTTAGCGCGAGACTTCGGTGAGTAGATTTAACATCTACGGGGATATCGCCCGCATGGCGTTATGCGTCAGGGCTGATAGGACCTTATAGCTATATGTTGTATTTACCCCATTGACCGTCATGGATACTGTTGTTTCATACTGCATTCCCTGCTATCTGTATGTAAACTTAGAATTGATAGAACACCGCACTATTACTAACGGTTCATGTTGCACGAGCACTAATCTGCATGTTACACACACACCGTTAGTAATTGCCATGACACACTCACTGTAGAATTGCCATGATTATATTGCTGTGATTCATTTCATATATGATTCGATATGATTTTCGTAGAATTGGGAGCCGCACGATGTCCTTGAAAACTGAAACTATTTTAAAAAGCGGTTTCTCCCTTGTACCTATATTATGGCTTGATGTACATAGCACATCGCATTTGATTTACTCATTGGTGTTGGATTTTCATGTGATTTCTGTTTTGAGGACCGTGGGATTATTTGAGAAAAGATGCACTATTTGAAAACCCGGTCCTCGTGATATGATATTTGGGTGCGTCCACCACGCGTTTTCTCGGTGCTGAGACGTGTGCTTGAAACCCGATTCGAGGTGTTGGGTGATCCGTTTGCGGGTTCGTGGTGGACCCGGTATGGTTCCCCTCGGCAAGATGATCGATGGACTTTGCCGATTGAGCCTGGAGGTGGACGAGTACCTACCGGTGATTGGTTGGACCTGGCGGTTATCCGGAGGATACCGACCAGAGTCGAGAGATGGATGCGGGATGATCCGTACTGCCGGGTCCGAGGGCCGATACCGCAGACGGAGCCCGTGGGCTGACCCGGACTTACGGAGCCCAATATATGAGGATTTGCGTGTCGGTGCTGGACACGATGATATTTTGAGTGCCGATGTTGGGCACTCGTGATTCTCAGAGATTTACAGGATTTGAGGGCCGAGGAGAGTGCCGGCGCCTGAGTTTATTTGGGATTTGGGTGCAGTTTGGGCACCGATTATTTTTTCCACGATTGATATTCCGTGTAGATGTTGTTTATCCCATGCTCAGCATTGATTATCATGTATCTCATCCTGTAGTTATTTTACCTGACATAACACTTGCATGATTATTGCACCTACTGCTTGTCGCATTTAGATTTTTACCTGCTGGCATATGATAGAGTAGCGCAGTACGTGAATGCTCGCGATTACCTTTATATGTTATCTCTATTCACGAGTTGGCAACTCACCCCCGTTGTGCCACAGTATTTGCAGGTTGCCCCTCAGAATAGTCGCGGCAGGCTGTCTTTTGCATCTTTTGGCCACAGATACCACTACAGCTGGTGCGAGAGCTATTTTGCTATTAGGTGGGTTATGGTATCTGGTTACTTTTATTTTACACACTTTTGTATCTAGTATTCTCCATCTACCATATATGTACTTGACTTAGAGACAGTGTGAGGACGATGATGTATATTATTTGTATTCTGGTGTCGAGCTCGTGGGAGCCGACTGTTTATATATGCAGTTTATTATTCTGTGATGTTTACTATTGCTCATTCTTCGCTACGGCGTCGTATATTACTCTTGTGGTGATGGTTTCCGCCGTTGGGCGTGATTGCTCCCGTTTGGGATGCTTTATTTCATTAGATCTCATTTTTTTACTTATACTATGTTTTGTACTCGATTTCGGGGTTACTTTTACAAAGGAAATGCTGCTAAAATTATATTAAGGATAACTTAACTTTAAAAAGGAACTTTATTGAACTATTTAAAGTTTTCTAAATGTTTAATTGAATGTTTTAAACACTCACTACTTTTAAATGGTTTTTTATTTCTGGGTTTGGCTTACTTAGTCGCGTTACGCCTGTAGACGTTGCGTGGTTAAGTGCCGGTCACGAGTAGAAATATTCGGGTCGTGACACATACACCAAGAACATTTCTTTAGTCCTTCTCAATTACTTAAGAATGTTCTTCACAGCTGTCCAGTGTTTCTCCTCAGGATCTGATTGATTCCTGCTCGCTACACCTAGTGAGTAAGCTACATCCGTCTGGTACATAACATCGCATACATGATAGACCCGACTGCCGAAGCATAGGGCAACCCTTGCATGCGAGTCCTCTCCAAATCAGTCTTGAGAGACATCTCTTTGGAGAGAGTGATTCCTGAGCAAGCGGGTAAATTACCACGCTTAGAATCTTCCATACTAAACCTCTTTAGTATGGTGTGAATGTACCTGGATTGGGACAATCCCAACATCCGCTTAGATCTATCTCTATAGATCTTAATCCCTAGGATGTAGGAGGCATCACCTAGATCTTTCACGGAGAACTTATATGATAAGAAGAGCTTGACCGAGTGTATCATAGGAACATCATTTCTTATCAAGAGTATGTTATCCACATATAATACGGGAAGACAACGTTACTCCCTACAACCTTCTTGTATATACAAGGTTCATCTACGTTTTTGATGAAGTCAAACTCTTTGATAGCTTCATCGAAATAGATGTTCCAGCTCTGTGATACTTGCTTTAATCCGTAGATTGATTTAAGCAGCTTGCACACGCTTCCACTGCTCCCACTGTCTACGAAGCCCTCTCGCCATGTCATGTACATGCTCTCTTCTAAATCACCATTTAGAAAAGCGGTCTTGGCGTCCATCTGCCAGATTTCGTAGTCATGGTATGCAGCGATGGCAAGTAAGATCCTAATGGACTTAAGCATGGCGACAGGAGAAAAGGTTTCATCATAGTCGACACCTGGTCATTGACGAAAACCTTTTGCTACAAGTCTAGCTTTGAAGGACTCGGCCTTTCCATCTACACCAATTTTCTTCTTAAAGATCCACTTGCTCCCGATAGGTTTTACCCTTTCAGGAGAAACTTCCAAAGTCCATACTTTTGTTGGTGTACATGGATTCCATCTCAGATCGCATAGCATCCAGCCATTTCATAGAGTCCCCACTTGTGATGGCCTGCTCGAAACTAGTTGGGTCATCATCTTCCATGATGCAATCCTCGCTCCTATCGTCTATGAGAAAATCGTAGTATCTCTCAGGTGGATGAGGAACCCTACTAGATCTGCGGAGTGACTGAGGTTTGTTGGATACTATTGGATCCTCCGGTTCTATCAAATCGTCAGTGTAGTTTGTGCAGCTGGAACTTCTTCCAGTTCTACCTTATTACCACTAATTTCTTTCATAAGAAATTCCTTTTCTAAAATGGTGGCATGTTGAGCAACAAACACTTTTTGTTCCTCACTATGGTAGAAAAGGTATCCATGCGAATTCTTTGGATACCCCACAAACTTGCAAAGAATTGACCTTGCCTCGAGCTTGTCCGGATTTTTCTTTTTGACATAGACCGGACAACCCCATAACTTAACTCGTTTAAGATATGGTCTCTTTCCACTCCATATCTCATATGGTATTTTAGGCACAGATTTTGATGAAACTTGATTCAATAGGTATGCAGCTGTCTTAAGCGCATAACCCCAAAAAGAAACAGGTAACTCAGCAGTACTCATCATAGAGTGCACCATATCTAATAGGGTGTGATTTCTCCGTTCCGATATACCGTTGTTCTGTGGTGTATACGAAGGAGTAAGCTAAGAGAGAATCCCATTCTCTTTTAAATAGTCACAGAATTTCGTGCTCAAGTATTCTCCTCCCCGATCAGATCGAAAGACTTTAATACTTTTACCCGTCTAGTTCTCAACTTCGTACTTATATTCCTTGAATTTCTCAAAAGATTCAGATTTGTGTTTTATCAGAAACACATGTCCGTATCTTGAGAGATCATCGGTGAATGTAATGAAGTACGAGGAACCATTCCTGGCATGTGTAGATATAGGACCACATACATCACTATGTATCAGCCCCAAAAGTTCAGTAGCTCTTTCTCCGTGTCCAGTAAACGGAGTTTTGGTTATCTTCTTTTTGAGACATGACTCGCAAGTTTTATAAGATGTGAATTCGAACTGATTCAAATATCCATTTTTATGCAACTTAGCTAGTCTTGTCGCATTGATATGATCTAATCTACAATACCACAAGAACGCTTCGTTCATTTCTGAACTTTTCCTCTTGTATGTGTTCTGTACGTTTATATACCGTTACATAACGTACCAAACCCGATCAACACTTGATTTAGGAAAATGTTCAGAACATTATCCTCCAATACAAAGTTATATCCTTCTTTATAAAACAAAGAAACTGATATAATATTGCACATCATATTTGGTACGTAATAACAGTTGTTTAGAATCAATATATACTAGGTGATATTCGCCAACTGCTTTGGCTGCAACAATTGCACCGTTTCCTACTTTGAGAGACATATCACTCTTTCCCAGTTCTCTACCTCTTCTTAGCCCATGTGACAAATTACAAACGTAGGATCCTGATCCGGTATCCAATACCCAGGACGTAGAGCAAACTGAGAAACAGTTCTCGGTAACGAACACACCCGAAGAAGATGCATCAGCATGCTCCTTCTTCGTTCGGGTGGTGTGGGAATCCGGGTATTCCCCTATTCCTTGCTCAGACTTATGACAATCATAAGAAAAAGCGGAACCAACGTTCCCCATCTCAGTATAATAAGCGGGTTCAGTCAATACATCCATATTATTATCTTGATTAAGGTGTGTCATGGTCGCTACCTGGAGAGAGAGAGAGAGAATGAAACGCTTTAGCGTGCGCTCTTTGCAAGATTATATTGGTTATTATCTTATCTAATTAGGATGGCTCCCACTGTTTTTATCAAATTATCCTTCAAACCATAAAAGGTAAGATTAGCCGGGATTAATTACACCCTACAAGTTCGCCAATCGGTCAGCCAGGAAGGTATTGGTACTCCGAGAGAGTCTCCCCATGCTTTCGCATGGAACTAATTAAATAATCTCGTTTCCGCAGGGGCTTAACCCCGTTAACACCTTTCTTAGACACATACTGGATCAGCTAATTATAAAGTGGAAAACTCTCACAGGAGTAACACTTACTCGCAGTGGGTATCGGGGTCCAACTATCTCATAGAAGGTATGCAATCTCATTGCAAATTTCGACACTTGAAATTCCCAATATTTATTTTTACCCATAGCAACTTATGACCTTAACAAGGTCAACAAATCATAAGCGCTAGCCAAGTTCAACCCGTTCGTTTCGTGATTGAATTAAACCCATCCGCACGACCCTTGACAAGGTCAACAAGGCCGTACGACTACCCTAATCCAATTGCATCATATGCGGCAGATAAGTACTAATCAGCTACCGCACACTATGCCTTGACAAGGTCAACAAACGCAGCACAAATACTAAATAGCATTTATCTGAAATGACGGAGGGCTACGACTGGTTTTGTAGAAAACCTTTAACGTAACGAACTTGATATCGTTGTAGAATATAGTGATTTGAAAAGGAGTGGTTTTGTAGCATTTGCTAGTTTTGCTAAAGAGGTCACTCCCGGTGAAGAGATCCCGGCTCTTTCCTCATCGAATGAGGTGCTGGATATTCATCAAGGAACACCATTATGCAAAGAAAAAACTAGTGAAGCTATCAAAACAAAACCGAGTGGGTTGAAGAATTTGCTAGTTTTGCTAAAGAGGTCACTCCCGGTGAAGGGATCTCGGCTTTTTCCTCATCGAATGAGGTGCTGGATATTCATCAAGGAATACCACTATGCAAAGCAAGAACTAGAGCTACCTTTTTGAAAATCTTGATTCTACGACATCTTTTGGTTTCTTTTCTTTCCATTAATCTCATTAATGAAGTCCTATCAATTATGTTTCCCTAAACATCACAAAAAAGAAACGAAAATAGAACGTACGCTTATGTCATCCGCATTAGCCATGGGGCCCGTCATGCACCGTTAGGTTACTTAACTAATGGCAGAGCAGGGGCTAGACTAGCAAGGGTGCAAAACATAAGCAACGTTTATTATATATATCATATATATATA
Organism: Agapanthus africanus; assembly: GCA_030015575.1. Lineage (NCBI taxonomy): Eukaryota > Viridiplantae > Streptophyta > Magnoliopsida > Asparagales > Amaryllidaceae > Agapanthus > Agapanthus africanus. The sequence continues at coordinate 387,270,615 of JASDDO010000008.1, read as the reverse complement.
TATATTATTCGTCTCACGCAGTTATATGATCACATCACATAACACAAGCAGCAGAAGTCAACATATGAAATATTGGATATATTAGGAGGTCCGTGTTTAAATTTAGCCAGTAATGAAAAACACGGATTCCACGGTCATGATGAATAGCCAAACCCATATCCCTAGACCCCTACGAGAGCGGCAAGCAACCCTGCCAATTCTAGAGTTAGGAGACTCGGTCTTGACTCCTCGAGATGGTCTCCCACTGGACTCTAGAACCCGGTTACTTGTGCTCCCCGCCTTGGGTTTATCCTAATGCGGAAAAGTAAATAATATACATCAATGGTGACATCATCCTCAACCCGGAAGTGTCCCAATAAAAGAATATTACATATAATTTTACATGAATGAAAATAGAAAAACTCTCATCTCACGTAAAAAACCCCGGCTATTCAATCATGACGATCCAATATAACATATCACAGCAACACATAATATCACATGTAATCAACGTAAGTAAATATGCGTATCTCGAATTCCGTTGACATATAGCAACAAGATCGGAGATATATCACATATTACACTAACGGCCGCAGAAAAGAAATGAAAAACTACAATAATTAGAATCCGCAAACTCCTTAGACATCATAAACCCGGAATATCTCATATTCCGAATTTCATGCTTAATCCTATAAACCTTGCATTTTAGTCTCAAAATGAAAACTCTTTTCAATAAGGAGTCGGATAATTCAACAAGATTCTCGACTGTCGTGTTCGCGTACTATACGCTATTGCGACAGAGTTTTGATCCGAATCGAAACTCCGTGACAATCGATTAACCGAGACTAAAACGCTAGATTTATAAAATACTAACTAGTTTTCACAAAACTAATAATTGTGGATTCTAAATATTGTATCATATATCATCATAATCTAGACGACGTTAAACATTTCGATCGAGTTATCAAATACCCACAAATCCCAGAGACCTCAACAACTTGAGTCTCACTAAAAACATCCAGAAAGTGCCAAATATGTCAATGGGGCAGCACAAGAAAATAGATCACATAATACCATAAACATACGGCGGAACCACGGCCAAACTGAGGGTTTGGTCGCGGTTCCACGGCTCTTTAAAGGAATTAGTGCTTCGAATTTCTTGGGGCTCCATTAAATACCCTGCACAATTTTCTGACTATTTTTAATCTCGAAAATTTAAAATTTTGAAAAAATGGACAGAAACATGTAAAAAGTCGGGTTTTGAAAATCGATCGAACACTTTAACGTCGTAATGACTACCCTTAAAGTTATAGCTTGGCTTTGATATCATAAAAGTGTATCCTAGCAACACCATGAGGTAAAAATGGGCATCAATCATGCAATTTTCAAAAAATCTTGGTGCTACGCTACACTATCCAAAAATCTAACTAGATTATTAGGGTTTTAGCATGATATATATAAACTTTAACACTAAGTGAAGGAGGCAACAACCTTTGAAGACCGAGTCCTTCACTTCAATAGCACCGGGTAGTAGTCCTTGTTCCATGATAAAATATCAGGAAATACCCCAATGGGGTATCACGTTCTTACACGTGTCCAAGGGTCACGTGCTGACATGTGATGGTTTCCTGAGACTCTGTTATAATAGAATTAAAATTCTAATCAAGAAAGCAATTAGTGGAATCACGTGCCCACACGTGATGGACCATTAAAGAACCCACTGAAAGAATTAAAAGGCATAATAAAATGGCAAGGAAAGATCCCAATGAGGCATCACGTGTCTACACATGACCAAGGGTCACGTGATGACACGTGATGATTCCTTAACTCTTTAAAACAACAGAATTAAATTCTGTTTAAAATGTTAATCAAGGGGGTCACGTGTTAACACGTGACGGGTTCCTAAGTTCCTTAATTAATAGAATTGAATTCTACAGAAATGATCAAACAGTGGGATCACATGCTAACACGTGATAGGCTCCTAAGCCTTCTGAACTAATAGAATTAAATTCTAATTAAGGAAAATCAAAGACCCTAAATGGAAAAATATTTCTTTAAATCTTACCAAACAAAAAGAGATTTTGCTCTGTAAAGTAGAGCACCGTTGGATTAAAAATCCAATGGTGATTAAAAATCATCAATTTATAGAAAGATTCTATACAAGGAAAGATTTCCCTGAAATTCACCAAGAATAACAAACAGAATATCTTTTGGATTAAAAATCCAATGGTGAATAAAATTCACTGAGTGATCTAAAAGATCATGTTGGTTACAGAAACAAACAAAATCTTTCAATGAAAGATTGACTAAACAAATTGATTCTTTTCTTTCTCCTATAAATAGGAGCCAAGAAGAGAAGGGGAGGATCTTTGGATTTTGGAGAAAAAAACAACAACAGAGAGAAAAAGAGAGAGATGAATTTAATTCTCAAGAAAGAAAAGAAGATCTTTTCAGAAAAAAGAAACCCTAGGTGAGAAAGGGGAAAGAGATCTAAGCTCCATAAAACAAAAAGAGAATTTAATTCTCAATTTAAGAGTTTAACTCTTCTGAATAAGAACTTAGTTCTTTCTTTGGTTGAACATCTGCAGAAGCAGATCTCCCCACAAGTTGAGAATTTAATTCTCATCGGGGAGATTCTGCCATGCAGATCCAAAACTTAGAAGGGAAAATTTGAGTTTAAGGAATTTAATTCCCCCAAATTCATAGGAATTTAATTCCTCCAAATAAAACTAGGGTTTAACCCTATATGAGAATTTAATTCTCCCAAATTCATAGGAATTTAATTCCTCCAAATGAAATTAGGGTTTAACCCTACATAAGAATTTAATTATTCCACATACATAGGAATTTAATTCCTCTAAAACAGAATTAGGGTTTAACCCTACAGAGAATTTAATTCTTAAAACAAGAGACTTGAAACCCTCCATGCACGTAAAGAACTTGGTCACGTGGTAACATACGACCCTTCTCCTCAATGAGTAAAAAAGAAAGAACAAGACTAGGTCACGTGCCCCCACGTGACCCCTAAAACAGATACTTCAAAATGAGAAAGAAAACTTGGAGGCAATGCCTCACGTGCTCCCACGTGACCCTCAAAATAAAGGGAACAAAGCCAAAGGCAGAATCAATTTTGGGTGCCCTCACGTGACCCCTAATAAACACTTTAATAATCAATACATGGATACCCATCACGTGCCAACACGTGATGGCCTGAAGACTAAAAGTGTTTAACACTTATTTGAATATTCTGAGAACAAAATAAATGAGGTTTGGCCTAATTCTCAGGCACCTCACGTGACCCCACGTGACCACCCCACTTTTAGTGTTTAACACTATTTTGAGCATTTTGTCCCCAGTGTTTAACACTGTTTTAAATCGCATCACGTGGGAACATGTGATCGCCAAATATATGTTAGTGTTTAACACTATTCTCAAACTGGTCTTAGCCCAAATTGGCTAAGTCTTTCTGAGTCAAGACTCCCCTTTGATTAAACCCCGACTACATTCTTTCAAACTTGATCATTTCATATGACATTCAAAGAAAACTCCAGAGCCATGATGAAAGGTCAATGCCCTATAAAAGACAAAATGTTGTCAGAGCCCCAAAACCCTTGGTTAGCATTGCTAAATAATTGGGGGGGGGGGGGGTTTAAACCCAGACAAATGTTCAATAGTCCAACAAAGGGCAACATTTCAAACTTAATTGGACTTAGCCCAAATTGGCCATAAGTCCTCAATTCAGATTTAACTGAGCCAATGTACTCATAATCTAATTAATTGATCTTAGTTCCAAATTGGACTATAGATTTCCCAATCAACTTTGGTTCAAGGGTACATCTCTTCACTCCTTTGATATTTGTCGTTGTAATCCTTCAACGTTTTCAAAGAGGTGACGAGTCATGATAACCAATCATTCTATGGACTGTGGGGTCCTTAAGCCCATGGACTATGATGTCCTTAACCTCGGACTGTGGGGTCCCTTTAAACCCATGGACTATGATGTCCTTAACCTTGGACCGAAATGTCCTTAAACTAACAATGGACCACCATGTCCTTAAACTGGTAATCGACCGCAATGTCCCTAAACTAAACAATAGAGTCTAAACGCTCTTTTGTTGGATCTAAACTATCTCGTTAAGTTGATCTTAGTCTAAAATTAGACTAACATATCCTTGACAAACGTTTGAGTTGATCTTCGTCTCAAATGAGACTAACGTATCCTTAAACCCAACCCCAAACCCAAATCTAAGAAAATACGGATTTGGACTAATCCATGCCCTACGGGCGACAACATAAATTAGTCTCCGTATACAATCCACGGGCAACTAAAAAACAAAACAAACACACACGACATGAAGTGACCATCTGGAGATGGAGAAAGTGGTTACCACGATGCGGTAGCGTAATTAACTGCAGGGGCTTGCGCCTGCAGGGAAGAGCGTCCCCCAATCAAAAACCCCTCAAATGAGGGGGAATCTGACGAAGTCTGCTACATCGGCCACATCCGTTTAAACCTTGGATACATGGTGTCATAAATCAACTTGGTATCTTCGGAGAGGTGGACAGATAGCACCAATTAGCATCTTCCCCGAAATTCAGGCAAGACGGACCTGCGTGGTCGCGTCTCCGTGTTTCGGCGAGGAACAGATTCTGGCACGCCCGGTGGGACCTTTTCCTCTTTCCACTCCACACTTTGTGTGACGTGTTCGCGAACGAATCGCGGTTTGATATGGTTGCCATTGGGTTCGAGGTACTAAGATTTGGTTTTGCTCCCGTGCAGAAAACAGAACACCAATGGACTCCAACTGTTCCAGCTGCAACTGCAACTCCCATTCCGCCTCATCTGGAGGTGTAACCTATGGGCCCCAAGCGGCCTCCTTGTTCAAGATGCCGGTGGTGCAAGTAACTCAGGCCACCACTGGACTATTCTTCGGGACCATGCTCCTACCCATGAACTTCAATGCCCCGCTGCCATTGCAGGAGGCCCCAAAGAAGTTGGTCTTTGATCGACTTACCACTGCTGCGGCCCCTCTCAACGGGTCGTCCAGCTCCAATGCCTCAGTCTTTGACAGTCTGGGCCAAAGCTCATTTGGGCCCATGAAGAAGCCCGCGATACCGGAAAGAGTTATCCCTAAGTGGATATCCATTCCTGCTCATGAAGTCGTCAAGGCGGCTTCTCCTGCCAAAGGGTCGGTCTTCACAAGGCCGACTGTTCCGGCTCCTGCTCCAGGCGAAGACCTCAAAGCTGCTTCCCCTGCCCAAAGGTCTGTCTTTGACAAGTTGGATATTACTTCTCAACGGACACAGGTCTTTAAGAGGCTGACGGCGGCGACAACCATTCGCCAAAACAAGGGGCATGAGGATGTCACCCCTATAGCTGAGACAATCTCAACCGCACGACACGCTCGACGTCGCCGCTGGCGCCGAGTAAGGAAGGCTGGGGGCAATTCCCCTTCCGGACTGACTCCACCAGCTCCTATAGTGGAAATCAATGCTGCTGTACCAACCGGGAACAACTTTGAACCGCTTAGGTGGGTTCGCAATAACTCTCCGACTGCCGTGTTGAAGAGATCTCCTCCACCTATGGAGATTCTACAGAAAAGAAGCTGGAGCAGCCCCCTCAGCGGCTTTCTTCCAAAATTTACAAAGTCTGGCAACAGGTTCAGGAATCGGTGATTAACCAGGACTACTCTCGCCGGCCAAAGAAGCTTAAAGCTCAACAAGAAAAGAGCCATCCCGTGGTACCACAGAAGATGTCATCTTTCTGGGTGCCCGCTGCAACGGCTCCCTCAACATCAACCGCTCACAAGAGAAGGAGGCTGGAGGAAGCCCCCGTGACCGCGGAAAACCGCAAAGACGCTGAGTTTAAACGCTCCAAGTCCGGGGGCATGGTAACACATACCGTCTATATGGCTTCCGGAAAAGAGGAAAGCCGTGCTTCCACAGGTCATCGACCGCTTACTCGATCGATAACAAAGGCTCAGGAGCAGCAGCAGCAGAAACTTCAGGAGATGCTAACTGCAATGGCCACACTCCCTGGGCCGAAAGAAAATCCGGAGACCTCAGAGCAGCGTCAAGAACAAGAAATTGATGCTGATTTCCTCCGAAGAATGCTCGAGAGGAAAGAAAAAGAGGCCGTGGAGCAGGCAGCCAATATAAAAAGAATGGCTCTTTTGTTCCAAGACATGGCCGGGATGATGCTACAGCCGGAACCTCCAGCTGAAGACCCCCCGATTATCATTGAAGACGACAGGAGGGAGACATCGAACCCTCCTCCGGCTCTTTCAACAGCCAAGGAGGAGACCATCTCCAAGGCCACTCTGGATGATTACATTGCTCAACAAATACGAGCTCACCAGGCGAATGAAGCGGCTTGGCAGGTCATTAAGACTGGACGACCTTATCCAGGATGGTATGACCAAATAAGGTACTCCCCGGGATATACAATCCCTAAATTTCATGTATATAAAGGGACGGTATATAAAGGGACGGGAAATCTGCATTAGCACGTCGCTCAATTCAGAGCCTTGTGCGGCAACACCGGAGGTGATGATAAACTTCTGCTCCGCCAGTTTATTGGTAGCTTATCGGAGACGGCGTTCGAGTGGTATTCTGAACTTCCAAATGAATCTATCAAGACATTTTCGGAGATGGAGCTACTATTCACCCAGCTATTCGCGAGTGCTAGTGAACGCACCAAATAACGACGTTGATCAATGCCAGGGTGAAGCCAGGTGAAACGTGGGTGCAATACGCAATACGATGGCGGAATTTATGGTCAAAGTGCGAGCAGCGCATCGAGGAAGCACCGGGAGTGGGCATGTTCGTAGGCATTCTTGATCCTCAAGCGACCATCTCGCAATTTATGATGTTTTTCAAGCCCACCACCTTCCAAGCCATGATTGACAAACTGGCTCAAATGGACCAGATGGGCCACAGGCCTTCCTCTTCGAAGCCGGAGCCGCGGAATGAAAAAGGGAAAGGTAAAGCGACCTTCGTTGCCAATGCTCAACAGCAGCCTAATGGTCCAAAATTAACGGATCGCCTGGACGAGAGACGGCGATACTATAATGAGAAAATAAAGCGCCCTTATTCGTTTTCCCGGGACAAAACGAGGGGATTGTTCGAGCTAGCGGTGCGCAATAGGCTCATTAATTTGCCAACTCCAAAACGCCCATTGCAACCCGGTGAGGCTAATAGTCCCAATTATTGCCCCTACCATCAAGCAGTAAGCCATCCAATTGAATATTGCTTCGTCTTTAAAGGGTGGATCGAAGACCAATACAAACAGGGCAAGTTCGCACTGTCTGAGAATTGGAAAGTAAACCCGCCCCAGCCGCACGCTCTCAAAAACACAGACACACCGGGGGCATCATGCTCTTTTGTGGAAGAAGCTCCATGGGAAGTCGTTCTTTCAGCCAAGACTAAAAGAATGCTGAAGGATCTCCAAACATGTCGGGCGATTAGGTGGAAAAATCCACTGGAACCCGAGATCATCGAGGGAATGCTGAAATCGCGCCCAACTCCAAAGATTGGTGGTGATAGTCAAAGCGCTTACACCGAGCAGTCAAAGTCTTCGAAGAAGAAGAAGAAGACCAAAAAGCCCGTGAAGCCTGGTGACAAGCACACGGACCTGCAAAAGCAGATTGACGCGTTGGAAGAATATAATAAAAAAGCGCAGACTCCAGTCACACTCCAAGAATTTCTCAGCCACTCCTTGAGGACGGAGACGACGACAACGGAAAAGACTCATCAGATGAGCCTGAAGATTATGTGGCAAGCTGCCATGTGATCTCCCACTCGTTAATGAACGATGAAGAAGCTCCTTATGTAGAGAAACTAGGGGCAGATCCTGAGCCGGAACTTCTAGGGCCATCAGACGAAATGATTGATGCATTCCTGGACGAAGCTCTTCTTAAAAGCAAAGCTGCTCGAGAGCGTGGGATGGCCATATTTGAAAAAACCAAATGCCGGCGACTGGACGAAAGGGTTGAAACACTCCCACCAGATCAAAGTACATCCGCCGCAAATAAAAGCAGGTTCAAGACGAGGAAGCGGTTCGCCAAAGCCATATCGATGGGAATGAAGCTGCCACCCTCCGAAGGAAACACTCCTGGTGAAGCGGAAATATATCCTAGCTACTGCTTATATCGTCGAAAGATTGCGCACCCCACCGAAGAGTGCAACGCTTTTAAAAGATAGTGGCAGGGATATGTTGCTCACCGGCAACATTTCAAGCAGATGAAATGCAAAACTCGTCGGGAGCAAAGAAATACGACCGAGGAGCGTAAAAGAACTACCGGCAACTGTCACATGGTCGACGCCGGGGGATCGCAAGTTCTCACCTTCGGGAGCGACTCTGACGAAGAAATGACTCTTGGCCCTCTCTTTAAAGAATCCACCTCAGGAAAAGAGGAAGAACTGAAGAGATGTGAGAACATTCAGCTGCGCAATCGTACGCTACCCGAAAAGAATCTCGGGCCCGCGAACAGTGGGTCGAATAGAAAAGATAAGGGGAAAGAAAAATTCCCTGAGAATATCGCCCTAGATGACCAAGTCGTTAAAGAGCTGACAGCCAAGGACCCGCCAAAGAAAAGCAAGGTGGATTACAACGTTCTGGCACACTTGAAGAAGCTACCTTCGCAGCTAAGCATTCTCGATGCTCTCTTGTTATCAAAAGAAGCAAGAGATTCTTTGATCAAGGAACTGCAAGAGCCCGAGCAATTCCAAGCTTTCCTCGCCGAAGAAAAGATGAAAGACAAACTGGAAGATGCGCACACAATAAATATCACCTTTGGCGATGAAGATCTCCTCCTCGGGATGTGCGAGCATAACCGTCCCCTCTATGTCTCCGGATACAGTCATGATATCAAGATAGGCAAAATCCTGGTTGACAATGGGTCCTCCGTCAATCTCCTCAATATGAGAGTGTTGAAGGAAATCTGCAAGAGCGTTCAGCACCTCGCTCGTGATAAAATCACCATCTCCGGATTTGACTCCCAGTCATCACGGACGCTTGGGTCTGTAATATTGACACTGCACTTTGGGCTGCTTGTCACAGACATCAAGTTTCATGTCATTGACGCCAAGACATGCTACAATGCTTTGCTTGGCAGGCCTTGGTTACACGAGTACAACATTATCCTTTCTACACAACATCAGTGTATGAAGTACTTCAAAGATGGTCTCGAGTACACTGTGACGGGGGAGTTGAACCCATTCTCCATGAATGAAGTCCGAAAGTATGAAGATGCAAAGTACTTCTTACCAGATTTTGAGGACACAGAAAGATGTCACAAACCGAAGAACAAAGCTATCATCAATATTTCGGTCTTCGGGAGTGATACCGAGGAGGAAGAAGAAATAGTTTATTCAGGGCCGCCCCAATGCAACAAGCCGGGACCGTCCATCCCTATGTTGATCTTCGGCAGCGACTCGGAAGAAGGGGTCAACGCTGTATTTTCCGCTCGGCCATCAATGCAAGCCCTCGCTAGCGATGATCGGAGTTTGCAAATTGCTATGGTTCCACTAGAGCATTACAAAGAGCTCGATGCGCTTGATATCTATAATGTACAGGAACTGCAGACGTTCTACGTCCCTCCCAGGTGAAGAGATGAAAAGGCGATCCTCTTTTATCGATCAACGGAGACCAAAGTGGAAAAAGAAATTTGGCATGGTGCCGATTCTACACTTGACAAGCTCCAGCCCATCTGTCTGCCTAGATATTACACAGAAGGCTTGAAAAGGCTATTGAAACGCCAAGTTGTACCCTTCAAACAGACTGCTCGACAAGCTCAATTCTACAACAGGATCTGGGACGTCCCTGGAACTCAGCGAAAGTTACCCAACGGGAGGATGGAAACGATCGGGCTTGGATGTGTTCAATCCAAGAAACGGGAGGGAGTCCATGGCAGCTATGTCATACATGACTTCGATGAAGAAGGAGACGTTCTATTAAAAGACGCTGACCCTGAACCAAAACAAGGTCCCGCCATCAAAATGCCGAGTCCGTCGTTTGAAGAACGGATGGACAAGCTAATAAGAGAAGCGGGTCAAAAGATCCGGGATGACCATAACCGCGAAATGGCCATTTATGATAAAGCCAGGACGCAGCGCCTCCTTCAACAGGCCGCTGAGAATGACAATGCTCCTCGTCGCCAAACCATCATGCAAAAGACCCGGCGCACAGGCAAAATAAACCAAAGAACGGAAAAAACGTTCGACAACAGCATAGCAGGTCTGAGAAGCCACGCGATCAAGAATCGAGCATCCGAGATCCGTCTCTTATAAAGAAGATGGGTCGAGAATATTCTTTTTCTCGAGACAAGACAAAAAAGATATTCGATCTTGTCATGAAACATCAGATGATGACACTCCCGGAGTCCAAGCATCCCGAGCAAGCAGACGAGGTCTCTCACCCAGACTATTGCTCTTATCACCAAGCAATAGGGCATCCTCTCGAAGACTGCTTCACCTTCAAGAACTGGGTTGAAGACCAGTATCAACTTGGCAGGTTCGCTCTATCCAGCAGTTGGAGGGTAATCCCTCCGCAGAAGCATGAACCGAAAGCCACGTATGCAGCGAGAATGGAACCAGATCAATATCGGTCTTGGAAGCGATCTCGTACCTGCTACATGATAACGTTGTCAGAAGAAGAGCCCAAGAATATGGATGACCTCTCCTGGTGCTTCGAAAACGATGATGGCGAGGTGATCTCAGAGTTTCCACTGGTGCCAAAAGAGCTGGAAGATGGAATACATACTACTGCAGATAACCTCAAGAAAATTGATTTGGGGATAGCAAATGACCCGCGGCCGACATTCGTCAGTGAGCTGTTGTCTGAAGAAAGGGTGGCTACGCTAAAGGACGTGCTAATGCAGCATAAAGATTGCTTCGCATGGAACTATTCCGAGATGCCAGGACTAGATCCAGAGATTGTTGTACACAAATTGACAATATCCCCGGACGTCAAGCCGATCAAACAAGCACCGAGAAGAATGCGGCTCGAGCTTGAGATGAGCATCAACGCCGAGGTCAAGAAGCTAATCGACTCCGGCTTCATCCAAGAGGTTCAGTATCCTGACTGGATAGCCAACATTGTCCCAGTGATGAAGAAAAATGGGACGGTGCGCATATGTGTGGACTTTCGGGATCTAAATAAAGCCTGCCCGAAGGACGACTTCCCAGTACCAGTCACTGAGCTGATGATAGATAATATGTCCACTCACGAAGTTTTCTCCTTCATGGACGGCTCATCAGGATACAATCAGATAAAGATGCATCCCGAAGACCAGAAGCATACCGCTTTCTGGACTTCTTTGTGCATATTTTGCTACAAGGTGATGCCTTTTGGTCTAAAGAACGCCGGTGCCACCTATCAGAGGGCCATGAAGAAGATCTTCGATGACCTTATACATGAAATCGTCGAATACTATATCGATGACCTCGTAGTTAAAAGCAAATCATACGAGGAACATTTAGAGCATCTGAAGATCGTGTTTCATCGCCTTCAGAAATATAACTTGAAGATGAACCCTCTCAAATGCGCGTTCGGAGTGTCCTCAGACAAGTTCCTGGGATTCATCATCCGACACCGAGGCATCAAGATAGACCTGTCGAAGATCAAGGCGATTATGGAAATGCCACCGCCAAGGACTCTCAAGCAACTATGGTCTCTCCAAGGGAAGCTCGCGTATATCCGGCGATTTATAGCTAATCTTTCGGGCAAGTGCCGCCCCTACAGTCACCCGATGAAGAAAGGAACCCCTTTCGTCTGGGATCGCAAATGCCAAAGCGTACTAGACGAAATCAAGCAATACCTGCAGAATCCTCCGGTGCTGACTGCTCCAATCAAAGGAAAACCTCTCATTCTGTATACAACATCCATCGAAGGTTCTCCAGGCGCATTATGGGCACAAGAGAACGACCATGGAAAGGAGAGAGCCCTCTACTATTTGAGTCGAGTTCTCCTGGGGGCAGAAAATAATTACTCTCCCATCGAAAAACACTGCCTGGCGTTGATCTTCGCGATAACGAAGCTCAGACACTACGTGTTGGCACATGAGGTCCATCTCATATCGATGGTGGATCCTCTCAAGTATTTGATGTCGACGGCCATATTAACAGGATGGCTCGCTAAATGGACCTGGCTCTTGATGGAATTCTCGATAACTTATCGTCCTCTCGAGGCAGTGAAAGGCCAGGCCATCGCCGAATTCCTCGCTGAACATCCGATACCCGCCGATTCTCCTTTGAACTGCGAATTGCCCGACGAGTACGCGTTTGACATGATCGACGGGGAGAGAAGAGTGAATGATACCCGATGGGAACTTTATTTCGATGGAGCGTCTTCCATAAAGAAGCGCAAACAAAGCACCCCCATAATCAAATCAGGGGAAGGCCTCATCTTCGTGACTCCACAAGGAGGGATAATGCGCTTTGCCTTCTCCTTAACAGAGCCAAGAACGAACAATGAAGCCGAATACGAAGCTTTGATAGCAGGTCTTGAGATCGCCGTCAACATGGGAATTGATAACCTCCTCATATACGGAGACTCCCAACTGGTCGTTGGTCAAGTAAATGGCGACTATCAAACGTGCAAGCCAGAGTTGGTGAAATACGTCGAGAGAGTGCAGCAATTGCTCACTCAAATCCCTGCCTATGCCCTGGAGAGCATACCGCGTGCGAAAAATAGCAAGGCGGATGCATTAGCCAAGCTCGCTAAAGAACTGGCCGACGAAAACCTCGATGACGTGATGATCGTTGTACAAAGCCGTCGGGTTCTTGCACCGGCAGAAATATCACAGGAGTCGTTCGAAGAAAAGGGAGTGACCGAGCAAATGGCTCTGCAAATAAAAGACCAGGAAAAGGCTATGGATTGGAGGGAAGTCTTTATAGATTACTTCAAATTCCGTCAAGCACCTGAAGATGCGTCGTCAAGACATCAGTTCATAAAACGAGCTCTATCTTTTGCCTTTGTCAATGATACTCTGTATAAGAGATCATTTGATTCTCTGTGGCTAAGAAGCCTGGGACCTGAAGAGGCAAAGAGAGTCGTCCAAGAAACTCATGACGGACTCTGCGGTTCTCACCAAGTCGGCCCGAAGATGAAGTTGAAGATCAAAAGGATGGGCTACTATTGGCCCACGATGATCCAGGACTGCCTTGAATACGCGAAGCAGTGCCACTCGCGCCAGGTTCACGGGGACTTTATTCACCAGCATCCAAATCCACTACACCCAACGGTGGCTAGCTGGCCGTTCGAAATGTGGGGAACTGACATAATCGGGCCCATCGAACCGGCATCGTCCAGAGGACATCGATTCATTTTGGCAACGACCGATTACTTTTCTAAGTTGGCAGAAGCCATACCGCTAAGAGAAGTGAAGACGGAGAATATCCTCCAATTCTTCAAGACACATGTCATTTATCGATTCGGCATTCCGCGACGGATTATCTCCGATAACGGGCCAGCCTATAGAAGCCATAAGATCAGCCGTTCGCACAACAACATAACATAGACTGGAGATATTCATCGGTCTATAATCCCCGAGCTAACGGTCTAGCTGAGACTTTTAACACGACCTTGACGAAGATCGTGAAAAAGACGGTATCTCAAAATAAGAGGGACTGGCACGAGAGACTGCATGAAGCTCTTTGGGCGTATCGAACTACGTTCGAAACGGCCACAAACACAACGCCGTATGCATTGGTATTCGGCACAGAAGCGGTACTCCCCCTTGAGATAGAGTTACCCTCTCTATGAGTGGCGGTTCACAACGAGCTAACAGACGAAGAAAATGCTCACCTTCGACTTGAGAAGCTCGATGCCCTTGACGAAACCAGGCTCATGGCGCAGCAAAATCTGGAGGCTTATAAAGAAAAGATGACGAGCTCATATGAGAGATTGACTAGGCCGAGAACATTCCGCCAAGGCGAACTCGTGCTAGTGGTCAAAAGGCCCATGATCCCCAATCGTGCCAAGCGGGGGAAATTCGAGCCGAGCTATGAAGGCCCGTATATCATAGACAAAGTTTACCAGGATGGAGCATATCTACTCATGGACATGCATGGTGAAAGACCTTTCAGGCCAATAAATGGTCGCTTCCTAAAGAAATACTACGCCTGTCGAGTCACGGCCTAGGTCAACGATAGATGACGACGCCTATGTCCGCTCGCTATCTTCCTAAGCCTAAACTCTGTAAGTAGTAGCCGGCTTCCTTTTCTCGGACCGAAATGTCCTTAAACTAACGATAGACCACTATGTCCTAAAACTGGCGTTGGACCGAAACGTCCTTAAACTAACAATGGACCACTATGTCCTAAAACTGGCTGTTGACCAAGACGCCGATAAACTACTACAGACCGCAGCATCCTAAGGCTGACACAAAAAAATAAAAATAAAAATAAAAAAGAGAAGAAAACGGTATGTCCATGAGCAAAATGGGCACGGATGAAAACTCAAAAGGGCTCCATGAGTAAAAACAGCATGGCTACCGGCGAGTTTTGTGAAAACCCGAAAGGGCACAATCTCGTTAAAAGACACTTGCAAGTTCCTCTCGACCTTATGAGGAGAAACCACCTGCGTGAGATCCTTACGACTCACAAGGGAGAAACACACTTAGGGATCCCCACGATTCCTAAGGAGAAATTACACTTACGAGATCCCCATGACTCGTAAGGAGAATTCCCCCTTTGAGACCCTCACGGCTCATAGGATTCAAAAGCCTTAAGCTACAGGGATCTGAACCTGTTCTTAAGCAGCCATCATAACCTCCAATGCTGCCCTACAAGCGGTTCAGTATTGACCCTTGTATACAATCCACGGGCGCGAATAAACATTTCCCTAACAAAGTCCTACCCGCGACTAGGGATATGTCTACATGGTGAACAACCCTTGTAAGTCCTCTCGACTTATAAAGAGAAAATACTCTTGTAAGATTCTTATGACTTATAAGAGAACACACACTTAGGAATCCTCACGATTCCTAAGGAGAAAACGCATCTACGTGATCCTCACGACTCGTAGGGAGAAACACCTTTATGAGACATTTAGGGCTCGTAAAGTTAAAAGACGTAGTCGACAGGATCCTAACCCTGTTTACTAAGCCACCTTTGTTCGACATCGACAGAGGCAAATGATGATTCGCTCCTGGCAATATCCCAGTTGTAGCGATACTGATGCCTAAATCGGTATCAAATCTCAAACTCGCAGTGAAAAGTCAGAGAGCCACAAATGCATATGAAATAGCCGAAATGATGGGGCAACTTGCAAATCAGCAAGTAAAAATGTATGCATGCGAAATAGCCGAAATGATTGGACAACTCACAATAAAAAGCAACGAGTAAATAAAACAAATAGCCGAAATGATTGGGCACCGCAAAAAAAATAGCCGAAATGATTGGGCAATCGCGACTTTCGCAATATAAAAGCTGAAATGATAGAGCATCGCGGAAAGAAAAATATATAAAATGAATTTTTGCCCTACAGGTGAGATTACATCGATCCCTGTATACAATCCAGGGGCACAAACAAAGAGGGAACCACACCTTCCCACCAGGCTCCATCCGAAAGAGAGCCAAGTCTCAACGGTTCACAAAGCAGCCTGGAGATCATCTCAACATTCATCTCATTTCAAGAGACACAACACAACAAATCGGAGCTGCGGCGAAGTTCACAGTTCCATGACTCGACGATACACAGACAATCGAGAGTCAACCCTCGACTCCGTAAAATACGGATAAAGTAACCAATCCTGGTCACGTGGAACACGGCCTATGTCAATCCTGACCCCGTGGGAAACGTCCAGAGTGGATCCTGGTCCTTGCGGAACATGGCTATGTCAATCCTGACCCCGTGGAAAGCATCCAGAGCAAATCCTGGTTTCGTGGTACACGGCCTATGTCAATCCTGACCCCATGGGAAACGTCCAGAGCGGATCCTGGTCCTTACGGAACACGGCTATGTCAATCCTGACCCTGTGGAAAGCATCAAGAGCGAATCCTGGTTTCGTGGAACACGGCCTATGTCAATCCTGACCTCGTGGGAAACGTCCAGAGCAGATCCTGGTCCTTGCGGAACACGGCTATGTCAATCCTGACCCCGTGGAAAGCATCCAGAGCAAATCCTCATGGAACACGGCCTATGTCAATCCTGACCCCGTAGGAAACGTCCAGAGCAGAACCTGGTCCTTGCGGAACACGACTATGTCAATCCAGACCCCGTGGAAGGCATCAAGAGCAAATCCCGGTTTCGTGGAACATGGCCTATGTCAATCCTGACCCCGTGGGAAACGTCCAGAGCGGATCCTGGTCCTTGCGATCCTGACCCCGTGGGAAACGTCCAGAGCGGAACCTGGTCCTTGCGGAACACGGCCTATGTCAATTCTGACCCCGTGGGAAGCATCCAGAGCAAATCCTAGTTTCGTGAAACACGGATTATGTCAATCCTGACCCCGTGGGAAGCGTCCAGAGCGGATCCTGGTCCTTGCGGAACATGGCTATGTCAATCCTGACCCCGTGGGAAGCATCCAGAGCAAATCCTGGTCCCATAGAACACGGCTAAAGTCAATCTTGACCCCGTGGGAAATGGCCAGAGCAACCCCTGACTCCGTGAAATGCGGATAATGTCAACCTCGTCCATCACTTACGGGTCCTCACGACTCGTAAGAGAGAAAACTCTTTTGTGAGATCCTTACGACTCTCAAGAGAAAACCCACTTAGGAATCCTCACGATTCTTAAGAAGAAATTACACCTACGGGATCCTCTTGACCTGTAGGGAGAAAATTCTTTATGAGACCCTCACGACTCATAAAGTTGAAAAGTCTTAGGAGGCAGATCTTAACCCTGACTTCTAAGCCATCGCTGTCCTACAAGGAAATCAAAGTAGATTATCTAAAAAATGCACTTACTAAAAAGGGACTCCTGCATTTATAGGATGTGATGGGGAACGGTTCATCTTCTCAGTTCCCTAGACAGATCCAACGGTCACAAAGGTGACAGCGTTGCACTCACGTGCAAACACGTGAAAACAACGCTGTGGGGGCATTTATTCCCTGATAAAATATCAGGAAATACCCCAATGGGGTATCACGTGCTCACACGTGACCAAGGGTCACGTGCTGACACGTGATGGTTTCCTGGGACTCTGTTATAATAGAATTAAAATTCTAATCAAGCAAGAAATTAGTGGAGTCACGTGCCCACATGTGATGGACTTTTAAAGAAGCCACTAAAAGAATTAAAAGGCATAATAAAATGGCAAGGAAAGATCCCAATGAGGCATCACGTGTCTACACGTGACCAAGGGTCACGTGATGACACGTGACCAAGGGTCACGTGATGACACGTGATGATTCCTTAACTCTTTAAAACAACAGAATTAAATTCTGTTTAAAATGTTAATCAAGGGGGTCACGTGTTAACACGTGATGGGTTCCTAAGTTCCATAATTAATAGAATTGAATTCTACAGAAATAATCAAACAGTGGGATCACGTGCCAACACGTGATAGGCTCTTAAGCCTTCTGAACTAATAGAATTAAATTGTAATTAAGGGAAATCAAAGACCCTAAATGGAAAAATATTTCTTTAAATCTTACCAAACAAAAAGAGATTGTGCTCTGTAAAGTGGAGCACCGTTGGATTAAAAATCCAATGGTGAATAAAAATCATCAATTTATAGAAGATTCTATACAAGGAAAGATTTCCCTGAAATTCACCAAGAATAACAAACAAAATATCTTTTGGATTAAAAATCCAATGGTGAATAAAATTCACTGAGTGATCTAAAAGATCATGTTGGTTATAGAAACAACCAAAATCTTTCAAAGAAAGATTGACTAAACAAATTGATTCTTTTCTTTCTCCTATAAATAGGAGCCAGGAAGAGAAGGGGAGGATCTTTGGATTTTGGAGGAAAAAATAACAACAGAGAGAAAAAAGAGAGGAGAATTTAATTCTCAAGAAAGAAAAGAAGATCTTTTCAGAAAAAAGAAACCCTAGGTGAGAAAGGGAAAAGAGATCTACGCTCCATAAAACAAAAAGAGAATTTAATTCTCAATTTAAGAGTTTAACTCTTCTGAATAAGAACTTAGTTCTTCCTTTGGTTGAACATCTGCAGAAGCAGATCTCCCCACAAGTTGAGAATTTAATTCTCATCGGGGAGATTCTGCCATGCAGATCCAAAACTTAGAAGGGAAAATTTGAGTTTAAGGAACTTAATTCCCCCAAATTCATAAGAATTTAATTCCTCCAAATAAAACTAGGGTTTAACCATATATGAGAATTTAATTCTCCCAAATTCATAGGAATTTAATTCCTCCAAATGAAATTAGGGTTTAACCTTACATAAGAATTTAATTCTTCCACATACATAGGAATTTAATTCCTCTAAAACAGAATTAGGGTTTAACCCTACAGAGAATTTAATTCTTAAAAAAAGAGACTTGAAACCCTCCATGCACGTAAAGAACTTGGTCACGTGGTAACACGCGACCCTTCTCCTCAATGAGTAAAAAAGAAAGAACAAGACTAGGTCACGTGCCCCCACGTGACCCCTAAAACAGATTCCTCAAAATGAGAAAGAAAAACTTGGAAGCAATGCCTCATGTGCTCCCACGTGACCCTCAAAATAAACGGAATAAAGCCAAAGGCAGAATCAATTTTGGGCGCCCTCACGTGTCCCCACGTGACCCCTAATAAATAGTTTAATAATCAATACATGGATACCCATCACGTGCCAACACGTGATGGCCTGAAGACTAAAAGTGTTTAACACATATTTGAATATTCTGAGAACAAAATAAAGGGGGTTTGGCCCAATTCTCAGGCGCCTCATGTAACCCCACGTGACCACCCCACTTTTAGTGTTTAACGCTATTTTGAGCATTTTGTCCCCAGTGTTTAACACTGTTTTAAAGCGCATCATGTGGGAACACGTAATCGCCAAATATATGTTAGTGTTTAACACTATTCTCAAACCGGTCTTAGCCCAAATTGGCTAAGTCTTTCTGAGTCAAGACTCCCCTTTGATTAAACCCCGACTACATTCTTTCAAACTTGATCATTTCATATGACATTCAAAGAAAACTCCAGAGCCATGATGAAAGGTCAATGCCCTATAAAAGACAAAATGTTGTCAGAGCCCCAAAACCCTTGGTTAGCATTGCTAAATAATGGGGGGGCTGAACCCAGACAAATGTTCAATAGTCCAATAATGGGCCAACATTTCAAACTTAATTGGACTTAGCCCAAATTGGCTATAAGTCCTCAATTCAGATTTAACTGAGCCAATGTGCTCATAATCTAATTAACTGATCTTAGTTCCAAATTGGACTATAGATTTCCCAATCAACTTTGGTTCAAGGGTACATCTCTTCGTTCCTTTGATATTTGTCGTTGTAATCCTTCAACGTCTTCAAAGAGGTGACGAGTCCCGATAACCAATCATTTCATGGACTGTGGGGTCCTTAAGCACATGGACTATGATGTCCTTAACCTCGGACTGTGGGGTCCCTTTAAACCCATGGACTATGATGTTCTTAACCTTGGACCGAAACGTCCTTAAACTAATAATGGACCACCATGTCTTTAAACTGGCAATCGACCGCAATATCCCTAAACTAAACAATAGAGTCCAAACGCTCTCTTGTTGGATCTAAACGATCCGGTTAAGTTGATCTTAGTCTAAAATTAGACTAACGTATCCTTAACAAACGTTTGAGTTGATCTTAGTCTCAAATGAGACTAACGTATCCATAAACCCAACCCCAAACCCAAATCTAAGAAAATACAGATTTGGACTAATCCATGCCCTACGGGCGACAACATAAATTAGTCTCCGTATACAATCCACGGGCAACCAAAAAACAAAACAAACACACACGACACGAAGTGACCATCTGGAGAAGGAGAAAGTGGTTACCGCGATACGGTAGTGTAATTAACCGCAGGGGCTTGCGCCTGTAGGGAAGAGCGTCCCCACAATAAAAAAAAACCCCTCAAATGAGGGGGAATCTGACGAAGTCTGCTACATCGGCCGCATCCGTTTAAACCTTCGACACATGGTGTCATAAATCAACTTAGCATCTTCGGAGAGGTGGACAGATAGCACCAATTAGCATCTGCCCCGAAATTCAGGCAAGACGGACCTGCGCGGTCGCGTCTCCGTATTTCGCCGGGGAACAGTCTCTACGACTCATCTAGGCTCCACTTGAAGAAGGTACGAGCTTTCTACGCGATCTTCGTGTCGAAGATGATCCACCCGAAACTTCTCTAATTCAAGCCATCTCTTCACTAATCTTTCATTATTGAAGGAAACACCCTAATTCAAATTGCTAGATTAAAGTAGGATGATAAAGTAGGGTTCTAAGCTCACTTAGGATTTATTCAAAACCCTATGGTTCACATCACATGTGAGGGTTAGGGCTTTGAGGTGGAGAAAGAAGAAGAAGGAAAAATGTGGAGAGCAAAAAATGAACTAGCATGAAAAAAATGAGCAAGTCTAAAGAATGGCTTATCCCTCATCTCACTTATTGAAGTATGGAATTAAAAACCAATAATAAAACCAACCATGCTTCAATAATGAATGCCAATGAATAAAAAAATGAATAAGCCATGCTTTATACCATTCCTCAAAAGTCTCCCCATTTTCCACCTCATTTCTATTTTCTCAAAATAGAAATTCCAACCATGCTTCATAATATATATATATATATATATATATATATATATATATATATATAAAGAAAATAATTAGTGAGCAATAATATTAATTAATATATAATTATATCAAATATAAATATATATCATATTATTAAATCAACACTTGATTCAATAATCCGGTTATATCACATATAACCTAACCTATATCAAATTACCACCAGATTAAAATACATTATCACATACTCATATTTAATCAGGCCCCCGCAGATATCATTATATGTGCCCTACTTCATTTCGCTTGAACTATGAAACTTCTGTGTGGGACTCTAAAAACTCGTCAATACGCCAGCAGTAGGTGATGATCACATCAGTCACCCACAAGCCGTCAGCGGTACTAGCTGGACGTAAAGGCTATCCAGGTATTGAGCGAATAAAAGATCAACAAGCAAGCTTGTCCAAACTCCCATGAAGCCTATAAGTAAAACTTACCGTACAGTCCGGTCTCTTTGTCTGATATGTCGCATATCGAGTCTAGGGGTGGAATCGTCAGACCCTGGTAACTTGATAAGTCATGTTGATGTATGGCTCATAACGGTTTGAGAAACTACTGATAACACTTACCAGTAAATCTTATCAGCCCTGGCCAGGGACTTACTGTTATAGCCAATTGAGTATTGCGCAATATCAACTCCCTATAACAGGAGAGACGAAACCCCTCCTATCGCTCACTGCCTCTAAGTGACTCGGGACTGTACCTAAAATCCACTTGTTTGCACGACTCCTTTGAGCCATGGTAGGGAGGAAATCAAAACACAGTGGGAACCACACAATGTTAGCTATGTATATGCCCTAGAGGCCATTGTTGTACATATGATGTATATTATAGTGGATGCTTGGATATATATAGAGAGGACTTTCTTGCTCGATATGATAGTATGCTATCTGGTTTCACTTTGTCTTAACATGTTGACTTGTATTGTATTACTGTCTTACTCTCACATGTTGATAAAGCCTTTATGTTATGTACTTGACTAGTAGGACTATGATTCAGATCATACTAGTGGGGCTAGGGTATTCCATGAGTACACCCTATAATTGTTCCTAGTCGAGGGTGTATCGAGAAAGGGCATCGATACTCCGGAGTAGACTAGCGTTTACGTATCTTGACCCATATGATGGGCGATAGATGATCCACATCCATTGGTGTTTGACATCAAAGATGGTGTATGGGTGCTCAGTGGAGACTGGGTACACTGAAAGGACTCGCCGAGAACTCCTAGATGATATTATACCCATCTTCAGATAGCAGTTCTCTAGTGACACTGGTACAGGTTTGTCTGTAGACCCGAGATCGTCATAGAGTTTTGTGTGATTCCCACTGTGCTTTGATTTCTACCTTACCACGTTCATGAGAACGTGCAAAACGGTGGCTTTTAGGTACAGTCCTGAATCACATGGAGGCAATGAGCGATATGAGGGGTTTCGTCTCTCCCGGTATTGGGGGTTGAAGTTGTGCTGTGTTCGATTGGCTATAACTGGACGTCCCAGGCCAGGGATAATATGGAGATCTACTGGTAAGTGTTATCAGTAGTTTCTCGACCTGTTATGAGCCTCACATCGACACGACTTATCGGTTACTGGGGTCTGACGTTTACCACCCCTAGACTGGATATGCGACATATCAGACGAAGAGACCGGACTGTACGGTAGTGTTACTGATTGGATTCACAGGAGTGTGTATAGGCTTGCTTGTTGATCTTCTGATCGCTCAATACCCGGGTGGCTGTTACGTTTAGCTGACCGCTTGCAGCTTGTGGGTGTTTGATATGATCATCACCTACTGCCGGCGTATTGACGAGTCTTTAGAGTCCTACACAGAGGTTTCCTGGCTCAGGCGAAACGGAGTAGGAGAACATATGTGATATGTGCGGGTCCAAGATTAATACGATATATGATACCGTATTCTATTCTCGCGATATATGATATCGGCCTGTTATATGTCATATAGTCGGGTCATCGGATCAAGTGTTGATTCGATAAAATGATACATTTTATATTAGTCGGTTATATGTAATATAGCCGGATTATCGGATCAAATATTGATTCGATAATTTAATGTATAATTATATATTTGATATATTAAATTACATTAACTAATATATGCTCACTTAAGTATTTCATTTTCTCACTTTAGATACATTTAACATATATGTGATATATGTTTA
This sequence comes from Agapanthus africanus, assembly GCA_030015575.1. Lineage (NCBI taxonomy): Eukaryota > Viridiplantae > Streptophyta > Magnoliopsida > Asparagales > Amaryllidaceae > Agapanthus > Agapanthus africanus. The sequence continues at coordinate 387,247,746 of JASDDO010000008.1, read as the reverse complement.
TTGTATTCTTTTCTTTTGTTACATTATACATTATATATATGGTATATAATATTATAACATGCTAGGTTATAAATGCAACTAGGGTTTAATGAGATTCACACCATGGCTAAAATTAGGGTTAGATTTATTATTTATTTTATTTAATTCTAAATTATGGATAATTACTTAAGATATTTTCTTAAGTTGACTTAGTCCACTCTTTAGATATTTGCTAAGATATTTGTTAACCTAACCCTATCCCTATCCCATGGTTTATTCTCTATAAGAATTAGCCATGATACTTTTAACCCTTGGTTACATTTCTAACCTCATGACAATTCATTCTCGCTTGAACTTGAGCTTCTTCTTCTTCTTGCTCTTGATTCTTGCTCTCTTGATTTCTTCATGTGATGAAAAAATAGTGAGAAATAAAATACTAAAGTCGGCAAAATTTCTACTTCATCATTATCTTCTATACTAGCAATATAGATTAATGTGTTAGCTTCACTAATCCCTAATAAGTGAAGAGATAGGTTGGGTTTGTGACTCCTAAGGTAGATCATCTTGGATTGTGAAGACTTCAAGAAAGTATGGATCATTCACCTCATGGAGCCTCTCTAAAATCCGGGAGCTTGATGATCGCAGCGAAGGGACCATAACTCGGAGCTTATGAAGCGAAGGAACGGACTACAAAGGTTGTAATCCCTAATCACTTAGCTGTTAAGTTGTTAACATGCAGTTTAGTTTGATTCTCTAGTTATAGATTCGTGGTTAGGGTTATCTAGAACGGCAAAAATTTAAACTTGGCATGGATGATGCTACCCGAAACCTTACTGCCGTCCTAGGTATCCAAACAGTGGTATCAGAGCCTAGCTAGAGAATTAGACGGATAAGTGTAGGATTACGAAACCCAAACAACTCCGAAACACCCGAATATGAACCCTAGTTTCTGTCAAAAAATTTCAGATGTCAAATTTTTTTTCAAACAGTTGCAGAATATTGTATGTGATACAATATGAACACCGTACAAATTTTAGCCACAACCCTTAGAAAATGGACGAGCACTTTGAGGTTTTGACCGGCCTGCTCGGTTCTGTTTTGGAATTTCGGGTTGAAATTTGTACAGTGTTCTAGTCTCTGGGGTTTGGTAATACAGGTGTTGTTTGTTTTTGCTAAAATTGCATGTGATGTTAATTTACTGCATTAACTATTTGGAGTGTTTCGTATTCGTAATTCTAGGTTTTGTTTCGGGTATTTTAGAACGTGTTAAAAAGTTCGAACGTATATCAATAACTCACTTTTTTCCTTGTTGGAAATTGTAACACCCGAGCCCAATAGTACTATTTCTGTTACTGGTTGAGTGTTTGGCATTGCTCATTTCATTTATCTTGCTTGTTTGGTTCTTGTTGCTAAATTTTAACCGGCTAAGTCATTTTTGCCTATAACAAATTTTAAACCCTAAAGTGAAATTAAAAATATCCATGTTGGCCTACTCGTCACCACTAGTCGCGTGGTAGCGTCCGCGCGTCGAGATTTCACCCCGTTCGGTGAAACGGGCGAGTTTGGACGGCTACGCGCGCGTGCAAGTGTCTGACTTGGGGGCATGCATTTTAACCATAAGACATCTCATTTTAAAATTTGGAACCCGCTTAAAATCCTATAATTTGAATTTGAAACATTTGGGCGCAACCCGGGCGCGATTTTGAAATGTTTCATTTAGCGCCGAAATGCCTATTTAATTAAATAAAATAAAACTATAAAATATATTTTTCTGTTCTTACTAACGTCTAAAATCCTTTCTTAAATCTTTAATTTAACTTCTTTTCGAATTCCAGCCAATCACGAGGGGGCTTTACCCTCGTGGGCCCCGCCTCATCTCTCTCTTCCTCTATCTCTCTCTATCTCTCTCCTGTAATCTCTCTCTCTCTATATCCCTATATGTTTATCTCCTCATCCTCGTCTTCGCGAGAGCTCACGCAAGGAAACCCACGAGTAACCCCCATCGCCTTGCCCTAGCCGTCGCACCCTGGCCGCCATCATGCCCGTCGCCACCGCAGCCCCGTGCCGACAACACCACCACCGTCACCCTTACCTCCTCGCCATCTCCTCCCTCGCTCGATCACCGCAAAGCGAACCCAGGAAACCCAACTCCTCGCTTGCCCTCGCCTCGTCGTCGCCACCACCACTGTCCTCGTCGACCCCTCCTCAACCACCTCTGCACCTCCCGCATCTCTCTCTCCCGACCTCCTGACACCACCACTTCCTCAAAACGAGTTCCCTGCAAGCTCCGACCTTTCCCCGATCCCAGAACCTCCACCGCCTTCACCTCACCGTCGACGGCCCCTCCTCGTCGACGACTTTTCCATGTTTCTCTCCACTCTCTCCTTCCCGACTCAACCCTAATGTACCTGTGTGCCTCCATCATCGTCCCATAGGCAACGGACTCTATAGTTGAAAGAAAGAAGAAATCGCCTAGGCTTTCGGTTTGAATTGCAGAGATGAAGATTCAGGGTTAGACTTTCGGCAGGACGACCGCCAGCTGTTTGCCATAGCGTATCATATTTGCTCGACCATGGTCACTTTCCCATGAAGATTGCTATGTAGTCGACTATCTCCGATGCAGGATGCTGGTTAACTTTCCCGATTGTCGTCTGCCTCGTTTTGGGTTTTGTAGACGTCAATGGACCTTGACTCAGAGGCATGGGTTATCAGAGGCATGGAAGAGTTTGAAGTATGGGGGAAGTCAAGTGTGCCAGATTTGTGGCGGAGGCGTGGGCACAACAGTGGACGGAGAGCTTTGCTTTTTGCTGTGTTCCATGTTTGTGGATTCCCCGTATGCCGCCCTTGCTACAAGTATGAGTGGAAGAATGGGACTCAATGCTGCCCCCAATGCAAGACCAAGTACAAGAGGCACAAAGGGAGCGCTCCTGTCCGAGATGAAGAAGTGGATGATGTTGATGACGACTTGACCCGTTTCTCCAGCGAAGTGCTCCGGTCCGCGTGGCCCCGCTGTTCGTGTTTGGACTCGATCCGTGAACCGTGCGTTCGTCGCGTGTTTTTCCGCCGACGCTACGTTCGTGTTTTCCGATTTGCGAAACCGTCGAGGCAAGTATCCGAATACTTGCTCTAACATGCTAATACAAGATCAAGTCTTGCTATACATTTAATTATCATATTATTTAGTATAACCACACAGTTGATGGTAATATCGATATTTTAGTATAACTTAGAATTGACGGTTGCAATTATCTTTAACATTGAATCATTATAGTAGCTTCTTGTAATTAATTGGTCTGCTATCAATCCATGCTTTAACAAACTAAACCAGTTAGATCGTCCTTGCTTTATTTGTTAGATCATCCATGAGACAATTATTTATGCTTTAGTTTTAAATTCATGTAGCTTCATTACTTTCTGTTGTTGATATTGTTCCACCTTGTGACTATTGCAACCCAAGGGTGCTCGAACCTGTTAGTATAATACAACTGCATCATATTCATGTACCATTGTGATTAAATGACTATTATTGCTGTTCACTATAAATTCTTGCTGCTGTTACTTATTCGATTGTATACCTGTTGAGAGCACATACTCGATTACATTACATATTGACCCGACCCTGCTACACCTGACATATACATACATACCGATGCACCGGACATGGTACCCTATACATACCTGATCTCATGCCTGATGCCAACAAACCTGACTTGGGGTCCTCATGGACCATTCCTGCTGTCTATCCAGACAGACCTGCTTTTACCTGATCCTGTGTTGGCATTAGTTCGTGATTACTGAATACCTGACCTGACATACATAACTTGGGGGTATGGGGAAATCAAAGGTGAAACCGACTTGTAACTCGACAGTTCGATACCTGTTCTGATCAGTCTTACGGGCTTGGCCAGTCCGGGAGTGATGATGCTGACATCACTCGCCCATCCTGCTACCTATTACTGCCTAGCGGCACGTCTCGGATTCAGCCCCGAGAATCTTGACCGTGGTCCCGGGCACGCACGGGATACTATTGAGTGACATCGACGAGTCATCAATTGATTTCAAAGACTTTAGAATAGAAAACCTGATAGAACAGTTTAGTTACCCACTGCACATTACCCTGCACTGTTGTTTTATATTATTGCTTTATTCATGTTCATCCCTGCATTGCTTATTACCATGTTCATATTATATTATTGGTTGACATGACACGCTGACGTCTGGGTTTTGCATGGCCCAGATTCCTTACCACTGTCGACGACCGAGCAGGAGTACTTCAGCCAGCAGGCTGATTTGTGAGTTCTGTAGTGGTTAGTTCATTTATTGCATTTTATTTCCAGGTGCGATTCCGCATTATGGGACGTACCTTTCTATTATTGTATTGGATCATTTGCTTCCACACTTATTGTTTATCGACTCTTGTTATTATGGATTTGGACATGTGTTAGATTAGTTTATTTATCTTGTTCTTGATATCTCTACAACCGTAATGTGACTGTGGATGGATACTTTCTCCCCACAGGTACCATGGTTGGCTATGTCACGTGCACAATCTTGCATACTCTGGGAAGCGGGGCGTGACAGAAATTTTCCAAGTGTTAGATTTTTCTTTAGTTTAAAACTTTCAGAAAATCATGCAAGCGATTCTGTGGACCCTCTAGAAGAATGAAACCTTAACTCGATTATGTGACCGTCAAAACCGTCACTAAACCCTAAGGTTTATGGTAGTTTAGCGGTGCCACATGTGAGGCATTGGTTGACCCTTCTACGGCTGGCTCATAGGAGCTGTGGCATGTTCTGGGACCTTTTGAACTTCGCTCAAGTGTTGAGCTCAATTGAGAAATTTTGGGTGTTTGTTTATTCTATCGGAAAGTTTAACATTGTCTAGTTATCTGAGATTGTGATACAATATGTGGAATTCATATAGTTAGGCATGAAATCCGTAATATATGATATTTCGGGTTTATGATGTCTAAGGTGATTGTGGATTCCAAATGTTGCAGTTTGACATTTTCTTTTATGCGACCGTAAGTGTAATATGTGGTGTATCGCCAGTTTCGGTGCTATATGTCAACGACAATTGGGATACGCATATTTACTTACGTTGATGACATGTGATGTTATGTGTTGCTGTGATATGTGATATTGGATCGTTGTGATTCGAATAGCCAGGGGTTTTATGTGAGATGAGGGTTTTTATTTTCATTCATGTAAAATTCATTGTATGTAATATTCTATTATTGGAGCACTTCGGGGTTGAGGATGATGTCACCATTGTATATTATTTACTTTTCCGCATTAGGATAGACCCAAGGAGGAGAGCACAAGAAACCGGGTTCTATGGTCCAGTGGGAGGCCATCTCGAGGAGTCGAGACCGGGTCTCCTAACCCTAGAATTGGGAGGGTTACTTGCCGCTCTCATAGGGGTCTAGGGATGTGGGTTTGGCTATTCATCGCGACCGTGGAATCCATTTTTTTTATAGGCTCAAAATAAAACACGGACCTCCTAGTATATCCAATATTTCATATGTTATCTTCTGCTGCTGATATTCTGTGAAGTGATCATTTTATATGCCTGAGACGAATACTTTATTATTGTATATATGATATATAATAAACGTTGCTTATGTTTTGCACCCGTGCTAGTCCCGTCCCGGTATGCCATTAGTTAAGTAACCTAACGGTGCATAACGGGACACTGTGGCGAATGCGGATGGCATAAGCGTACGTTGTATTTTTGTTTCTTCTGTGATGCTTAGGAAGCATAAATGATGTGACTTCGTTAATGAGATTAATGAAAGAAAAAGAAACCGAAAAGATGTTGTAGAATCAAATTTTCAATAAGGGTAGCTCTAGTTTTTGCTTTGCATAGCGGTATTCCTTGTAGAATATCCATCATCTTATTCGATAAGGAAAGAGCCGAGATCCTTTCACCGGGAGTGACCTCTTTAGCGAAACTAGCATATGTTACAACTCACTCGGTTTTTTTTTGATTGTTTCTATAGTTCTTGCTTTTCATAGTGGTATTTGTGAAATATCTTGCACCTTATTTGATAAGGAAAGAGCCGAGGTCCCTTCACCAGGAGTGACCTCTTTAGCGAAATTAGTAAAAGCCTAAAAAACACTCCTTTTCAAAATCCCTTGTTTCTACAACAATATCAAGTTCATTAAACGAAAGGTTTTCTGAAAAACCTGTCGTAGCCCTCCGTCATTTCAGATAAGTCCTACTTAGTATTCGTGCTACGTTTGTTGACTATGTTAATGCGTAGTGTGCGGTAGCTAATTAGTGTTTGTCTGCTAAAGCATGAGATGCGATTGATTAGGGTAGTCGTACGACTTTGCTGACTATGTTAAGGGTCGTGCGGGTGGGTTTAATTCAATCAGGAAATGACGGTTTGAACTTGGCTAGCAATTATGATTTGTTGACTATGTTAAGGTCATAAGTTGCTAGGGGAAAAAAATATTATCGGGAATTTCAAGTGTTGAAATTTACAATTAGATTACATACCTTCTATGAGATAGTTGGATCACGATACCCACTGTGAGTAAGAGTTACTCCTGGGAGACTTTTACACATCACAATTAGCCAATCAAGTAGGTGTCTAGAAAGGTGTTAACGGGGTTATGCCTTTGGGAAAATGAGTTTTATTTTAATTAGGTCCGTGCGAGAGCACGGAGAACCTCCCTCAAAATACCAACACTGGCCTGGCCGAAAGATTGGCGAACTTGTAAGGTGTAATTAATCCCGGTTAGTCTTACCTTTTAGGGTTTGAAGAAAAGTTCGATAAAACCAATGGGCGCAATCCTGATTAGATAAGATAATAACCAATCTAATCTTGTAAGAGCATACGCTAAAGTGTTTTCTTCTCTCTCTCTCCAGGTAGTGACCATGTCAGGCCTTAATCAAGATAATAATATGGATGTATTGACTGAACCCGCTTGTTATACTGAGCAGGAGAACGTTGGTTCCGTTCTTTCTTATAATTGTTATAAGACGGAATAGGGAATAGGGACATATCTGGATTCTCATGTCGCCCAAACGAAGAAAAAGTATGTTGATGCATCTTCTTCGGGTGTGTTTGTTATCGAGAACTGTTTCTCAGTTCACTCTACATCCTGGATATTAGATACCGGATCAGAATCCCATATATGTAATATGTTACATAGGCTAAAGAAAGGTAGGGAACTGGGAAAGGGTGATCATTCCGTAAAAGTAGGGAATGGTGCAAATGTTGCAGCCAAAGCAGTTGGCGAATATCACCTTGTGTTACCAAATGATAATACATTGATTCTGAACGAATGCTATTACATTCCGACCCTGATATACAATCTTATATCAGTTTCTTTATTAAGTAAAGAAGGATATAATTTTGTAGTACTTGATAATGTTATAAACATATTCCTGAATCAAAAGTTGATTGGACCAGGCTCGTTAAATAATGGCATATACGTTCTAGATCAAACCATAGTTCTTAATGTACAGAACACACACAAGAGGAAGAGTTCAGAAATGAACGAATCCTCCTTGTGGCATTGTAGACTAGGTCATATCAATGCGACATGACTAGCTAAGTTACATAAGGATGGATATATGAATCCATTCGAATTTTCATCTTATGACACTTGCCAGTCATGTCTCAAAGGCAAGATGACCAAAACTCCGTTTAGTGGATACGGAGAAAGAGTTACGGAACTCTTGGGACTGATACATAGTGATGTATGCGTTCCTATGTCTACACATGCCAGGAATGGTTCCTCGTACTTCATTACATTCACTGACGATCTCTTAAGATACGGACATGTGTTTCTGATGAAACACAAGTCTGAAGCTTTTGACAAATTCAAAGAATATAATCACGGAGTCGAGAACCAAATGGGTAAAAGTATTAAGATCCTTCGATCTGATCGAGGAGGAGAATACTTGAGCAATGAGTTCCTGGACTATCGAAAAGAGAATGGGATTCTCTCTCAGCTTACTCCTGCGTATACACCACAGCACAACGGTGTATCGGAACGGAGGAATCGCACCCTATTAGATATGGTGCGCTTTATGATGAGTACTGCTGAGTTGCCTATTTCCTTTTGGGGCTATGCGCTTGAGATAGCAACATACCTATTGAATCAAGTTCCCACACCATATGAGATATGGAGTGGGAAGAGACCATATCTTAAACGTGTTAAGATTTGGGGTTGTCCGGCCTATGTCAAAAGGCAAAATCCGGACAAACTCGAGGCACGGTCGGTTCTATGTAAGTTTGTAGGATATCCGAAGAATTCCCAATGATATATTTTCTACCACGCTGAAGAACAAAAGGTGTTTGTTTCTCAATACACAACCTTTTTAGAAAAGGAATTTCTTGTAAAAGAAAATGGTGGCGAAGAGGTAGAGTTGGAAGAAGTTCTAGCAGCACAAACTGCAACTGAAGATTTAGTGGAACCCGAAGATTCAATAGTTCCCAATGAACCTCAGCCGCTCTGCCAATCTAGTAGGGTTCCTCATCCACCTGAGAGATACTGCGGTTTTCTCATTGATGATGGGAGTGAAGACTGAATCATGGAAGATGATGACCCGACTAGCTTCGAGCAGGCCATTACGAGTGGGGACACTATGAAATGGCTGGATGCAATGCGATCTGAGATGGAATCCATATACACCAACAAAGTATGGACTTTGGAAGTTGCTCCTGAAGGGATAAAACCCATTGGGAGCAAATGGATCTTTAAGAAGAAACTTGGTGTAGATGGAAAAGTTGAGACTTTCAAAGCTAGATTTGTTGCAAAGGGTTTTCGCCAACGAACAGATGTGGATGATGACGAAACCTTTTCTCAAGTGGCTATGCTTAAATCCATCCGGATCTTACTTGCCATTGCTGCATACCATGACTACGAAATCTGGCAAATGGATGTTAAGACCGCCTTTCTAAATGGTGATTTAGAAGAGTGTGTGTACATGACTCAGCCGGAGGGCTTTGTAGACAGTGGGAGCAGCGGAAAGGTGTGCAAGCTGCTTAAATCCATCTACGGGTTAAAGCAGGCATCGCGGAGTTGGAACATTTGTTTTGATGCAGTAGTCAAAAAGTTTGACTTCATCAAAAAGATAGATGAACCTTGTATTTACAAGAAGGTGGCAGATTAAGGTTGTCTTCCTCGTATTGTACGTGGATGACATACTCTTGATAGGAAATGATGTTCCTATACTGCACTCGGTCAAGCTCTTCTTATCACAAAGATTCTCAATGAAAGATCTAGGTGATGCCTTTTGCATTTTAGGGATTAAGATCTATAGAGATAGATCCAAGCGGATACTGGGATTGTCCCAATCCAGGTACATTGACACCATACTAAAGAGGTTTAGTATGGAAGAATCCAAGCATGGGAATTTACCCACGATCTCAGGACTCACTCTCTCCAAAGAGATGTCTCCTAAGACTAATTTGGAGAGAGCTCACATGCAAGAGATACCCTATGCTTCGGCAGTAGGCTCTATCATGTACGCGATGCTATGTACCAGACCCGATGTAGCATACTCACTAAGTGTAGTGAGTAGGTATCAAGCAGATCCAGGAGAGAGTCACTGGACAGCTGTGAAGAACATTCTTAAGTACTTGAGAAGGACTAAAGAGATGTTCTTGGTGTATGGTAACGGAGAACTCCAAGTGGAGTCCTTTACCGATTCGAGCTTCCAAAGTGATAAGGACGACTCTAAGTCGCACTCGGGATTTGTCTTTACCCTCAATGGAGGGGCGGTGCATTGGAAGAGTTCCAAACAGGAAACCGTGGCAGATTCGACGATGGAGGCTGAATACATCGCTGCCAACGATGCTGCTAAAGAGGCTGTCTGGATGAAGAAGTTCATAGCTGAACTTGGTGTGGTTCCGTCCATTGAGCATCCAATACCTTTGTATTGTGATAACAATGGAGCAGTGGTTTTGGCCAAGGAACCCAGGTCCCATCAGAGATCCAGGCATATTCTGAGGCGGTATCACCTGATACGGGAGATAGTTGATCGCAGCGAAATCGAGGTCAGGAGAGTTGACACGAAGGACAGCGCTGCGGATCCACTCACGAAGGCCATATCCCAGATACAATTTGAGAGACTCTTCGGGATGTTGGGTATGAGATACTACAACAACTGGCCTTAGTGCTAGTGAGAGATTGTTAGTTATGTATATGCTCTAGAGGCCATTGTTGTACATATGATGTATATTATAGTGGATGCTTGGATATATATAGAGAGGACTTTCTTGCTCAACATGATAGTATGCTATCTGGTTTCACTTTGTCTTAACATGTTGACTTGTATTGAATTACTGTCTTACTCTCACATGTTGATAAAGCCCTTAGGATATATACTTGACTACTAGGACTATGATGCAGATCATACTAGTGGGGCCAGGGTAGTCTACGAGTACATCCTATAATTGTTCCTAGTCGAGGGTGTATCGAGACAAGGCATCGATACTGTAGAGTAGACTAGCGTATACGCATCTTGACCCATATGATGGGCGATGGATGATCCCACATCCTTCGGTGTTTGACATCAAAGATGGTGTACGGGTGCTTAGTGGAGACTGGGTACACTGAACGGACTCACCAAGAACTCCTAAATGGTATTATACCTATCGTCAGATAGCAGTTCTTTGGTGACACTGGTACAGGTTAGTCTGTAGACACGAGATCGTCATAGAGTCTTGTGTGATTCCCACCATGCTTTGATTTCCACCTTACTACATTCATGAGAACGTGCAAAACGGTGTATTTTGGGTACAGTCCCGAATCACATGGAGGCAATGAGCGATAGGAAGGGTTTCGTCTCTCCCGGTATTGGGGGTTGATATTGCGCTGTGTTCGATTGGCTATAACTGGAAGTCCCTAGCCAGGGCTGATATGGAGATCTACTGGTAAGTGTTATCAGTAGTTTCTCTACCTGTTATGAGCCTCACATCGACATGACTTATCGGTTACTGGGGTCTGACATTTACCACCCCCAGACTGGATATCAGACGAAGAGACCGGACTGTACAGTAGTGTTACCGATTGGATTCACAAGAGTGTGTGCAGGCTTACTTGTTGATCTTCTGATCGCTCAATACCCGGGTGGATGTTATGTTTAGCTGACCGCTTGCGGTTGTGGGTGTTTGATATGATCATCACCTACTGCCGGCATATTGATGAGTCTTTAGAGTCCTACACAGAGGTTTCCTGGCTCAGGCAAAACGGAGTAGGAGCACATATGTGATATGTGCGGGACCGAGATTAATGCGATATGTGATACCGTATTCTATTCTCGCGATATATGATATCGTCCGGTTATATGTGATATAGCCGGATCATCGGATCAAGTGTTAATTCGATGAAATGATACATTTTATATTAGTCGGTTATATGTAATATAGCAGGATTATCGGATCAAGTGTTGATTCGATAATTTAATATATAATTATATATTTGATATATTAAATTACATTAACTAATATATGCTCACTTAAGTATTTCATTTTCTCACTTTGTATACATTTAACATATATGTGATATATGTTTATTGTATTCTTTTCTTTTGTTATATTATATATTATATATGTGACATATAATATTGTAACATGTTAGGTTATAAATGCAACTAGGGTTTAATGAGATTCACACCATGGCTAAAATTAGCGTTAGATTTATTATTTATTTTAGTTAATTCTAAATTGTGGATAATTACTTAAGATATTTTTTTTAGTTGACTTAGTCCATTCTTTAGATATTTGCTAAGATATTTGTTAACCTAACCCTAACCCTAGCCCATGGTTTATTCTCTACAAGAGTTAGCCATGATACTTTTAACCCTTGGTTTCATTTCTAACCTCATGACAATTCATTCTCACTTGAACTTGAGCTTCTTCTTCTTCTTGCTCTTGATTCTTGCTATCTTGATTTCTTCATGTGATGAAAAAATAGTGAGAAATAAAATACTGAAGTGAGAAAAATTCCTACTTCATCATCCTCTTCTATACTAGCCATATAGATTAGTGTGTTAGCTTCACTAATCCCTAATTAGTTAAGAGATAGCTTGGGTTTGTGACTCCTCAAAGTAGATCATCTTGGATTGTGAAGACTTCAAGCAAGCATGGATCATTCACCTCATGGAGCCTCTCTAGAGTCCAGGAGCTTGATGATCGCAGCGTAGGGACCACAACTCGGAGCTTATGAAGCGAAGGAATGGACTACAAAGGTTGTAATCCCTAATCACTTAGATGTTAAGTTGTTAACATGCAGTTTAGTTTGATTCTCTAGTTATAGATTCATAGTTAGGGTTATCTAGAACGACAAAAATTTAAACTTGGCATGGATGATGCCACCCAAAACCTTACTGCCGTCCTAGGTATCCCAACACATAAGACACTATGACGATCTCGGGTCTACAGACTAACCTGTACCAGTGTTACCAGAGAACTGCTATCTGACGTTGGGTATGGTACCATCTAGGAGTTCTCGGCGAGTCTTGTTCAGTGTACTCATTCTCTAATGAGCACCTGTGTACAATCTTTGATGTCAAACACACCAATGGTTATGGGATCAACCATCGTCCCCTACAGAGTCAAGAAACGTACACACTAGTCTACTATAGAATATTGATGCCCTATCTTGATACTCCCTCGACTAAGAACAATTAAAGGATCTGCTTGTGGACTACACAAGTCCCAGTAGTATGATCCGCATCATAGTCCTGGTAGTCAAGCAAACATCCTAAGGGCTTTATCAACATGTCTAAAGGCTTTATCAACATGTATCAGAGAGACAGTATAATAATACATGTGTACATGTTAAGATAAAGAGTAACCAGATAGCATACTATCATGTCGAGTAAGAAAGTCCTTTATATATATGTCCAAGCATCCACTATATCACACAATAATGGCCTCTAGGGCATACATATTCCTAACAGAAGGGACCTTGGCGACGAGGAAGTTCACTGGTATGGTTCGCGTATTGCCCGCTTCTTCGATGTTGAGGAGGAGGGTGACCGATCTCTCTGCAGGGTTAGAATGATTAGTGAACCCAGAGAGGATATGGGAGGTAGGTCGGAGGTCAGATGGTCCTAGCCCCATAAGCTAGAAACAGTCGTGGAACAGGATATCCGCTGAGCTCCCTGAATCGACCAATATCCTACGAACTTCGTAACGGTGGACTCTGGTCATTATCACGAGAGGGTCATTATGGGAGAGCGATATGCCATTGAGGTCTTCATCTGTGAAAGTGATTGTCTAGTCCCTTCTGCACCTCTTGTGTGGCATACATTTTGTACCCTTGATTGGGAGGATGTGGCGGTTCCCCTTACTTTCTCGAGCTGGATCCGAGGTAACGATCATGATCTGCCCGATCGTTAATTCACCGGGTGGGGTTTGGTCATTTTTCTCCTGCTCTGCCTGCCGCTTTTCACGCAGGTACTTCGCCAGGTGGCCTGAGCGGATCAACTCTTAGATGTAGTCATGGAGTTGTTTGCAGTTCTCTGTCGGGTGACCCTGCGACCTGTAGAAGGCGTAGTATGGGCCACAGAGTCGCTTGCCTGGCCTTTGGATGACTGGCGGGAGCTTGAAGAACCTCTCACTCTTAGCTTCCTCCAACAGCTCGGTCTGAGGATGTTTAGGGGAGTGTACTCCTAAAACCTCGGGTATTAATGCTTCGGACGATCGACCTTCTTTTTCTCCTCCCTGTCCCTTTTCTTTCTGTCCGTCTGGTCGGCTTGGGGCAGGTTTGAGTTTACCTCGGACTCGAGTTGGATTTCTCGCTCGGTCCAGGCTTTTACTTTGGCCACAGTCTTAGGCTGTACTAGTGCAAAAGAGCGAAGCCACTCTTTGTGCCTAAGACCCGACCACAACACGGTGATGAATGTTTCATCGCGGTGCTCGGGGACCTCGAGGAGGGCATTGTAGAAGCGGGTGAAATATCCTTTGAAGGATTCTTTGTCTCCGCTGTTGATGGTGAACAGGTAGTCGACTGTCCTTTTCTGTCATCGATTCCAAATGAAGTGACTGAGGAATTGGGTGGCCAGTTCGTCGAAGGTCAAGATGAAGCATGGCGTAATTCTTCGGAACCAGTCCCGGCCAGCCCGGATGAGGATGGTGGGGAAAGCTTGGTATTGAGCCGCGTCGGAGTTATCCTGGAAGCTCATGCCTACCGTAAATACATCTAGGTGGTCCTTCGGGTCGGATTTCCCTCGAATAGGGACACTTTTGGCGGCTTGTTCCTGGACGAGACGTGCTCGGCAAGCAGCTCTTCTGTGAAGGGATTTGCTAGCGAGTCGGCGGAGTACCTGGCCCCTTCGCCGGACATGTGGCCATCCTTTCGTATGCATTCGATCTTCTTCTCGAGGGCATCAAGCTCGTGGTGGTTGAAAGTTTTAGTTGTATGTATGCCCTAGAGGCCATTGTTGTATATGATTGTATATTACAATGGATGCTTGAACATATATAGGGAGGACTTTCTTGCTCGACATGATAGTATGCTATCTGGTTACTCTTCATCTTAATATGTAGACTAGTATTGTGATACTGTCTTGCTCTCACACGTTGGTAAAGCCTTTAGGATATACACTTGACTACCAGGATTATGATGCAGATCATACTAGTGGGGACAGGGTAGTCCACAAGTTCATCCTTTAATTGTTCCTATTCGAGGGTGTATCGAGACGGGGCATCGATATTCCAGAGTAGACTAGCGTATACGCTTCTTAACCCATTTGATAGGTGATGGATGATCCCATATCCATTGGTGTTTAACATCAAAGATGGTATACGGGTGCTCAGTGGAGACTGGGTACACTGAACAGGACTCGCCGAGAACTCCTAGATGGTATTATACCTATCATCAGATAGCATTTCTCTGGTGACACTGGTACTTGTTAGTCTGTAGATCCGAGATCGTCATAGAGTCTTGTATGATTCCTACCGTGCTTTGATTTCCACCCTACCACGTTCAAGAGATCCTGCAAAACGGTAGTTTTTGGGTACAATCTCGAGTCACATGGAGGCAATGAGCGATATGAGGGGTTTCGTCTCTCCTGATATTGGGGGTTGATATTTCGCTATGCTCGACTAGCCATAACAGGAAGTCCCTGGCTAGGGCTGATACGGAGATTTACTGGTAAGTGTTATCAGTAGTTTCTCGACCCGGTATGAGCCTCACATCGGCATGACTTATCAAGTTACCGGGGTCTGACGTTTACTACCCCCAGACTCGATATATGAAATATCAGACGAAGAGACCGGACTGTACGGTAGTGTTGTTGTTGGATTTACAGGAGTCTGGACAAGCTGGCTTGTTGATCTTCTGATCACTCAATACCCGGGTAGCCGTTACGTCCAGCTAATACCGCTGACGGCTTATGGGTGACTGATATGATCATCACCTACTGCCGGCGTATTGACGAGTCATTAGAGTCCTACATAGAGGTTTTCTAGTTCAAGCGAAACGAAGTAGGGCACATATGTGATATGTGCGAGACCGAGATTAATACGTGTATGTGATACCGTATTCCAATCTCGCAATACAGGTTACATGTGATATAACCGGATTGTTGAATCAAGTGTTGATTCAATGATATGTTATATGTATATGTGATATACATATAAATGATATTAGTCGGTTCTATGCGATACAACCGGGTTATTAAATCAAGTGTTTATTTAATAATTTAATATGTAATTATATATTTGATATATTGATTTACATTAACTAATATTAGCCCACTTAAGAAAATATTTTCTCTTTTTACATTTAATATATATATGATATATGTTAATGTATTTATTTTGTGTCATACTGGATGATACATTGGACTTGGGTGTGTGAGACTCATACCTAACTAGAGATAATTTAGGTGTTTAAATATTAAGGGATAAATCAAAATTAGGTGGAAATTAGCATGGCTAAGATGCTTGTGGAAGCATGGAGAAGTTTTGACTAAAGTCCACTAATTTTGTTTTACTCTAGATATTTATTAACCTAACCATTATCTTTAGCCATGGTTTAGTCTCTACATGAGTTATATATGATATTTTCTCACCCATGGTTTACACTTGGAACACTTGATCATTTTCTTCATCTCCTTCAATTGCTCTCTAGTTTTGAGTGAGAAAAGAAAAGAAAGAGAGAAAAATTATTCTAAAGTGAGCAAAATTCCTTCTTCACCAAACTAGCCATTTAGTATAGGTTGTTTCTTCACTAATTCCTCAATTAGTGAAGAGTTAGCTTGAGTTAGAGATTCTTCGACGTAGATCATCTTCGGCCTCGAAGATCCTTATGCAAGCTTGTTCCTTTCGACTAGTGGAGCCTAGCGAGAGTCTGAGACACCACTACTTGGAGCAAATGGACCACTACATGGAGCTTTAGAAGTGAAGGATCAGTCTACAAAGGTTGTATTCCCATTTCACTTAGTGTAAATTTGTTTACTTGCTTTGTTAAACCCTAATCCTCTAGTTAGATCCTCGGTAATGGGTTTCTTAGCATACTAGAAACTTTGAAATTGCATGCCCGATACCTTATAAAACCCAGTGAGGGTGCTAAGGAACCCTACAGTGGTATCAGAGGCAAACTAGAGAATTAGACGATATTAGTAGAATTACGAAACCAAAACAACTCCGAAACCAAAACCCTAGTTTCTGTCGTTTTTAAAAGGTTCTCTGAAAACTATTTAAACAAGTGCAGATTGTTAAATATGATGTAATAAGAACACCAGAGAAAAACGAGCCCAATCCACCGGATTTTGACCGGCAAAACCAAGAAAAAAACCGGCCTGGTCTGTTTTGTGATGGTGTTTGGGCTTCGATTTTCTTTGGTGTTCCAGTTTCTGGGGTTTGGTGTTTCAGGTATTGTTTGTTTTTTCCAAGATTGCATGTGATTCGGAGCGTTTCGTATTTGTAATTTTAACATCGCTTCAGGTTTGATGTTGATATGTGATACAATATTTGAAATCCACAATAATTAGTTTTGGGGTTATCTTTCTGTAACGGCAATTCAGAGTGTTTCGTATTCGTAATTTTAACATCGTTTTGAGTTTGATATTGATATGTGATATAATATTTGGAATCCACAATAATTAGTTTTGTGAAAACTAGTTAGTATTTTTTAAATCTAGTAATTTAGTCTCATTCGATAGATTGCCACGGAGTTTCGATTCGGATCAAAACTCCATCGTAATCTCGTATAGTACGTGAGCTTTCATCGGGTAACACTACAAGATAGCCACGCCCTATAGCCCCTACCAAGTGACTGTAGGAGAACCCCGTTGCCAAAAGCATCGTTCGGGTGCTCGCGGCCGCGGTGTTCCTCCTAAGTGCACTTCGTCGACGGCATCAGTGGTGCGGCTGACTACTAATGTTTCCGACGAGCATTCGATCATTTGTTGGGAATCTTGTTGAATTGCCCGACTGGATATTGAAAAGTGTTTTCAATTTGAGACTAAAATGTCGGGTTTATAATGTTAGGCATGAAATTCGGAATATGTGATATTCCGGGTTTATGATGTCTAAGGGAATTCATAGCGTTAGGCATGAAATTCGGAATGTGTGATATTCCGGGTTTATGATGTCTAAGGAATTCATATGGTTAGGCATGAAATCCGAAGTATGTGATATATCGGGTTTATGATGTCTAAGGTGGTTGTGGATTCCAATTATTGTAGTTTTCACTTTCTTTTCTGCGACCGTAAGTTTAATATGTGGTGTATCGCCGGTTTCGTTGTTATACGTCAACGATAATTGGGATACGCATATTTAGTTACGTTGATGGCATGTGATGTTATGTGTTGCTGTGATATGTTATATTGGATCGTCGTGTTTGAATAGCCGGGGTTTTTTGCGTGAGATGAGAGATTTTTATTTTCATTCATGTAAAAACTTGTATGTAATATTCTTTTATTGGGACACTTCCGGGTTGAGGATGATGTCACCATTGATATATATTATTTATTTTTTCACATTAGGATAGACCCAAGGAGGGGAGCACAAGTAACCGGGTTCTAGAGTCCAGTGGAAGACCATCTCGAGAAGTCGAGACCGAGTCTCCTAACTCTAGAATTGGTAGGGTTGCTTGCCGCTCTCGTAGGGGGTCTAGGGATGTGGGTTTGGTTATTCATCACGACCGCGGAATCCGTGTTTTTTACTGGCTTAATTTAAAACAGGGACCTCCTAATATATCCAATATTTCATATGTTGACTTCCGCTGCAATGTTCTGTGATGGGATCATATAACTGCGTGAGACAAATGCTTAATATTATATATATTATATATAATAAACGTTGCTTATTTTTTGCATCCGCGCTAGTCATGCCCCCGCTCTGCCATTAGTTATCTAACCTAACGGTGCATGACGGGACCCCGTGACGAATGCGGATGGCATAAGCGTACGTTATATAAGTATTTTCGTTTCTTTATCTGTGATGCTTAGGAAGCATAAATGATGGGACTTCATTAATGAGATTAATGAAAAGGAAAGAAACCTAAAAATGTTGTAGAATCAAATTTTCAAAAATGTAGCTCTACTTCTTACTTTGCATAGTGATATTCCTTGATGAATATCCAGCACCTCATTCGATAAGGAAATAGCCGAGATCCCTTCACCGGGAATGACCTCTTTAACAAAAGCTAGCAGATGCTACAACCCACTCGGTTTTGTCTTTTGATTGCTTCTCTAGTTCTTGCTTTGCATAGTGGTATTCATGAATATCCAGCACCTCATTCGATGAGGAAAGAGCCGAGATCCCTTCACCGAGAGTGACCTCTTTAGCGAAACTAGCAAAAGTCTAAAAAACACTCCTTTTCAAAATCACTCGATTCTACAACGATATCAAGTTCATTACGCAAAAGGTTTTCTTAAAAATCTGTCGTAGCCCTCCGTAATTTCAGATAAGTACTATTTAGTGTTCGTGCTACATTTGTTGGCCTTCGTCAAGGCGTATTGTGCGGTAGCTAATTAGTACTTATCTGCTGCATATGATGCGATTGGATTAGGGTAGTCGTGCGACTTTGTTGGCCTGCGTCAAGGGTCGTGTGGATGGGTTTAATTCAAGCACGAAATATACGGGTTGAACTTGACTAGAGCCCTATGATTTGTTGGCCTTCGTCAAGGTCATAGGATGCTAGGGGCAAAACATTATCGGGAATTTCAAGTGTTGAAATTTGCAATGAGATTGCATACCTTCTATGAGATACTTGGATCCCGATACCCACTGCGAGTAAGAGTTACTCCTGGGAGAGTTTTACACATCACAATTAGCCGATCAAGTAGATGTCTAGAAAGGTGTTAACGGGGTTATGCCTCTGGGAAAATGGGGTTTATTTTAATTAGGTCCGTGCGAAATTACGGGGAACCTCCCTCAAAGTACCGACACTGGCCTAGCTAAATGATTGGCGAACTTGTAGGGTGTAATTAATCCCGGCTAGTCTTACCTTTTAGGGTTTGAAAGAAGATTTGATAAAAACAGTGGGAGCCATCCTGATTAGATAAGATAATAACCAATCTAATCTTGCAAGAGCATACTGATTGGTAGGGATTCTGCGTGTTCAAGTTTAGTTAATTACCGCAATCAAGACGGTTTCGCTTGTAGCTAGCCGGTTGAGTACGGGTCGTCCGCAGGGAGATGAGAATCTTTTTCTAAGTGCTTTAACGAGTTAAGTCCAGATTTCCAGATTTTGTTGTGATTAATTAAGTGTTAAAGTGATATGTAAAGAGAGCTTGTTAGGGTTAGGATTAGGTTAGTTTGAGTTAGGAGTCGCTCACCTCTTTCTTTGCCACTCTTAATATCGGTATTACGGTAATCGGCAACAACGGGGATTAGCACGACTAGGAAAGAACTTGCGAGTATAAGCTAGGCTTTCCAACACATAAGTTCTTCCTTTTGGTGCTTGTCCGTCCGTTCTTGGCTCTTAGCCATAACCTCCGGTTAATTCAACCACAACCGGTCTCACTACGGAATCACCGCTATCATGTAGGATAGGGTGCCGTAAGGAGCGGATTGTGGTTCAATTAACGGGAGTCGATTTTAAGATGTTGGGCAAGGAAAGAGTGAGATAGATTTCCTTCTCTCAAACTTCCCTTATCCTACCCTAACAAGTATGAAACTACTCACACATCATAATGAAAAGAAAACAAAACAAAAGAGGAAGATAGAAAGAAGGAGATTAGAAGATAACAACTAGCTATTTACGACCTCACCTTGGCAAGGATCAAGCGTAAGCATCATGGTTGTTTTAATGATAAAGGAAAAGAGAAAAGAAAGAAACAACAAGAAATAACAACAACTAAGTTAACAAATTAAAATTACAAGCAATTATAAAAGAACAAGACAAGATGTAATAGCAAAAGAATCTTCTTTATTCATCATTCTTCACTCACAAAGCTCACTACAAGTTTTAATGGAGAAGAGATGAGAAGAGGAAGAAGAAACAAGTATTCTAAACCTAGAAAAATACAAGAATATGCACACTTGGCTTCACAAGGTTCTGGGCTATTTATAGGCTGGAGAATGAAAATCTAGGGCAAAATTCTGCCTGTACATAGAAAGACCAAAATACCCCTGAAAGATGACAACATGCGGCGCCAGTATGGCCGCGGAACCGCGGCCTAGACCCCCCTTTGGCCGCGGTTCCGCGGCGGTATGGAGGAGTTGGGCTCCCATCTTTTCTGTGCTTCCCTGGTTCTGTGTACCCTTTACTCTGGTATATATATTTTTTCATATTTTCTTCACGATTTTTCCAGAATTTCTGTTGAGAAAAAGGTGATTTGATGTGGACTTTTTGTCATGATTTCCTCGAGCTCCGTGTAGATTTCTTGGATCTTGTGTTGCCATTGAGCCTTGTGCATGAAGGTGACAATCGATTTGCCATTTTGTCTCCTAAACTGGTGTGTGGCAACAGACGGATAAAGAGCGGAGACCCGTGTTTTATCTGTGGTTGGCAGGAACCCGGATTTTGTCGTGTTTTTTCATGGATTTCACCGTTTAGAGCCGAGAACCTGTATCCTGCAATTGACTAGCAAACACGGCTCAAGAGTACCTACCGATATGCAATGTGATAAAAATTGGGCGGTATAAAAATGCAAAAATCTGATATGAACAAATACCCCCAAACTTATCATTTGCTCGTCCCGAGCAAAGCCAATTTATTCACAAAAAATTCCTAGCCTCACTTTCGCAGGGAACGCGATTGCACTGAGCATGTGCAACAAGCCGTTAAACCTCTAGGTGTCCCTAGTAGGAGGAGTGTTGTCTCCTGAGGGTTTTCAGCGGATACTACCCATAAAATCCGGTCAAGTTAGTTTTGTAAAATAACTAAGATTCAAACCCTAAAGTTTTGTTTCAGGAAATAACAATTCTATTATCCTAAGTCTAGACTATCGAACCTTTATTTTTCACACCTCGCTTCTTATTTAACTACAGATTTTATATGTCTTTACGTGCAGTGCAAATAGTGTCGTTAAGTTTCCAGAAGGATCGATTTAAGTCATCATGTCATACAATAAAGCCCAGATAACAATTTTAAAAGGATCACATAAGTTTTATAAAGAGTTAAGCATTTTTCAAGTTTCGTTTTCCAGTAAAGTTTCAACTTCAGAATTTCTATCTTCCGTAGCAGGAAACTAGGTCTTATTTTTCACTTCACCTTTTTCTTGTTTTCATTTCATACACACCTCTGTGAACGTGCAATAGTCTTTATCATAGAATAAAACCTTCATATCTCCGCTAAATTTTTTTATAAAAGCCTGTCTTTTATCAAGATTATTCTCACACAAAGAACCGTTAGGAATTTTAACTCGGAGAGAACACTTGCTTGATTTTGTTTTAATCTGGACTTTCTAGGCTTCTTAGCGAGCTTTGGGCCAATGCACCCAAACCAGTTGGTTTTAGGGCATTAGGTGTAGAAACACCCCGGCGGACTTAATTACTCAAGTTACCCAGGTCCAAAAACAAAAGACAGTTGGTGTGAAAATCAGATGATTTAATACGAACGGAGATATAACCGGCAGTTCCATTATTTTTTTGGATAAAAGACGTGTTTAGTGGGTTCGGTGTGTAATCATTCCAATCAAGTTCCAGATGGGTTATTTTTCAGACTTAGTTCCAATTACGGCATCAATAACATTCCTTCATATTCGCTTTACTTCATAAACTATTCTTGACATTACTTATTTCAGAACAAACCTATTTGATCCTCAGAAAATCATTTATCTGTTTAAAAGTTTTTAAACATAAAAGACTTGTCATCTAATTCCCAAAAACTCACGACACGTGTAGTGTGATGTAAAGACGTATATCAGCTATAGTTAACTTCAAAGGAGAGTTATCTTTCAGGTTTTCAAAATCTAAACATAAGATTTAGTTATTCTTATTTTATCAAACAAAACCGTCGAAATGTTGAATCAGAGTCCTCCCACTAGCTAACTTGACAGAAAAGTTTTTATGTTTTTAGAAAATTTTCAGATTTTTATGGATTTTATGGATTTTAATATGCAGATGCAAAATATACATATGAATGCGAAGGTAAGAAATGCGTACCGAGCGTACCCCCAAACTTAAACTGGACAGTGTCCTCACTGTCATTGCATGAAAAGATCATTTGAAGGGTCAAAATTGTCTGTTAGCGATACACAAAAATTTTTTGTTTTTGTTTTTAAAGAAAAGAAAAAGAAAAAGAATATACACAAATATATACAAAATGGTTTATACATACCTCCAAACTTATTTGGAACAGTGTCCACTGTTCTTGGCTGGATAACCGAAGTTTGGAGGTAGGCAGAGGAAGATCAGGCAGGATAAACCGGCTCCTATAAGAACAGGAGCTCCTCTATTGGTTCGGCGCTAAGGTACGGTTTAAGTCGGTGTCCGTTCACTTTGAAAAATGAACCGTCCTTTGGATTTTCCAAATCTACAGCGCCCTGCGGATATACATTCCGCACCAAATACGGCCCTTTCCAGCGAGATCTGATCTTTCCTGGATGGAAGTGAAGTCGGGTGTCGTAAAGCAGTACCTGCTGACCAGGTACGAAGGTTTTGCGCAAAAGGTGTTTATCGTGAAACACCTTCGTTCGATTCTTAACGACAACCGCGTTATCGTAAGCCTCATCCCTAAGCTCGCTCAATTCGTTCAACTGCAGCTTCCGATGGCTGCCCGCATCCTTGAGAGACAGATTCAGCTCCTTTATCTCCCAAAATGCGCGATGCTCTATTTCGACAAGTAGGTGGCAGGCTTTTCCGTACACAAGCCGATAGGGAGACATGCCAAGGTCGGTCTTATAAGCGGTTCGAAAGGCCCAAAGGGCATTAGTGAGTTTCAGCGACCAATCCTTACGGTTCTTGGAAACCGTCTTCTCTAGTATCTGCTTGATTTGCCGATTTGAAACTTCGGCCTGCCCGCAGGTTTGGGGGTGGTAGGGCGTAGATAGCTTATGATTAATGGAGTATTTCCGCATTAAGGCCTCGAAAGTTTTATTGCAGAAATGACTTCCATTGTCGCTAATGATCGCTCGGGGGTGCCCAAACCGGGAGAAAATGTTTTCTTTAAGGAACCTAACGACAACCTTGTTGTCGTTAGTCCGGCTGGGCACAGCCTCGACCCATTTAGAGACGTAATCAACAGCGAGAAGGATGTACAAGTTCCCAAAAGAGCTGGGAAACGGCCCCATGAAATCTATCCCCCAAACATCGAAAATCTCCACAACCAAGATCGGTTGGAGCGGCATCTCGTTCCTCCGGGATATCCGGCCCATGTGTTGGCACCGGGAGCAAGTCTTGCAATAGTCATGAGCGTCTTTGAAAAGTTGTGGCCAGTAGAAACCACATTGCAAGATCTTCTCAGCTGTCTTTCTGGGGCCAAAATGCCCGCCACATGCTTGATCATGGCAAAACGATAGCACACTCTTGAATTCCTCATCAGGGACACACCGACGAATAATCTGGTCGGGACAGTACTTGAACAAATAGGGTTCGTCCCAGTAAAAGTGTTTTACTTGGGATAAGAAGCGAAGTCTGTCCTGACTTGACCATTCAGTCGGTAGTAATCCCGTGGCCAAATAGTTCACAATATCTGCGAACCAGGGTTCGCAAGATACTGTCAAGAGCTGTTCATCCGGGAAAACGTCGTTGATCGGAATTGGAAGCGAAGGTGAAGAAGGAAGTCGTGAGAGATGGTCAGCAACTACGTTTTCACATCCTCGTTTGTCCTTAATGACAAGGTCAAACTCTTGAAGCAAGAGGATCCAACGTATCAGCCGAGATTTTGCATCTTTCTTCGCGAAAAGATGGCGCAGAGCAGAATGGTCTGTGTAGACAATGACTGGAGAGCCGATTAGGTAGGGCCTGAACATTTCTAAAGAAAATACAACAGCTAAGAATTCTTTCTCAGTTGTTGTATAATTGAGTTGTGCGTCGTTCAGGGTTCGGCTCGCATAATAGATTACGTGCGGCATCTTGTTGATGTGTTGTCCAAGGACAGCACCAATGGCAAAGTCGGATGCGTCGCACATAATCTCAAATGGGTGCGTCTAGTCAGGTGAAGAAAGAACGGGAGCAGAAGTGAGTGAGCGTTTCAATGACTCGAATGCAGTCACACAGCTCGAGTTGAAGTCGAATGGCGTGTCCTTGGCCAGCAAAAGAGTTAAGGGCCTAGCAATCTTGCTAAAGTCCTTGATGAACCGTCTATAAAAACCGGCATGGCCAAGGAAGGCTCGGATATCTCTGACGCATCGGGGAGGAGGGAGATTGGAAATGACCTCAATCTTCGCTTTGTCAACCTCTATGCTATTTTGCGAGATGATATGTCCTAAGACAATACCTTCGCGCACCATGAAGTGGCATTTCTCCCAATTCAAAGTGAGATTCTTGTCCTTACATCGGGTAAGGACAGCGTCAAGATGCAGCAAACACTCGTTGAAGGAATCGCCGAAGATGGAGAAATCATCCATGAAAATCTCCAGAAATTTTTCCACCATGTCTGAGAAGATTCCCATCATACACCGCTGGAAGGTAGCGGGTGCATTGCATAACCCAAAGGGCATGCGACGATATGCAAACGTGCCGAAAGGACAAGTGAATGTGGTCTTGTCCTGGTCTTTTTCGGCAATGGGAATCTGATTATAGCCGGAGTAGCCATCAAGAAAGCAGTAGTACTCGTGTCCGGCCAATCGTTCAAGCATCTGGTCAATGAAAGGTAGCGGAAAGTGGTCTTTCCGCGTTGCGGCGTTGAGTTTTCTGTAATCAATGCATACTCGCTACCCAGTTTGGGTGCGAGTAGGGATTAACTCGTTCGCCTCGTTGGTTATGACCGTGATGCCCGACTTCTTGGGGACAACGTGGATGGGGCTAATTCACTGGCTATCAGAGATAGGTTCTAGACATTTAACGATCTCCTTCTTCACAGCCTCTTTCATGACTGGATTGAGACGTCTTTGTGGATCCCGGGCTGGTTTGGCATCATCCATCAGATGAATGTGATGCTCAACGATCAGGGGACTAATCCCCTTGATGTCCGCCATGGACCAGCCAAAAGCTTGTCTGTTGCTGTGCAAGACCGCTAGAAGGGATTTCTCTTGCTCGGGAGCTAGAGAAGCCGAAATGATGACAGGGAGGGTCTCGTTTTCACCTAAGTAAGCATACTTAAGGTGAAACGACAAAGGCTTGAGTTCGAGCGATGGAGGTGAAACGATTGAAGGCAAGATTGGTGCAGAGGTCTCGAACTCAAAGGACTCCAGCAAAGGTTCAAAACGAGTGTAGGCGACCGAGTCGGATGGTTCAGGTAACTCATCCGGAAATTCGAAGGATTCAAACTCGGGTTGCGAGCGGCTAAGATCATTCAAGAACGTGAAACACTCGTAGTCGTTGTCGGGCGCAGAAACAGCAGCAGGTTCGAGGAGGAACGCACTAGTGGCGTCAAGATTATCGTGTTCGAACAGAAACTCCTTGAATTCACACTCTTCAGGGGTGATCTCCTGGATCGAGCAGACGTCCAGTATATGAGCATTAGGTTCGACGGGCAGATTCCCCAACCTAAAAATG
The DNA here is from genome assembly GCA_030015575.1 of Agapanthus africanus. Classification (NCBI taxonomy): domain Eukaryota; kingdom Viridiplantae; phylum Streptophyta; class Magnoliopsida; order Asparagales; family Amaryllidaceae; genus Agapanthus; species Agapanthus africanus. Next base: position 387,221,737 of record JASDDO010000008.1, on the reverse strand, counting down.
TTGAGTTCAATCGTCATGTTTCCAAAAGAGAGGTTCATCGAACCATTGCGACAATTGATCACAGCATTTGAGGTTGCAAGAAATGGGCGACCGAGTATCACCGGAATTTGATTCCGGGGGTTAGCTATAGGCTGTGTGTCTAATACAATGAAGTCAACGGGGAATATGAAGTCCCCGACTTTTATTAACACATCCTCTAGCTCACCCCTAGGATGGGTGATCGATCGGTCGGCCATTTGGAGAGTGCAGTGCATGGGTTTCAGCTCTCCGACGCCTAATTGCTCGTATACTGAGTACGGAAGCAGGTTAACACTGGCACCAAGATCTAATAGTGCACGGTTGATGTTCTTATCCCCAATGGTAATTGAAATCGTAGGACAGCCAGGGTCCTTCCGTTTTTGTGGTAAAGATTTGGTAAGGGCATCACTCACAGCACTAGCCAAGAAAACTTTCTTGGGTACCTGAGACTTCCTCTTTTTCGTGCACAAGTCCTTTAAGATTTTCGCGTAGGACGGGACTTGTTGGACAACATCTAAAAGAGGAATGTTAATGTTAACCTGCTTAAATAACTCCAGAATCTTCTCCATTTGAGGATTTTGTTTATTAGACCTCAACCGGTTTGGAAATGGAATATTTTTAAAATTGGTTGAGTCTAATGCTGGAGAAGGAGATTATGGAGTTGGAACGGATCCCAGAACAGGTGTTTTCGTGGAGTGAGAAGTGGATCCATTCAGAGCAGAAGAAGAGGAAGGAGGAGAGCCTTTTGAAGAATGAAGAATAGGCTCAGAAGACGAAGAAGCAGGAGAAGAAGAAGAAGAAGAAGTAGCGGCCGGGGTGTCATCGTTGATACGTGTGCCAATGTTGTTTTGCAGCATCCTTCCCGATCTCAATGTGGTCACGGCACTCACATTATGGTTCTGTTGTTCAAGAGCAACATGTGTATTATGTGGGTGACCGGGATTTAGGAGTGGTTGGGACGGGAGCTTCCCCTTTTCTCGCTCGCTTAAGGCCGCATTCAGTTGTGCAATCTGGGCCTCGATGGTCTTGATGCTTTGCCCGTGAGCGGCAGTGTGTTGCACTAAGGACTGAATGGAAGACTGGATGTTGGCGGTAGACTGAGTCGATTGTTTAACGAACGCCTCCAGACTTCGTTCGAGCGAGGAAACCTTATCGTTGTTTGACGGAACAAAGTTGTTTGGTGGAAAAGAATTGTTGGGTGCAAAGTTGTTCGTCAGATTTTGGAAAGGTTGGGGTTGGAAGGGCTGCTGATACTGAGTTTGTTGTTGCGCTTGTTGCTGCGGCGGAGGGGCCCTTTGGAAATTGTTGCCTTGGAATTGATTCTGATTCTGATTCCAGGCGAAATTGGGGTGGTTCCTCCAACCGGGATTGTAGGTGGAAGAGTATGGATCATTCCTCGGTCTTTGCTGAAATGCAGCATTAACCTGATCCTGTCCTTGCGATGGCGGATTGTAAGGACACTCTTCGGTCAAGTGAGAAGGATCGGAACAACAAGCGCAAATGGTACGAAGGGGGAGAACAGGGGCAGGAGCAGGAGAAGAAAATTTGCTCTCTATCGCTTCAAGCTTTCTTGTTATTGCAGCCATTTCAGCTTTCATCGCAATAGAGACATCAAGTTGGTGAATTCCTACCCTAGACTGACCGGTAGAAGTGGAGGTAGAAGAAGAAGAAGTCGGTCTGGTGCTCTCCCATTGTAGCGTTTGCTCCGCAAGGTCGTCAAAGAACTGCCACGCTTCCTCGTCAGATTTCGATAGGAAGTGGCCCTGACAGATGGTTTCCAACAACTGCTTCGTTGCTGGGTTCAGACCCTCGTATAAGGTTTGGCAAAGTTGCCATTTCTCTATACCGTGGTGAGGACACTGAACAAGAAGATCTTTGTACCGGTTAAAGCACTTCCAGAAGGGTTCAGAAGGAAGCTGAGAGAATTGGTTGATTTCATTTCGAATCCTTACGGTTTTATGATTCGGATAAAATTTCTTTAGAAACGATTTTACAAACTCGTCCCAGCTGGTTATTGAGTGGGAAGCGGTGCTATACAGCCATTTTTCAGCAAGATCGCATAAAGTGAACGGAATGACCCGTAGACGTATAGCATCGTCCGACAGCTGGGTGGTTTTCATCATGGCACAGACGTTTTGAAATTTATTGATGAAGATATAGGCATCTTCAGATTCAAGCCCATGAAATCGTGGAAGCATGTTGATGAAGTGGGGCTTAATTTCAAAGTTGTCCCCATTGGCCGGTGGAAGAGAAAGGCAGGTGGGAAGTGCAGAACGGGTGGGATAGAAACGATCCTGGAGCGCGATTCGCTGCGGCACTACAACAGGCGGTGGTGGTGGGATATTGGTCTCCGTAGGAGGTGGAGCCAATCCAGCGGTAGTCAAAGAGATGTTCGGATTGAATCCTGACATCGCGGAAGAAGAGGTTGGTGATGGTGAAGGTGAAGATGTATGAATAGAATTCCGGTCAACGTCGGAGTTGGCCGGCAAACGAAGGGGTGAAAGAGGAGTGGACGGAGTTTCGACTTCGGAGTCGATTGCGTAGTCGGTAGCGACTAACGTAACGCGGACTAGACGGACGCTAGTGTCCTGAGTCCAAGCGGACATACACTAAACGAGTTTAGTATAGTCAAAGCGGAGAAGGTGAGGGTAAGAAAACGTCAATGGAGAAAACGATGGGTGGGGGGTGAAAAATGGATTTGGCGACAAAGGGCAAGTTTTTATAAAAGTTTTTGATTTTTTTCCCTTTTTTTTCTTTTAGAAAGAGCTTTACAGAAATATGTACGGACTTACGGCTTTAAGCAATCACAAATAAGATATGCACAATCTCACCTAAATCTAGGGTCACCTAGGTCAACTAGACCTGCTCCTAACTGTTCCAGAGGGCTAGAAAAAGGACCTCAAACCGCCTCTTCTCCGTCTAATGCGGCCAGATAAGTGCCAGGTAAGTGGGAGGTTATCCAACGCTTTCGCGAAGTTCCGTAATTAAATAACCAATTGCCTTCGTCACACTTGCCTAGGCACCTCAAAAGTCAGATAGGATAAACGGCCGATGCCTGTAACTAGTCCTCTGTCCTATTGAGCGCGAAGTCCTTAGGGCTGAGTTTAGTATTTTTTAATTTTAACAATGGTCAATGCATATGCTTTTTGTGATTTTTGGGGTCCTGGGAAGGGTGATGAAATCCCCACCCAATCTGAATTGGTTTCAAGCCCCTTAAGTCCGTATTAATTAATGCAAAGCGATAACAAATCAACTGCAAACAATTTTTATTTTTAGCGCGGCGCAAAGAATCCTGCACAAGAACAGTTTATTGGAAGGGGGAAGAGAGTTTGCGCAAAGAATTCTGCAGAAAACACAATTTATTGGAGTCCAGAGGAGTGGGAGAGAGAAAAGAAAGACTCACAGAGAAAAATGAGTTGACGAAGTCACCAAGTGGCCGCGGTTCCGCGGCCTAAGCCTCCTTATGCCGCGGTTCCGCGGCAGGAACAGGGAGTTGGGCTGTAAAATTTTGTGGAGGTGCTGGTCTTGGTCTCCTCTGCTTGTATGGATGTCCTGAATATTTATTTACTCACTGTATCTGCTCCAGAATGTTTCAGTAGACCGTTTGCTTCGTTTTGCTCCATCGCGGTGTAGCCGCGAAATGTGGGTCTATCTTCCCACGTCTTTGGCACTGAACTTGAACTCCGTATTATCCTGCACACTTGCACAAAAACTAATCAAAAATAACAAGATGATTTTTTTACAAAGTATATTTTTTTTTGTTTTTCGGTTATATTCACAAGTTAACCCGAAATTACACAAAGAAATAAACTACCGTCTCCCCGGCAACGGCGCCATTTGATTGGTAGGGATTCTGCGTGTTCAAGTTTAGTTAATTACCGCAATCAAGACGGTTTCTCTTGTAGCTAGCCGGTTGAGTACGGGTCGTCCGCAGGGAGATGGGAATCTTTTTCTAAGTGCTTTAACGAGTTAAGTCCAGATTTCCAGATTTTGTTGTGATTAATTAAGTGTTAAAGTGATATGTAAAGAGAGCTTGTTAGAGTTAGGATTAGGTTAGTTTGAGTTAGGAGTCGCTCACCTCTTTCGTTGCCACTCTTAATATCGGTGTTACGGTAATCGGCAACAACGGGGATTAGCACGACTAGGAAGGAACTTGCGAGTATAAGCTAGGCTTTCCAAAGCATAAGTTCTTCCTTTTGGTGCTTGTCCGTCCGTTCTTGGCTCTTAGTCATAACCTCCGGTTAATTCAACCACAACCGGTCTCACTACGGAATCACCGCTATCATGTAGGATAGGGTGCCGTAAGGAGCGGATTGTGGTTCAATTAACGGGAGTCGATTTTAAGATGTTGGGCAAGGAAAGAGTGAGAGAGATTTCCTTCTCTCAAACTTCCCTTATCCTACCCTAACAAGTATGAAACTACTCACACATCATAATGAAAAGAAAACAAAACAAAAGAGGAAGATAGAAAGAAGGAGATTAGAAGATAACAACTAGCTATTTGCGACCTCACCTTGGCAAGGATCAAGCGTAAGCATCATGGTTGTTTTAATGATAAAGGAAAAGAGAAAAGAAAGAAACAACAAGAAATAACAACAGCTAAGTTAACAAATTAAAATTACAAGCAATTATAAAAGAACAAGACAAGATATAATAGCAAAAGAATCTTCTTTATTCATCATTCTTCACTCATAAAGCTCACTACAAGTTTTAATGGAGAAGAGATGAGAAGAGGAAGAAGAAATAAGTATTCTAAACCTAGAAAAATACAAGAATATGCACACTTGGCTTCACAAGGTTCTGGGCTATTTATAGGCTGGAGAATGAAAATCTAGGGCAAAATTCTGCCTGTACATAGAAAGACCAAAATACCCCTGAAAGATGACAACATGCGGCGCCAGTACGGCCGCGGAACCGCGGCCTAGACCCCCCTTTGGCCGCGGTTCCGCGGCGGTATGGAGGAGTTGGGCTCCCATCTTTTCTGTGCTTCCCTGGTTCTGTGTACCCTTTACTCTGGTATATATAATTTTTCATATTTTCTTCACGATTTTTCCAGAATTTCTGTTGAGGAAAAGGTGATTTGATGTGGACTTTTTGTCATGATTTCCTCGAGCTCCGCGTAGATTTCTTGGATCTTGTATTGCCATTGAGCCTTGTGCATGAAGGTGACAATCGATTTGCCATTTTGTCTCCTAAACTGGTGTGTGGCAACAGACGGATAAAGAGCGGAGACCCGTGTTTTATCTGTGGTTGGCAGAAACCCGGATTTTGTCGTGTTTTTTCATGGATTTCACCGTTTAGAGCCGAGAACCTGTATCCTGCAATTGACTAGCAAACACGGCTCAAGAGTACATACCGATATGCAATGTGATAAAAATTGGGCGGTATAAAAATGCAAAAATCTGATATGAACACATACACAAAGTGTTTTCTTCTTTCTCTCTCTCCTGGTAGCGACCATATCACGCCTTAATCAAGATAATAATATAGATGTATTGACCGAGCCCGCTTGTTATACTGAGCTGGGGAACGTTGGATCCACTCTATCTTATAATTGTTATAAGTCTGAGCAGGAAATAGGGGAATATTCGGATTCCCATGCGACCCAAATGAGGAATGTGCATGTTGATGCATCTTCTTCGGGTGTGTTTGTTACCGAGAACTGTTTCTCAGTACACTCTACGTCCTGGGTATGAGATACCGGATCAGGATCCTACATATATAATATGTTACATGGGCTAAATAAAGGTAGACAACTGAGAAAAGGTGATCATTCTCTAAGAGTAGGGAATGGTGCAAGTGTTGCAGCCAAAGCAGTTGGTGAATATCATCTTGTATTACCAAATGGGAATACATTGATCTTGAACGACTATTATTATGTACCCTCTATGATATGAAATTTAATATCAATTTCTTTATTAGATAAAGAAGGATATAACTTTGTAGTAGAGAATAATGTTATGAACATTTACCTATATCAAGTGTTGATTGGGTTTGGTACGTTATGTAACGGTTTATACGTTCTGAATTAAAACTTAGTTCTCAATATTCAGAACACACATAAGAGGAAGAGTTCAGAAATGAACGAATCCTTCTTGTGGTATTGTAGACTAGGTCATATCAATACGACATGACTAGCTAAGTTACATAAAGATGGATATTTAAATCAGTTAGAATTTACATCATATGAAACTTGCGAGTCATGTCTCAAAGGTAAAATGACAAAAACTCCGTTTACTGGACATGCAGAAAGAGCCACTGAACTCTTGGGACTGATACATAGTGATGTATGCGGTCCCATGTCTACACATGCCAGGTATAGTTTCTCATACTTTATTACATTCACCGACGATCTCTCAAGATTCGGACATGTGTTCCTGTTGAAACAAAAGTCTAAAGCTTTTGAGAAATTCAAGGAATATAAATGCGAAGTAGAGAACTAAACGGGAAAAGGTATTAAAATATTTCGATCTGATCGGGGAGGAGAATACTTAAGCACGGAGTTCCTGGAGTATCTAAAATAGAATGGGATTCTCTCTCAGCTTACTCCTCCGTATACACCACAACACAACGGTGTGTCGAAGCGGAGAAATCACACCTTATTAGATATGGTGCGCTCTATGATGAGTACCGCTGAGTTACCTGTTTCCATTTGGGGTTATGCGCTTGAGAAGCCGCATACCTATTGAATAGAGTTCCATCCAAATCAGTGCTTACCACTCCATATAAGATATAGAATGGGAAGAGACCATCTCTTAAACGAGTTAAGATATAGGGTTGTCCGGCCTATGTTGAAAAGCAAAATCCGGACAAGCTCGAGGCAAGGTCAGTACTGTATAAGTTTGTTGGATATCCCGAACATTCACAAGGATATACCTTCTACCACACTGAGAAGCAAAAGGTGTTTTATTTCTAAGAATTCCCCCTTTTTAGAAAAGGAATTTCTTATAGAAAAAATTAGTGGTCATGAGATAGAACTGGAAAGAGTTCCAGCTAGACAAACTAACAGCTGATGATTTGGTAGAACCAGAGGATTCAATAGTTCCCGACGAACCTCAGCCTCTCCGCAGATCTAGTAGGGTTTCTCATTCGCCTGAGAGATACTACTGTTTTCTCAATGACAGTGGGAGCGAGGATTGCATCATGGAAGATGATGACCCAACTAGTTTCGAGCAGGCCATCATAAGTGGGGACTCTGTGAAATGGCTGGATGCTATGCGATCTAAGATGGAATCCATATACACCAACAAAGTAGTGACTTTGATAGTTGCACCTGAAGGGGTAAAACCCATCGGGAGCAAGTGGATCTTGAGAAGATTCTTGGTGTAGATGGAAAAGTTGAGACTTTCAAAACTAGACTTGTTGCAAAAGGTTGTCGTCAATAACCAGGTGTGGATTTTGATGAAACCTTTTCTCCAGTGATTATGCTTAAGTCCATCCGGATCCTACATACCATTGCTTCATACCATAACTACGAAATCCTGCAGATCAACGTCAAGACCGCCTTTCTAAATGGTGATTTAGAAAAAAGCGTGTACATGACACTGCCAGAGGGCTTCGTAGACAGTGGGAGCAGTGGAAAGGTGTGCAAGTTGCTTAAATCAATATACGAATTAAAGTAAGTATCGCGGAGTTGGAACATCTGTTTTGATGTGGCAATCAAAGAGTTTGACTTCATCAAAATGGTAGATGAACCTTGTATATACAAGAAAGTTGTAGAGAGTAAGGTTGTCTTCCTCGTATCGTACGTGGATGACATACTCTTGATAGGAAATGGCGTTCCTATGCTACACTCGGTCAATCTCCTCTTATCACAATGATTCCCCATGAGGGAGGTGATGCTTCCTATATCCTGGGGATTAAGATCTATAGAGATAGATCTTAACGGATGTTGGGATTGTCCCAATTCAGGTACATTGACACCATACTAAAGAGGTTTAGTATGGAAGATTCCAAGCGTGGGAATTTACCCACGATCTCAGGAATCACTCTCTCTAATGAGATATCCTCCAAGACTGATTTGGAGAGGAATCGCATGCAAGAGATACCCTATGCTTCGGCAGTCGGGTCTATCATGTATGCGATGTTATATACCCGACCGGATGTAGCGTATGCACTTAGTGTTATAATCAGGTATCAATCGGATCCTGGGGAGAATCATTGGACATCAGTGAAGAACATTCTTAAGTACTTGAGAAGGACTAAAAAACGTTCTTGGTGTAGGGTAACAGTGAACTCCAAGTAGAGTCCTTTACCGATTCGAGCTTCCAGAGTGATAAGGTTGACTGTAAGACAGTTTCGGGTTTTGTCTTTACCCTTAGTGGAGGGACGGTATGTTAGAAGAGTTCCAAGCTAGATACCGTGGCAGACTCAACGATAAAGGGTGAATACATCACTGCCAACGATGCTACCAAAGAGGTTGTCTGGGTATAGATGTTCATGAGATGAACTTGGTTCCTACCATTGTGGTGACAATGGAGCTGTGGCTTTGGCCTAGGAACCCCGGTCCCATCTGTGATCCAGACATATTCTTAGGCAGTATCACCTGAGCAGGGAGATGGTTGATCTCTGGGCGATCGAGGTCAGGAGAGTTGATAGGAAGAATGACACGGCGGATCCACTCACCTAGGCCAAAACCTTAGATACAGTTTGAGAGTTTTTCGGACGTTTGGTATGAGATACTACAACAACTGGCCTTAGTGCAAGTGGGAGATTGTTAGTTGTATGTATGCCCTAGAGGCCATTTTTGTACATGATTTTATATTACAATGGATGCTTGGACATATATAGGGAGGACTTTCTTGCTCAACATGATAGTATGCTATCTGGTTACTCTTTATCTTAACATGTAGACTAGTATTGTGATACTGTCTTGCTCTCCCACGTTGGTAAAGCCCTTAAGATGTATACTTGACTACCAGGATTATGATGCAAATCATACTAGTGGGGTCAGGATAGTCCACAAGTTCATCCTTTAATTGTTCCTAGTCGAGGATGTATGGAGACGGGGCATTGATATTCCAGAGTAGACTAACGTATACGCTTCTTAACCCATTTGATGGGCGATGGATGATCCCATATCCATTGGTGTTTTACATCAAAGATGGTATATGGGTGCTCACTGGAGACTGGGTACACTGAACATGACTCGCCGAGAACTACTAGATGGTATTATACCTATCGTTAGATAGCAGTTCTCTGGTGACACTGGTACATGTTAGTCTGTAGACCCGAGATCGTCATAGAGTCTTGTGTGATTCCCACCATGCTTTGATTTCCACCCTACCACGTTCAAGAGAGCGTGCAAAATGGTGGTTTTTAGGTACTGTCTCGAGTCACATGGAGGCAATGAGCGATATTAGGGGTTTCGTCTCTCCCGATATTGGGGGTTGATATTTCGCTATGCTCGACTGGCCATAACAGGAAGTCCCTGTCCAGGGCTGTTACGGAGATTTACTGGTAAGTGTTATCAGTAGTTTCTCGACCCGTTATGAGCCTCACATCGGCATGACTTATTAAGTTACCGGGGTCTGACATTTACCACCCCTAGACTCGATATGCGACATATCGGACTAAGAGACCGGACTGTACGGTAGTGTTGTTGTTGGATTCACAGGAGTATGGACAAGCTTGCTTGTTGATCTTCTGATCGCTCAATACCCGGGTAGCCATTACGTACATCTAGTACCGCTGACGGCTTGTGGACGACTGATATGATCATCACATACTGCCGGCGTATTGACGAGTCATTAGGGTCCTACATAGAGGTTTCCTAGCTCATGCGAAACGAAATAGGGCACATATGTGATATGTGCGGGACCGAGATTAATACGTGTATGTGATACCGTACTCCAATCTCGCGATCCAGGTTATATGTGATATAACCGGATTGTTGAATCAAGTATTGATTCAATGATATGTTATATGTATATGTGATATACATATAAATGATATTAGTCGGTTGTATGCGATACAACCGGGTTATTAAATCAAGGGTTGATTTAATAATTTAATGTGTAATTATATATTTGATATATTAATATAAATTAACTAATATTAGCTCACTTAAGAAAATATTTTCTCTTTGTACATTTAATATATATGTGATATAAGTTAATGTATTTATTTTGTGTCATGCTAGATGATACATTGGACTTGAGTGTGTAAGACTCATACCTAACTAGAGATAATTTAGGTGTCTAAATATTAAGTGATAAATCAAAATTAGGTGGAAATTAGCATGGCTAAGATGCTTGTGGAAGCATGGAGAAGTTTTGACTAAAGTCCACTAATTTTGTTTTACTCTAGATATTTATTAACCTAACTATTATCTTTAGCCATTGTTTAGTCTCTACATGAGTTATATATGATATTTTCTCACTCATGGTTCACACTTGGATCACTTGATCATTTTCTTCATCTCCTTCAATTGCTCTCTAGCTTTGAGTGAGAAAGGAAAAGAAAGAGAGAAAAATTATTCTAAAGTGAGCAAAATTCCTACTTCACCAATCTATACCAAACTAGCCATTTAGTATAGGTTGTTTCTTCACTAATTCCTCAATTAGTGAAGAGGTAGCTTGAGTAAGAGATTCTTCGACGTAGATCATCTTCGGCCTCGATGATCCTTAAGCAAGCTTGTTCCTTTCGACTAGAGGAGCTTAGAGAGAGTCCGGGACACCACTACTTGGAGTAAAGGGAATACTACACGGAGCTTTAGAAGTGAAGGACCGGTCTACAAAGGTTGTATTCCCATTTCACTTAGTGTAAAGTTGTTTACTTACTTTGTTAAACCCTAATCCTCTAGTTAGATCCTCAGTAATGGGTTTCTTAGCACACTAGAAATTTTGAAATTGCATGCCCGATGCCTTATAAAACCTAGTGAGGGTGCTAAGGAGCCCTACAGAAAATGTATCCTAGCACCATCACAAGGTTAAAACCGGCATCAAGCTTGCAATTTTCAAAAATTCGGGGTGCTTAGTTACATTATCCAAAGATCTAACTAGATTATTAGGGTTTATAGTATGATATAAAAAGATATACACTAAGTGAAGAATACTATAACCTTTGTATACCAAGTCTTTCTCTTCCCAAGCTCCGGATAGTAGTCCCTAAGACTCCTCTAGACTCCACTTGAAGAATGAACGAACTTCCTTCGCGATCTTCGTGTCGAAGATGATCCACCCGAAGCTCCTTGAATTCAATCTACCTCTTTACTAATCTCCTATTAGTGAAGGAAACAATCTAAACTCAAGTGCTAATCAAGTGTTGGATGAATAAGTAGGGGTGTTAAGCTCACTTAGTATGTTATAAAGCCTTAGGGTTCACAACACATGTGAGGATTATGGCTAGAAGTATGATAGAGAGGAGGAAGAAGGAGAGCAAGCAAAATGAGCTAAGGCTTCAAAAATGATGAAGTGATGAATGACTCTCAATCTTGAACTCACTTATTGAAGTATGAATAATTTCCATTAATAAAACTCAACCATACTTCAATAGTGTTCACAAACAAATAAATAATTCGATAAAGCCATGCTTCACCCATCCCTCAAATATCTCCCCATTTTCCACCTCATTTTCTATTTTCTCATAATAGAAAATCCATGCCATGCTTCATAATACACACACACATATCATATATACATACATACATATCATATATACATACATATATATATATATATATATATATATATATATATACATACATACACACACACACACACACACATATATATATATATATTAAGAAAACAAATAATTAGTGAGCAATAATATTAGTTAATATATAATTATATCAAATATAAATATATATCATATAATTAAATCAACACTTGATACAATAATCCGGTTATATCACATATAACCGACTAATATTATTTATCTGTATATTACATTATCAAATTAACACTTGATTCAATAATCCGATTATATCACATATAACCTAACCGATATCAAATTATCGCCAGATTAGAATACGGTATCATATACTCGTATTTAATTAGGCCCCCACACATATCAATATATATGCCCTACATCGTTTCGCTTTAATTAGAAAACCTCTGTGTGGGACTCTAAAGACTCGTCAATACACCAGCAGTGGGTAATGATCACATCAGTTACCTATAAGCCGTCAGTAGTACTAGCTAGACGTAACGGCTATCCAGGTATTGAGCGAATAGAAGATCAATAACCAAGCTTGTCCAAACACCCATGAAGCCTATAAGTAACACTTACCATACAGTCCGGTCTCTTCGTCTGATATGTCACATATCAAGTCTAGGGGTGGAATCTTCAGACCCCAGTAACTTGATAAGTCATGCCAATGTATGGCTCATAACGGTTCGAAAAAATATAGATAACACTTACCAGTAAATCTCATCAGCCCTGGTCAAGAATTTACTGTTATATCCAATCGAGTATAGCGCAACATCAACTCCCAATACCGGGAGAGACGAAACCCCTCCTATCGCTCACTGCCCCCATGTGACTCGGGACTGTACCCAAAATCCACCTATTTGCAAGACTCCTTTGAGCCGTGGTAGGGAGGAAATCAAAGCACAGTAGGAACCACACAAGACTCTACGACGATCTCGGGTCTACAGACTAACTTGTACCAGTGTCACCAGAGAACTGCTATCTGACGATAGGTACGGTACCATCTAGGAGTTCTCGATGAGTCTTGTTCGGTGTACCCATTCTCTAATGAGCACCTGTGTACAATCTTTGATGTCAAATACCAATGGTTATGTGATCAACCATCGCCCCCTACAGGGTCAAGAAACATACACACTAGTCTACTTTAGAATATCGATGCCCTGTCTCGATATCCCCTCGACTAGGAATAATTTAAGGATGTGCTTGTGGACTACATAAGTCCCAGTAGTATGATCCACATCATAGTCCTGGTAGTCAAGAAAACATCCTAAGGGCTTTATCAACATGTATCATAGATAATAATACAAGTGTACATGTTAAGATAAAATGCAACCAGATAGCATACTATCATGCCGAGCAAGAAAGTCCTCTGTATATATGTCCAAGCATCCGCTATATTATACAATAATGGCCTCTAGGGCATACATATTTCTAACAATCTCCCACTTGCACTAAGGCCAGTTGTTGTAGTATCTCATACCCAACATCCAAAAAAGTCTCTCAAACTGTGTCTGGGGAAGGGTCTTCGTGAGTGGATCCGCTACGGTGTCCTTCGTGTCAACTCTCCTGACCTCGATCTCCCGTCGATCTACTATCTCCCGGGTCAGGTGATACCGCCTAAGAATATGTCTGGATTGCTGATGGGACCGGGGTTCCTTGGACAAATCCATAACTCCATTGTTATCAAAATACAAAGGTATTGGATGCTCAATGGATGGAACCATACCAAGTTCAGCTATGAACTTCTTCATCTAGACAGCCACTTTTGCAGCATCGTCGGCAGTGATGCATTCAGCCTCCATTGTCGAGTCTGCTACGGTATCTTTCTTGGAACTTTTCCAACATACCGCCCCTACATTGAGGGTGAAGACAAAACCTAAGACCAACTTATTGTCTTCCTTATCATTCTGGAATCTCGAATCGGTAAAGGACTCTACCTGGAGTTCACCGTTACTATACACTAAGAACATCTCTTTAATCCTTCTCAAGTACTTAAGAATGCTCTTCATAGCTGTACAGTGCTTTTCCATAGGATCTGATTGATACCTACTCACTACACCTAGTGAGTAAGCTGCATCCGATCTGGTACATAACATCGCATACATGATTGACCCGACTGCTGAATTAGAGAGTATCCCTTTCATGCGAGCCCTTTCCAAATCAGTCTTGGGAGACATCTCTTTGGAGAGAGTGATTCCTGAGAAAGCGGTTAAATTACCATTCTTAGAATCTTCCATACTAAACCTCTTTAATATGGTGTCAATGTACATAAATTGGGACAATCCCAACATCTTTTTAAATCTATCTCTATAGATCTTAATCCCCAGGATGTAGGAGGCATCGCCTAGATCTTTGATAGAGAACTTATGTGATAAGAAGAGCTTGACCTAGTATAGCATAGGAATATCATTTCCTATCAATGGTATGTCATCCACGTACAATACGAGGAAGAAAACCTTACTCTCTACAACCTTCTTGTATATACAAGGTTAATCTACATTTTTTATGAAGTAAAACTCATTGATAGCCTTATCAAAACAGATGTTCCAGCTCCGCGATGCCTGCTTTAATACATAGATTGATTTAAGCAGCTTGCACATGCTTCCGCTGCTTCCACTGTCTACGAAACACTCTGGCTGTGTCATGTACACGCTCTCTTTTAAATCACCATTTAGAAAACTGTCTTGATGTCTATCTGCCAGATTTCGTAGTCATGGTATGCAGCAATGGAAATTAAGATCCTGATGGACTTAAGCATGGCACCAGGAGAAAAGGTTTCATCATAGTCAACACCTGGTCATTGACGAAAACCTTTTGCTACAAGTCTAGTTTTGAAGGTCTCAACCTATCTATCTACAACAATTTTCTTCTTATAGATCCATTTGCTCCCGATGGGTTTTACCCCTTCAGGAGCAACTTTCAAAGTCCATACTTTGTTAGTGTACATGGATTCCATCTTAGATCGCATAACATCCAGACATTTCACAGAGTCTCCACTTGGATGGCCTGCTCGAAACTAGTTGGGTTATCATCTTCCATGATGCAATCCTCGCTCCTACCGTCTATGAGAAAACCGTAGTATCTCTTAGGTGGATGAGGAACCCTACTAGATCCGCGGAGTGGCTGAGGTGCGTCGGGGACTATTGAAACCTCCGGTTATACCAAATCGTCAGTTATAGTTTGTGCAGCTGGAATTTCTTCCAGTTCTTACTCATTGCTACTAATTTCTTTCACAAGAAATTTCTTTTCTAAAAAGGTGGCATGTCGAGAAACAAACAATTTTTGTTCCTTGGTGTGGTAGAAGATATACCCTATCGAATGTTTGGGATATCCTATAAATTTGCACAGAACTGACCTTGTCTCGAGCTTGTCTAGATTTTGTGTTTTAACATAAGCCAGACAACCCCACATCTTAATAAAATTAAGACACGGTTTCTTCCCTTTCCATATCTCATGTGGAATGGTAGGCAAGGATTTGGTGGGAACCATATTCAATAGATATGCGGCTGTCTTAAGCGCATAACCCCAAAAGGAAATAGTTAACTCAGCAGTACTCATCATAGAGCGCACCATATCTAATAGGGTGCGATTTCTCCGCTCCGAAACTCCATTGTGTTGTGGTGTATACGGAAGAGTATGCTGAGAGAGAATCCCATTCTCTTTTAAATAGTCTCGGAATTCTGTGCTCAAGTATTCTCCTCCCCGATCAGATGGAAGGATTTTAATAGTTTTACCCGTCTGGTTCTCAACTTCGTTCTTATATTCCTTGAATTTCTCAAAAACTTCAGATTTGTGTTTCATCAAGAACACATGTCCGAATCTTGAGAGATCATTGGTGAATGCAATAAAGTATCATGAACCATTCCAGGCATGTGTAGACATAGGACCGCATACATCAGTATGTATCAGTCCCAAGAGTTCAGTAGCTCTTTCTCCGTGTCCAGTAAACGGATTTTTGGTCATCTTGCCTTTGAGACATGACTCGCAAGTTTCAAAAGATGTAAATTCGAACGGATTCAAATATCCATTTTTATGTAACTTAGCTAGTCTTGTCACATTTATATGATCTAATCTACAATGCCACAAGTAGGCTTTGTTCATTTCTGAACTTTTCCTCTTGTGTGTGTTCTGTATATTTAGAACCGTGCTTTCATTCAAAACGTATATACCGTTAACAACGTACCAAACCCAATCAACACTTGATTTAGGAAAATATTCATAACATTATCCTCTAATGCAAAGTTATATCCTTCTTTATGCAACAAATTGATATAATATTGCATATCATATTTGGTTCGTAATAACAGTCGTTCAGAATCATTGTATTACCGTTTGGTAATATAAGGTGATATTCACCAACCGCTTTGGATGCAACAATTTCTTTATTCCCTACTTTTAGAGACATATCACCATTTCCCAGTTCTCTACTTCTTCTTAGCCCATATAACAAATTACAGACATGGGATCCTGATCCGGTATCCAATACCCAGGACGTAGAGCAAACTGAGAAACAGTTCTCGGCAACGAACACACCCGAAGAAGATGCATCGGCATGCTCCTTCTTCGTTCAGGTGGCGTGGGAATCCTGATATTCCCCTATTCCTTACTCAGACTTATGACAATCATAAGAAAAAGCAGAACCAACGTTTTCGAGCTCAGTATAATAAGCGGGTTCAGTCAATACATCCATATTATTATCTTGATTAAGGCATGTTATGGTCGCTACCTGGAGAGAGAGAGAGAGAGAAGGAAACGCTTTAGCGTGCGCTCTTTGCAAGATTAGATTGGTTATTATCTTATCTAATCAGGATGGCTTTCACTATTTTTATCAAATCTTACTTCAAACCATAAAAAGGTAAGATTAGCCGGGATTAATTACATCCTACAAGTTCGCCAATCGGTCAGCCAGCCAGGTATTGGTACTCCGAGGGAGTCTCCCCATGCTTTCGCATGGAACTAATTAAGTAACCTCGTTTTCGCAGGGGCATAACCCCGTTAACACCTTTCGTAGACACCTACTGGATCAGCTAATTGTAAAGTGAAAAACTTTCCCAGGAGTAACTCTTACTCGCAGTGGGTATCAGGATCCAACAATCTCATAGAAGTTATGCA
The DNA here is from genome assembly GCA_030015575.1 of Agapanthus africanus. Lineage (NCBI taxonomy): Eukaryota > Viridiplantae > Streptophyta > Magnoliopsida > Asparagales > Amaryllidaceae > Agapanthus > Agapanthus africanus. The sequence goes on along the minus strand of JASDDO010000008.1, from coordinate 387,204,952 downwards.
ATCTCATTGCAAATTTCAACACATGAAATTCCCAATATCTGTTTTTACCCATAGCTACTTATGACCTTAACAAGCTCAACAAATCATAAGTGGTAGCCAAGTTCAACCCGTCATTTCATGATTGAATTAAACCTACCCGCACGGCACTTGACGGAGGCCAACAAGGTCATACGACTGTTGGAGATAGTGCCCTCAGAGTCAATTATTAGATCACAGGTACGTGATTGCAATGATTGAGGGAGGACCTATTCCGGTAGGACAGTCTTACTCAAGATGATAGTATGCTATCTGGTTTACCTTTATCATCGTGTACTGCTTTAGGTGACCTTACAGGTCACTATTGCACGTTGATAGAGCCCCTAGGATTCTTGCTTGACTGCCAGCAGTATGAGGGTGATCATATACGTGGGAGATGGTAGTCTATAAGCATATCCTTAAAAGGTTCCTAGTCGTGGGAGTTTCGAGACAGGGTATCGATACTCCAGAGTAGACTAGTGTATACAGTCGAGACCCCGACGAGGGGCGGTGGCCGGTCTTACAAGCCACCGGTGTCAGTTGGTTCACCTAAGATGTATACAGGTGCTCATTGGGTTATGAGTACACCGGACAGGACTCGCCGGGAACCTGCTAGTTGGTCTTATACCTGACGTCAGATAGCAGTTCCCTGGTGACATGTGTACAGGTTAGTTCATCGACCTGAGATCGTCATTTGTCTCGTGTGAGTTCCCACTGTACTTTGATTAATACCCTACCATGCTCAAAGGAGACGTGCAAACAGGTTTTAGTTGGGTACAGTCCCGAGCCATATGGAGGCAGTGAGCGGATCTGCAGGGGTTCGTCTCTCCCGGTATTGGGGGTGAGGTCGCGCTGTGTCTAGGAGAGCCATTACACAAAGCCCTCGGCCGAGGCAGGAGATTTACTGGTAGGTATTCCAGTAGTATCTCATGGTGTTCTGGGCTACACTCTGACACGACTTGTACCGCTTTTGGGGGTCTGACTTTTACCAACCCCCTAGGCCCGCCATGCGATACTCATAGACGAACGGACCGGACTGTACGGATATTGTCACTGACAGGCTCAGTAGGGTGTCAGGATGAGTTCGCTCATCGACGTCCCTTTTGGTCAAAACCTGGTAGCCCGTTACGTATGGCTAATACCTCTGACGTGCTAGTGGTTAAATCCACAGCCAAAGTATTGACGAGTCTTTAGAGTCCCCCACAGACCAGTTTCTCAAGTTTCGGACGAAACGCTGTAGAGGCCGTATGGAGATATGGCAGGGTTCGATCAGATACGTGCGGCATTGCACGGATCAGGATCGGACGGTTAATACTAGCAGGCTTTGATTTAAGCTGGATCCAAGTATTGTACAGTGTAGATTTTGTCTCATTGCATTTGTATTCGATCGGAATACAAATGCGGATATGTATATACAATAGCGGGGTTTTCCTGTAATTTATTACGGGATCAGTTTTTGGAGTTGCCAGTTTGTTTTCCGTTTCGACAATATTTCTTTGTATCTTTCATTGGCTGAAGATTGGTGGAGGAGGGCTTATTTGCAATTGTGCAAATAAGCATTGTGGAGGGTGGTCTTTGCATATGGTTGCTTCATGATAGATCTTGTTTGACCTTGACTTTTATCTTCATCATGGCTTGACTTTTGTGGGACATGGTTTTCATGATGGTTGGTGGAGTGTGGGTTTTGGTGGGTGATCATTTCTATTCATGATAACCCTTTTTCTCTCTCTTGATTATGAGACTCTCTCTCTCTCTCTCTCACATTTTTGATACACACTCTACACTCTCCCTCATTCTCTTAACCCCCTCACCATTTTTAGCCGGCCATGATAGAGGGAGGGGCTGCCCAATATTTGGGTGGGGATTTTTGGTTCTATTGTGCTTGCAAAAATCCCCAATTTCATCTCCAAAATGTTATCATATCAATCCTCCACCAAAGGCAACTTTTAGTAACCCCAAATGAGACATAGTACACTACACGTATTCTACAGCAATCCTTGGGCACGTCGGCTTGCCAACTTCGTGCCCGAGTTGCCTCGGTTCAGAGGTGGGAACCCGTGAAAGAACCCGGCGATGTGGTACCCATCCGGCGAGGAGATGAAGACCGGAGATTCCGCGGGGAGATCGGGACGACGACGAGAAGACCGAAGGACACGGATCGCTTGGTATATCTCTCTACCCCTTCTCTTGTTAGCTAGGACTAGATTAATGGCCCGATCCGGGATTTTTGTGCGCGGTGGTGCCGGTTTACAAGTACGTAAAAAGTTTCGTTTCCGCATTCCGGCGTCGGATTGACGGCCGGGGCGCCGCCGTGCACTTACATGGTATCAGAGCCACTCCATTAACCTAGTCTAGCTAGGTCTAATGTGTTTACACTTTCGATCGATTGGATTTTCCAAAAACCATATTTTCATTTGTATCAATTTCTGTCGAAATTTTTTTAGCTCCAAAAATTTTTCAGTACGTTGCAGAAACATGTCCAGGAATTTCTAAGCTGTCTGAGAAAAATTGGTCGCGTGACGTCACCTTATCACCGCGGAACCGCGGCCAAACCCACGCATTGGCCGCGGTTCCGTCGCAGGATTGACTGTTTATTGTACCATATTTTCACAGAGAACTTCTGACTTGAAAATAGGGTTTTTGGAACATTCTTTTTGGGCCCAGATTTTTTGTGAGTGCTACAGTAGTGCTTGGGGCCCACTTGTGTATAGTTGATCGATCGAAAATTTTAAACACATTAGTTCACAGTATTTGCATTATATCTGCGACCGTGAATGTCACTTGATCGGTAAATCCTGTCTAACTGCTATAGCCCGGTTAGACGGATTTGCGAACGTGACATTCACGTTGATGTTCTGTGTTGTGCTGTGATGTTGCGGATTGGTCGTGGGGGATAGCCTGGATGCAATGCTAGTATAGTTTTGGTTGTATTATGTACATTTGTTATTGCGGGGCGAGCGTCCGACATGTGGACTGCCGTCACTGCCTGTCTGTATATTATTCTTTTGGGGCACGACAGGGGTGAGGTCGATGTACACGTTGTATGTATATTTTACTTTCTGTACTAGGATTACCCCAAGGAGGGGTGCACGGATAGCCAAGCTCTAGAGGGCAACGGGCCCGCATCTCATGGCATTGAGACGAAGAGGGCTTCACTCTAGAATTGGCGGGCTATTCGCCGCACTCGTAGGGGGTACAGGTTGACCCAGGAGGGGTGCCCAAGTTACCGGATTCCGTGAAGTGCCGGGTGGTCCATTCACGTTGCTGAAGGGGGCTGCCTCGCTTCAGGTTTTGGCGGGTAACTTGCCGCTCCCGTAGGGGTCTAGGATTTCATTGCACAGGCTATCCACACGACCAGGGGAACGTCGGGTTTCAGTAGCGGCTCTATGAAACCCGGGGATCCCAGATATCTGTATTGTTCTGTGATGCTTATTACATTTCTGTGATGTTGCATTTTATCACGCCTTGAGCGAATATTATATATTGATATATATATACTAGTAGATGTTGTATATGTTTTGCATCCGCGCTAGTCCAGTCCCCGCTCTGTCGTTAGTTAAGTAACCTAACGGGTAATGACGGGACCCAGTGGCGAATGCGGATGGCATATACGTACATCATAATTTTCGTTCATTATTGGTGTGATCAATTGATGGGACTGCGTTGATTCGGATCAATGCAAGCTAAACAAACCTATTTTGATGTTGTTGGAACACTTTTCAAAAAGCTGTTATTGCAAGGACGTTCTCTTTTGTTTTGCATCGTGGTATTCAGTTGGAATATCCTGCTCCTCAGTCGATGAGGCAAGGGCCGAGATCCCTTCACCGGGAGTGACCCCTTGGACAAAAGTTTGCGTCAGGGCAATAACTTCACTATAGTCGTTTACTTTTGCTTTGCATAGTGGTATTCAGTTGGAATATCCTGCACCTCATTGTATGGGGAAAGAGCCGAGATCCCTTCACCGGGAGTGACCTCTTTAGCAAAGGTTTTCGTCACTATATTTTTATAAAAGCTATCCGGTTCCTTCAACGATATCAAGTTCATTACGTTAAAGGTTTTCGCCAGAAACCATTCGTAGCCATCCGTCGTTTTAGACGGGTAGCACGTAGTATTCATGCTATGTTTGTTGGCCTTCGTCAAGGCATAGTGTATGGTAGCTGCTTGTTGCCTTTCTGCAGCATAGATAGATGCGTTGGTTTGGGATAGTTGTAAAGCCTTGTTGGCCTTCGTCAAGGGCTTGTACGGGTGGGTTCAAATCAACCTGGAGAATGACGGGTAGAACTTGACATGTGACTTATGATTTGTTGGCCTTCGTCAAGGTCATAAGAGCATGGGGCAGAAATCACATCGGGAGTTTCTAAAGAAACTGAAACTTGCCAGATATGCACATACCTTCTGGAGTGTGATAACGTGAGCGGATTCCGTCACGTTATCATGCGATGATAGTTGGATCCCGATTCCCACTGATGAGTTGGTTTACTCCTCGGGTGATCCCGACTAATTCTTCTTTCAGGTTAGGAGGAGAATTTGACGTTACAGTGGGAGGTTTCCAGATTAGATAAATTGGTAACCATTCTGATCTAGGTTCGAGTGCACGCTGAGTGTTTCTTTTCTCTCTCTCTTTGGCTGCGACCATTGACCCGACCCTAAGACTATGACTCAGTGACCAAGTTGACCGAACCTTCTTTAACACTGGCTTTTGGATTGTCAGAGTTGCTTACCTCATTGCCACTCCTACTTTTACCCTTTTCTCCAGGACACCCCGTATTACTACGAACATCCACTTCCATTGGATAAAACCATCGTATGGTTATATACGAACTCGAAGGAATTTATTCGAGGATGGTTTCCGGTTCTGGAGTAAACGAATAGGACTATTCAGTTGTCTTTTTCTTTTACCTTCTCTCAGGTTGCGAGTACTCCTTGGTTTAGGAGATAGTACACCTATTACGCAAATTGGATAGTCTTCTTCCATACCATAGGCAGGTGCCGACCGGTAGGGAATGAAGAAAACCAATTAGCCTAACGATGGTGTACAGAAGGTATTAAGTAAAGACATATCAAGGGATTAGTAAGAGGGCAAAGTAAATTGAGACTGCTATTCACGACCAAACCAATTATTTCTTCGCCAATCCTAAATCACCTTTGTATTTCTCCAGGACACTCCGTATCACTATGAAGATCCACAGTTTATTGGATACTCCATCGTATGGTTATATACGAACTCGAAAGGAACTTGTTCCAGTTCGGGGATGGATTCTGGTTCAGAAGAAATAGGAATAGATTTATTCGGTTGTCTTTTATCTTCACCTTCTCTCGCATTGCGAGTGCTCCTAGGATTAGGACAGTACACCCATTATGCTTATTGGATAGTCTTCTTCCAAACCATAGGCTGGTGCCGAATGGTAGGGAAGGAAGAAAACCATTTAGCCTAAGAGGGTGTGCAGAAGGTAATGACTAAAGACATATAAAGGGATTTGGAAAGATGGCAAAGAATTACACGGTTACAGTTGTGAATCTGGATAATGGAAGAGGCATTACTAGGAATACCGGGATACCCCATCGAAACATTTCAATGTTTCAGTTTCGATGTGTACTGTTAAAAGAAAACTGATTTCCCAATTAGACACTTACTCCAGGGTATGTATTTACCAGGTATGATTCTCACATCTGTATTGTTTTACAGATGATGGGTGGGAGTAAGTTATTGGGAATTAGGTGATCATCCTCATTATATCGGGATTCATTGTAATCGGTGATATCAGAGGAAATCGCCTGGGCTGTTTGCCGGACGACAAATATTTGGTTTTGAATATCCGCTGTTATGCACCAATTTCAAATTGATATATCTGTACGTCTATTTTCATTGAGTGAGATATACCTTTTTGAAATTATGTCTATGACATTTACCTATATCAGTGGATGGTTAGGTAAGGAGCATTAAACAGCGGTGTAATTCTTCTTAACCATAAGTACAATTTTTAACCTACGACACACAGGGATTGAGTTATCAGACTCAAGGGACTTATACAGAGTATTGTATGTTGTCCAGTGTCCATTTGGACAGAGGGGTTGGTCCTCGTACTATATTCGGTTTACTTATGACTTCTCTAGTTTTTAGACAGGTGTTTCGTAGAAACACAAGGTCCGAATTTTGAGAAGTTATAGGTATATGAATAAAGTAGAGAACCAGGTGTTGCAAGTATCGGGATTCTTCAAGATGATCGAAAATGTAGATACTTATGTATGGTATTCAGTTGATAGTAATGATTAAGAGAACTTGCCTCTCTTTCAGGTTACTCATAATTGGAAGCATTCCTAAGTTGAGTAACGCTGATCGGCCTCTTTCCATTTAGTTGACATGCACTGGAGACAGCTGCATTTGAATCTGGTTTAATTAAATCAGTGCCTCTGTTTCTATATTGGATATATAACAGTTCATATCTTGACATTGTTAAGGTACGGGGAGTTGTCCGGCTTATGCTTAAAACCAGACTTTGGATAACTCAAGGCACGTTTCTGTAATGGCTGTTTGTGGGTTGACCCAGGCTATGACGAGGGTTGACTTTCTACCATCTGGAAGATCAATAGCGATATTGTTCTAAGACTCGCCACAGTTTTAATAAAATGGATTTTTTCAGAAAACAATAGTGGGAGTATGGTAGAACTGGAAGTGATTCCAGAACCGCAAATGATTACTGAAGATTTGATAAGGAACCTAAAGATTCAATCTGGCTTGACATTCCATTGGCCACTCCGCAGATAAGATGGGTAACCTCAGGCACCCGAGAGGTACTCCGGTAGCCTCAAGGACGGTGGCAGGGAGGTTCTTGTTTACCCAGACTTGCCATTGCTGTTGTTCCAGGCTGCGAGACCCGGCAGGAGGATGAGTATAGCGTCGTTCTAAACTAGCTTTAGAAGTGTACGTCTATATGACTCTGCCAGAGGGTTGTCATAGTCAGTGGGAGCAGCGGAAGCATTGGTGGACATGTAGCTTTTGTCTTTTTATAGACTAAAGCAGATATAGCAGAGATAGATCATCTATTTCTGATGTGAAAATCATAGGTTTGACTTCATCAGAATAGGGGGTGGATCTGTTGAGAAGGTAGTAGGGTGTGGTGTCATGGTATTTGGATGACATACATAGAGTAGGAAGTGATATTCCTATACTACGATCGGTTATACTTTGGTCGTCACACAGTGGTTTCTCCACATGGGACTTGGACATTATATCAAACATTCTGGTTACTAGATCTATAGATCTGGATTTGGGTGGTTTCCCAATCAGAGTACTTAGACAACATTCTAAGAGTTTTTAGAATGGACGACTCCTGGCACGGTAGTGTACCTGCAGGTGATGGAGTCACCCTCTCTAAAGGTGTCTTACAGACTAAAGGGGGGAGGGAAGTGCATGATTGGTAGATCACTTGCTTAGGCAATTGAGTCAATCATGAGATGTCAAGTACCACACCAGATGTTATTTTTGCACTAGATGCAGTAAGTTGACATTGATTCAATCCTAGAGAAACAGTCAGAAGCAGTTTTAGAACATAAGTGGATGTTCTAGGGATATGATAACGACAGCCTCGTTCGGGAGACAGTTATCATTCCAGGCTTCCAAGGTGACCTGGATGACAGAGAGGTTGTCAGAGTTATAGTTTTCCCTCTGACGAGGGGCGGTATTATGGACAGGTGGTCCAGGAGGATACCGAGGGAGGCATGGCGCAGGATACTGATTATGTTCAGTTGACGATACAGTCTAAGAAGTTTGGATTTGGAGTTCATTTATGAGCTAGGTCCCATCAGACATCCAGACACATTCTAAGACAGGTATTGCTCATTTCGGGAGATGGCTTTCTCCGCGAACTTGAGATATAGAGAGACATAGAAAGAAACATCAAGGCGGATCCACTCGCTGAGGCTATTCCTCGAACGCATTAGTTTCGCAAACGAGCTTTGTGAGACTGACTAGTAGAGGAGTTGGGTGTTCGGTATCACACGGGCTGTGAGTATACGACATCGCAATAATTAGCCTTGAGTGCAAGTGGTGTTAGTGTATATGCCCTAGAGGCCATTACTGTATCATACTAGTTTGTATATTACTTAATGGAAGCTTGGGATATTCACCTTGTATAAACAATCTTGCTCAATATAGTAGTATGCTACTTGGTTTGTTTCTACTTCAATGTGTACTTGTGTTTATTTCAGTATATCACTTATACGCATTAGTGGAGCCCTTAAGGATCTTTGCTTGATTACCAGCGTTGTGATGGCAGTCACACTAGTGGGGGCTGGGTAATCTGTAAGCACATCCTTATACAGGTCCCTAGTCGCAGGACTATCGAGACAGGGCATCGATACTCCGGAGTAGACTAGCGTATGCGCTTCTCATCCCAGTGTGGGAGATGGTCTGTCCCACAGCCATCAGTACGTCGTACTGGAGATAGTATATGGGTGCTCGTTGGGTTACGAGTACACTGGACAGGACTCGTCGGGAACTGACAGGTTGGTATTATACCTATCGTCAGTTATCAGTTCCCAGGTGACATGAGTACAGCTTAGTCCGCTGACTTGACACTGGCACTTCGCCTCGAGTGTGTTCCCACTGTACTTTGATTACTACCCTACCACGGCTCAAAGGAGTCGTGCAAACGGGTAGTAGTTGGGTACAGTCCCGAAGCACTTGGAGGCAGTGACGGTTAGACAGGATTCGTCTCTCCCGGTATTGGGGGTTGACATCGCGCTGTGTCTAGGAGAGCCATTACACGAGTAGTCCCTGGCCAGGGCAAGCGAGATATACTGGTAGGCTTCCAGTGTTATCTCAGGGTGTTTTGGGCTTCACTCCGACACGACTTGTACCGCTATTAGGGGACTGACGTTTTACCGCCCCCTAGGCCCGACATGCGATGTATTAGACGAACAGACCGGACTGTACGGAGACTGTCATATTCAGACTCAGTAGGAGTTCAGATGGGGTTTCACCTCGTCAGCCTTCTTGTCGGTATCTACCTGGGGACCGTTACGCACAGCTAGTGCCGCTTGCGGTCTGTGGTTAAACCCACTGCCAGCGTAGTGTCGAGTCTTTAGAGTCCCATAGAGAGGGTATTCGCCTCTGGGCAAAACAGAGTAGAGGTCGCATGGTTTTGCGACAGGGTTCGTTCTCATCCGCGCACTTGTGCACGTTTGGAGTCCGGACGGATATTACTGGCTGGCTCTGGTTTGAGTCAGATACTGGTATATGTTTTGGGGTTGCTTTTATCTCTCAGTATTCATGTTCCTCGGAACAAGAATGCAGGTGTGTATGCACAGTTATTTGAGGAGGAGGAAGAAGACTTTCATTAGGGTTTCGGAACGGGTGCGTATGCACAGTTGACAGTCGTCTTTTTCCAAACCCTAATGGATATATGTTATATCAATTAATAATATTAATAAAATGAAATTGTGTCATGGTTGGTTTTTTTGTTGACTTGTTGACCATGGTTGACTTGTTGACCATGGTTGAAGTTTTGACCATCATCATTACAAAAGAAAGATGCTCTTTGATTCTAGCAAATTCATTTAATGTTTGAAATGATAATGGTCATTCCTAAACCTTCCATCAACCTTTTCATTTTCATTATTATTATTAATTTGATAATTCTTTTGCTTTTTGTTATGGTTGCAAAAAGAAAAGAGCTCATTCTATCATTTAGCTTCTCTCTCCTCACTTCATCTTCTTCTTCCTCTAGCAAAAGGAGAATCCTTCTCATGTGTTGAGAATCCCTCTCCTTAAAAGAAAAGCACCCCTTAGACACTCTCTACTCACTCTAGGATCAAAGGTTTAGCAAGCCGAAGATTCTAGTTCTCTCCAAGTTCGAGAAAGAGCCCGAAGGTTGAACCCTCAGGTGGATCCATCTTCGACGGAAGAAGGCGACGAGAAGAGAACCATCAACCTCTACTAGGTTTCAAGAAGAAGGAGTTCAAGTTAGGTATAACCACTTTGCCGAGTAGTTAACTCTCCTTTGCATGTTTGCTAGTTTAGTTTAGAAAAGATCCCGACTTTGTTAGTCCATGTTGCCCCATGCGCTAAAAATTTGATTTTTATACCGTTTCCGCCTCCCCGTAAGAACTGGGGGTCGCAACGTGGACTTACAGTGGTATCAGAGCCTAACTAAACTTAAACTAGCTTGGTAGTGAAGTGTAACGAAGTTCGGAACTGAAAAATCCAAAAACCAAACTTTTACAAAACCCTAGTTTATGTTAAAAAAATTTCTGGTCAAAACAAGATTTGTTATACACCTAAATTCGGCTCAGGGTTTTGTGTGAACACCCAAGAAAAACGATCCCCTGATTCCTTCAAACCGCCGCGGTTCCGCGGCATGAGGTAGGCATTTGCCGCGGAACCGCCGCCGTTTAGGGTCCTCTCGTGATCGGGTTTTGTGCAGTGTTCTTCTGGTAGGGTTTTAGGATTTTTAAGATATATTATATGTGCCCAGATTTTCCAGAATAAAAATTTGTTTTGGGGGGCCTATAATTCCGTATTTTTTTCCGAACTTCACTACACTTGGACTATATTGGTTATATCTGTGATGTTTGAATGTATTGAACGTCGGCTAATCGCTATAAGACGATTAGTCGGGGTTATACATCTCTGTGATCTGTGTTTGATATTGGACCGTGTATATGAATGTGTTGGACTGTCGCGGGTGAATAGCCGGGGTGGATGTGAGATGAGCTTTTGTTTTTCTTTCATTCATTTGTAACATGTAAATTGATGTAATATTATTATTTGTTTGGCCGCACAACCGGGTCGGGGTTGTAGCCGTCATTGTATAATTCTTTTTACTGTTTTTGCTCCTAGGATAGACTCATGGAGGGGTGCACAAACTGCCGAGTACTTGGCGGGTAGTTTGCCGCACCCGTAGGGGTCTTGGGTGGGGTATTGGCTATTCACCGCGACCGTGTAATCCGCTTTTCGTTGCAGGCTCGAACGGATTGCGGATTCCTAGTATATCCAATGTATTCATCTGTGATCTGTAATGTCTATCATTGCTATATTTATAACTATTTAGGCGTTGCTTATGTTTTACAGCCGCGCTAGCCCAGCCCCCGCTCTGTCGTTAGTTAAGTAACCTAACGGGTGATGACGGGGCCCCGTGGCGAATGCGAATGGCATAAGCGTACGTCATATTTTGGTTGTTTTCTGCAATGGTAGGATTAAATGATGGGACGCATTAAAAGAACTAATGCAAGAATATCACGCATTAAAAGAACTAATGCAAGATAATAAACCAAGCTAAAGTCGTTGGAACACTTTCGAAAAACCACTCGGTTCTTTTCAAAAAAAATAACTTTTAAATGTGGAGCTTGAGCCACTCCTTCTAAAAGCTATCTCGTTCCATCGATTATATCAAGTTCACTACGTTCACGGTTTCGCCAAAACCATTCGTAGCCCTCCATCATTTCAGTTAAATATACGGTAGTATTCAAGCTATGTATTTTGACCTCACGCCAAGGCATAGTGATTGATAGCTGCCAGATATTTATCTGTTGCATAGATAGAATGCGTTGTTTTGAGACAGTCGTACTGCCATTTTGGCCTACGTCAAGGGTAGGTACGGGTGGGTTCAAATTAACCAGGATAATGATGGGAAGAACTTGACATGTGACTTATGACATTTTGACCTCACGCCAAGGTCATAAGAGCATGGGGCAAAAATCCACATCGGGAGTTTCATAAGTACTGAAACTTGCTAGGTTTGCATACCATTTGGAGTGTGGTGATTCTGGTAGGATTCCTTCAGTTTCGTCACGCGATGATATTTGGATCCCGATCCTACTGTGAGTATATGCTACTCCTCGGGAAATTTCTCACTAAACGATCAATGCTATAAACCTAGTAGGTGCCTAGAAAGGTGTTAGCGGGGCTACGCCCCCAGGGAAAAGAGATTATTTAATTAAGGAACTTCGCGAAAGCGTTGGAAAACCTCCCTCGAAGTACCGACACTAGCCTGGCTGAACGGTTAAGCAAGTATTGTGCGGTGGGATTGATCCCGACTAATTCTTCCTTTATTGTTTGAGGAGGGATTCGAGAGACAGTGGGAGCCATCCTGTTTAGACAAATTAAAAACCACTCTAAACTTGCAAGAGTATCGTGCTAAAGTGTTTCTTCTCTCTCTCCTAATTGCAGCGACCATTCGACATGACTGGACTTAAGTTACTTCTAGATAAAAACATACTGACAGGGCCAAACTACAAAGATTGGCTCAGGAATGTCAAAATGGCAATCACTTACGACAAGCTGGGGTATCTTCTTACCACCAAAGCTCCCCCCGTCCCAGGTCCCACCTCCAGCGTCGCGGATAAAGAAATCCGTAAGACATGGGAGATTGATTACGCGAAGGCCAGGTGCCTCGTGCTTGCCTCTATGGACAACGAACATCAGAGGAGGCACGAGAATATGGATTTGGAATCCATATTTCTTCATACAAAAGAACTGTATGGAGAGCAGTCTCGTATCGCAAGATACGAAGTGTCGAAGAAGTTGTTTTCGGCAAAGTTGGCCGTCGGATTATCGGTAGCGGACCACGTACTTAAGATGATTGGCTACATTGAGGAGCTCGCGGAACTTGGGACCACGTTGGAAAGTGAACTCTATACGGATTTAATTCTCCAGTCCCTTCCATCCACTTACGCCCAGTTTATACTGAACTTCAACTTACAAGAAAAGGAAGTTGAACTTTCAGAACTCCTCAACATGCTGAGGAGTGCAGAGGGCACCCTACAGAAAGGTAGGGAAACACCCGCTTTGTTTGTAGGAGGATCTTCTTCCTCTAGGTCCAAGGCAAAAGCCAAGGGAAAGAGGAAGAAAGCCCCCGCCAAACCAAGAGGCGGTGTTAGTAAAGTGGGTACGAAGGGAAAGGAAAAGGCAACAATGATTGCGGGGAAGCTTGTGGGAAAGGAGGAATGCTTCTATTGTCATAAGAGTGGACACTGGAAGAAAGATTGCAGGGCTTGGAAGGCCAGGACACAGGAACTGAAGCAGGTTGCGGCTTCAGCTTCAGGTGTGTATGTTATTGAAAACTGTCTTTCTATAAACTCTACTTCCTGGGTATTGGATACCGGATCAGGATCTCATATCTATAATTCTTTGCAGGCGTTGAGAAACCGTAGGTTTTTGAAGGCAGGTGACATGACCCTTAGAGTTGCGAACGGAGCTAGCATGGATGCTAAAGCCGTGGGGGACTATCACCTGGGAATGTCAGATGTGCATGTTTTGGTTTTGCGTAATTGCTTTTTTGTACCCAACGCAACTTGTAATATCATTTCTGTATCTTTGGTTTCAAAAGAAGGTTATGAATTTGCGTTTGTAAGTAATGTTGTAAACATTCACCTTAATTAAGTTCTGATTGGGTCAGGTATACTGAGCAATGGTATATACGTGTTAAACCAACCATAGATTTTTAATGTCCAGAATACACACAAAAGAAAGTCTCCAGATATCAATCAGGCTTTCTTGTGGCATTGTAGACTGGGTCACATCAATGAGAGAAGGTTGACTAAGTTACATACAGAAGGGTATTTGAATCCGTTCGAATATCAATCGTATGCCACTTGTCAATCCTGTCTCAAAGGAAAGATGACAAAGACTCCGTTCACTGGACACGGAGTAAGAGCGAGCGAGCTCTTGGGGCTCGTACACAGCGATGTGTGCGGTCCAATGTCTACACTTGCGCGAAGCGGTTTTTCTTACTTCATTACTTTTACGGATGATTTTTCAAGGTTCGGACATGTCTTCTTGATGAAACATAAATCCGAAGCCTTTGGAAAATTCCAGGAATATAAGAATGAGGTAGAAAAACAAACCGGCAAAAGTATCAAGATTCTAAGATCGGATCGAGGTGGATAATACTTGAGTGCCGAGTTCCTGAACTACTTAAAAGAGAATGGAATTCTCTCTCAGTTTACTCCTCCATACACTCCGCAACATAACGGTGTATCGGAGAGACGGAACCGCACCCTATTGGATATGGTACGGTCCATGATGAGTAACGCTGAGTTACCGCGATCATTCTGGGGGTATGCACTAGAATCAGCTGCGTACCTTTTGAACCGAGTTCCCACTAAGACTGTGCCTACCACACCATATGAGTTATGGAGTGGGAAGAAACCCTATCTTCAATATCTGAAGATCTGGGGATGTCCGGCTTTTGTCAAAAAGCAGCATGCGGACAAACTCGAGGCACGCTCAGTACTGTGCAAGTTTGTGGGATACCCAAAGAGCACCAGGGGGTATCTTTTCTACTACGCAGAGGAACAAAAAGTCCTTGTTTCTCGTAATGCCCACTTTCTAGAACACCAGTTCTTAGAAAAGGAAATTAGCGGGAGCGCAGTAGAACTGGAAGAAATTCCAGAACCACAAACTATTACTGAAAGCTTAGTAGAACCAGAGGGTTCAAATGAACAGGACATTCCTACGCCGCTCCGCAGGAGTAGTAGGCAGTCTCATCCGCCCGAGAGATACTACGGTTTTCTCATAGACGGGGATAGAGAGGATTGCATCATAGATTATGATGAGCCTACTAGCTTCCAGCAGGCCGTTCAGAGCGTTGACTCGGTAAAATGGCTGGATGCAATGCGGACCGAAATGGAGTCCATGTACACCAACAAAGTATGGACGTTGGACATTGCTCCAGACGGGGTAAAACCCGTAGGATGCAAGTGGATCTTCAAAAGGAAGATTGGTGTAGATGGACAGGTTGAGACCTATAAAGCTAGACTTGTAGCAAAGGGTTTCCGTCAAAGACCTGGCTTGGACTATAACGAAACCTTTTCTCCAGTGGCTATGCTGAAATCCATTCGGATCCTTCTTGCCATTGCTGCCTTCCATGATTATGAGATTTGGCAGATGGACGTAAAAACTGCATTTCTAAATGGAAATTTAGAGGAGTGTGTCTATATGGATCAGCCAGAGGGTTTCATTCAGAGTGGGAGCAGCGGAAAGGTGTGCAAGTTGCTTAAGTCCATCTATGGACTAAAGCAGGCATCGCGGAGTTGGAACATCTGTTTTGATGAGACGGTCAAGAAATTTGGCTTTATCAAAAATTCAGATGAACCATGCATCTATAGTAGATTTGTAGCGAGAACTGCAGTATTCCTCGTTTTATACGTGGATGACATTCTCTTAATAGGAAATGACATTCCTATGCTACAATCTGTCAAGGGGTTCTTGTCGCACAGGTTCTCCATGAAAGACCTGGGTGATGCCTCATACATCCTGGGGATCCAGATCCATCGTGATAGATCCAAGAGGATATTAGGACTTTCTCAGTCCAGGTACATCGACACCATAGTGAAAAGATTCAGTATGGAAGATTCTAAGCGCGGTAACCTACCGGCTTGTCACGGGATCACCCTCTCTAAAGAGATGTCTCCCAAGACTGATTTGGAGAGGGATCGCATGTCTATTATACCCTACGCTTCTGCGGTAGGCTCTATAATGTAT
Organism: Agapanthus africanus; assembly: GCA_030015575.1. Lineage (NCBI taxonomy): Eukaryota > Viridiplantae > Streptophyta > Magnoliopsida > Asparagales > Amaryllidaceae > Agapanthus > Agapanthus africanus. The sequence goes on along the minus strand of JASDDO010000008.1, from coordinate 387,189,453 downwards.
GCGATGTTGTGTACCAGACCGGATGAAGCTTATGCACTGAGTGTGGTAAGCCGGTATCAGTCAAACCCTGGGGAGAAACACTGGATAGCGGTTAAGAACATTCTCAAGTACCTGAGAAGGACTAAGGAGATGTTCTTGGTGTATGGCGGAAAAGACCTCCAGATCGAGGCCTTTGCTGACTCCAGCTTCCAGAGTGACAAGGATGATTCCAAGTCCATGTCAGGTTTCGTCTTTACCCTCAATGGAGGGGCGGTGTGTTGGAAGAGCTCCAAACAGGAAACCGTTGCAGACTCGACTATGGAAGCGGAATACATTGCTGCATCTGATGCCGCAAAAGAAGCTGTCTGGATGAGGAAGTTCTTGAAAGAACTTCAGGTGGTTCCGTCCATTGTTGACCCAATACCTCTGTATTGCGACAACAACGGGGCTATAGCTTTAGCGAAGGAACCCAGGTCCCATCAGAGATCCAGGCACATCTTGAGGCGGTATCACCTGATCAGGGAGATCGTGGATCGCAAGGAGATCGAGGTTCGGAGGGTTGCTTCAGAAGAGAACACTGCAGATCCATTCACCAAGGCCTTACCCCAGACTCAGTTCGAGCGGCTGATCGAGATGATAGGTCTTCGATACGCCAGTACATGGCCTTAGTGCAAGTGGGAGATTGTTAGTGTATATGCCCTAGAGGCCATTACTGTATCATACTAGTTTGTATATTACTTAATGGAAGCTTGGGATATTCACCTTGTATAAACAATCTTGCTCAATATAGTAGTATGCTACTTGGTTTGTTTCTACTTCAATGTGTACTTATGTTTATTTCAGTATATCACTTATACGCATTAGTGGAGCCCTTAAGGATCTTTGCTTGATTACCAGCGTTGTGATGGCAGTCACACTAGTGGGGGCTGGGTAATCTATAAGCACATCCTTATACAGGTCCCTAGTCGCAGGACTATCGAGACAGGGCATCGATACTCCAGAGTAGACTAGCGTATGCGCTTCTCATCCCAGTGTGGGAGATGGTCTGTCCCACAGCCATCAGTACGTCGTACTGGAGATAGTATACGGGTGCTCGTTGGGTTACGAGTACACTGGACAGGACTCGTCGGGAACTGACAGGTTGGTATTATACCTATCGTCAGTTATCAGTTCCCAGGTGACATGAGTATAGCTTAGTCCGCTGACTTGACACTGGCACTTCGCCTCGAGTGTGTTCCCACTGTACTTTGATTACTACCCTACCACGGCTTAAAGGAGTCGTGCAAACGGGTAGTAGTTGGGTACAGTCCCGAAGCACTTGGAGGCAGTGACGGTTAGACAGGATTCGTCTCTCCCGGTATTGGGGGTTGACATCGAGCTGTGTCTAGGAGAGCCATTACACGAGTAGTCCCTGGCCAGGGCAAGCGAGATATACTGGTAGGCTTCCAGTGTTATCTCAGGGTGTTTTGGGCTTCACTCCGACACGACTTGTACCGCTATTAGGGGACTGACGTTTTACCGCCCCCTAGGGCCGACATGCGATGTATTAGACGAACAGACCGGACTGTACGGAGACTGTCATATTCAGACTCAGTAGGAGTTCAGATGGGGTTTCACCTCGTCAGCCTTCTTGTCGGCATCTACCTGGGGACCGTTACGCACAGCTAGTGCCGCTTGCGGTCTGTGGTTAAACCCACTACCAGCGTAGTGCCGAGTCTTTAGAGTCCCACACAGAGGGTATTCGCCTATGGGCAAAACAGAGTAGAGGTCGCATGGTTTTGCGACAGGGTTCGTTCTCATCCGCGCACTTGTGCACGTTTGGAGTCCGGACGGATATTACTGGCTGGCTCTGGTTTGAGTCAGATATTGACGAGTCTTTAGAGCCCCCCACAGACCAGTTTCTCAAGTTTCGGGCGAAACGCTGTAGAGGCCGTATGGAGATATGGCAGGGTTCGATCAGATACGTGCGGCATTGCATGGATCAGGATCGGACGGTTAATACTAGCAGGCTTTGGTTTAAGCCGGATCCTTGTATTGTACAGTGTAGATTTTGTCTCATTGCATTTGTATTCGATCGGAATACAAATGCAGGTATGTATATACAGTAGCGCGGTTTTCCTGTAATTTATTACGGGATCAGTTTTTGGAGTTGCCAGTTTGTTTTCCGTTTCGTCCATATTTCTTTGTATCTTTCATTGGCTGAAGATTGGTGGAGGAAGGCTTATTTGCAATTGTGCAAATAAGCATTGTGGAGGGTGGTCTTTGCATATGGTTGCTTCATGATAGATCTTGTTTGACCTTGACTTCTATCTTCATCATGGCTTGACTTTTGTGGGACATGGTTTTCATGATGGTTGGTGGAGTGTTGGTTTTGGTGGGTGATCATTTCTATTCATGATAACCCTTTTTCTCTCTCTTGATTATGAGACTCTCTCTCTCTCACACATTTTTGATACACACTCCACACTCTCCCTCATTCTCTCAACCCCCTCACCATTTTTGGCCGGCCATGATAGAGGGAGGGGCTGCCCAATATTTGGGTGGGGATTTTTGGTTCTATTGTGCTTGCAAAAATCCCCAATTTCATCTCCAAAATGTTATCATATCAATCCTCCACCAAAGGCAACTTCTAGTAACCCCAAATGAGACATAGATCACTACACGTATTCTACAGCAATCCTTGGGCACGTCGGCTCGCCAACTTCGTGCCCGAGTTGCCTCGGTTCAGAGGTGGGAGCCCGTAAAAGAACCCGGCGATGTGGTGCCCTTCCGGCGAGGAGATGAAGACCGGAGATTCCACGGGGAGATCGGGACGACGACGAGAAGACCGAAGGACACGGATCGCTCGGTATATCTCTCTACCCCTTCTCTTGTTAGCTAGGACTAGATTAATGGCCCGATCCGAGATTTTTGTGCGCGGTGGTGCCGGTTTACAAGTACGTAAAAAGTTTCGTTTCCGCATTCCGGCGTCGGATTGACGGCCGGGGCGCCGCTGTGCACTTACAACGACTACTCTAATCCAATCTCATCATATGCGGCAGATAAGCACTAATCAGCTACCGTACACTACGCTTTGACGGAGGCTAACAAACGCAACACAAATACTAAATAACACTTATCTGAAATGACGGAGGGCTACGACTGGTTTTGATGAAAACCTTTAACCTAATAAACTTGATATCGTTGTAGAATCTGGTGATTTGTAAAGGAGTGTTTTTGTAGCATTTGCTAGTTTTGCTAAAGAGGTCACTCCCGGTGAAGATAACTCGGCTCTTTCCTCATCGAATGAGGTGCTAGATATTCATTAAGGAATACCACTATACAAAGCAAGAGCTAGTGAAGCTATCAAAACAAAACCGAGTGGATTGTAGCATTTGCTAGTTTTTCTAAAGAGGCCACTCCCGGTGAAGGGATCTCGGCTCTTTCCTCATCAAATGAGGTGATGGATATTCATCAAGGAATACCACTATGCAAAGAATGAAATAGAGCTACCTTTTTGAAAATCTTGATTCTACAACATCTTTAGGTTTTTTTTCTTTCAATTAATCTCATTAATAAAGTCCCATCATTTATGTTTCCCTAAATATCACAGAAAAGAAACGAAAATAGAACGTATGCTTATGCCATCCACATTCGCCACGGGGTCTCGTCATGCGCCGTTAGGTTACTTAACTAACAGAAGAGCGGGGGCTGGACTAGCGCGGGTGCAAAACATAAGCAAAGTTTATTATATATATCATATATATATATATAGCATTCGTCTCACGCAGTTATATGATCACATCATAGAACTCAAGCAGCATAAGTCAACATATGAAATATTAGATATATTAGGAGGTCCGTGTTTTAAATTCAGCCAGTAATGAAAAACACGGATTCTACGATCGTGATGAATAGCCAAACCCACATCCCTGACCCTTACGAAAGCGCAACCCTATCAATTCTAGAGTTAGGAGACCTGGTCTCGACTCCTCAAGATGGTCTCCCACTATACTCTAGAACTCGGTTACTTGTGCTCCCCGCTTTGGGTCTATCATAATGCGGAAAAGTAAATAGTATACATCAAAGGTGACATCATCCTCAACCTGGAAGTGTCCCAATAAAAGAATATTACATACAATTTTACATGAATAAAAATTAAAAAACTCTCGACTCACGCAAAACCCCCCGGCTATTCAATCACGATGATCCAATATAATATATCACAGCAACACATAATATCACATGTCAACAACGTAAGTAAATATGCGTATTCCAAATGTCGTTGATATATAGCAACGAGATCGGTGATACCCTACATATTACACTTACGGTCGCAGAAAAGAAATGAAAACTACAATATTTAGAATCGACAAATTCCTTAGACATCATAAATCCGGAATATCTCATATTCCGAATTTCATGCCTAATCCTATAAACCTTGCATTTTAGTCTCAAACTGAAAACTCTTTCCAATAAGCAGTCGGATAATTCAACAAGATTCCCGACCCTCGTTCGCGTACTATACGCGATTGCGATGAAGTTTTGATCCGAATCGAAACTCCGTGACAATCGATGAACGAGACTAAAACGCTAGATTTATAAAACACTACATAATTTTCACAAAACTAATTATTGTGGATTCTAAAAATTGTATCACATATCATCATAATCTTGACGACGTTAAACATTTCGATCGAATTATCAAACACCCACAAATCACAGAGATCTCAACAACTTGAGCCTCACTAAAAACACCCAGAAAGTGCTAAATAAGACAATGGAGCGGCACAAGAAGAACGACCCTATAATCCCACAAACATGCGGCGGAATCGCGGCCAAACTGAGGGTTAGGCCGCGGTTCCGCGGCGCTTCAAAAAGATTAGGGCTTCGAATTTCTTGTGGCTCCATTAAATACCCTGCACAATTTTCTGACTATTTTTAATCTGAAAAATTCCAACTTTTGAAAATCTGGACAGAAACTACGGAAATACGAGTTTCGAAACTTCGATCGAACACTTTAATATCGTAAAAACTTACCCTAATGTTCTAGCTTGGCTCTGATATCATGAAAGTGTATCCTAGCACCATCACAAGGTTAAAACCGGCATCAAGCATGCAATTTTAAAAAATTCAGGGTGCTAAGCTACACTATCCAAAGATCTAACTAGATTATTAAGGTTTATAGTATGATATAAAAAGATATACACTAAGTGAAGAATGCTACAACCTTTATAGACCAAGTCCTTCTTTTCTCAAGCTCCGGGTAGTTAGTAGTCCCTACGACTCTTCTACGCTCCACTTGAAGAATGAACGGGCTTTCTTCGCGATCTTCGTGTCGAAGATGATCCACCCAAAACTCCTCTAATTCAAACTACATCTTCACTAATCTCCTATTAGTGAAGGAAACAACCTAAAATCAAGTGCTAATCAAGTGTAGGATGATGAAGTAGGGATGTTAAGCTCACATAGTATCTTCTAAAGCCCTAGGGTTCACAACACATGTTAGGGTTAGGGCTAGAAGTAAGATGGAGAGGAGGAAGATGGAGAGCAAGCAAAATGAGCTAAGGGAAAAATGAGCTAAGTCTTCAAAAATGATGAAGTCATGAATGGCTCTCAATCTTGAACTCGCTTATTTAAGTATGAATAATTTCTAATAATAAAACTCAACCATACATCAATAGTGTTCACAAACAAATAAACAATTCAATAAAGCCATGCTTCACCCATCCCTCAAATATCTCCTCATTTTCCATCTCATTTTCTATTTTCTCAAAATAGGAAATCCATGCCATGCTTCATAATATATATATATATATATATATATATATATATATATATATTAAGAAAACAAAATAATTAGTGAGCAATAATATTAGTTAATATATAATTATATCAAATATAAATATATATCATATTATTAAATCAACACTTAATTCAATAATCCGGTTATATCACATATAACAGACTAATATCATTTATCTGTATATCACATTATCAAATCAACACTTGATTCAATAATCCGGTTATATCACATATAACCTAACCGATATCAAATTACCGCCAGATTAGAATACGGTATCACATACTCGTATTTAATCAGGCCCCCACACATATCAACATATGTGCACTACTTCGTTTTGCTTGAACTACAAAACCTCTGTGTGGGACTCTAAAGACTCGTCAATACGCCAGCAGTATGTAATGATCACATCAGTTACCTACAAACCGTCAGCAGTACTAGCTGGTCGTAACGGCTACCCAGGTATTAAGAGAATAAAAGATCAACAAGCAAGCTTGTCCAAACTCCCATAAAGCCTATAAGTAACATTTACCGTACAGCCCGGTCACTTCGTCTGATATGTCGCATATCAAGTTTAGGGGTGGAATCGTCATACCCCAGTAACTTGATAAGTCATGCCGATGTATGGCTCCTAACGGTTCGAGAAACTACTAATAACACTTACCAGAAAATCTCATTAGCTATGGCCAGGGACTTACTGTTATAGCCAATTGAGCATAGCGCAACATCAACTCCTAATACCGGGAGAGACGAAACCCCTCATATCGCTCACTACCTCCATGTGACTCGGAACTATACCCAAAATCCACCTGTTTGCACGAATCCTTTAAGCCGTGGTAGGGAAGAAATCAAAGCACAGTGGGAACACACAAGACTCTATGACGATCTCGGGTCTACAGACTAACCTGTACCAGTATTACCAGAGAACTGCTATCTGACGATAGGTATAGTACCATCTAGGAGTTCTCGGCGAGTCATGTTCGGTGTACCCATTCTCTAATGAGCACCTGTATACAATCTTTGATGTCAAACACCAATGGTTATGGGATCAACCATCGCCCCTACAGGGTCAAGAAACGTATACACTAGTCTTCTCTAGAATATCGATGCCCTGTCTTGATATCCCCTTGACTAGGAACAATTAAAGGATGTGCTTGTAGGCTATACAAGTCCCAGTAGTATGATCCGTATCATAGTCCTGGTAGTTAAGCAAATATCCTAAGAACTTTATCAACATGTATCAGAGAGTCGGTATAATAATACAAGTGTACATGTTAAGATAAAGTGCAACATATAGCATACTATCATGTCGAGCAAGAAAGTCCTATATATATATATATATATATATATATATATATATATATATATATATATATGTCCAAGCATCCACTATATCATACAATAATGGCCTCTAGGGCATACATATTCCTAACAGTGGTACCCCGAGGATTCTGCACAGTCGGAGTGGTGGCTACCCCCGCTCCGGGTCGCGTGATGGTGCGGCTCCGATTTCGCTCTATCAAGTGTCTCAAATCCTCGAGTAAGGCTCTCATCGAGTAGTCCCTGCGCTCGTCATTCGCGCGATCCCGGCGAGAGTGGGGGCGTCGGTCATGCCTGGAAGCAGGCGAGCCGACCGATACCTCTTCAGGGGGAGAGAGCGCGCGGCGGGCGTTGGAGTGACGGTGCAGTCATCCCTAGGATTATGGCATAGAGCTGTCCAGCGCCCAGCGGCCACATATGGATCAAGGTGGCCAGAGTCGGCCAGCCGGTGCTCGGTGGCGCTGAGGTGAGGGTGAGTGAGCTCGAGGGCTTGAGCGTGTCGATCTATCCTCCTACGGACGTCGTTATTCCGGGGAGGTGGAGCCGCGGTCTGGTGGGTAGGGCCCGCCGCTTGAACTCGGACGAGAGCATCCACCAGCGATGTGAGCCTGTCTATTCGGATGGATACGGCATTGATGGCATTGGGAGGGTGAGACGAGCCGCTCCCGCCTCCGTTGTGGCGGCTTGTATTCGGACCGTCGTGGTTTTCGTTCGCCATCGGGTCGAGGGCGGAAGATCAACTTTTGGGTGGAAGCTTCTGAAGCATTCCCACAGACGGAGCCAACTGATAGAGATTGGGATCTCCTTCAGATGTTGTCCTCCGTCGATCCTGCGATGGCGATCTTTGACGGCTGAGATTTTTTTTGAGAGTTGTTAGGCGTAGATCTCAATGGGTGGTGTTTGAAGCCGAGCTACCTGAAAAGAAGTCCCGAGGTGGGTGACCACCGTAGGACCCTCCGACAACCAGGTTAGTGCCTAGGTATAAGTGCAGAGTAGCGGCGTATTGGAATGAGTTCGAGTTATCTGAGTCACCTGAGAGAAGGGTTTATATAGGGGTCGCGTGGAGCGAGCAAGCGCGAGATCTTCGCCGTCAATTACTCCCCAACGTTATCCTCGCTTTGAATGGCGAGATGCGCTAGCTGTTAGTTATATGTATGCCCTAGAGGCCATTGTTGTACATATGATGTATATTGTAGTGGATGCTTGGACATATATAGGGAGGACTTTCTTGCTCGACAAGATAGTATGCTATCTGGTTACACTTTATCTAAACATGTACACTTATTGTCTCTATATTACATGTTGATAAAGACCTTAGGATGAGTACTTGACTACCAGGATTATGATGCAGATCATACTAGTGGGGTAGAGGTAGTCGGTAAATATATCCTTCAATTGTTCCTAGTCGTGGGAATATCGAGACAGGGCATCGATACTCCAGAGTAGACTAGCGTATGCGCTTCTTGACCCATATGATGGGCGATGGATTATCCCATATCCATTAGTCTTTGACGTCAGAGAAGCTTTACGGGTGCTCAGTGGAGACTGGGTACACTGAACGGACTCGCCGAGAACTCCTAAATGGTATTATACCTATCGTCAGATAGAAGTTCTCTGGTGACATTGGTACAGGTTAGTCTGTCGACCCGAAATCGTCATAGAGTCTTGTGTGATTGCCACTATGCTTTGATTTCCACCTTACCACATTTAAGAGATCGTACAAAATGGTGGTTTTTGGGTACAGTCCCGAGTCACATAGAGGCAATGAGCGATAGGAGGAGATTCATCTCTCCCGGTATTGGGGGTTGATGTTGCGCTATGCTCGATTGGCCAAAACAGGAAATCTCTGGCCAGGGTTGCTGAGATCTACTGGTAAGTGTTATCAGTAGTTTCTCGAACCGTTATAGACCTCACATCGGCATGACTTATCAGGGCTATTACGGTCTGACGTTTACCACCCCTAGGCTAAGATATGCGACATATCTGACGAAGAGACCGGACTGTACGGTAATGTTACTGATTGGATTCGCAGGAGTATGAGCAGGCTTACTTGTTGACATTCTGATCGCTCAATACCCGGGTGGCCGTTACGTTTAGCAGACCGCTTGCGGCTTGTGGGTGACTGATATGATCACCACCTACTGCCGGCGTATTGACGAGTCTTTAGAGTCCTACACAGAGGTTTCCTGGCTTAACCGAAACGAAGTAGGAGCACATATGTGATATGTGCGGGACCGAGATAAATACGCGTATATGATACCGTATTCTATTCTTGCGATATATGATATCGGCCGGTTATATGTGATATAGCCGGGCTGTCGAATCAAGTGTTGATTCGACAAATTGATACATTTGATATTAGTCGGTTGTATGTGATATAGCCGGATTATTAAATCAAGTGTTGATTTAATAATTTAATGTATAATTATATATTTGATATATTATCTTACATTAACTAATATTAGCTCACTTAAGTTTTCTTTTTCTCACTAGTGTACACTTGGTATATATGTGATATATACTAATGTACATCTTTTGTGTCATGCTAGATGCCACATGCTATATAGGTGTATGAGAATCACACCATACTTATAATAATGTGAGGGTTTTGTTTATTTAAAGTAAATCAAATTTGTTGGAAATTGTCACATGGTTGAGACTTGTAGAAGCTTGTGGAACCATTGACCAAGTCCACTAATTTTGTTTTACTCGAAAATATTTATTAACCCAACCATTATTGTTTACCTATGGTTTAGTCTCTACATGAGTTAGTATATGATACTAACTCACCCTTGGTTGCTATTATCACCTCATGAGTTTCATTCTCTTCTCTTTTCATCTTCTTCTTCATTAAGAGCTTAGCTCTCTAGGTTTATGGGAGATGAAGAAAAATAGTGAGAAAATAATTTCTAAAGTGAGCAAAATTCCTACTTCATCAACCTCTTCTCTACTAGCCATTTAGATTGGGTTGTTTCTTCACTAGTTCATCACTTAGTGATGAGGTAGCTTGAGTTAGTGTCTCCTCCACGTAGATCATCTTCGGCCTCGAAGACTTCAAGTAAGCTTGTTCATTTCACCTTGTGGAGCCTTACTAGAGTTCGGAAGATCACTACTAGGAGCGAAGGGACTATTACACGGAGCTATTGAAGTGAAGGACCGGTCTATAAAGGTTGTATTCCTTATTCAATTAGATGTAAAGATGTTTATATGCTTGTTCGTCTAATTCTCTAGTTTAGATTCTAGCGTTAGGGTTTTTTAGCACGCCAATTTTTGAAAAACGGCATGGTCGATACCTCCCGAAACCCAGCGGCTGCCTAGGGAACGCTGTAGTGGTATCAGAGCCATGCTAGAGAATTAGACGATATTGTAGAATTTCGAAATCGAAACAACTCCGAAACACTCGAAATATAAACCCAATTTCTGTCGAAATTTTCAGAGAGTCTAATTTTTTTAAGCAATTGCAGAATATCACATGAGATGTAACATGAACACCACAGAAACCTGAGCCCTCCTCGCCGGAAAATGGCCGGCCAAATGTCTTAAAAAACCAGCCACATCGGTTTAGTTAGGGAATTTTGGCCTCAGTTTTTTATGGTGTTCCAATCTCTAGGTTTTGGTGTTTCACGTATTGCTTGTTTTTGCTAAATTTGCATATGATGTTATCTTTATGCAAAGGCAATTCAGAGTGTTTCGTAATCGTAATTCTAACATCATTTTGGGTTATTTAGACGGCGTTAAAAAGTTCGAACGGATATCAATAACCCATTTTTTCCCTCGCTGGAAATTTTCCAAGAGTTGGATTTTTCCAAGTTAAAATCTTCAGAAAATCATGCAGGTGATTCTGTGGACCCTCTAGAAGAACGAAACCCTAACTCGATTCTGTGACCGTCTGAACTGCCACTAAACCCTAGGGTTTGTAGTAGTTCTGCGGCGCTATAGGTTAGGCAAGGGTTGACCCTTCTACGGTTGGTCCATAGGTATTGTGGCATGTTCTGGGTATTTTTTAAACTCCGCTCAAGTGTTGAGCTCTTTGGGAAATTTTCGGTGTTTTTTGATTCGATCGAAAAGTTTAACATCGTCTAGCTATCTGTGAATTGTGATACAATATTTGGAATCCACAAAAATTAGTTATGTGATAACTAGTTTGAATATTATAAATTTAGTAAGTTAGTCTCATTTGATTGGTTGCCACGGAATTTTGATGAGGATCAAAAGCCCATCGCAATTACGTAGTGTACGCGGATACTCGCCAGGTAACCTTACTAGATAGCCATGCCCCATAGCCCCGACTAAGTGACTGTAGGAGAACCCCGTCGCCAAAAGCATCCGTTCGGGTGCTCGCGGCCGCGGTGTTCCGCCTAAGTGCACTTCGTCGACAGCATCAGGGGTGCGGCCGTCTACTAAAGTTTCCGACAAGCATTCGATCAGGGTGTCGGGAATCTTGTTGAATTACCCGACTTGTTATTGGAAAGTGTTTTCAATATCGATACTAAAATGCGGGGTTTATAATTGTTAGGCATGTGATGTCTAAGGAATTCATTTGGTAAGGCATGAAATCAAAGTATATGATACATTGGGTTTATGATGTCTAAGGTGGTTGCGGATTCCAATTGTTGTAGTTTTTCACTTTCTTTTCTGCTACCGTAAGTGTAATATGTGGTGTATCGTCGGTTTCGTTGATATATGTCAACGACAATTAGGATACGCATATTTATTTACGTTGATGACATGTGATGTTATGTGTTGCTGTGATATGTTATATTGGATCGTCGTGTTTTGAATAGCCGGGGTTTTTAATGTGAGATGAGAGTGTTTTCATTTTCATTCATGTAAGAACTTGTATGTAATATTCTTTTATTGGGGCACTTCCGGGTTGAGGATGATGTCACTATTGATGTATATTATTTTCTTTTCCGCATTAGGATAGACCCAAGGAGGGGAGCACAAGTAACCGGGTTCTAGAGTTCAATGGGAGACCATCTCGAGGAGTCGAGACCGGGTCTCCTAACTCTAGAATTGGTAAGGTTTCTTGCCGCTCTCATAAGAGTCTAAGGATGTGGGTTTGGCTATTCATCACGACCGTGGAATCTGTGTTTTTTATTGGCTTAATTAAAACACGGAATTCCTAGTATATCCAATATTTCATATGTGTTCTTCTGCTGTTGATATTCTGTGATGTGAACACTTGATATGTTGAGATGAATGCTTATATTATATATATGATGATATATAGTAAATATTGCTGCTTTCGTTTCTTCTGTGATGCTTAGGAAGCAAAATTGATGAGACTTCATTAATGAGATTAATGAAAGAAAAGAAACCTAAAGATGTTGTAGAAACTTGTTTTAAAAATTGGTAGCTCTAGTTCTTGTTTTGTATAGCGGTATTCCTTGTAGAATATCCAGGACATTATTCGATAAGGAAAGAGCTGAGATCCCTTCACCGGGAGTGACCTCTGCGAAACTAGCAGATGCTACAACCCACTATGTTTTGTCTTTTGATTGCCTTTTTAGTTCATGCTTTGCATAGTGGTATTTGTGAAATATCCAGCACCTCATTCGATGAGGAAAGAGACGAGATCTCTTCACCGGGAGTGACCTCTTTAGCTAAACTAGTAAAAGCCTCAAAAACACTCCTTTTAAAATTCACTCGATTCTACAACGAGATCAAGTTCATTACGCAAAAGGTTTTCTTAAAAACCTGTCGTAGCCCTCCGTCATTTCAGATAAGTAGTATTTAGTATTCGTGCTACGTTTGTTGGCTTTCGTCAAGGCATAGTGTACGGTAGCTGATTAGTGCTTATCTGCTTAAGCATATGATGCGACTGGATTAGGGTAGTCGTACGACTTTGTTGGCTTTCGTCAAGAGTCGTGCAGGTGGGTTTAATTCAATCATGAAATGTACGGGTTGAACTTGACTAGCGGACTATGGTTTGTTAGCTTTCATCAAGGTAATAGGACGCTAGGGGCAAAATATTATCGGGAATTTCAAGTGTTGAAATTTGCAATGAGAGTGCATACCTTCTATGAGATAGTTGGATCCCGATACCCACTGCGAGTAAGAGTTACTCCTGGGAGAGTTTTACACATTACAATTAGCCGATCAAGTAGGTGTCTAGAAAGGTGTTAACGGGGTTACGCCCCTGGGAAAACGAGGTTTATTTTAATTAGGTCCGTGCGAAAGCACGGGGAACCTCCCTCAAAGTACCGACACTGGCCTGCCCGAAAGATTGGCGAACTTGTAGGGTGTAATTAATCTCGGCTAGTATTTCCTTTTAGGGTTTGAAGGAAAATTTGATAAAAACAGTGGGAGCCATCCTGATTAGATAAAATAATAACCAATCTGATCTTGCAAGAGCATACACAGAGTGTTTTATTCTCTCTCTCTACTGGTAGCGACCATGTCACGGCTTAATCAAGATAAAAATCTGGATGCATTGACCAAACCTACTTATTATACTGAGCTAGGGAACGTTGGTTCCGCTCTATCTTATAATTGTTATAAGTCCGAGCAGGAAATAGGGGAATATCCGGATTCCTACGCCACTCAAACGAGAAATAAGAATGTTGATGCATATTCTTCGGGTGTGTTCGTTATCGAGAACTGTTTCTTAGTATCCTCTACATTCTGGGTAGGAGATACCGGATCAGGATCCCACATATATAATCTGTTACATAGGCTACAGAAAGGTAGAGAACTGGGAATGGGTGATATGTCTCTAAGTGTAGAGAATAGTGCAATTGTTGCAGCCAAATCAGTAGGCAGATATCACCTTATATTAATACATTGATTCTGAACAAATGTTATTACATGCCGAACCTGATATACAACATTACACCGGTTTCTTTATTAAGTTAAAGACGGATATAATTTTCTATTGCTGGATAATGTTGTGGACATTTTTCTTAATCAAGAGTTGATTGGCAGGCACGTTATGTAATGGCATATAAGTTCTAAATCAAACCACAGTTCAAAGTATGTAGAACGCACACAAGAGAAATAGTTCAGAAATGAACGAATCCTTCTTATGGTATTGTAGACTAGGTTATATCAATGCGACACGACCAGCTAAGTTACATAAGGATGAATATGAGAATCTGTTTGAATTTTCATCTTATGATATTTGTCAGTCTTGTCACAAAGGTAAAGTGACCAATACTCTGTTTACTAGAAACAGAGAAAGAGTTACTTAACTCTTGGGACGGATACATGATGATGTATACGGTCCTATGTCTACAAATGCCAAGGTTGGTTCTTTGTACTTCATTACATTCATCGACGATCTCTTAAGATTCGGACATGTGTTCCTGTTGAAACACGAGTCTGAAAATTTTGAGAAATTCAAGGAATATAAGCTTGAAGTTAAGAACCAGATGGGTAGAAGTATTAAGTCCTTCGATGTGATCGGAGAAAGGAATACTTGAGCATGGAGTTCCTAGAGTTTCTAAAAGGAGAATGGGATTCTCTCCCAGCTTACTCCTTCGTATACACCACAGCACAACGGTGTATCGGGGCGGAGGTATCGCACCCAATGAGATATGGCACGCTCTATGATGAGTACTGCTGAGTTACATGTTTCCTTTTGGGGGTTATGCACTTGAGAAGCTGCATACCTATTGAATGGGGTTTCATCCAAATTAGTGCCTACCACTCCATATGAGATATGGAATGGGAAGAAACCATGTCTTAAACGACTTAAGATTTGGGGTTATCCGGCCTATGTTGAAAAGCAAAATCCGGACAAGCTCGAGGCAAGGTCAGTTCTGTATAAGTTTGTTGGATATCCCAAACATTTGCGAGGGTATATCTTCTACCCCACTGAGGAGCAAAAGGTGTTTTGTTTCTCAGTATGCCACCTTTTTAGAAAAGGAATTTCTTGTGAAGAAATTAGTGGTCATGCGGTAGAACTGGAAGAAGTTCCAGCTGGATAAACTAACAGCTGATGATTTGGTGAAACCAAAGGATTCAATAGTCTTCAACGAACCACAGCCTCTCCGCGAATCTGGTAGGGTTCCCCATCCATCTAAGAGATACTACGGTTTCCTCGGTGACGGTGGGAGTGAGGATTGGATCATGGTAGATGATGACCAGACTAAGGTTCAGGCAGGCCGTCACTAGTGGGGACTCTGTGAAATGGCTGGATGCTATGCGATCAAAGATGGAATCCATATACACCAATAAAGTATGACTTTGAATGTTGCACCTAAAAGGGTAAAACCTATCGGGAGCAACTGGATCTTGAGAAGATTCTTGGTGTAAATGGAAAGGTTGAGACTTTCAAAGCTAGACTTGTAGTAAAAGGTTCTCGTCATGCAACCAAGTATGGTTTATGATGAAACCTTTTCTCCAGTGGCTATGCTTAAGTCCATCAGAATTAAAGCACGCATCGCGGAGTTGGAAATCTGTTTTGATATGGCAGTCAAAGAGTTTGAAAAGGTAGATGAACCTTGTATATACAAGAAGGTTGTAGAGAGTGAGGTTGTCTTAAACGTATTGTATGTAGATGACATACTCTTGATAGGAAATGATTTCCTATGCTACATTCAGTCAAGCTCCTCTTATCACGAGGATTTTCCAAGGAAGATCAGGATGATACCTACTACATCTTGTGGATAATGATTTATGGTGATAGATCTAAGTGGATGTTGGGAGTATCCCAAATCCAGGTACATTAACACCCTACTAAAGGGGTTTAGTATGGAAGATTCTAAGCGTGGTAGTTCTCCCACTTACTCATGAATCACTTTCTCCAAAAAGATATCTCCCGAGACTGATTTGGAGAGATATTGCGTGCAAAAGATACCCTATGTTTCGGCAGTAGGCTCTATCATGTATGCGATATTATGTACAAGACTAGATATAGCTAAATCACTAGATGTAGTGATCAGGAATCAATCGGATTTTGGGAGAATCACTGGACAGCTGTGGAGGACATTCTTAAGTACTTGAGAAGCACTAAAAGAATGTTCTTGGTTCAACCTTCCAGAGTGATAAGGTCGACTGAAATTCAGTCACAGGCATTGTCTTTACCCTCAGTGGAGGGACAGTATGTTGGAAAAGTTCCAAGCTAGATACCGTGACATAACTAGACGATGAAGGCTGAATACATCGCTACCAACAATGCTGTCAAAGTGGTTGTCTGGACATTTCTTGTTCATGAGATGAACATGATTCCTACCATTGAGCATCGAATAATTGTTATTGTGAAAAAAATGGAGTTATGGCTTTGGCCTAGGAACGATGGTCCCATCAGCGATCCAGACATATTCTGAGGTAAGTATCACCTGATCAGGGAGATGGTTGATCTCCAAGGGATCGAGGTCAGGAGAGATGTCACGACCCGAAATGGCAAGTGACTGGCACTTGAATCATGTGAAATCTATAGAACCACACCTAATTCAAGTAAGCCAAAAGCCAAAAAATCTAAACCATTTAAAATAGAAAGTAAAGGAAAACTTGTTGTAAAGCAAGTGGTTTTAATAAAATAAGCCGTAATATGCATTTTTAAAACATCAAGGCTTTTCCAAAAATTTCGGCAGAGTTTCCTTTGTAAAAACTGGCCCCAAACGGGTACAAATATGAATAATATGCATAATGAATAAAGGCATCCCCAAGCGGGAGCTAGCTCTTCGCTAATTAGCGGACACAACCACGCAATGCAATATAATATACAACGCCGAAGGGCGAGGATCAAAACTAAGAATAAAACCAATAGTCTCAAGAAAACCAGAGAAAGAATCATAATAATACAAGCGCGCGACTCTAACGTCGAAAGAATATACATATTGGTCTTCTAAGTCTATCAACAATACAAGTCTAGTTGATGGAGTTTACTAGATACAACTGAATAAATAAAAGTGCTACGGTGGTCACGATGCAAGTGACTCCACCTACCAAAGAAATCACCTGGAAGGAAGCAGTGTGCCAGCAAGCCGCAATGAAACCTGTACGGCAAAACCTGCAAGAAACTATGGCACAACGGGGGTGAGTTACCAACTCGGGAGTAGAAAATATCACCGAGAAGAAATCACATGTATGACTCTATCTAAGGTCATACAATAATAATATCCTCAAAATAATAATATAACCTGAAGCATAAAATAATGGCAAGGGTAAACATCTATATATGAGTGTAATACCAAGTGCTCGTGTCAGTGCCTCAGGTAACAACATATCATATATATGGTGTATGAATGCATGAAAGCAGAATACATCTAAATGAGAAAGCTGTTTTCTTATCTCAGTGAGATTTCTGTATAAAACCGAAATATCATCAATGAAATCAACAGAGAATCCGTGTCAAGTATCGACACAAAACTTATATCCCAGTATCTCAATATCTCGGGCTCCGGCAATCCGGACTGGCCCCGGGCTCCGGCAATCCGGACTGGCCCAAATCATCAAATCTCACAACTACGTCGGTATCCTCCGGATATCCACCGCGTCATAAATAACTGGTCGGTAGTTTTCCCCTGCCAGGCTCAACGCCATCATCTGCGACCATCTTGCCCCGGGGTACCGCACCGGGACAATCATGCACCCGCAGACGGCACAACCACCTCCTCGAATCGGGTGTATGATATCGCTCAAGAGCCGAGAAAACTCATGGTGGACATATCTCACATCATATCACGAGAAAATCGCATTTTCTATTTTTAGAAATGATAATCGGTTTATAAAATCCTTGCGGTTTCTCTAAATCCAGAAATCTCATGGAAAATCTAAATCCTAAACTCCAAAGTAATTAGCAGTGAAATACCGGCGTAAAGCCCCATAATATTTCATAACAATGAATATATATATGCATGCACGAAGTATCTAAGTAAGAAATGTGATGTCAAACTAGCATATGAAAGCAGTGTACAAGTACTATATTGCAACTACCAGCTAGCAATTTATGTCAGTGAAATAATATTTTCTAAACTGTAAGTGACATGGCAATTACCGATGATGATGTGTGTGAGCCGGCAAGCAAGTGTACGTGGAGCATACGCATCATCGATAATGGTGCTGGTGTCCTGACAGCATGGGTTCATAATAACTAATGAAAACACATTTAAGCATGCGATGCGATGCGAACAACAAGAATACATGGAAATTGAATAGTAAACGCAGCATGTAAGAATAAACATTTATATATATACGAGTCATACAATTTGGCATTTGAAATAGCACGAATCGTGGTTTTTAGAAAATGGGGACTACGATGTTTTTAAGAAAAGATATGTCCTTTGAAATATCCGTAATACCCCTCAGCCTGTCTTTAAAATACCCACGGTTCGTTAGTTTTGAAAATAAGTATGACTCAAGCCCAGTCTAATATCTATCTGATAAACTACAGGACTAAACTAACAGACTAATCGAAAGGGTAAGGAAATCCACCTAAGTCCGAGTCGATATATCTAGTCGTCGGTGATCCTGCCTCAATAACGTCTCATACGATAAATATATAATACGACATTCTCGAGTCAAGAGTGTGGATCAATCATCATATTTATACTTCATACGGTAAAATCCATCGTACGGCATCCCAAAATCGGAGTATGGGTCAAATATCATATTTATCTCATTATTTATCTGGTATCCTTATCATAATATCATAACTAGGGGTACTGATCTAAAGTCTATGAATCCAATATATATCCGCGTGTGAATAAAATCACATCGCCTATTCGATCCGCAAATATAACATGTTGTATCTCATAACACGACCCAAATCACATCACCGATCTCATGGCATCATGCTTAATCATATCGACTCATCTCCAAGTATTATATACTATCCTCATCATAGGTGTATACGTATACACACACACACACACACATACTCATATATATATATATATATATATATATATCCCCATATACGCACAAGACAATCAAATGTATGCGTGCGTGTGCGTGTGTGCAAATCATTACTCTAGGGTTTCGCGACTAAGAACTAAACTAAAGTATTTTCCTACAATCACGCTAAAACTAACCCAAAGTCACCTAAGCATTGCTTGCTAAGTATACACATCTCATAAAACCTATAAGTATATATATATATGTATGTATGTATATATATATGTATGTATGTATATATATATGTATGTATGTATGTATATATATATATGTATATATATATATATATATATATGTATGTATATATATATATATATATCATAACGCATTCGCGTGCTACACTACGAAACTGCGGGGGTGCTATACACCATCCACCCGACTTCCCCCGTAGATATATATATACTCACCAGATCTTTGCTTGCTGAAGTCGATAACGTCATGCTCATCCTTGTTGCACTAAGTCCATATAGGGGTACGTACATATATACACATATTGCATCGTAAACAGAATCGCATATGAAAACCAAAACGGCACACGAATCACACATAGGTTAAAACCTATGATCTACTTAAGCAAAAGAACCAAATAACACCCGATATCGACGTACAAACATCAAGTGATCGAGATAACAAAATATCCAAAATTCAAGTCGTTAAAATCCATAAAACATAAACAGCAACTTAGAAAACTGGTCCCAGATTTTAGTTCAGGTGAAATAGGGATCAACAAACAGTACTGGGGTGAAGTATATAGAGTATATGAGCTACAGACTAAACCTAGACACCAACCTACACAACTTGGCCGGCCACATTCCCATGAAATCCAGCCTGCTCGGCCAAACATGCATGGTTTGGGTTCGTGTTTGCAGGGTAGTCTCCTAGTGTCAAATCTAGGTCTCTAGGGTTGTTTGTTTTTCCCGTAATCAACTCAGGTTACACCATATTCCCTGTAGGCCACCAATTAAACACAAAACCAACATTTGGATATCTAAAGTTTAAGTTTGGGGTTCAAGCTCTGGTTTGTTCTAAGTTTTAACACTAAAGGGGGTTTTGTGGTCACTAATACACTCTCATGCATCATCACAACTCAAGAATTCCTCAAAACCTCCTCTTGGAAATTTCAAACCTCACTAAACCGCACTTACACACTTCTAAACTAACATGGATGCTAAAGGAAATAGATTACTACTCTAATGGTGAAAGAATTACCTCATTTGGCAACTCAAGAATTTTCTTGAGTTGCCCCAAGTGCTCAAAATCCAAACTTTCTTGGTTCCCCATGCTTGTAGTGAGCTTGTGCATATTTTTAATGAAAGGGATGAAGTCTTTTGAGGTGTTTTTGGGGGTGAAGTGAGGTGTAGGAGGTGGTGGAGGGAGAGGGCAGCTATGGATGAGGGAGGGGAGAAAACAATGAAGAGGATGAAGAATGAAAGAATGAGCCAAGGATCAAAGGAACCCCTCTCCTCTCTCTCTCTCTTTCCCATACCTAATACTTTAATCTATTTCCTTTTTCTTTTCTTTTTCTTTATCTCTTCATCTCATTAAAAAAACCATGGTAGAAAAAATGTAACAATGTGTAATATGACATGGTGCATGTCACATGCACAAAACACCATCAATGTATGATTAGTGAACATTAATCAAGTTTAGGATAAACTTGTATATAATTAATTATAAAAATTTATAATTTGCCTAATTCACATAAATCCCTCTAAAAATCACCATTCGATTTAATTTTCCAATATTTCCCAATTTATCGGTATTTAATTATACCATATCATTAAAACTAATTTCCACACATTAAAATATACATAATATTTATTGTTTTAATTATTTAAATTCCCCAAAATAATATTTTATTTTTCTGAAATGTTACAGTATTTACCTCTTAAATAAATTCGGTCCCCGAATTTAAATTTAAACCCCTCAAATACTAAAACATTTCAGTAAAATGATCAAATCGTCGGGGCTCTGAAATTATAAATACATAAAATATATCGTAGTGCAACGCATGAGCATGAAAAACGAGTATATAACTCAAAATCAAAACCCCGTCAAGCATCCTGCAATCACCGGAGTCATAGTGAAGACACCACTGTCAAATTCCAATACGAAAACCAACATGATATACATCAAAACTATACATGTACGCATCGTTGTAAATTCGTCAAAACATCTGAAAGAAATGCATGCCAAACTTTTTTCAAATCACTGTGCAATGCACGTATCACGGCACAAGTAGCGGACGTTCATTGTAAGAAAATAACTATATAACTATATATAACTATATATATATATATATATATATATATATATATCTTTTGTTTAACATACACGTCCTGCCGTTTTTGAAAATAATTTTAGAAGGGTTTCCTTTATAAAATGTTCGTGTCATCTCGGACACACAGGAAAATACTGAGACTATAGCTCTTTTTTGGAAATCCCTTCGGTAACTATCAATGCATGCAAAAACATATACATGTACTGTCCTCTGACTAGTCTTGCTCAGCTACTATACCAAATAGTAAATATCATAAAAACATACTGCTCAAAGGAAATCAATCCCAAAATGTATATAAGAATGCCGCGTGCGTCTGGTGCGGACGGAAATCCAAATCAATGAATATTCCATACATGTGCATAGAGACAAAATCTAAGTGCAACGGGTGTGCACGAAAACACCTGTCAAGGGCAACGAGTGTGCGTGACAACAATATCAGGTGCATCTGATATGCACGAAAAATCCCGATTTAGTGCATCTGGTGTGCACCAAAATCGCATCAAGCGCGTCAAGTATGCGCAAGAATCCAAATCAAGTGCACAAGGTGCACGAAAACAAATATCGAGTATCATAATCGAAATCGACGGCATACAACACATCTCAATCCAAATCAGGTATACCGTGGTATATAATCTCACAACTTCGTGCATCAACGTGCACAAATCGAATCAAAATACTAAAAGTGCATGGAAACTACACCGAAGGCACAAGTTAAATCACATACATACCATAGGCATGAAATCAAAATCAAACATCTCGAATGACATCAAATCGAAATCGAGTGCAACTGTAATGCACAAAATCTCAATCATGCAAATAAATTGCCCAAAAACACCGAAATCCAAAATAACGGACACGTGATATTCGAATCACCAAATCGCAGATTATAAACACTGTCGTCGATATGTCCTTCCTTCAAAATCGAGAAGGTGTCGGTGCATCCAAAACTAGCAGAGCAAGATATCCACTTGCCTCCTATTCATGGTCTAGCGCCTTGTGCCCATAGGCTCTCGTCTCTCACTGCAGATTGCTAGTTACATAGCTCCTAACCTCAACGGCCCAATGTAGAACGATGACGGAAACAGTCCCGCTCTGGCACATCCTCTAAAGGTCTCTGGCCAACTATCATGGTCACTAATAACATGACTCATCGATGATGCCGAACTCTGGCCTACTGGGTGTGCGTAATACGACCGATCCTGGGTCCAAGTCTTCTCGTGAAGCATACCATCATATGATATCCGGACGACGTCGAAATTTTCGATCGATTCATCAAAGTCCCATAATTCCCCGAGAGCTCAACACTTTAGTACAGTTTAATAATATCCAGTACATGCCACAGTACCTATGGACCAGCCGTAGAAGGGCAAACCCAAGCCTCATAAATGGCATCGCGGAACTGCCGCAAATCCTAAGGTTCAAAAGCGTTCCCATGGTCATTATGTCGAGTTAGGGTTTCATTCTTCTAGAGGGTCCACAGAATTACTTGCATGTTTTTCTGAATATCTTAAACTTGGAAAAATGGGTTTCTGACATTCGATCATTTTCTATCAACTCTCAACGTATCTGCGTGAAGTCTCCTCTAGCTAAAATCAATCAATCTTATGACCTCGCATCGGGGTATACAAACGAACCATATGTCCTAGTCGTTCATCCTTGGGTGACTAGCGATCTTCTATCATATTTCTAACTACAACTCGTGCTGCATTAGCTTCAAACATCTAGGGCGATATCTTTTCAGTCGTAGCAACAACTGGCTCATTCGTCCGCACGCTAAACAATGCCTCAGTCATCAAAAATAAACGGTGCATTGACGGTCATCATATTCTAGACGGCCTCTATCAGTGGCCCAATCCTCTGGTGATGATCTGCACGTTCGAGAAATTTTAGTAAAAGCAATCCATCAAACGCTCATAGTGCGAAAACACGATAAAACGACACACCTATGTAATCGTGTGTCACCGGAATTATGCCCTGGTCAGTCCTTGTCCAAGACGAGCTTATGCTGACCGCAACTCTAGTCGCAGCTCTCTATCTGCCAATCCAATCGTGGTAAAAAAACCACCAACCGATATCGATGAGGATAGATCATATGAACGAATAGAATACTGTGCAAAGAAATGTACATCCTAAGGCTTCTTAGGTCAACCTATGCGACGAAAGTTCGGGTCTAATACCCCCTCGACCAAGTCAAAGTTCTGTAAGGTCAATCCTAGCTTCCGAATATATATAAACGCCCTAGACTCCGCATAGTCAATCATAGACTCGAACCAAGGTTAAACCTAGCGCTCTAATACCAACTTTTTCACAACCCAAAATGGCACGCGACTGCCACTTGAATCATGTGAAATCTATAGGACCACACCTAATTCAAGTAAGCCAAAAGCCCATAAATCTAAACCATTTTAAATAGAAAGTAAAGGAAAATTTGTTTTAAAGCAAGTGGTCTTAATAAAATAAGCCGTAGTATGCATTTTTAAAACATCAAGGCTTTTCCAAAAATTTCGGCAGAGTTTCCTTTGTAAAAACTGGCCCCAAACGGGTAGAAACATGAATAATATGCATAATGAATAAAGGCATCCCCAAGCGGGAGCTAGCTCTTCGCCAATTGGCGGACACAGCTACGCAATGCAATATAATATACAACGCTGAAGGGCGAGGATCAAAACTCAGAATAAAACCAACAGTCTCACGAAAACCAGAGAAAGAATCATAATAATACAAGCGTGCGACTCTAAGGTCGAAAGAATATACATACTGGTCTTCTAAGTCTATCAACAATACAAGTCTGGTTAATGGAGTTTACTAGATACAACTGAATAAATAAAAGTGCTACGGTGGTCACGATGCAAGTGACTCCACCTATCAAAGCAATCATCCGGAAGGAAGCAGTGTGCCGGCAAGCCGCAACGAAAGTTGTACGGCAAAACCTGCAAGAAACTGTAGCACAACGAGGGTGAGTTGCCAACTCGTGAGTAGAAAATATCACCGAGAAGAAATCGCATGTATGACTTTATCCTAGGTTATACATTAATAATATCCTCAAAATAATAATATAGACTGAAGCATAAAATAATGGCAAGGGTAAACATCTATATATGAGTGTAATACCAAGTGCTCGTGTCAGTGCCTCAGGTAACATTATATCATATATATGATGTATGAATGCATGAAAGCAGAATACATCTAAATGAGAAAGCTGCTTTCTTATCTCAGTGAGATTTCTGTATAAAACCGAAATATCATCAATGAAATCAACAGAGAATCCGTGTCAAGCATCAACAAAAAACATATATCCTAGTATCTCAATATCTCGGGCTCCGACAATCTGGACTGGCCCATATCATCAAATCTCACTATCTCGGGCTCCGGCAATCCGGACTGGCCCCGGGCTCCGGCAATTCGGATTGGCCAAATTCATCAAATCTCACGACTACGTCGGTATCCTCCGGATATCCGCCGCGTCATAAATAACCGGTCGGTAGTGCTCCCCTGCCAGGCTCAACGCTATCATCTGCGACCATCTTGCCCCGGGGTACCGCACCAGGTCCACCATGCACCCGCAGACGATTCATCCTCCTTCTCGATTCGGGTGAATGATATCGCTCAAGAGCCGAGAAAACTCACGGTGGACATATCTCACATCATATCACAAGAAAACCGCATTTTCTATTTCTAGAAATGATAACCAGTTTATAAAATCCTTGCGGTTTCTCCAACTCCAGAAATCTCATGGAAAATCCAAATCCCAAACTCCAAAGTAAATAGCAATGAAATACCGGTGTAAAGCCCCATAATATTTCATAACAATGAATATACATATGCATGCACAGAGTGTCTAAGTAAGAAATGCGATGTCAAACTAGCATATGAAAGCAATGTACTAGTACTATATTGCAACTATCAGCTAGCAATTTATGTCAATGAAATAATATTTTCTAAAGTGTAAATAACATGGCAATTACCGATGATGATGTGTGTGAGACGGCAAGCAAGTGTACATGGAGCATACGCATCATCGGTAATGGTGCTGGTGTCCTGACAGCATCGGTTCATAATAACAAATGAAAACACATTTAAGCATGCAATGCGATGCGAACAGCAAGAATACATGGAAATTGAATAGTAAACGCAACATGTAAGTATAAACATTTACATATATACGAGTCATACAATTTGGTGTTCGAAATAGCACGAATCTTGGTTTTTAGAAAATGGGGACTACAATGTTTTTAAGAAAAGATACGTCCTTTGAAATATCCGTAATAACCCTCAGCCTGTCTTTACAATACCCACGATTCGTTAGTTTTGAAAATAAGTATGACTCGAGCCCAGTTTAACATTTATCTGATAAACTACAGGATTACACTAAGAGACTAATCGAAAGGGTAAGGAAATCCACCTAAGTCCGAGTCGATATATCTAGTTGTCGGTGATCCCGCCTCAATAGCGTCACATACGATAAACATATAATACGACATTCTCGAGTCAAGAGTGCGGATCAATCATCATATTTATACTTCGTACGGTAAAATCCATCGTACGACATCCCAAAATCGGGGTACGGGTCAAATATTACATTTATCTCATTATTTATCTGGTATCCTTATCATAATATCATAACTAGGGGTACTGATCGAAAGTCTAGTACATACCGATACCATCCAACATATATCCGCGTGTGAATAAAATCACATCGCCCATTCGATCCGCTAATATAACATGTCGTATCTCATAACACGACCCAAATCACATCACCGATCTCATGACATCATGCCCAATCACATCGACTCATCTCCAAGTATCATATATTATCATCATCATATGTGTATATGTATACAGACACACACACACACACACATACGGACAAGACAATCAAATGTATGTGTGCATGTGTGCGTGTGTGCAAATCATTACTCTAGGGTTTCGCGACTAAGAACTAAACTAAAGTATTTTCTTACAATTACGCTAAAACTAACCCAAAGTCACCTAAGCATTGCTTGCTAAGTAAACACATTTCATAAAACCCATAAGTATATATATGTATATATATGTATATATATGTATATATCATAACGCATTCGCGTGCTACACTACGAAACTGCGGGGTTGCTATATGCCATCCACCTGACTTCCCCCGTAGATATATATCTACTCACCTGATCCTTACTTACCGAAGTCGATAATGCCAAGCTCATCCTTGTTACTCCAAGTCCACATGGGGGTACCTACATACACACACACATTACATCGTAAACAGAATCGCATACGAAAACCAAAACGGCGCAAGAATCATACATAGGTTAAAACCTATGATCTACTTAAGCAAAAGAACCAAATAACACCCGATATCGACGTACAAACGTCAAGTGATCGAGATAAAAAAAATATCCAAAATTCAAGTCGTTAAAATCCACAAAACATAAACAGCAACTTAGAAAACTGGTCCCAGATTTTAGTTCAGATGAAATAGGGATCAACAAACAGTACTGGGGTGAAGTATATAGAGTATATGAGCTACAGACTAAACCTATACACCAACCTACACAACTTGGCCAGCCACATGCCCATGAAATCCGGCCTGCTCGGCCAAACATGCATGGTTTGGGTTCGTGTTTGCAGGGTGGTCTCCTAGTGTCAAATCTAGGTCTCTGGGGTTGTTTATTTTTCTCGTAATCAACTCAGGTTACACCAGATTCCCTGTAGGCCACTAATTAAACACAAAACCGACATTTGGATATCTAAAGTTTAAGTTCGGGGTTCTAGCTCTAGTTTGATCTAAGTTTTCACTAAAGGGGTGTTTTGTGGTCACTAATACACTCTCATGCATCGTCACAACTCAAGAATTCCTCAAAACCTCCTCTTGGAAATTTCAAACCTATCTAAACCGCACTTACACACTTCTAAACTAACATGTATGCTAAAGGAAATAGATTACTACTCTAATGGTGAAAGAATTACCTCATTTGGCAACTCAAGAATTTTCTTGAGTTGCCCTAAGTGCTCAAAATCCAAACTTTCTTGGTTCCCCATGCTTGTAGTAAGCTTGTGCATATTTTTAATGAAAGAGATGAAGTGTTTTGAGGTGTTTTTGGGGGTGAAGTGAGGTGTAGGAGGTGGTGGAGGGAGAGGGCAGCCATGGATGAGAGAGAGGAGAAAACAATGAAGAGGATGAAGAATGAAAGAATGAGCCAAGGGTCAAAGGAACCCTCACCTCTCTCTCTCTCTCATTCCCATACCTAATTCTTTAATCTTTTTCCTTTTTCTTTTCTTTTCTTTTTCTTTATCTCTTCATCTCATTAAAAAAACGATAGTAGAAAAATGTAAGAATGTGTGATATGAAATGGTGCGTGTCACATGCACAAAACACCATCAATGTGTGATTAGTGAACATTAATCAAGTTTAGGATAAATTTGTATATAATTAATTATAAAAATTTATAATTTGCCTAATTAATAAATCCTTCCAAAAATTACCATTCAATTTAATTTTCCAATATTTCCCAATTTATCGGTATTTAATTATACCATATCATTAAAACTAATTTCCACACATTAAAATATACATAATATTTATTGTTTTAATTATTTAAATTCCCAAAAATAATATTTTATTTTTCTGAAATGTTACAAGAGATGAAGCGAAGGATAACACGGAGGATCCACTCACGAAGGACATTCCCTAGAGAGACTTCTATAGGACGTTGAGTATGAGATACCGCAACAAATGATCTCAGTGCAAGTGGGAGATTGTTAGTTATATGTATACCCTAGAGGCCATTACTGTACATGTGATGTATATTGTAGTGGATGCTTGGACATATATAGGGAAGACTTTCTTGTTCGACATGATAGTATGCTATCTGGTTGCACTTTATCTTAACATGTACACTTATCGTCTCTCTATTACATGTTGATAAAGCCCTTAGAATGAGTAATTGACAACCAGGATTATGATGCAGATCATACTAGTAGGGCAGAGGTAGTCGGTAAGTACATCCTTCAATTGTTCCTAGTCATGAGAGTATCGAGATAGGGCATCGATACTCCAGAGTAGACTAGCATATGCGCTTCTTGACCCATATGATGGGCGATGGATGATCCTATATCCATTGGTGTTTGACATCAGAGAATTTATACGGGTGCTCTGTGGAGACTGGGTACACTGAACGGACTCGCCGAGAACTCCTAGATGGTATTATACATATCGTCAGATAGCAGTTCTTTGGTGACACTGGTACAGATTAGTCTGTCGACCAGAGATCGTCATAGTGTCTTGTGTGATTCCCACTGTGCTTTGATTTCCACCTTACCACATTCAAGAGATCGTGCAAAATGGTGGTTTTGGGGTAATGTCCTGAGTCACATGGAGGCAATGAGGGATATGAGGGGATTCGGCTCTCCCGGTATTGGGGGTTGATGTTGCGCTATGCTCGATTGGCCATAACAGGTAATCCCTGGCCAGGGTTGCTGAGATCTACTGGTAAGTGTTATCAGTAGTTTCTCGAACCGTTATGGACCTCACATCGGCATGACTTATTAGTGCTATCGGGGTCTGACGTTTACCACCCCCAGGCTACGATATGCGACATATCTGACGAAAAGACCGGACTGTACGGTAGTGTTACTGATTGGATTCGCAGGAGTATGAGCAGGCTTGCTTATTGATCTTCTGATCGCTCAATACCCAGGTGGCCGTTACGTTTAGTAGACCGCTTGCGGCTTATGGGTGACTGATATGATCACCACCTACTACCGGCATATTGACGAGTCTTTAGAGTCCTACACAGAGGTTTCCTGGCTTAACCGAAACGAAGTAGGAGCACATATGTGATATGTGCGGGACCGATATTAATACGCGTATGTGATACCGTATTCTATTCTCGCGATATATGATATCGGCCGGTTATATATGATATACCCAGTGTTTACCTCAATCAGAGCAAAGCTCTGTTCAAATTCCAAGGTGGGAAAAGAAGCAATGCTTCTGTTTTTCTCCAATCAGAGGAAAGCCCTGTCTTGAAAATTAAAGAGAAAATTAAAGTTAAAATAAATGAAGTAGCGTACTCCATAAGAGCAAAGCTCTTAAAAAATAAAAATAAAAACAAAAAAGCGCAAGCGCTGCTGCGCTGCGTGACACGTGTCGCGCAGCGCAACTGTGCGCTGCGCGACACGTGTCGCGCAGCACAACTGTGCGCAGCGCCCAAAAAAAAAAGCGCCGCTGCGCTGCGCGACACGTGTCAGCGTAGCGCAACTGTGCGCTGCGCCAAAAAAAAAAGAAAAAGGAAAAAAAATTGCTCTTAAAAAAAAAGAGCTGCGCGCGACACGTGTCAGCGCAGCGCGACACGTGTCACGCTCTGGAGTATTTGCGGCAAGCAGAATTAAAATTCTGAGAAATCTTTTCTGTTCTTAATAAAACAAGAAGATTTTCTTCTGTAAAACAGAGGCCTTCGGATCAAAGATCCAACGGTGGGGAAAATTCCCCAAATCACTCAGAGAATGATCTCTTTAACAAATTTAACTAATTTATGGGCACTATAAAAAGGACCCTAGAACTCAATTCAAATCATGAACATTTCTTAAAAAAAAGGTCAAGAGCTTCAAACAGAGAGAACTCTGAGAAAATTCCAAGAAAAAGGTAAAGAACCTTCATAAAATAGAAGAAGAAATTTCTTTTAATAGATCATTGATCTAAAAACAAGATCAATGATCTTTACATAAAAAACAGTGTTTTCACTTCTTATGAACCTCTGGTTCTTTAAAACAATAAAACAATAAAATAAAAAAAAATAGTGCTTTGCACTTTTATGAACCTCTGGTTCTTGAAACAAAAAAGAAAAAAATTATTTTTCTTTGATCTAAATTTAGATCAAGAAATTAAACAGTGCTTTGCACTTCTGTTCTTGAATCTAAAAGATTCTTAGTGCTCTGCACTTGCAAACTGCGCTGTTGCGCTCTTAAGAGGGCGCCACGTGTCAGCTATAAAACCACTTGCGCTACGCGCTCTTGAAATAGAGCTTTGCTATCTGGAATTGGCGCAACTCACCAGAACGCGCCACGTGTCAGCAGCGCAACGCAACAGCGCAGCGCACTGCGCTAGTGCGCTTGCGCTCACCAGAGCGTGACACGTGTCACCACCATATGAGTCTGCGCTCATTACTTAGCGCAAAGCGCTTGACAAGCCACGTGGGGCACTGCCAGAGTATTTAATGCTCTGCATTATTAAAGAAAAGGGACAGAGCCCAATTAAAAGGCCTAACAGGCCTGATAAAAATGCTATGCATTTTAAAAAGGGGGGAGGGCAAAGCCCAAACAAAAAAATAGATGCTCTACATCATTTATAAAAGGGCAAAGCCCAATCAAAACAAGAATAATGCAGTGCATTACTAAAAAGGGGGTAAAGCCCTAGCACAGGCCAAAGACAAAAAAAAATATTGAAACTGGACTAAGCCCAATTTTGGCCATAAGTCCTTAAATTAAATTGGCTGAGCAAGATCACTCTCTTAAATCAATTTATATCCGGTTCGAGGGTACATCTCCGAGCTCCTCTGACACCTATCGTTGTAATCCTTCAACGACGTCAGAGAGGTGACGGGTCCCGACGACCACATACATGAATATGGACTGCGGGGTCCGTAAACTCGTGGACCGGAACGTCCTTAAACTAATATCGGACCGGAACGTCCTCAAACTAATATCGGACCGAGACGTCCTCAAACTAATATCGGACCACCACGTCCCTAAACTGGAATATGGACCACCACGTCCCTAAACTGGAAAATGGACTACTACGTCCCTAAACTGGAATAATAGAGCCTCCAAATGCTCTTTTGTCGGATCTAAACGGTCCCGT
The DNA here is from genome assembly GCA_030015575.1 of Agapanthus africanus. NCBI lineage: Eukaryota > Viridiplantae > Streptophyta > Magnoliopsida > Asparagales > Amaryllidaceae > Agapanthus > Agapanthus africanus. Next base: position 387,158,394 of record JASDDO010000008.1, on the reverse strand, counting down.
TTAAGTTGATCTTAGCCCCAGATACGGCTAACGTATCCTTAGACATTTAAATGAATGATAAAACCCCAAATCAACTTTGGTTCAAGGGTACATCTCTGAACTCCTCTGACACATGTCGTTGTAATCCTTCAACGACGTCAGAGAGGTGACAAGTCCCAACGGCCAAATATTAAATCGATCATCACGTCAAATTGATCTTAGTCCAAAACAGGACTAATGTATCCTTGACGAACGTTTAAGTTGATCTTAGCCGCAACGCGACTAATGCATCCTTAAACTAAAAACACCAAACCCAAATCTAAGTAAATATGGATTTGGACTAATCCACGTCCTACGGGCGACGGCATTACTCAGTCTCCGTATACAATCCACGGGCAACCACAAACAAAACAAACACACACGACACGAAGTGAAATTCTGGAGAAGGAGAAAGTTGTTACCGCGATGCGGTAGCGTAATTAACTGCAGGGGCTTGCGCCTGTAGGGAAGAGCGTCCCCACAATCAAAAACCCCTCACCCTGAGGGGGAATCTGACGAAGTCTGCTACATCGGCCGCATTCGTCTAAACCTCCGATACACGGTGCCATAAATCAACTTGGCATCTTCGGAGAGGTAGACGGATAGCACCAATTAGCATCTGCCCCGAATTTCAGGCAAGACGCAAAGTCAGCGCCGCCATTCGGAGGGGAACAGATTCTGGCACGCCCGGTGGGACCTCTTCCTCTTTCCACTCCACACTTCGTGTGTCGTGTTCGCGAACAAATCACGGTTTGCTGTGATTGCCTGTGGATTCAAGGTACTAAGATTTGGTGTCTTGCTTTATGCAGAAAACAGAAAATCGATGGCTTCGAACTGCACCGCCCGCAGCGATAACTCTCGCTCCGTCATTGCTGGAGGAGTGACTTATGGGCCCCAAGCGGCCTCCCTTTTCAAAATGCCGGTGGAGCAGGTGGCTCAAGCCACCACTGGACTATTTTTTGGGACCATGCTCCCACCAATGAGCTTCAACGCCCCAATGACATTGCAAGAAGCTCCAAAGAAGTCGGTCTTCGATCGACTTACCACTGCCGCGACCCCTCTCAACGGGTCGTCCAACTCCACTGCTTCAGTTTTTAACGAACTAGGCCAGAGCTCTAACAGGCTCATGAAGAAGCCTGCCATACCAGAAGGTGTTATCCCGAAGCGGATAGCCATTCCAACTCCCGTTCCTGGCAAAATCACCAAGGGTGCTTCCCATGTTCAGAAGTCCGCTTCTGACAAGTTGGTCGTCCCCGTTCAACGGACGTCGATCTTTAAAAAGCTGGTACCAGTATATTCTGACCAACACAGGGGGCATGAGGAGGTCACCCCTATAGCTGAAACAACTCCATCAGCACGACATGCCCGACGTCGCTACTGGCGCCGAGTGAGGAAGGCTGGGGGCAACTCCCCCTCTGGACTTACTCCTCCAACTCTAATGGTGGGGATCGATACTGCTGTTCCAACCAGGAACAGCTTTGAGTTGCTGAACTCGGTGCGCAGAAACTCTCCTACTACGGTGCTAAAGCGAACTCCTTCATCTGTGAAGAATATTCCAGAGAAGAAGCTAGAGCAGCCCCCTCAACGGCTGTCCTCTAAAATTTACAAGGTCTGGCGACAGGTCCAGGAGTCAGTGATTAATGAAAACCATCTTCATCGACAGAAAAAGATGAAGGTGCGGCAGGAGAAGGATTACTCTGTCAAGCCACAAAAAACAAAAGCTACTTGGATGCCCACTACAACGGCTCCCTTAACTCCAATCACTCAAAAAAGGAGGCCGCAAAAAGCCCCTGTGTCTTTGGCAAATCGCAAAGACACCGAACACAAATGCCCCAAGTCTGGGGGCATGGTGGTGCACACCGTTTATATGGCTTGCGGAAAGGAGGAAAGCCGTGCTTCGACGGGTCACCGACCGCTCACTCGATCTGTGACGAAAGCCCAGGAGCAGCAACAGAAGCTTCAGGAAATGATGACTGTGATGGCTGCACTTACCGAACCGAAAGAAAGTTCGGAAGAATCATCAGAGCAGCGTCATGAACAAGAGACTGATGCTGACTTCTTACGTAGAATCCTCAAAAAGAAGGATACAGAAACCACAGAACAAGCGGCTAACATAAAACAAATGGCACTCCTCTTCCAAGACATGGTAGGGATGATGTTACAGCCGGACCCTCCAGCTGAAGACCCTCCAGTCATTGTCGGAAATGACGGAGGGGAAACATCTGATCCTCCTCCGGCTCTTTCAGCAGCCAAGGAAGAAACCATTTCCAAGGCCGCGCTTGACGACTATATAGCTCAGCAAATACGAGCTCATTAGGCGAGTGAAACGGCTGGGCAAACTGTTAGAACTGGACGACCCTATCCGGGCTGGTATGACCAAATCAGTTACCCGCCGGGATATACGATCCCTAAGTTTCACGTATATAAAGGGACAGGGAATCCGCATCAGCATGTCGCTCAATTCAGGGCCTTATGCGGCAACACTGGAGGCGATGACAAACTGTTGCTTCGCCAATTCATTAGCAGCTTAGCAGAAATAGCCTTTGAATGGTATTCGGAGCTACCTAACGACTCTGTCAAAACATTTGCAGAGATGGAGCTGCTGTTTACTCAGCGTTTTGCAAGCGCCAGTGAACGCACCCCAATAACAGCACTAATAAATGCCAGAATAAGGCCAAGCGAAACGTGGGTCCAATACGCAACACGATGGCGAAACCTATAGTCGAAATGCGAACAACGCATAGAAGAGGCACCTGCGGTAGGCATGTTTGTGGGCACTCTCGATCCGCAGTCGACCATCTCGCAATTCCTGATGTTCTTCAGGCCGACCACCTTCCAGGCCTTGATTGACAAATTAGCCCAAATGGACCAGATGGGCCATAGACCATCTCCTCCAATATCAGATTCCCGAGATGAGAAAGGAAAAGGGAAAACGATTGTCGTCGCCAATGCTCAACAATAGTCGAGCAACTCAAAGCCGGTCGTTCGCCAAAACAACGTGCGTCCGCGCCTATCCCTCGAGAAGAGGCTAGGACGTCCTTACTCGTTTCCTCAGAATAAAACGAGAAGACTGTTTGAGCTGGCAGTGCGTAACAGACTCATCAATCTGCCGAGTCCAAAGCGTCTGTCGCAGCCAGGCGATCTTAATAATCCCAATTATTGCCCTTACCACCAAACGGTAAGTCACCCGATTGAGGATTGTTTCGTCTTTAAGGGATGGATCGAGGATCAATACCTGCAAGGCAAGTTCGCGCTGTTTGAAAGCTGGAAGGTAAACCCACCACAGCCGCACTCTCCAAAGAAGACGGACACGCCGGGGGCAGCTTGTTCTTTAGTCAAGGATGAAAACAATGGAGAAAACTCATCGGATGAATTCGAAGACTACGTAGAGACTTGTCATATGATTTCTCATTCACTGACGGATGATAAAGAGGCTCCTTGCGCTGAGAAACCAATGGCGAATCCTGAGCCGGAGATTCTACAGCCATCAGACGAGTTGATCGATGTCTTCCTAAGTGAAATTCGTCTGAAAGCAAAAGCCAATCAAGAGCGTGAAATGGCCATACTAGAAAGAACCAAGGTATTCCCGTCAAATCAAAAGCCATACACTGCGGGTAAAAACAAATTCAAGACGAGGAAAAGGTTCGACAAAGCTCTGTCAGTAGGAATGAAGCTACCACCCTCTGAAGAAAATACTCTCGCTGAGGCAGAGATGCACCCTAACTTCTGTTTATATCATCAGAAGATCATACATCCTACCGAAGACTGCGAATCCTTTAACTGTTGGTGGCAAGGGTATGTCGCTCAAAAGAAACACTTCGACAGGACAAAGTGTGAAGCTTGTAGACATCGGAAAAATGCGATATATGAGCGCAAAAGAGTCGCCGACGATTGCCATATAGCCGACTCTAAGGTATCACAAATTATCACCTTTGGAAGCAATTCTGACGAAGAAGCTATCCCCAACTCTTCCCTCGGGGAATCTATTTCAAAAATAAAGGAATTGAGAAGCTGCGAGAACGTTCAGCCATGCAATCGCATGCTACTGGGAAAAAATCCCGGCCCCGCAAACAATGGAGCGAACAAAAAGGATAAAAGAAAAGGAAAAAAGGCCCTCGTCGCCAGCGCTCAACAACAATCAGGTGACCCTAGACCGATTGCTGGCCAAAGCAACAAGCGGCAACCCCTCCAGGAAAAGTTGAAACGTCCTTACTCGTTTCCGCAAGATAAAACAAGAGGACTGTTCGAGCTGGCAGTGTGCGACAGACTCATCAATCTGCCAGGTCCAAAACGTCCGTTGCGGCCAGGCGATGTTAATAATCCTAATTATTGCCCTTACCACCAAACAGTAGGTCACCTGATCGAGGACTGCTACGTCTTTAAAAACTGGGTTGAAGACCAATACCAACAGGGCAAGTTTGCGCTGTCTGAGAACTGGAAGGTGAGTCCGCCACAACCGCACGCTCCGAAGAAGATGGATACGCCGGGGGCATCATCTTCATTCATGGAGAAGGACTCATAGACCAAAAAGTCAATAAACCAGATATTCGCCTCAAATACGGCGACAATGGACCGAAATGTCCTTAAACTAATAGCGTACCGAGACGTCCTTAAACTAATAGCAGACCGAAACGTCTTTAAACTAATACCGCAACATCCTTAGGCTGACGAGATAAAAAAAAAACAAAAAAAAACGGTATGTCCATAAGCAAAAAGGGCACGGATGAAAACCCGAAAGGGCTCCGTGAGTAAAAACAGCAGGACTACCGGCGAGTGTTCGTGAAAACCCGAAAGGGCGCGACCTCGTAAAAAAAAAAGAAGAAGAAGAAAATAAAAAGAATAAAAAAAACGGTATGTCCATAAGCAAAACAGGCACGGATGAAAACCCGAGAGGGCTCCGTGAGTAAAAACAGCAGGACTACCGGCGAGTGTTTGTGAAAACCCGAAAGGGCGCAACCTCGTTAAGAAACACTTATAGGGTCCTCTCGACCCTAAAAGGAGAAACCACCCGCGTGAGATCCTTACGACTCACAAGGGAACAACACACTTAGGAATCCCCACGATTCCTAAGGAAAAAATACACTTGCGAGATCCTCACGACTCGTGAGGAGAACGCTCTTATGGGACCCTCACGGCTCATAAGATTTGAAAGTCTTAAGTTACAGAAACCTTAACCTGTTCTTAAGCAACCCCCACAACCTTCGGTATTGCCCTACAAGCGGCTCATATTGACCCTTGTATACAATTCACGGGCACGAATAAATATTTCCCTAACAAAGTCCCATCTGTGACTAGGGATATGCTTGTACAGCAAACAACACTTTCAGGTCCTCTCGACTTATAAGGAGAAAACCCTTTTGTAAGATCCTTACGACTTACAAGAGAACGTGCACTTAGGAATCCTCACGATTCCTAAGGAGAAAACACACTTACGAGATCCTCACGACTTGTAGGGAGAAATACCTTTGTGAGACCCTTACGGCTCATGAAGTCAAAAGCCTTAGCCGACAGGACCCTTAACCCTGTTTACTAAGCCACCTTTGTTCAACATCGACAGAGGCAAATGATGATTCGCTCCTGGCAATGTCCCAGTTGCAGCGATGCTGATGCCTAAACCGGTATCAAATTCCAAGTCCTTTCATGGCAAATGATGATTCGCTCCTGGCAATAGTCCAGTTGTAGCGATGCTGATGCTAAGATTGGCATCAGATTCCAAGTTCCACACTCGCAAAAAAAAATCAGCGAGCCAAAAAAAAAAATGCATACGAAATAGCCGAAATGATGGGGCAACTTGCAAACAAAATCAGCAAGTAAAAATGTATGCATGCAAAATAGCCGAAATGATTGGGCAACTCGCAATAAAAAGCAGCGAGAAAAAGAAAAATAGCCGAAATGATTGGGCACCGCGAAAAATAGCCGAAATGATTGGGCAATCGCGACCTTCGCGATATAAAAGCTGAAATGATAGAGCATCGCGGAAATAAAACAAAAAAAAAGAGATGATAAAACTTTTGCCCTACAGGTGAGATCACATCGATCCCTGTATACAATCCAGGGGCACTAACAAAGAGGGAACCATACCTTCCCAACAGGCTCCACCAGAAAGCGAAGCAAAATCTCGACGGTTCATAGACAACCCAGAGACAACCTCGACATTTGTCGCAATATTGCAGACATAATGTCAACAGGCGAAGCAAAAGGAAGATCCCTAGCTTCAGGGTCTCGACGTCAACATCAACAACTTAGAGATCAACAACGGCGTTCCTTCGCGGTCCAGCAGGATGCAGATGCAACGTCAACAAAAGACCCCATGGTCGAAACAAAGCGGAGTGATGGCAAAATCCCAACTCCACCTCAGCATTCGTCTCGTTACAACAGACGTAATGCCAACAACGACGTTCCTTCGCGGTCCAGCAGGATGCAGATGCAACATCAACAAAAGACCCCATGGTCGAAACAAAGCGGAGTGATGGCAAAATCCCAACTCCACCTCAGTATTCGTCTCGTTACAAAAGACGTAATGTCAACAACGACGTTCCTTCGCGGTCCAGCAGGGTGTACATGCAAAGTTAACAAAAGACCCCATGGTCGAAACCAAGCGGAGTGACGGCAAAATCCCTAGTTCCAAACCTCGACGGTTCGTCAGCAACCTAAAGACAACTACGATGTCCGTCTCGACACAGCAGACGCAACATCATCAAACAAATGGAGTAACGACAAAATCCCAGCTCCACCGCGACGTTCGTCTCGATACAGCAGACGAGATGTCACCCCAACGTTCGTCTCGACACAGCAGACGCAACATCATCAAGCAAATGGAGCCACGGCAAAATCCCTAGTTCCAAACCTCAACGGTTCTCCAGCAACCTAGAGACAACCTCGATGTCCGTCTCGATACAGCAGACGAGATGTCACCCCAACATTCGTCTCGACACAGCGGACGCAACGTCATCAAACGAATGGAAACACGGCAAAATCCCTAGTTCCAAACCTCGACGGTTCGTCAGCAACCTAGAGACAACTACGATGTTCGTCTCGACACAGCAGACGCAACATCATCAAACAAATGGAGTAACGGCAAAATCCCAGCTCCACCTAGACATTCGTCTCGATACAGAAGACGAGATGTCACGACAGCGTTCTTCCCCCAACAGGGTTCGAACATGAAAAAGCAAACGAAGCAAAGGCCAAATTCCTAGCTTCAGGGTCTTAACGGCGAGTCATATAAAGCCTGAAAGACAACCGGAGATCGTCTCACATCAGTGCGGAATGGTCACCACTTCGACGTTCGTCTCGACACAGCAGACGCAACATCATCAAACAAATGGAGCCACGGCAAAATCCCTAGTTCCAAACCTCGACGGTTCACCAGCAACTTAGAGACAACTGCGACGTTCGTCTCGATACAGCAGACGAGATGTCACCCCAGCGTTTTTCCTCCAGCAGGATTCAGACGCGACAATCAAACAAACGGAGCCACGGCAAAATCCCTAGTTCCCACCGCGACATTCGTCTCGATACAGCAGATGCGATGCCAGCAAACAAAGTAAAGTCCAAATTCCTAGCTTCAGGGTCTTGACGGCAACTCACATAAAACCTGAAAGACTATCGGAGATCATCCCACACCAGCGCGGAGTGGATGTGACTCATCGGGGCTCTCCAAAATGAGCCTAACCTCAAGTAAAAAGTGGCATGGCAAATTCCTAACGCTTGCTCTTCCGACGGTCAAACTGCCTAGGAAGATTGCTTGAAGACGTCTTGTCCAGCCCCCGAAGGGATCAGAGACACGGCAGTTGCAGGGCTACTCGAACAGCACGATTGCCTATCGAGGAACATATCAGCTTATGCGACGGTACGACGGCCAAAACCCTAAGTACCACAGACCCTAACGGACTTCTGTCGAAAAGAGCAGAGGTTAACTGTGACGTTAGGATATTCTTGCGAGAAATGTTCGATTCGTCTCGACTTGTGAAGAAATCGATGTCTTTGCGAGAAATTTTCGATGCGGCTCTACTTGTGAGATAAAGCATTAGGCATTAGGCATAAAAGGAGCCTGTTTCCTAAGCACCGGGACCCTGCAAGTTAGCCCACAACGGTCTCTTGCACACTATCCACGGGTCTCACTCTCCAAACGCGAAACTCGACAAGGAGGGAAGCAACCGCTTACGGGTCCTCTCAACTCGTAAGAGGGAAAAATTCTCTTATAGGATCCTTACGACTTATAAGAGAAAGCACACTTAGGAATCCTCACGATTCCTAAGGAGAAAATCCACCTACGAGATCCTCTCGATCCGTAGAGAGAAAAATCTCTATGAGACCTTCACGGCTCATAGAGTTGAAAAGTCTTAGGCAGCAGATCTGAACCTGCGGCCTAAGCCATCGCTATCTCTTGAAGAAACTAAGATGCCTACGCCATTATCTGTCAACTATGTTTATCAAGACAGCATGCCAATAATAAGAGGAAGGAGAAAGCAACAGAAGGAGCATCCGATTTACGTTTGATCAAGCGTTCGAGACACACTCATTCATGCATAGGCAAAAGACTCAGAACGAAAAATAAGACAGGCTAGGAAAAACAAAGATTTCCATTAATATTGCCAGAAGTTCTTACAATCATAAAAGCAATAAACGAAAAACGTTATTATAAGGGAATAACCTCGAACCCAGGACATGGATTAAGGAACTCGAAAGTGACCCAATCTATGACTTTCCAAGTCTCGCGGACCATCCTAGTGTGCTTTCTTTCGCGAGCACAAGCGTCAGGGTCCCCCCTGATGTCTTCCACCCTCCGATAAGTAGCAAGTATGGCAGATTGTTGAAAGACCTCGTGCAAGAGATCGATAAGACTGTCTCGCCGTCTCTTTGAGATAAAGTTCAACAGGTACACCGAGTGCTCCTTATCCTCAGCGGCATCCAGCGCCCTAAGAGGCACACCGGAACAGAACAGGGGAAGCGCTTCCCAGATGGCTCCCACGATAAGCTTAAGAAGGGAGGAACGCCGGGGAAGCAGGGGACCATTGTACGCGTCGAAGCGGCTCATTATTTCAGCACACTCCTCGTTTGTGAACTCTCGATTTTGAGAGCGGCCAAGTCGGCGGATGTCCCCGTAAGAGATGATCTCGTTAAGAGCATACATGTGGGCGTCCATTGTTCCTGTGAAAGAGGATCAACAGAATTATCAGAAAGACTGATTAAGCAAAACGATATAATACACCGAGGAATAAAATGCCATCGTTAAACTCCAAGATCAATGAAAAACTCCTAGGAGTTCTGTTGAATGATTTGGAAGGAGCAAAGCTCCATTAATGAATTAAGAAAATCCAAGAAAAATCTTTCAGAGAGCAGAGCTCTATGGAACCCTAGTAGGGTCCCCTTTAATTCTCTTTAGATCCTTTTAAGACCTGTAGAGCAAAGCTCTGCTAAGTGAAACCCTAAATGGGTTTCCTTTAGATCAGGGATCTATTAAGAGCGAGGCTCTATCAATGAAAATTAATTTAATTTAATTTAATCCAAATTAAAATTTTCACCTAAAAGTTTTAAGAGTTTAACTCTAGAGGTTCTTGAAAATAAAGAGCGGGGCTCTGAGTTCTGAAAGTAAAAATTTAGAGATGAGAATCATCTAAGGGATCAAAGGTCCTATTTATAAGTATCAAGTGCCCTTTCAGCTACCAAGGGATGGCGCGACGGTTCGGAGTCTGCCACCGCTGCGCTCACGTTAGGAGGCCACGTAAGCGCAACGGTGGGGGGCATTTGTTTACCTCAATCAGAGCAAAGCTCTGTTCAAATTCCAAGGTGGGAAAAGAAGCAATGCTTCTGTTTTTCTCCAATCAGAGGAAAGCTCTGTTTTGAAAATTAAAGAGAAAATTAAAATTAAAATAAATGAAGTAGCGTACTCCATAAGAGCAAAGCTCTTAAAAAAATTAAAAAATAAAAAGCGCAAGCGCTGCTGCGCTGCGCGACACGTGTCGCGCAGCGCCAAAAAAAAAAAATGCGCAAGCGCTGCGCGACACGTGTCAGCGCAGCGCAACAGTGCGCAGCGCCCAAAAAGAAAAAAAAAAGAAAAAAAAATTGTTCTCAAAAAAAAAAGCTGCGCGACACGTGTCAGCGCAGCGCGGCACGTGTCACGCTCTGGAGCATTTGCGCCAAGCAGAATTAAAATTCTGAGAAATCTTTTCTGTTCTTAATAAAACAAGAAGATTTTCTTCTGTAAAACAGAGGCCTTCGGATCAAAGATCCAACGATGGGGAAAATTCCCCAAATCACTCAGAGAATGATCTCTTTAACAAATTTAACTAATTTATGGGCACTATAAAAAGGACCCTAGACCTCAATTCAAATCATGAACATTTCTTAAAAAAAAGGTCAAGAGCTTCAAACAGAGAGAACTCTGAGAAAATTCCAAGAAAAAGGTAAAGAACCTTCATAAAATAGAAGAAGAAATTTCTTCTAATAGATCATTGATCTAAAACCAAGATCAATGATCTTTACATAAAAACAGTGCTTTGCACTTCTTATGAACCTCTGGTTATTTAAAACAAGAAAACAATAAAATAAAAAAAAATAGTGCTTTGCACTTTTATGAACCTCTGGTTCTTGAAACAAAAAAGAAAAAAATTATTTTTCTTTGATCTAAATTTAGATCAAGAAATTAAACAGTGCTTTGCACTTCTGTTCTTGAATCTAAAAGATTCTTAGTGCTCTGCACTTGCAAACTGCGCTGTTGCGCTCTTAAGAGAGCGCCACGTGTCAGCTATAGAACCACTTGCGCTACGCGTTCTTGAAATAGAGCTTTGCTCTCTGGAATTGGCGCAACTCACCAGAACGCGCCACGTGTCAGCAGCGCAGCGCACTGCGCTAGTGCGCTTGCGCTCACCAGAGCGTGACACGTGTCACCACCATATGAGTCTGCGCTCATTACTTAGCGCAAAGCGCTTGACAAGCCACGTGGGGCACTGCCAGAGTATTTAATGCTCTGCATTATTAAAGAAAAGGGACAGAGCCCAATTAAAAGGCCTAACAGGCCTGATAAAAATGCTATGCATTTTAAAAAGGGGGGGAGGGCAAAGCCCAAACAAAAAAATAGATGCTCTACATCATTTATAAAAGGGCAAAGCCCAATCAAAACAAGAATAATGCAGTGCATTACTAAAAAGGGGGTAAAGCCCTAGCACAGGCCAAAGACAAAAAAAAATATTGAAACTGGACTTAGCCCAATTTTGGCCATAAGTCCTTAAATTAAATTGGCTGAGCAAGATCGCTCTCTTAAATCAATTTATATCCGGCTCGAGGGTACATCTCCGAGCTCCTCTGACACCTATCGTTCTAATCCTTCAACGACGTCAGAGAGGTGACGGGTCCCGACGACCACATACATGAATATGGACTGCGGGGTCCTTAAACTCGTAGACCGGAACGTCCTTAAACTAATATCGGACCGGAACGTCCTCAAACTAATATCGGACCGAGACGTCCTCAAACTAATATCGGACCACCACGTCCCTAAACTGGAATATGGACCACCACGTCCTAAACTGGCGATGGACCACCACGTCCCTAAACTGGAAAATGGACCACTACGTCCCTAAACTGGAACAATAGAGCCTCCAAATGCTCTTTTGCCGGATCTAAACGGCCCCGTTTAAGTTGATCTTAGCCCCAGATACGGCTAACGTATCCTTAGACATTTAAATGAATGATAAAACCCCAAATCAACTTTGGTTCAAGGGTACATCTCTGAACTCCTCTGACACATGTCGTTGTAATCCTTCAACGACGTCAGAGAGGTGACGAGTCCCGACGGCCAGATATTAAATCGATCATCACGTCAAGTTGATCTTAGTCCAAAACAGGACTAATGTATCCTTGACGAACGTTTAAGTTGATCTTAGCCGCAACGCGACTAATGCATCCTTAAACTAAAAACACCAAACCCAAATCTAAGTAAATACGGATTTGGACTAATCCACGTCCTACGGGCGACGGCATTACTCAGTCTCCGTATACAATCCACGGGCAACCACAAACAAAACAAACACACACGACACGAAGTGAAATTCTGGAGAAGGAGAAAGTTGTTACCGCGATGCGATAGCGTAATTAACTACAGGGGCTTGCGCCTGCAGGGAAGAGCGTCCCCACAATCAAAAACCCCTCACCCTGAGGGGGAATCTGACGAAGTCTGCTACATCGACCGCATTCGTCTAAACCTCCGATACACGGTGCCATAAATTAACTTGGCATCTTTGGAGAGGTAGACGGATAGCACCAATTAGCATCTGTCCCGAATTTCAGACAAGACGCAAAGTCTGCGCCGCCATTCGGAGGGGAACACCCAGGTTGTCGATTCAAGTGTTGATTCGACAAATTGATACATTTGATATTAATCAGTTGTATGTGATATAGCCGGATTATTAAATCAAGTATCGATTTAATAATTTAATATATAATTATATATTTGATATATTATCTTACATTAACTAATATTAGCTCACTTAAATTTTCTTTTTCTCACTAGTGTACACTTGGTATATATGTGATATTTGCTAATGTACATCTTTTGTGTCATGCTAGATGACACATGCTACATGGGTGTATGAGACTCATGCTTATAATAATGTGAGGGTTTTGTTTATTTAAAATAAATCAAATTAGTTGGAAATTGTCACATGGTTGAAGCCTGTAAAAGCTTGTGGAACCATTGACCAAGTCCACTAATTTTGTTTTACTTGTAGATATTTATTAACCCAACCATTATTTTTTACCTATGGTTTAGTCTCACATCAGTTAGTATATGATACTAACTCACCCTTGATTGCTATTATCACCTCATGAGTTTCATTCTCTTCTCTCTTCATCTTTTTCTTCATCAAGAGCTTAGCTCTCTAGGTTTATGGGAGATGAAGAAAAATAGTGAGAAAATAATTTCTAAAGTGAGCAAAATTCCTACTTCATCAACCTCTTCTCTACTAGCCATTTAGATTGGGTTTTTTCTTCACTAGTTCATCACTTAGTGAAGAGGTAGCTTGAGTTAGTGTCTTCTCGACGTAGATCATTTTCGGCCTCGAAAACTTTAAGCAAACTTGTTCATTTCACCTTGTGAAGCCTCACTAGAGTCCGGAAGATCACTACTTGGAGCGAAGGGACTACTACACGGAGCTATTGAAATGAAGGACCGGTCTACAAAGGTTGTATTCTTTATTCACTTAGATGTAAAGATATTTACATGCTTGTTCGTCTAATTCTCTAGTTTATATTCTAGCGTTAGGGTTCTTTAGTGCGCCAATTTTTGAAAAACGGCATGGTCGATACCTCCCGAAACCTAGCGTCCGCCTAGGGAACCTTGCACTAGCGTGGGACGCGGATCGTGGGGAGACAGATATCTCGCCATGGCGATATACGTGGAGCCGTTGCAGGGCGCGTGGGATCCACTCTCTTGGTTGATCAGGGGAGCCCGAGGAAGCTCGGCACGTCAGGAGCTCGGAGACGAGCCGGGAGGCCGAGGAAGTTTGGCACGTCAGACGGCTCGGAGATGAGCCGGGAGGCCGAGGAAGCTCGGCACGTCAGACGGCTCGAAGACGAGCAAAGAGACTGAGAAAGCTCGGAAACGAGCAGTTGGTAGTTTCCTAGATGAAGGTGGAATGTATTCAGGGATGTCTCCCGAAAGGTCAGATATGTTGCTCGAGAAGGGGATTCTGAGGAATGTCTATGATGCAACTCATTTATTCCACCCCCGTTGTTTTCGAGACACGTCATCCACCACGTATCGTAATCTAAGGAGACACCACTTGTGAGCATCATCAGCCACGGTTAAAACCGTGACCAAAACCATACTGTGTAGTAGTGTCTGTCCATAAAAGTTTTTTATATGAAAGATGTATTTTTAATAAATCAAATATTTATCAAATTTTTCCTTTTTTCTTTTTGTTCATATTTGCAAATCTATATTCTTTTGAATTCATACTCACTTTTTGAAAGAGAAAGGAGAAGATATGTGGTGTTTTGAATCAGAGATTTTGAAGAAAGGAGTAGAGAAAATTTTAAAGAAGAAGAGGGACAATCTTGGAGAAGAAAGGTCTAATGGGTAGTTTGGAAAATATACACTAAAAGAATCTATTGATATTAAATTTATGGTGTGAAATGCATGTTTTCGAGTTTAGTTGGATATCTTGTTTTGTGGACAAAAGTAAGAAGGATTTTTCCCATTTTAGCCGGTACAAGATAGTGAGTTATGACCCGTGCATTTCAATTTTAATATTAAATCTATATTCCGTATAGTTTGGATCAAGTTAGAATGGTTATAAGACACGTGCTTGGTTCGAGTTGGGTTTAGAGTTAGACAGATAGGTTTAGTACTAAATTCATACTTGACTTGACAATTTGTTAGGTAATGTTCTATCTGTCCGATTGGTATAAGGTGAAAAAGAATGAAAGTATTAGGCTGTGTAACTTGCGTCAGATCGCCTGAGAATCAAACCTGACACGACTTTCCTTTTTACTTGATTATCCATGGATTGGACTTGATTACATTAATTCATAAGATAATTAACTCTAAGAATCAGAGAATTCATAAACATATTTTATATTTTGGCTTTCAATCGATGGACAAAAGATAGGAGAGAGTCTGAAATATCAAGATTTGTTGATTATCGGATAGCTAGGTAGTTGTGCGTAAAAGGTCTTAATGTGTGTGTATATCTATATCCGATCTATTTGTAGAGCTGTTTTGCACTTGTGTATATACAACAAAATCTGAGAAGTTAGTTAAACTAATATAAATTTTTAATGAAAATTTGAGGTATAGTTCTTAAATGATATGAGGGGATTTAATTATTTTTTACCTTCTCTAAAGTAATTATCTTTTCTTACAACCATGGGAAACTTTTTTTTGCTTATATCATCCAAAGAATCAAATTGATTTCAAATCGTGCCGCGTCCCGTATCGCGTCAAGATATTTCCTTCCGTTGATCTGCTGTTGGCAATGATGGACGGCCGAGATTTGAGTTGGAAGATAGCTCCTGAAGTGTGTGGATCTCAATGGGTTTGAGGTTGTTGGGGCCGAGCTACCTGCAAGGAAGTCCCGGGATGGTTGTACCACCGAGGACCCTCCGACGATCAAGTTAGACAGAAAATCCGAGCAAAGTAACGGCCTAGTGGGTGGAAAATGACTTACTTGAACCGTCTGAAGGAGGGGTTTATATAGCGGTGGCAGCAGGCAGGCAGGTGCAAGAATCACGCCGGCCGTTATGCCCCCGACGTCACGTCCGCGTGATGGACAGGATCTCCCATTAATGGCGAGACATGCTCATTAATTGGGATTGTGATGGCCTGAAACGCTGGATCGTGGGCAGCGGATATCTCACGCATGGCGAGATTCGCGGAGGCGAGGCGGAAGCACCTGCGAATGATGTCGTTGGTCGGTCGAAAGTACTGAGAAAGATGAGCTCGGCGGGGGCTCGGGACCGAGCGGGAGGCTGAGCTATCTCGGTTCTGTGGTAGCCCGGAGGCAAGCTGAGAGGGCCGAGGAGGCCAAACGTGCAGGAGGCTCGGAGGCGAGCCAACAGTTGTTTGCAAGGCGGGCATAGAAATGGTGTGGACGGCCCAGAAGGTCGGCCACGTCCATGGGTTGCAGACCCGGGTGTTCCTTCGACGTGTTGTCCTTGGTCCTTCCTTGCGGGCTTCGGGACACGTCATCAGCCACGTGTCACGATGTGGGAGATCATCGATATCGAGCATCATCATTAGCCCCCCCTCTCGTCCCGACCTGTTCACGGGTCGGGTCGAGGGTGGTCTGCCGGGTCACCCGAGGTGTCTCGTCGTAGATATCGTGAGCGTGTGCTCCCGGGCAATCTACTGTATCTTCTTGGTGATGTCAGCGGATCAGGGGACAGATCTCGCATTAAAGAGGATGCGCCGGATCATGCGTACGATCACCGAAGCGACAGCCTACGTGTCGGGCGCTGGTTGGCTGACGCGACGGGCCGCAGACTTCTGGCGTCTGAAGGGATACGACCAATATGCGTGCGACAGGTGGAGCGATCGTGGCCGTCGAATGCACCGAGCCATTTCGGCGGGAGATGACTGTCGCCGTAGGATGTGTACGCCGGCAGCTATAAATAGAGGTGGGGTCCCCATCAAGGCCCATACCTCTACAAATTTTCCTCGTCCCGAGTCTCGTTAGTTCGGCGCTCTCCTTTTTAGGTCGGATCTCTGTGTTTCCCCTTCCGAGGACCCATCCTATTAATCAGGTTAGATGTCTTCTTCTGAAGAGTTTGTAGAAATAGATCGGGTAGGGTCTAAGGATCCCCCTTTAGATTCTTCTTCTTTTTCTTCCTCTGCTTCTTCTTCGACTGAGTCGGAGTCTTCCCGGGAAGTTAGGCCCAGATCCTCTTCTCGGGGTCGCGTGATGGGGGTGGTTCCCAGAGCGGATGTCACAGACGCCCCTGGTGTGTCATCCATGGTGAGGTACGAGGACGAGCTTGCCACCGCTCAGGCTCATTTCCATATTCCTCCCGGCTATACTCTACGTTTGGCCGAGGACAGAGAGATGGCAGAACAGGTACGGGGTAAAGAGATTGCCTTGTACCTGGAAGCCTTTTAGGCCGGAATGCACATGCCTTTCTCTTCCGAGGTTGTTAGAGCGCTGAATCATTTTGGGATAGTCCCGGGACAGCTAGTGCCGAACTCCAGGAGAATTCTCCTTGGGTTCTTGGTCCGTCTGAAGTCGCAGTCGATCCCTTTCAGACTGTCCACCCTTGCCTCTTCTCTCATTTACAAAAGCTACCCTGGCACTCGTGAGGGCGAGCCAAGGTGGGTATACCTCTCGTTTAGGAAGCAGCAGGGAAGTTCTTCCGGATTGGGGGTCATCGTCGTGCCTTCTTCCATCCACGATTGGAAGAAGAAGTTTTTCTTTGTTGGGCCATCCGAGGGTGAGGACTGGCCCGTGCTCACCCAGTAGTCTACGGATAGGTGTCGATGAGAGGGCCAGTCGAGCGATCCCGATGCGCTGGAAGTGGCAGAGTGGGAGCCCATTCCTCGGGTCGACGTGCTACTTTCTGAGAAGGCCCTGAGATGGGCAGGGCTGAGCCCTGCCCAGTTCGCAGGTAAGTTAGGAGTTTGCAGGCAATCTGTTAGACTTGCGTTTATTTTACTTTTACTCGTGCTGCTGACTCTATTGTACCTTGTCTTGTGCAGAACCCATGGACGTAAGCAAACTTCGAGCGGCCATGCGCGAGCCGAAGAAGGGATCGAAGGCTGGAGGTGCCAGCTCTTCCCGTCCGACGTCGGCCCCGGCTCCCCCGGCATCCACCCCACCTCGACGTTCGAGTATGGGCCGTGCCCCGGAGCCCAGCCAGGCGCCGAGCCGAAAGCGGGTTCGGGAACAGGAGGCCTAGGCTTCAGAGACAGAGACCGGATCCCCGGCGTCGTCTCTCAAGAGGTTCCCCCGGATGGTTCCGCGGACCCCGACCTCCCCGATCTTGGTGGACGAAGGGGATCTCCTCTTTGAGGTGCCATCGGGGCTCTCCGTTGCTGACAGCTTGCTGATGGACATGGAGAGGTCGGCCGGAGGCAAGGTTCCTGGGGGGACCCTAAGGGCGCAGATGGCGGCGATCGCCCAAGAGACCGTGCAGATTAGTTCTCGCACCTTACTTTATTTTTCTCTCAGCGTCTTACCATTCGTGAGATTTGGTGCCTCCCTTTTCTTTCTGACCCCCCTCTGATTTCTTCAGGTCCTCCAGCACGTCGCCCTCGTCGTCCAGATGGAGGACGAGGAAATTGCCCCGGCGATGCGAGCCGCGGGCGAGCTCTCCTCGCTGGAGGAGAGCTGGAAGTTGGAGCTGGAGGTGGCGATGTCGAGAATCGCCATCTTAGAGGGTAAGGTGGTGGCCAGGAAGCAGGAGGCTGCGGCCGGGAAGCAGGAGGTCGCCAGGCACCGCGAGGCCGCCCAGGTCGCCGAGGCCAAGCTTCAGGACTCTAAGTTGCTCGTCGGCACCCTGAAGAAGTCGGCGGGCACCCTTCGGATGGAGCTGGAGGCGGCGGTAGAGGGGACGAAGCGGGCCGAGCTCAGGGCGGCGAAGGCGGTGGAGAACTACAAAAAGTCAGACCATTTTTACACCGACCTAGCCGCAGCCACTACCTTCATCTGTCACGAGGCCCTCGACGCCGTCAAGGCTTAGATGCCAGAGTTCCCCGATGAAGAGCTCCGGAATGAATATCCTCACGGGGACGACGCACAGGGGGGTGCCCTCGGGAGCACTGCCGGGGAAGGGACTCCCGTCGAGGGCGGCGCTGAGGCTCCTGTGATGGGCGCAGCCCCAGTCGTGGTGGACATTGAGCTCCCCGGGGTTGCGCCCGGCCCTGAGTCCTGAAGCCCCTCGTCTTCTTGTTTCTTTTCTTTTGTTGCATCGGGAATTTTGTAGGCCTCCGGGCATTTTGTAAGGCTGGGGAGCCACAATACCCTTGTAAAAACTTTTGGCTTTGTGAATAAAAACTTTTTGCAGTAGTATTTACGCGCGTATTTTCCTTTGTCGGTAAACACTTGTATTTGCACAGTTCAGCCTTCAGGTCGGGTCGGTTCTTCGTCTGGCGATCGCACGTCGAGTTGAATTCGACTATTTGCCAAGTGTACAAAGACTGGTCAAGGGTCGGTATCTCTATGGCCCCGAAGTCGAGATTGGGATCGCTTAGACGTGGATGGCCTCATGGCGAGGGCTTGGACCATGGCGTTGGCGGTTAGTAACACCAGCTACGGATGACCGAGCATGGTAGATGCTCGGTTGCCTCTTGGCGAGGGATTAGGTATATGGCTTCGTGGGGGTAGTGAACGACATCCATCATAATCGAGCATAGTAGCTGCTCGGTTTCCTCTTGGTGAGGGCTTCGATCTTTAGCGCTGGAAGGGCTGTAGAGGTGGCTAAGGATGGACCGAGCAGTGAAGCAGCTCAGTGGCCTCTTGGCGAGGGCTTCGATCCCTGGCGTTGTAGCGTAGGAAACTACCAGTCTGGGATAACCGAGCAAGGGCGGGCCCGGTTGCCTCTTGATGAGGGCTTTTGATTCTTAGCGCGGGAGGGGCTGTAAGAGGCCTACTAAGGACGGGCCGTGCAGGGTTACTGCCCGGTGCCTCTTGGCGAGGGCTTTGATTCTTAGCGTGAGAGGGGCCGTGAGAGGCCTACTAAGGACAGGTCGTGCAGGGTTACTGTCCGGTGCCTCTTGGCGAGGGCTTTGATCCTTAAGGACGGGTCGAGCGGGGTTACTACCCGGTGCCTCTTGGCGAGAGCTTTGATCTCTGGCGTTGTGGGGTAGGAAACTACCAGCCAGGGATAACCGAGCAAGGGCGGGCCCGGTTGCCTCTTGATGAGGGCTTTTGATCCTTAGCGCGGGAGGGGCCGTAAGAGGCCTACTAAAGACGGGCCGAGAAGGGTTACTGCCCGGTGCCTCTTGGCGAGGGCTTTGATCCTTAAGGACGGGCCGAGCAGGGTTACTGTCCGGTGCCTCTTAGCGAGGGCTTTTGATCCTCGGTGTCGTGGGGTAGGGAACTACCAGCCAGGGATAGCCGAGCAGGGTAGCCGCTCGGCTGCCTCTTGGGGAGGGCTTTGATCCCTGGCGTCGTGGGGTAGGGAACTACCAGCCAGGGATAGCCGAGCAGGGTAGCCGTTCGGCCACCTCTTGGCGAGGGCTTTGATCCCTGGCGCTGTAGGGTAGGGAACTACCAGTCAGGGATAGCCGAGCAGGGTAGCCGCTCGGTTGCCTCTTGGCGAAGGCTTTGATCTCTGGCGTCATGGGGTAGGGAACTACCAGCCAGGGATAGCCGAGCAAGGTAGCCGCTCGGTTGTCTCTTGGCGAGGGCTTTGATCTTCAGCGCTGTGGGTAAGGAACTGCCAGCCAGGGATAGCCGAGCAGGGTTACCGTTTAGTTGCCTCTTGGTGAGGGCTTCGATCCTTAGCGCTAGAAGGGCCGAAAGAGATCCGCTAAGGACGGACCGAGCATTGAAGCCGCCCAGTCGATTCGGGAGGTTCTGTACGACCTTCCCGGTGTAAGTATGGGGAATAGGGACAGTCGCAGGCAACACGTGTATCGAACGCATGGGGGAAATGAAGCGCCGGAGCCACATCGTTTCGATTTCGCCAAGAAAGGCTCAAGGTCTGCCGCGTGGCGGCACAGCTGTGGGTGAAACGGGCGACTGCTGGATTTTCGAGGGCGTAGCGGGCTATAAAGCTGAGGGAGCGTTGATCACTCCTTTCTTCACACCCAAAATGTAAGAATGGAGGACTTTCCTTTCACGATCCCCGATATCGTAAATTTCGAGAACGTGTACCTCTATGACTAGTACTGCACCGAGGACACGACGCAGCTAGTGATTGGCCGCATTGAGGATTATTTCGGCCGACTGCTTCGCCGGCGTTCCTCCCTGCTCCAGCTGTTGATGTACTCCATCTGGAGGACGCCGCCGGGGCTCTACAACCCCTTGTCCGAGCAGCTGAGGGACGAGGCGATTGGTAAGATAAGGTCTTTACGGTGCTTCGGCCTGATCTCCACGGGTCGGCGGGATCGCTCGGTGGCGTTCATCCTTGAGTGCTATCAATTGAGGCACCATGCCGACATTCGTAGGCGGCATCAGAGGCATAGGGCTGAAGCGGCGAGGGCTCGGTTGGCGGAAATATACTCGGAATACCACGAGCAGTGTTTCCTGCACCCCTTTCCCCCGCTATTGTAATTTTTCTTTTTCGGTGTACGGCTGAGGAGCCTATAGTACCCTTTGAATAAACAAACTCTTCTTTTTGCAATGTTTTATTGATCTCTCCTTAATATATAAACAGAAAGATCTTGAGAAAGATTACATTGCCTTAGTAAAAGAAGTACAAGCTAGTGGATGTTCTTTTTATTTGCGCAGCTTGAGCCCCTCAGATGTTTGTTGGCCTCCGTGATCGGCGTGGGGTGTTAAGCCTCATAGGTATCCGACGCACCCTCCGCTGACACGATCATGATTTGGCCGATTGTCAAATCGCCGGGAGGGGACGCTGCTCCTGCTCGTGGTCAGCTTGCCGCTTGTCCCGCAAGTACGCTACAAGGTGTCCCGAATGAATGAGCTCCTCGATGTAGTCTCGGAGCTGCTTACAGCCCTCCGTGGAGTGGCCTAGCGATCTGGGAAAACCGTGGTAGGGGCCCCAAGTACGCTTTTCCGCCATGCGCGAGATCGGGGGGAGCTTAAAGAACCCCTCGCCCTTGTCCTCCTCAAGCAGTACCGTCTGGAAGACGTTGAGCGGGGTGTACTCCGGAAACCTCGGGGAGTAGGGCTTTGGCTGCTCAAGTCCCTTTCTCTCTTCCATCGCCATTTTCTTCTGGTCAGTTTGCTATGCCCCGGGGAGATTTGCGTTCATCTCGGACTCGAGCTGGATTTCGCGCTCGGTCCAGTCCTTTACCTCGGCCACGGTCTTAGGTTGCGCTAATGCTAAGGAGCATAACCACTCCTTGTGCTTAAGACCAGACCTCAGGGCTGTGATGACTGTCTCTTCCCGATATTTGGGGACCTCGAGAAGGGCATTGTAGAAGTGGGTGACGTACGCTTTGAACGTTTCTTTGTCCCCGCTCTTGATCATGAAGAGATGGTCGACGGTCCGTTTCTTCCGTCTGTTCTCGACGAAATGGCCGAGGAATTGGGTGGCCAGCTCGTCGAAGGTTGAGATCGAGCGTGGCGCGAGTCCTCGGAACCTGTCTCGTCCGGAGCGGATGAGAGTGGCCGGGAAAGCTCGGCATTGGGCGGCTTCAGAGTTGTCTTAGAAGCTCATCCCGGTCGTGAACGCGTCCAGATGATCCTTCGGGTCTGACTTCCCGTCGAAGAGCGGGACCTTAGGGGGCTTGTTCTGGGAGGAGACATGGACGGCGAGAAGCTCCTCGGTGAAGGGCTTTGTGAATGAGTCGGCGGTGTATTTAGCTCCGTCGCTCGAGTGGCGACTTTCTCGATGCATGCCATCGATCTTCTTTTCGAGGGCGTCGAGTCGGCCATGGTACCCCGACGATTCGATACCTTTCGATCTTTGGCCCCTGCCGTTGGAGACTTGCGTTTGGCCGCGGCCTTGGTTCCTTTCAATGAGATTTCTTAGGTCGTCCGGAGAGGTAGTCTTCGAGCTGCCGAGACGAGTCCCGTCCACACGACCCCGTCGAGAGAGGGGGTGTCGGTCATGCCTGGGATCAGGCGAGCCGACCGACATCTCCTCGGGTGGGACAGGAGCGCGTAGGGGGTCGGGGCGAGGCACTCGGGCGACAGACCTCGGTGTTGAACTGTGGGGTGTCCATCGGGTCATAGAATATGTTGGTCCGGGAGATCGGCGTCCGTGGGAGGTAGCGAGGCGGTGGTCGGTAGTGCCGACGCGGACAGAGTCTTCTCTCCCTCTGTAGGGGTCCGGTCCCGAGATGGGGAAGCGGCGACCCGGGGAGCTTGCCCCTCCGTTTGGACACGGACGAGCGCGTCCACGATGGACACGAGTCGATCTATCCGGGCGGCTAGGGTGTTGATGGCGTTCGGGGGAGGAGATTCGTCCGCGCCTCCGTCGTGGGGGAGGTGGCGGCTAGTGCTTGGATCGTCGTGGTGACCGCTCGCCATTGGGTTGAGATCGGAAGATGAACTTTGTCTTAATGGAATCAAGGTTTCCCACAGACGGCGCCAGCTGACGCGTGCCGTATCGCGTCAAGATGTTTCCTTCCGTTGATCTGCTGTTGGCGATGATGGACGGCCGAGATTTGAGTTGGAGAATCACGCCGGCCGTTACGCCCCCGACGTCACGCCCGCGTGATGGATGGGATCTCCCATTAATGTGAGATAGGCTCGTTAATGGGGATCGTGATAGCGTAGAACGCGGGATCGTGGGCAGCGGATATCTCGCGCATAGCGAGATTCGCGGAGGCGAGGCGGAAGCACCTGTGAATGATGCTGTCGGTCGGTCGAAGGGACCGAGGAAGATGAGCTCGGCGGGGCTCGGGACCGAGCGGGAGGCCGAGCTATCTCGGTTCTGTGGTAGCCCGGAGGCGAGCTGAGAGGGCCAAGGAGGCCAAATGTGCAGGAGGCGAGCCAACCGTTGTTTGCAAGGCGGGCATAGGAGTGGTGTGGATGGCCCAGATGGTCGGCCACGTCCATGGGTCGCAGACCCGGGTGTTCTTCCGACGTGCTCTCCTTAGTCCTTCCTTACGGGTTTCGGGACACATCATCAGCCACATGTCACGATGTGGGAAATCACCGATTTCGAGCATCATCAAATCGAAACTCCCTATTATACTTTGGAATAGTTTGGTAATGAAGGAAGTAAGGCTGTCGAGCACAGTTTTTGGGGGAAATGTCACTTTTGTAGTTTAGTTCGGAAATTTCGGGTTTTCTTGTCTTAATGTGATATGCTCTTTCCATGTGGGCCTTCTAATTTCTACCAACATAATTAGATTAAGGGGTTGGGGCACGCGCCCTTAATTTGGTGTTCTTTTTCTTAAATAAAACATATGCATTAATTAATAATACCCTTTATAAAGCAAACGTGTGCTTAGATGCAAATCAAGCTGTAGCATCATATCAAGAGATTGGGGAGGGGTGGTTCATGCAAGAGGTTTTCGGTTCAATCCCTGCTTGTATCGGGTGATGATCTTGTTTGTACAGCTAAGTGCGGTTCAATTTTCTGAGCATTTAATTTTGGTCGACAATTTTTCGTACGTGCTGCATGCTTTACTAAGATGGTTAGATTGAAGTTAACTCTCATCGTTTAGAGAAGAAAATGAAACATAGGAGGAGTAAAAATAGTATTTAGAAAGATGCTCAAAAAGATTGATGCAACTGGTTTGCAGCCTCATGAAAAGTACACCTTGGCTTTGTTGAAAAAAAGAAAATTTTCAACTCAACATCGTAAGTGTCATTACAAAAGTTTGATAAATAACATGAAACTCATAGGACTATAGGAGTGTCCCCTAAGCTCAAGCTACTCTCTCTCTCTCTCTTCTCTCTCTCTCTAAAATTATTGAATACTCCCATATTAAGTAACCTCTCGAGTCTCTAGCTGGTAATTTTATTCAATTCTAGCCAAGACATCTGAGACTTATAGATAGGGCGGTGATTGTACCCTTAAATTTTGCCAAGAAAAATGAGTAATCAATTAGTGATGAGATCTTTTTGTATCTATTTGCTTGTTCTCTTTAGGGTCTAGGGACCAATGCCCCCATGTTGAGAGTTTTGGAGTGATTTTGATCGAAATGTCCCAATTTCTTTGGAGGGCCCGACCCGTGATGTCTATGAAGGAAACCTAGCTAAAGCTAATTCAACTTCAATGATTATGTAGAATTTCCATTTGGTATTTCAAGATGTAAATTAGTTATCCGGCGTCCATGGTGTGATAGACGGACGTCTAAGATTTAGTAACATGGAAAAGAAAAAGAAACAGTGGCTAATAATAACTAATTTTTGTTTTTTGTCCTTTTAATTTGAAATCGGAAATAACATACACTCCCCTTGGATTTGTATTACATAGGGATTTTTTTAAAAGTGCGCTAATAACCTTAGAGAGGATGTGTTAAAAGGGTTTGACTAAATAATCTGATTTTAAAACCTGCAACAAAATGTTTGAGCAATTTAAACAAGAATAAGATAATGATAATTTAAAGTTCATTCCTCCATCCTCCATTTGAATGTTCCATGATGTACAAGAGTCCTACAAAATGGTCAGCTCAAAACATGGAATGAGTTGTTTGGCAATAATCAAAACTATATATTCCGGGATGAGTCCAACAATCTCCTTCTTTCTTATTATTGACAAACTATCGATATGATACACGATAAATAAATATAAAATTTAAAAAAAACATGTATCATAAATCATAAATTTCTCAGCCCTTTGGCAAAATCAAAACTGGATGAGATCAAACTAAGGATCGAGGAAGGGTAATGCTAATGCTACCCCCTGTCAACAAGCATATATAGATAAGAAGGTTATAAAAAAAATTGTATGGTTTTTGAAATATACTTTTTGACTTAAAATGTATTGATATACCAATTCGTAAAATATCATGTATAAAAATAAGGAATAATATATGAGGCAAATCATACGAAGGAAAAAAATTTAAAGAAGCTCCCTCTCAAATATTGCATTTTAAATTTCATAGAAAATCTCCCAAATAAAGAAAAAATGGGATAGAAAGTGTAATTATAAGCATCAATTCCAACATTTTTCCGTAAATCCATAAAGTTTTTAAAAAAATTTACTATGTTGTTTATCAAGCAAATCGATTGATAGGATCGCTCGTATTATTTACCGATAGCCATTTGTGCACATCTTATCAATAAATCGTATCTTCAATTCTTCATATTCGACACACCTACAACAAAAAATGTGTATTTTGGTACCCAAATTTTGTTGAGTGCTTGAAAGTTAGTCTTGACACCTCTGGATGTCCACATCAAACCGTAATAGGATAAATTATTTTTTATTTCACAATAAGTAAATATATGTCCATGTTCCTTACAATAAGTTCAAATAAATTTTGGTCTAAATTGATCTCTAAAGGAATATGTGTGAGAATCATAAAAAATGCTCTTATTTAAAAAGAATGCTCTTATTATTTCAAGGAGAAGTATTATCATAAGAGCTTATTTTCACATTAAAAGCATCTATTTCACTTTTAAAAGAGTCAACTAATTTTAGTAACTTCTCATTTAGAACTTTTAAAATTTCATTTTCAAGTTGAAGATCATCAAATGGCATGCTCTTGTTGAGCAATTCATTTTCAAGTTCATTTATCCTATTTTCACAAGAAGCATGACTTTTCTTAAATAAACTATATTTCTTTCCCAACTTTTTAAATTCAGTATTTAACTCAAATAGAAGATCTTCAAAATCATAGTATGAGAGAGAATCGGAAGGTTCATGGATTATCTCATCTTCATGAGTCATAAAGCATACGTTAGGATTCGACTTTACAAATTTATCCGTTTCGCAAACTTCGTCCTTCTCAGAGTTGCTTGGTTCTGATTTCTCCTAACCAGCATACATAGCCATCTTCTTGTTGAACCTTTTTGGTCTCTCTTTTAGTTGAGGACAATCTCTTCTTATGTGATCTGGTTTGAAGCATTCAAAGCATTTGATGGAGCTTTCTTCTTTTCTATAGAATGATCTTCTTCCGCTCTTGCAATTTTTATTCTTGATTTTATGCTTCATCTTTGCAATTCTTCTTGAAAAATTTGTCACCTCATCCGCAATATCTCCGGTGCTACCATCTTCAGAAGAAGAACAATCACTTGCACCTTTTAATGCTACACCGTATTTTTTTGTTATTAATGCACGCGCCTGTTCTTCCTTTTCTTGCTTCTGAAGAGTAAGTTATGCGGTTTTTAAGCTTCCAGTCAATTCTTCAAAAGACATACTTTTTAGATCATTAATAATACAAATAGATTGAATGATGGAATTCTACTCTTTAGGAAAACATTCAAGTAAGTGTTGATACATCAAAAGAAATATCACTATGCTCATTATAAATATCATCAATTAAAACTATATTGGAGATAGATGGTATACATGTTACGGATGATCGAGATAAACGCGGAAACAAATATCAAACAAATTGTAGAAAATAAAAAAGATCAACTGAAGGAGACACAAAATTTTTACGTGGAAATCCAAACGGGAAAAACCATGGGCAGCAGCAGAAAACGTTTGATTATTTGTGAAGAATTACAGAATTTCTATTCGCTCACAATTTTCTCCCTCTAGCCCTAAATAATTGGTTTCATATTTATAGCGTACAATTTATTCATAAAAATAAGTATAAGATTTAAATTTGGATCTAATCAAATAAACAATTTTAATCAAATGTCCAATTTAAATCTTCTATAAATAACTAATTTGATTTTATCTCTAATAAATAAATTCTTAAACAAATAGGATTAAAATTATAGAATCAATTATAACAATTTTCATCTTAATTTTAAAATCTTTCAGTTGTGAACCATCCTGCCTGAAGTTTGCTACTGCCGATCACCCCTTAAGGCTATCTCCATCTATCAACACTGAGCAACCCAAACAATGTCTGAACTTGCGAGTAGGTACCGGCTTAGTACACATATCTACTGTCACGCCTCGATTTCTAGTGTACGGGCAGAGGACGCGACGGGGTCGCTACGTATTTACTCAGAACTAAACACACTAAGCGTATCTAAGCAATATAAAATAAAGTACACAAGCAACAAGATGTAAATAAACAGCAATTTTATTTATTAAACATTCTTTTTACAATACAGCTAGAATGTAAATACATGGAATGAAAGCAATGCCTAAACAATGGCATAACATAAATGAAAATAAATACAAGTAATCTAGAGCTCTGGGTCGAAGGTTATCTGCTCCAAGTCCTCGCTGCTGGGCTTTGTCTCTAGAAGGTCCGATCCACCTGACAACATTCCAAAGAAGAAGAGAAATAGGAATCTCGTCAGCGAACAATCGCTCGGTAAGTCCCAAAGAATAGGTATAGACAGAATAGACAGAAGGAAAATGTAATTTTTAAACTTGTATTATATTGTTAACGCTGTTGTTTGTAGTTTGGTAGAGAAAATGCCAGTGTATACGAGAAGAGTCCCACTACTCCTGAGAATAAGGTATACGGAGCACAAGAAACCGTTCAACCACAGTACAACGACAATCAATATTCAGGTTAAGTGTATTATGGTTACAGTCTCGTGCCACTTTTAATACCTTCCGTACAAATCTACCCCTTATAAACCCCGCGATGTCTTGATTGTATTCTTTGTATTGTTTTGTCTTGTTATATAGATGATTGACTTGCCGAAACTATGATATCAGAAAATGGATGTAACTGGAGAATTATGTAGATGGAGATATATCCATGGTTCGATTCAGTCAAGTTGTATATTGAAATAGATTGTACAGACGGATTCATATTGAATTGTTGGATTGTAAGTTTATACTTGAATCATATTCAAATCAGATTGATTAGATTGAGACTCATTCTGAGTCAGACACTTTTAAAAAGAACTTAAAATCCTGATTGTTTTGATATTATCGGTAACTGCTGCACATGGACGGCAGGATTTGTGTCTTTTTCTAAGACAATTACCGTGTTGATAACACCGTTTGTTAGATTGTCTACCTTAAATAGGCAAGCACTCATATCTCCGGCTCCCTAAGGCTCAAGAGATTGGTCCCGTTTTAACCTATGTTTACTAGGATCCTTATTGTAATTTAGTATAACTCAAGGGGTTTTTATGTAAAAATAGTTTTGGCATAATTTCAAAATATATCTCAAGCATTTAATTATCGTCATTAGGGTTTTCATATATGTATATTTTATAGATGTGAAATTTCTAGTAAGTAAAACCTAATATATGGTATGTTATTGAAATATTGCACTTGTGTTGTATTTGGATAGTATTTTCATGTAATGGCAATTCCTTTGATTTTAGAAAATATTAGAATATGTATATAATTAAAATAGGTATTTTGATAATAGATATATTTATATTTAATGAAAATAATTTATTTATTTTCTTGTAGAAAGAGACCTCATCAGCGGAGGTTTCGGAGGAGCTCTCTGAGGACTTGCCTCCACAGGTTAACTTAGGAAGATTCGAAAAGAGAAGAGTCAAGTGTTCAGACCGAGGAAAAAGGAGTGTGGCTCGAAGTCTCAAATTCCGTTTGGTAATCCGCGGGTGGATTCTAAGAGGGTGCTTACACTGCCGAAGGAGTGAAGGGCAAAGCCAAAGAAAAGTGAGACCTTAGAGAAAGACGTGGTGGATAAGCAGAGGGCAAGTCATGAGCTGGTAAGACCATAAATGTCTCAGAATCATTCTGGCGAAGGAGGATCGGGAATCGAGCGATCAAGAGGAAGAAGGCAAGATGCTGGTGAGCAATTTCTTTTGAACCTCGGAATTCCTCTAATTCTCTTCGAAAAGCCAGGACATCTGTGAAACCTTTGTCCCTGTCCGGC
This sequence comes from Agapanthus africanus, assembly GCA_030015575.1. NCBI lineage: Eukaryota > Viridiplantae > Streptophyta > Magnoliopsida > Asparagales > Amaryllidaceae > Agapanthus > Agapanthus africanus. The sequence goes on along the minus strand of JASDDO010000008.1, from coordinate 387,129,413 downwards.
CGGTGAGCCCGAACAGGGAGCGGTTTCCGAGTCGGAAAGCGCGAGCGTCTCTTGCTAATAGGCATTTTCTAGAGAAAAATATATAAAAATTTCATCGAGATCGAATGCTCCTTATGGAGGTCTGGATCTCGCTCTACTAAACCCGAGAATGCGCGATAATCCGTACCATCCCGAACGAGGTCCCCAAACCTGGGTTGTAGAGGCGCAATTGCATGAAAATGCTTAATACACTTTTTAAAGAAAACGGTTTTGTAATTTTAGGGTATTTATTTGTAGTATTTTCCCGTATTCTATTGTCCCAAAATTTATCGTTCTATGTCAAAAATGTGTATTGTGGTAAGGTAGGTCATTACCTCGTGAGTTATCTAAACATATAGCAAGAAAATAAGTTATTATGTCGAAACTTAAAATATATGGTATTTTTCTGTAAAAGTGCGATAAAATTTACAAAAATGATTATTTTAAGGTGAAACTTATTTTAATAGATTTATTAATATTTGTTAAATAATATGTGAGACCATGGTATGTTCTGGATTAAGAAAAATTGAGTTTTGAAAAAAAAAACTGAATCGGAAGTCGGATTAACTCCACTTCCGTCGGATTTTAAGTTTTGAAAGTTTTAGAATTTAAGATGAGAGGGAAAGAAGGACTTACAAGCTTTAAAGAAAGGTGAGAGAGAGGTGAAGCAATGGAAGGTCTCGGGGTGTCGTTTCTTCGCCGAAAACTCCTTGTATCATCGCTGGAACTTCGTCGGAGCTACGCCCTTCGCTAACTCCACTTGCATATTATTGGGACTTGAAAGTTTTTGAGAGTTTTGGCAGGGAATTATGAATGAGGAGGGGTGAAATGAGGTGTGGTATTTATAGGAAAAATTAGGGTTTGGTGTGTTAAAGAATGCATTAAAATTGGATTAAAAGAGCATTTTATTGCTTTCTGTAATTTTGCAGAGTATACAAACAGCCTAGGAGAAGTGGGGTAGGCTAAAGGGTTGTAGGAGAAAAGTAATCAGAGCATTCTCGACGGTCTAGATCGGCGGTGTCGGGCCAATACCGACGGGGGGTGCTGGGTTTTAGGCCACGTGTCGGTGTCGCTTGGTTTACTCTCGTGCACATGTTTTATTAATCAGTGTCTTTTCAGTTTACGTGTAGTGTACGTGTAAACCCTTGGGCTTCTAAAAGATTTAAAATAAAATAAAATAAAAAGAATATGTGGCTGATGGGATTTGATCACAGGGGCTACGTTACAGTAGTGCAAGGCTTTACCAATGTGATACAAGTACTTTCTTACTGTTCAAAAGCAAAATAAATTCTTATAGTATACACAGGATTGCAAATACCCCACATGAACTTTTAAACAATTTTCTGTACATTGAAATTGGAATTGTTACAGTCTACCCTCTATACAAAAATTTCGTCCTCGAAATTTTATTTTAAGGACTAGTTTACAAACAAGTGAGGGTATCTTGCATGCATCTCATCTTCTCTTTCCCATGTTGATTCTCCTGGTGTGTTTTTTCTCCACATCACTCAAACCAAGTTGACTTCCTTATTCTGAAGTGACTTCAATTTTCTGTCCAGGATCTCAACAGGTTGTTGCTCACAAGATAAATCTGGCTGTATAGTGATCTTGGAATGATCAAGAATACGGCTGGGGTCACTCGCATACATTCTGAGTTGGGATATGTGGAACACGTTGTGCACTCCTTCCAATGAAGGTAGAAGTGCCAAGCGATAAGCCACTTCACCGACTCATTCGAGTATGTCAAACGGTCTAATGTACCTTGGACTAAGCTTACCCCTTCTTCCAAAACGTATCACTCCACGGTTCAGAGATATCTTCAGAAATACATGTTCTCCCGGTTGAAACTCCAAGTGAAGGCGCTTTGCATCAGCCCAGTGCTTCTGTCGATCTTGGGCTATGCACATTCTTTTCCTGATAGTACGAACCACGTCGACAGTTGCTACTAACATCTCAGGTCCAAGGAGTTCTCTATCTCTAATGTTGTCCCAACTTAATGGCGGTCAACACTTCCTTCCATAAAGTGCTGCAAAAGGTGCCATTCCTATACTTGCTTGGTAGCTGTTGTTGTATGAAAACTCCACAAGATGTAGGTGATCTTCCCACGATCCTCCAAAGTCTAGCATACACGCTCTTAGCATATCTTCTAAGATTTGAATAGTTCACTCAGACTGACCATCTGTTTGTGGATGATAAGCCGTGCTGAAGTTCAGACTTGTTCCCAAGCTCGCTTGCAGATTTTGCCAAAATTGTGATCGGAACCTACTTTCACGATTGGAGACAATGCAGATTGGTACTCCATGAAGTCTCACGATTTCCTACATGAGTTCATGGGTATCAGAGATAGTAGATTATGAGGATTTTAAATTTTACTTAGATTCTTACCTTCATGTACTTCTTTACTAGTGTCTCAGTAGATTGGCCAACTCGAAAGGGAATAAAGTGAGCCGACTTTGTGAGTCGATCCACAATAACCCAAAGAACATCGTTACCCTTTGTGCTGCGAGGAAGTGCAGTCACGAAATCCATTGTGATATGTTGCCACTTCCATTCTGGAATAGGTAACGGTTGAAGTAATCCAGCAGTCCTGTGATATTTAGCCTTTACTTGCTGACACACCAAGCCTTTAGCAACGTTTCTAGCTACTTCACGCTTCATTCCATGCCACCAGTAATTTTGACGCAGATCTTTGTACATCTTTTTACCTTCAGGGTGTACTGAATAAGGAAAGCTATGAGCTTCTTTCATTAACTCTTCTCGCACAGGACCTTTAGGTACACACAATCTGCTGCCGTATCTTAAAAATCTGTCTTCATGGATGATGAAGTCTATTCGAAGTCCACTTTCCACTTGTTCTCTGATCGTTTGCAACTTAGCATCACTTGCTTGAGTTTCTTTGATCTGATTGACAATAGTAGATTGAACTTGTAAGTTCATCAAACTTAAAGCGTTACCTGGCATGACCACTTCAATCTCCATTTAATGCAAATTTTGTTGAAACTTCCATTGTGCGGTGAGACTCAATGCTAATGGTTGACGACTAAGGGTATCAGGTACTACATTCACCTTCTCTGGATGATATTGCAGGTTGATGTCGAAGTCCGCCATGAGTTCTAACCATCTTCTCTGCCGCATATTAAACTTCTTCTGAGTAAACACATATTTCAGACTCTTGTAATCTGTGTATATGTTCACTCGTTCACCAAGAAGATAATGGCACCAAATCTTAAGAGTAAAGATTACGGCTGCCAACTCCAAATCTTGCGTCGGATAATTGCGTTCATGATTCTTCAGCTGTCTTGAAGCATAAGCCACAACCTTACCGTGCTAATGTAGAACACATCCTAATCCCTTACCGGATGCATTGCAATTTACTTCAAAACCTCTAGATTGGTCCGGTATGAAGAGAATAGGTGCTGATGTCAATCTTGACTTAAGTTCTATGAAAGCTTGTTCGCATTTTTCTGACCACACGAATTCTTCATCTTTACGTGTGAGCTTAATCAGGGGTGTTGCAATCTTCGAAAATCCTTCGATGAACATTTTGTAATATCCTGCTAGACCTAAGAAAATTCGAATGTCCTTCACCGACTTTGGTGTCGGCCATTTGCGTACTGCTGAAACTTTAGCTGGATCCACAGAGATCCCTTCGCCTGATACAATATGTCCAAGAAAACCAACTTGATCTAGTTAAAACTCACATTTGCTATACTTGGCATAGAGTTAATGTTGTCGTAGGGTTTCCAGGACAATTCGTAGGTGTTCGGCATGTTCTTTTCGACTCTTAGAATACACTAGGATGTCGTCGATGAAGATGACAATAAACCTATCTAGGTACTCCCGGAAAACTTGATTCATTAGGTTCATGAATATTGCTGGTGCCTTGGTCACTCCAAATGGCATCACAAGAAATTCATAATGACCATAGCGGGTTCTAAATGCCGTTTTATAGATATCAGATTCCTTGACCTTCACCTGATAATAACTCGAACAAAGATCTAACTTGGAGAAAACGCAAGATCCACTTAGCTGATCGAACAGATCGTCGATGCGCGTTAGTGGATACTTGTTCTTTATTGTTACTTCGTTCAAGGCTCTATAATCAATGTACATTCTGCATGAACCTTCTTTCTTCTTCACAAGTAGAACTGGTGATTCCCAACTTGAAGTTCTGGGACGAATCTATCCTTTCGCAAATAATTCGTCCAATTGAGTTCGGACTTCCTTCAAACCTTCCGGACTTAACCGATATGGTGCTTTAATCACCGGTTGTGCTTCTAGTACTAAATCAATGCTGAATTCAAGAGCTTGATTTGGAGGCAAACCTGATATGTCTTCAGGAAACACATCGTTGAACTCTTGAACTATTTCTGGCTTTGATCCTTCCTCCACTTGAATTGCCGCAATCACTTCCATCTTTGGTTTTGCCTTGTATGTACTTGGGTCCAGGGTACGGTCTCCACTTTTGAAATAGAAGACCGGATGCTTCGGAATCTCGAATACTACCCTCCTTTGATGACAATCAATGGTAGCATAGAATGTTCCAAGCCAATCCATACCCAAAACGACGTCGAAGTTCCTTATGTCTAGCACTTTGAAGTCAGCATAGAATTCTCTGCTGCAGACGACCACTGGACACAGGTCGTATCCCATTACTGCTTTTAGAACTCCGTTCCCTGAACTGACATTCCAGCTGGATACGAGGGGTTTGACTGGAATCACATGAGTTCGGACGAACTTTTGAGACATAAAGCAATGGGATACACCAGTATCGAAGAGTGCTAGTGCAGGAAGTGAGGTTACTAAGATTGTACCTAAATTATGTGGGATAGGTTTTAGGTATAAGGAAAAATGTATGGATATATATATATATATAGATGGGAAAGTAAAGCTTGAAGGAAAATGTTACCAGTAATGACTTGGCCGGTGGCTATAGCCTCTTCTACAGTCATTGTGAAAGCCTGTCGCATTGGCACATTCCTCCTTACTAGAGGAGCATTCCTCTGTCCGTTCTTTGGTCCTTGAGGTATGTTCCGTTGAGCTTAATGGAACTGACGAGGAGGAGGTGTAACATTTCAGAAAATATAAAAAATTATTTTTGGAATTTAATATTAAAATAATATATTTCTCGAAAACTACCCGATTTGTGAATTTGGGGTTTTCGTAAAAAGGGTATAAATATATACCGATATTTGTGAAATAATTGAAGATTAAAATAATTTATTAATTTAAAAATATATTTATTGGATTTGGCATTTTTATAATTAATTATATGCCGTTTGAATAAAAATTGATTAGTGCACTGCTAATCGCGATTAAGCCAAATCCGTGTTTCTATACTTTTTCATGGCTAATGCACCATGACATGTTGCATTTGGTTGCATTTTGTTTTATTGTATTTTGTTGATATTTGGTTTCAAAAAGAGAAAAGGAAAAATGGGAAAGGAAAAGAGAATTATTGAAGAGAAAGTGTGACATGTGATGTTTGAGAGAGGGTGAGAATATAAGAGAGAGAGAGAGGGGGCAGCCATCATTCTTCCTCCCCCATTATTTACTTCACCTCCTCCTTCATCTTCAAGCTCCACCTCCTCTACCCTTATGACCCATCTCAATTCCCTTACTAGAATCCTACACCCCCTTCACAAAAAAGATACACAAGCTCTCTACAAACCCAATGGATGCTTCAAAGTTGGATTTTGATCACCTTGAGCAACTCAAAAAAATTCTTGAGTTGCCAAATGAGATAATTCCTACACTTCTACTTTAGTTTTTCAATTTCCTAGCACCCTATAGTAGTTTAGAGTGAAATCTATTAGATTTGTGATGTTTGGAAATTCCAAGAGAAGGGTTTGGGTGATTATGTGGACTTGTGAGTTGTAGTGGGTGTTTACTTAACCCCTAGTGTCGATTTACTGGCCAAGAACAGAAAATAGAACCCAAATATGAACTTAGATATAGTCCCGTGTCGGTTTTGTGAGGTATTATGTTCCTACAGGGAATCTGGGATGACCTGAGGTCTTTACGAGAAAATCTAGCAACTCCAGAGACCTAGTTAGACCAATAGGAAACCACCCTGAGAATACGAGACCCCAACTCTTCCCTTTGGCCGAGGTGGACGGATTTTGCATGAGTGTGGCCGGCCTCATTGTGGGCATTGGTGTCTAGATTTGGTCTGTAGCTTACATACCCCCTATATTACCCCACTGTACTGCTAGTTTGGCCTGATTTTAGCTGAACCAAAATCTGGGACCATTTTCTTTAGTTGCTGTTTTGAATTGAGGCTTTTGCATGACTTGAAACTTTGGATATTTCGTTTTGTCTCGGCCACTTGACGTTTGTACGTCGATATCGGGTGTGGTTTGGTTATTCTTGCATGCGTAGGCCATAGGTTTTAACCTATGTGCGATTCGTGTGCCGTTTTGGTTTTCGTGTGCGATTCTGTTTATGATACCGTATGTTTATATATGTAGGCACCCTCACGTGGACTTCGGATAACGAGAAGGAACATGGCGACATCGACTTCGGAAAGCAAGGATCAAGGTGAGTAGATTTATATCTACGGGGGAAGTCGGGTGAATGGTGTATAGCACCCCCGCAAATTATGAATGGAAACCGATCTATAGGATACAGTCGTAGAAACCTATATTAGAAAACTATGGATATGGTTAAAAAGATAGTTAGAGATGATATGAATGATTGAATATATATATATATATATATATATATATATATATATATATATATATATATATATATATATATATCGGGATATGAGATGAAAGCCTTAGGGATATGACTCTTTGACATGATATGATAGAAAAGATGTCTCGAATTGATATATAAGGATATGAAAAAAGAATGCGAATCATGACATATAGATATGTAGTTGCAAGAGAGTAAGTATGAAATTTAGAGTAGTATGACGTGAGATTTATAAGATAGAATGTATATGTAAAATGACTTGATGTGACATATTGATATGATGAAAAGAGTATACGATGAGATATGATGACTATGTTTGATATGTCGTTATACGGATGCGAGTCGATAGGTGATAATTGATACCTTTGCCAGTCCCATGATATGAGATTGATACGGATGTGACCTGGGATATAGGTATATAGACATACATAATGTTGTGAATCATGAGTGATATGCCGTACGAGATGTTAGGTCCGTATCCTCATTATCATATAGGTTGATAGGATCCCAAATTGCTTAATGCCGCCGTATGATGAGTTATCGTACGTGATGAGCTTTAGCTGATGATTGATCCATACCCTTGACTAGAGGATGTCGTACGATGTATTGTACCTACCGGTGATTGGTTGGACCCGGCTGTTGTCCGGAGGATACCGGCCGGAGTCATAAGATGGATATAAGGGCCAGTCAGAGTATACGGCGCCTGAGATGAGATAGATATAAGGTCCGATCTGAGAATGCGACACCTGAGGTATGAGAATTTACGTGTCGATGCTGGACACGGGTTTTCGTGATGTTTCGAGTGTCGGTGTTGGACACTCAGTTTCCATGATTTTGATGTGTTGTTGATAGACACACGTAGTTGATATACTCATACATATAGATATATGTTTTCATGATATGGTTTGTGTCATTGATGGACACGTGGATGATATCCACATACATACAAGCATTGATTATATTGTTGGTATATATGCAGACACGGTCACCCTAGATATCATAGTATTAACTTTATGATATAGTTGACCTAGGAATCGTTGTTTTATTCGATTTCTACCTGATGATATTTTCTACTCACGAGTTGGTAACTCACCCACGTTGTGTCACAGTTCTTGCAGGTTGACCGCATGGATTAGTAGCGGCATCGCTGGCACACAGCTTGCATTCGGGTGATTTGCTTTGGTAGGTGGTGCATTTAGGATCGTGCCACTCTTGTATTATTATTCCTGTAGTATCTAGTCAACTTCATCAATCAAAAACTAGTATTTGTATATGTAGTAAGATTTAGCAAGACTTGTAGTTGCGAGACTTAGAGCGATAGGTTATATGTTCGCTTGGTGGGTTGATGCCTTGCTTTATTCATTATTCTTTGTGTTGATCTTCACCGTTGGGCGTCGTATACATATATTCTGTCTTGCGTGGTTGTGATTCTGCCGATTGGCGAAGAGCTAGCTCCCGCTTGGGGATGCTTTTTATATTATCATGTGTATGTGGTTTTGGATCAAAATATACAAAGGAGGTGCTGCCCAAATTTTTAAAAGACGAAACATATTTTTCAACTAGTAAAATCTACTTGCATTTTTCATATTCCATTATCTATGCATTTAAGAAAATGTTTGATTTTCATCATACCTTTATTTCAAAACTTCACCTCTTCTATTTTCTTAAAAGGGTTTAGATTTCTGAGCTTTGGCTTACTTGAATTATGTTACGCCTTTAGACGTTGCGTGGTTTAAGTGCCGGTCACGAACAATATTTCGGGTCGTGACAAAGTTGGTATCAAAGCGCTAGGTTTAACCTTGGTTGGAGTCTAGGTTTGACTATGTGAGTCTGGGGCGTAATCTATTTCGGAACCTAGGCTTGACCTTACGAAACTTAGACTTGAACAGGAGGGTATTAGACCCGAACTTTCATTATATAGATTGACCCTGATTGATGGAGTAGATAGCTTGAGTAGAGTGACGTACCGTACGTATGTTCCGCGGCATATTTACGATACGATACTCCACTTAAGAAACCTTAGGATGTACATATCTTGAGACTTGTGATTCTCTTCGTTCCCTTGATCATACATCTATTTGAGATCCTTGATTCTATTCGTTTCCATGATCATACTCTCACTGATTCCGTTCTTCCTTATGATCATGTATCCCTTCTGGATCTGTTGATTCCTTTCATTCCTATGATCCGTTTTCATCGATACATACTTGAGGTTCCGGTCACCATAGTTTGAGCGCAGATTGAGCTGCTGCTAGTGATGCGGTCAGGGTGAGCTCGTCATGGACGAGCACTGACCATCGTGTTTTCTGGTGACATGGAAACGTCTCGATGTAGTGTTGTGTTGTGACCTCTCGTTTGAGGAGAGTGTTCGGTTTTGCACCGGATGATCGGGCCACTGATAGAGGCTGCCAGTTGTGAGAGGACTGTTGATGTACAACCTACCTCAGAGTTTGTGATGTCGTCTACCTTGCAGACAGATGACCTAGCTGTTGCTGAGATTGATGAGATGTTGCTTCCAGACTTTATGAGCTGAGATCGCTGGAGCTTTTAGACAGAAATGCGACAGATGATAGCTAGTCTATCTTGAGTTGAGAGACAAAGGTGATTCGTCAGATTTGATGCGCCGACGTAGGCCCAGTTAAGTTGAAGATTTCCAGTGTGGAGAACCTTATTCAGATCAAGAGTAGATCGATCCAGAGATGACGTTGTTCGTTGGATGATCCGATAGGAGATCAGTACGTGGACCAGCTTCGGATAGAGGACCTCACCCAGATGCGTTGTGAGTTGATCGAGAGCGGATGAATAAAGTATATTCCTCCGATAGTTGGGAGGAGTTTCCAAGGACATGTTCGGCTCGATATCTTCTACAGAGTGATGAAGATACCGAGTTCGTAATTTCGAGTCAGTGTGAGAGACTTCAGATTGACTGTAGCCGAGAACAATTGCAGTACGCAGATAGCAAGACTGACGTCGAAGTGGACGATAATAAAGACGGGTGGAACAAGAGGTTCGTGCGAGATGTTAACGAGCTGTTGTTACTCCCCGTTGAGATTAGAGATCTGATATGTATACAGCGACGTTGGGATGCGGCCAGTTCCCGAGAAAATGCTGTGCTTAGAACGCAGATGTCCAGAAAACGAGAAAAAATTATGCAAGAGTACCAGCCTCCGTACAGTTGGGCATAAGAGAGATCGGAAGAGTCCTTGAGCAGGTGCCTTTCAGGACACTGCTGCGATAAGATTTGCACCGAGGATCAGTTGTGTCATGTGTATTTAGAGGGCCAGAGGCCGACGCCAGTGACGTGCTGCTTCATGAGTGGTCAGCTAATTGGTCGAGAGATGACCAGAGGAGTGTCAGAGCGGAATCGTTTCCGTTAGTACACCTGACCGGGCCGACGAGCCAATGGATTGCGAGATTGGTAATTCACAAAGAAATGAGGACCCAAAGATAGAGGACGCCATACCGTGAGCAGGAGACAAGCGAATGTTCTTACTCTGCCAGTTTTGGGCGCACCAATATTTTTCAATATTGTAGGAGGTGTACCTCAATGTCATTTGTTGCGATTTGTGTTTGTGATCCGAGTATCACGCCTATATCATTTAGATTTGAGTTTTGATAATTGAGTTTCATGATATTGTTTTTGTGCACCATGGCTGCACCTATTGAGTATTTACATTTTTGTGCATAGTTATTGCACTTGAGATATGCTTTATGCACCGTTGTGTTGGTTTATGATTTGTGCATATTTATTGCACTTGAGATCGGTTTTGTGCCTTGGCTGCACATGCTTATGATTTCGTGGATTTCATACGGTTGATTTGGTTTTGTGCATGTGGTACGCACTCGATTTGATTTTTGCACTCGGTATAGCTCACATGTTTTTGCAGTGCATTGATATGGATTTTGTGCACGCAGTGCACACGTTTATGATTTTATACCCCTTGGTACACTCGGTGTTGCATTTTATACGCATTTGAGTTATTGATGAGTTTCCGTACATTTGTTGCACCAGATTTAATATTTCGTGCACTGAATGCACTGGATTTGTATTTCGTGCACTGCACTGGATTTGTATTTCGTGCATTTGATGCACCGGATTTATATTTCGTGCATTTGTTGCACCAGGTTCGTGTTTCGTGCATTTGTTGCACTAGATTTGCATTTCGTACATTTGTTGCACCGGATGGGTATTTCGTGCATTAGTTGCACTATATTTATACTCCGTACCTTGGTTGCACCCGATTTATGTCTTTGAGCATATGTTTTCACCAGATTTATGTTTTTTTGCGCGTTGCACTTGACGTTCGTTTTCGTGTATGCTACTGTTCTAGATGCTTTATATGGAACTGACGCGCTTGGGTCGTATTTTTTTGCGCATATTAGGTGCTTGGTATTGGATTTCATGTGCATCAGATGCACTTGAGTTAGATTTTATTCCTGCATGTTGGATGTACTTGATTTAGATTTCATTCATACATGACGGATGCACTTGATTTGGATTTTCGCTCATGTTGGGCGCATGATTTGAAATGTGATTTTGTTCACACCGGATACACTCGATTGGGATTTTCATTCGTGCAGGTTAGTTGCACTGGGTTGAGATTTTCGTGCACTGTAGATGCACTAGATGTTGTTTTCATGCATACCCGTTACACTGGACAGATGCTTTCGTGCACACTCGTTACACTTAATTTTGCTTTTGTGCATATTATGGCACTTGTATTTGGATTTGATTTCTGTGTGCACCAGATGCACGTGATTGTTGGATACGCCTTTTGAGGCTGATTTTGCTCTTGAGCACTCTGTTTTCATGTTGGGATAGTAGCCAAACAGGACTGATCAGAGGACAGTACCTGAGTACTTTGCATGCATAAAAATTTTACCAAGAGGTTTTCGAAAAGGAGCTATAGTCTCGCTATTTCCTACGTGTCCGTGAGCGACACGAAAGGTTACAAAGGAAAACCTTTTGGGATAATTTAAAAGGGCGGAACGTATATTTTAGCAGAACCTATATGAACATATATTTATACCTTACAAATGAACGTCCGTCACTTGTGCCGTAAGTTATGCATCACACGGCAATTCAGAAAAGATTTTGCATGTGTTTTATTTCGTTTTAAGAGATTTTTCCAAGGATGCGTACTATACACGTATTATAGTATTTGACTAGTGCATATTGGATTTCAGTACTGGATTTTGAGATCTGTATCTCCATCGTAACTCCGATGATTTGCGTCCAAATCCGATGATTTGCGTGACGCTTGACAGAGTTCGATTCTGAATTTTGTACTCGTTTTCAGGCGCACACGATGCGCTGTGGTATTTCTATATCTTCCGTGATTTCGGAGCCCCGTTGATTTGACTTGATTATTGAAATGTTTTATCGTTTGGGGGTTAAATTTAAATTCGGGGACCGAATTTATTTAAGGGGGGAAGATTGTAACATTTCAGAAAATATAAAATATTATTTTTGGAATTTTATATTAAAATAATATATTTCTCGAAAACTACCCGATTTATGAATTTGGGGTTTTCGTAAAAAGGGTATAAATATATACCAATATTTATGAAATAATTGGAGATTAAAATGATTTATTCATTTAAAAATATATTTATTGGATCTAGTATTTTTATAATTAATTATATGCGGTTTGAATAAAAATTGATTAGTGCACTACTAATCGCAATTAAGCTAAATTCGTGTTTCTACACTTTTTCATGGCTAGTGCACCATGACATGTTGCATTTGGGTGCATGTTGTTTCATTGTATTTTGTTGATATTTGGTTTCAAAAAGAGAAAAGGAAAAAGGGGAAAGGAAAATAGAATTATTGGAGAGAGAGTGACATGTGATGTTTGAGAGAGGGTGAGAATATAAGAGAGAGAGAGAGAGAGAGAGAGCAGCCATAATTCTTCTTCTCCCATTATTTACTTCACCTCCTCCTTCATCTTAAAGCTCCACCTCCTCTACCCTCATGACCCATCTCAATTCCCTCACTAAAACCTACACCCCCTTCACAAAAAAGATGCGCAACCTCTCTACAAACCCAATGGATGCTTCAAAGTTGGATTTTGATCACCTTGAGCAACTCAAGAAAATTCTTGAGTTGCCAAATGAGATAATTCCTACACTTCTAGTTTATTTTTTCAATTTCCTAGCATCCTATAGTAGTTTAGAGTGAAATCGATTAGATTTGTGATGTTTGGAAATTCAAGAGAAGGGTTTGGGTGATTGTGTAGACTTGTGAGCTATAGTGGGTGTTTATTTAACCCCTAGTGTTGATTTACTGGCAAAGAACATAAAATAGAACCCAAATACGAACTTAGATATAGTCCCATGTCGGTTTTGTGAGGTATTGTGTACCTACAGGGAATCTGAGATGACCTGAGGCCTTTACGAGAAAATCTAGCAACTCCAGAGACCTAGTTAGACCAATAGGAGACCGCCATGAGAATACGAGACCCAAACTCTTCCCTTTGGCCGAGTTAGCCGGATTTTGCATGAGTGTGGCCGGCCTCATTATGGGCATTGGTGTCTAGGTTTGGTCTGTAGCTCACATACCCCCTATACAGCCCCACTGTACTACTAGTTTGGCCTGATTTTAGCTGAACCAAAATCTGGGACCATTTTCTTTAGTTACTGTTTTGAATTGTGGCTTTTGCATGACTTGAAACTACTTTGGATATTTCATTTTGTCTCTGCCACTTGACGTTTGTACGTCGATATCGGGTGTGGTTTAGTTATTCTTGCATGCGTAGGCTATAGGTTTTAACCTATGTGTGATTTGTGTGCCGTTTTGGTTTTCGTTCGCGATTCTGTTTACGATACCGTATGTTTATATATGTAGGCACCCTCACGTGGACTTCGGATACTGAGGAGGAGCATGGAGACATCGACTTCGGCAAGTAAGGATCAATGTGAGTAGATTTATATCTACGGGGGAAGTCGGGTGGATGACGTATAGCACCCTCGCAAATTATGAATGGAAACCGATCTATAGGATACAGTTGTAGAAACCTATATTAGAAAATTATGGATATGGTTAAAAAAAGATGATATGAATGATTGAATATATATATATATATATATATATATATATATATATATATATATATATCGGGATATGAGATGAAAGCCTTAGGGATATGACTCTTTGATATGATATAATAGAAATGATGTCTCGAATTGATATATAAGGATATGAAAAGTGAATGTGAATCACGACATATAGATATGTAGTTGCAAGAGAGTAAGTATAAGATTTAGAATAGCATGACATGAGATTTATAAGATAGAATGTATATGTAAAATAACTTGATGTGACATATTGATGTGATGAAAAGAGTATACGATGAGATATGATGACTAGGTTTGATATGTCGTTATACGGATGCGAGTCGATAGGTGATAATTGATACTTTTGCCGGTCCTATGATATGAGATTGATACGGATGTGACCTGGGATATAGGTATATAGACATATATAATGTTGTGAATCATGTGTGATATGCCGTACGAGACGTTAGGTCCGTACCCTCATTGTTATATAGGTTGATAGGATCCCAAATTGCTTAATGCCGCCGTACGTTGGGTTACCGTACGTGATGAGCTTTAGCTGATGATTGATCCATACCCTTGATTAGAGGATGCCGTACGATGTATTGTACTTACCGGTGATTGGTTGGACCCGGCGGTTGTCCGGAGGATATCGGCCGGAGTCATGAGATGGATATAAGAGCCGATCAGAGTATGCGGCGCCTGAGATGAGATAGATATAAGGGCCGATCTGAGGATGCGATGCCTGAGGTATGAGGATTTATGTGTCGATACTGGACACGGGTTTTCATGATGTTTCGAGTGTCGGTGTTGGACACTCAGGTTCCATGATTTTGATGTGTCGTTGATAGACACACGTAGTTGATATCCTCATACATACAGATATACATTTTCATGATATGGTTTGTGTCATTGATGGACACGTAGATGATATTCACATGCATACAGGCACTGATTATATTGTTGGTATATATGGAGACACGGTCACCCTAGATATCATAGTATTACCTTTATGATATAGTTGACTTAGGAATCGTTGTTTTATTCGATTTCTACCTGATGATGTTTTCTACTCATGAGTTGGCAACTCACCCCCGTTGTGCCACAGTTCTTGCAGGTTGACCGCATAGATCAGTAGCGGTATCGCTGGCACACAGCTTGCATTCAGGTGATTTGCTTTGGTAGGTGGTACATGTGGGATCGTGCAACTCTTGTATTATTATTTCTGTTGTATCTAGTCAACTCCATCAATCAGAAACTAGTATTTGTATATGTAATAAGACTTAGCAAGACTTGTAATTGCGAGACTTAGAGCGATGGGTTATATGTTCGCTTGGTGGGTTGATGTCTTGCTTTATTCATTATTCTTTGTGTTGATTTTCGCCGTTGGGCATCGTATACATATATTCTGTCTTGCGTGGTTGTGATTCCGCCGATTAGCAAAGAGCTATCTCCCTCTTGGGGCAAGCTTTTTATATTATCATGTGTATATAGTTTTGGATTAAAATATACAAAGGAGGTGCTGCCCAAATTTTTAAAAGACGAAACATGTTTTTCAACTAGTAAAATCCACTTGCATTTTTCATGTTCCATCATCTATACATTTAAGAAAATGTTTGATTTTCATCATACCTTTATTTCAAAAATTCACCTCTTCTATTTCCTTAAAAGGGTTTAGATTTCTTGGCTTCGGCTTACTTGAATTACGTTACGCCTTTAGACATTGCATAGTTTAAGTGTCGGTCATAAACAATATTTTTGGGTCGTGACAGGAGGTGCAGTCGGTCCATGAGGAGGTGGAGCGGGTAGTGCGAGTCGTGGAGCAGGTGCTTGGATGGCAGGACGCTGCTGGTAAGTGATTGCTGTCCTGGGTACAGCATTTGGGTTATGTCTCCAAGGACAAGACCCAATGCCATGAGTAGTTGAGCCGCAGACTAAGCAAAGGCGATTTGCACGCCGGCGGTCTTTCACCAGATGTCCATCTCTCCTGCAGTTGGTACAAAAGGCTGGGTTGGGCCGGTTGTTCGGTACTCCCGGTCTCCTCGGCACAAATTGTGGCCTTGAAGAGGCTCCTCCTGCCATCTGAGTGGCAAGGCGCTTTATCCCGGCAGATTGAGGTTTGCCCCTTATTTTCACCATTGCCTTATATCTGCGGGCAGCTTTCAGAGCCAATTCGTGGGTTGGAGAATCCCCTGTAGCTAACGCAGCTTGGATCTTCGGATCTAACCCTTGTTGAAATCGACGGACTCTGATCTCATCCGTAGGTATCAAGTGTGCCGCGAATTTGTTAAGGTATTGTGTTAGCTTTGTAGTATGTGATATATGAAAATCGAAATATTGAGACGTATCTTACTGACTGAGCATGGTAAACTCAGCATCGTACTCATCTATTGACTTGGTCTACATCGAACACTATTGTAGATGAATAAATTGCTACTCCATGTCGAATCGGGCAGTCTCAGGGAAGTACTTTGCGTCAAACATATCTCGAAAAGTCCTCCATTCGATCGGCTGGGTGAGACGGCTTTCTTCTGCCTTCCACCAAACCCGTGCATTGTCAGTGAGTTGCAGTTTCACAACTCGAACCCAAACTATCTCTGGCACTTGTGCCGCTGCCAGATCATCTTCAATACTTTGAGCCAACTCCTCAGCTTCTAGAGGGCTTTCTTTTCCTGAGAATTACTTGGGGTGCAAAGCCCTGAATTGCTTTACTCCAGGTGCGCCCGCCTCTGGTCGGTTCATTAATATAGAAGTCTGCTGCTGTTGTCCTTCCAGAAAGCTGGGGATCGCCTCAAGCAAGATCATCTGCTCGTTAATCGGAGCAGCGACGACAGGTGTAAACGGTAGAGGTGGGAGAGTGTTGTTGATATTTGTGCTGGTGTTGTTTGGGGAATCCATAACCTTGAAAGAAAAATTTGGGTTAGGACAGATTCAAAATATATGGAATTGGAAGATTCAAGGAACATGAATTGTAAAGAATGTTTTCAGTTACTGGTTCTTGTGTTTTATTGCTTAGGACTTTATGCAGAACTAACCCGCATGTCCATGCAGAACTGACCTGCATGTCCATACAGAGCTGACCTACATGGGCCAACAATAAAACATGTCACGCCCCGCTTCCCAGTGTACGGGCAGAGGACGCGACGAGGCCGCTACGTATTTACTCAGAAGTATACACGCTAAGCTTATCTAAGCAATATAAAATAAAGTACATAAGAGACAAGATATAAATGAACATCAACTTTATTAATTAAACATTCTTTTTATAATACAGCTGAAATGTAAATACATGGAATGAAAGCAATGCCTAAACAATGGCATAACAGAAATGAAAATAAGTACAAGTAATCTAGAGCTCTGGGTCGAAGGCTATCTGCTCCAAGTCCTCGCTGCTGGACTATGTCTCCAGAGGGTCCGATCCACCTGACAACATTCCAAAGAAGAAGAGAAATAGGAATGTCGTCAGCGAACAATCGCTCGGTATGTCCCAAAGAATAGGTATAGACAGAATAGACAGAAGGAGAATATAACTTTTAAAGTTGTATTATATTGTTAACGCTGTTGTTTGTAGCTTGGTACAGACAATGCCAGTGTGTACGAGAGGAGTTCCACTATTCCTGAGACTAAGGTATACGGAGCATAAGGAATCGTTTAGCCATGGTACAGCGGCAATGGATATTCAGGTTAGGTGTATTATGGTTACAGTCTCGTACCACTTTTAACACCTTCCGTATAAATTTACCCCTTATAAACCCCACGATGTCTTGATTTCATTCTTTGTATTGTTTTGTCTTGTTATATAGATGGATGACTTGCTGAAACCATGATATCAGAAAATGGATGTAACTGGAGAATCATGTAGATGGAGGAATATCCATGGTTCGGTTCAGTCAAGTTGTATATTGAAATAGATTGTACAGACGGATTCATATTGAATTGTTAGATTGTATGTTTATACTTGAATCACATTCAAGTCAGATTGATTAGATTGAAGACACTTTTAAAAAGAACTTGAAATCCTGATTGTTTTGATGTTATCGGTAACTGCTGCACATGGATGGCAGGATTTGTGTTTTTTTCCAAGATAATTATCATGTTGATAACACCGTTTGTTAGATTGTCTACCTTAAATAGGCAAGCAGCCATATCTTCGGCTCTCTGAGGCTCAAGAGACTGGTCCCGCTTTAACCTATGTTTACTAGGGTCCTTATTGTAATTTAATATAACTCGAGGGGGTTTTATGTAAAATAGTTTTGGCATAATTTCAAAATACACCTTAAGAATTTAATTATCGTGTTTAAGGTTTTCATAGATTTATACTTTATAGATATGAAATTTCTAGTGAGTAGAACCTAATTTCATAATATATGGTATCTTATTGAAATATTACACTTGTGTTGTATTTGGATGGTATTTTCATATAATAGTGATTCCTTTGATTTTATAAAATATTAGAATATGTATATAATTAAAATAGGTATTTTGATAATAGATATATTTATATTTAATGAAAATAATTTATTTATTTCTTGTAGAAATCTCATTTTCTAAAGAAAAATGTATAAAAATTCTATCGAGATCGAATACTCCTTGCGGAGGTCTGCATATCGCTTTACTAAGTCCGAGAATGTGCGATAATCCGCACCATCCTGAACGGAGTCCCCAAAAATGGGTTGTAGAGGCGCAATTACATGGAAATTCTTAATACACATTTTAAAGAAAATGGTTTTGTAAGTTTAGGGTATTTATATGTAAAGTCATATTTTCTCGTATTCTATTGTCCCAAAATTCATCGTGGTGTGTCAAAAATGTGTGTTGTGGTGAGGTAGGTCACTATCTCATGAGTTATCTAAAGTTATAGTAAGAAAATAAGTTATTATGTCGAAACTTAAAATATATGGTATTTTTCTGTAAAAGTGCGATAAAAGTTACAAAAATGATTCTTTTAAGGTGAAACTTATTTTAATAGATTTATTAATGTTTGTTAAACAATATGTGAGAGCATGGTATGTTCTGGATTAAGAAAAGTTGAGTTTTGAAGGAAAAACCGAATCGGAAGTCGGATTAACTCCGCTTCCGTCGGGTTTTATGTTTTGAAAGTTTTAGAATTTGAGATGAGAGGGAAAGAAGGATTTACAAGCTTTAAGGAAAGGTGAGAGAAAGGTGAAGCTATGGAAGGTCTCGGGGCATCGTTTCGTCGCCGGAAACTGCTTGTATTGTTGCCGGAACTTCATCGGAGCTTCACCCTTCGCTAACTCCACTTGCACACTATTAGGACTTGAAAGTTTTTAATAGTTTTGGCAGAGAATTGTGTGTGAGGAGGGGTAAAATGGGGTGTGGTATTTATAGGAGAAATTAGAGTTTGGTGTGCTAAAGAATGCATTAAAATTGGATTAAAAGAGCATTTTATTGCTCTTTGGAATTGTGCAGAGTATACAAATAGCCTAGGGAAGGTGGGGTAGGCCAAAGGGTTGCAGGGGAAAAGAAATTGGAGCATTCCCGATAGTCTAGACCGGCGGTGCCAGGCTTTTTGCTCTTGTCGCTGGGCCAATACCGACGAGGGGTGCTGGGTTTTAGGCCACGTGTCGGTGTCGCTTGGTTTACTCTTGTGCATATGTTTGATTAATCAGTGTCTTTTCAGTTTACGTGTAGTGCACGTATAAACCCTTGGGCTTCTAAAAGATTTAAAAGAAAATAAAATAAAAAGAATATGTGGCTGATGGGATTCGATCACAGGAGCTACGTCACAGCAGTGCAAAGCTTTACCAATGCGCTACAAGTATTTTCTTGCTGTTCAAAAGCAAAACAAATTCTTATAGTACACACAGGATTGCAAATAACCCAATTGTACATGAAATTTGAAACAATTTTATGTACAATGAAATTGGAGTTATTACATCTGCTGAATTGTCCTTTGTACCAACCTTTTGTATATTGATCCTTTTTCAGTCCGGATGAAGTGATATCTCACATCGATGTGCTTAGTTCTGTTATGATACACCTGATCCTTTACTAAACATATAGCACTCAAGATATTACAAAATAACACAGCTTGATCTTGATGTAAGCTGAGATCACCGGCTAAACCTTTTAACCAGATGCCTTCTTTCGCTGCTTCCGTCAACGCCATATATTCTGCCTATGTAGTAGATAAGGCGACCGAAGGATGTAATGCAGCCTTCCAACTAACGATAGATCCAGCTAATATGAAAACGTAGCCAGTCACCGATCTTTTCCCATCAAGATCGGCTGCATAATCCGAATCAGAATAACCTGCTACTTCACAACAAATATCAACTCTTTCATAAATTAGACAAACATCGGCTGTCCCTCTGAGATATCGGAAAATCCGCTTCACTGCTTACCAATGCTCCTTTCTAGGCTGAGCCATATACCTGCTAAGACTAACTGTGTGTGTAATATCTGGCCTAATGCACATCATAGCATACACCAAACTTTCTATAACACTAGCATATGGGAATCGAGACATATGCTCTACTTCTTCTTCTGACCGAGGTGAGAGAATTGTTGAAATTTGAATATTAGCAGCTAATGGAGTACTCACAGGCTTTGCATCTAACATGTTGAACCTCTTCAACATCTTCTAAATGTAGCTCTCTTGTGATAAGAAACGCTTCCACTGCTTACGATCCCTAAATATCTCCATACCCAAAATTTTTCGAGCTGCTCTAAGATCCTTCATCTCAAACTCACCACTAAGAAGCACCTTTAATTTCTGAATCACCAATTTGTCTCGAGCTGTAATAAGCATGTCATCTACATATAGGAGTAAATAAATAAATGAGCCGTCCTCCAGTCTCCTATGATAAACGCGGAAATCATATGGACTCCTATTGTAGCTATGCTCCACCATGAACCTATCAAATCTCTTCTACTACTGCCTTGGGGACTGCGTTAACACGTACAATGATTTCCGCATCTGCAAACATGATCTTTCTTACTGTGAATAGTGAATTCCTCCGGCTAACTCATCAAGATATTCTCCTCTAACTCTCCATGAAGAAAAGCCGTTTTCATGTTGAGTTGCTCTAACTCTAGGTCTTGATGTGCTACAATAGCAAGCAACACACAAATATGCCTCACAATGTTGGTTAATCGGTTCTAAAGTCATGACATTCGCGCCCGTGGCGGAATTTGAAGACAACAATTTTTATTAATATAGAACCAATTAACCACTCAAGATCATTCATTTACATATCTAATTGCAAAAACAAAACTCAAGAGAGCATATCAAGAAGAGTAGAGTGGGCTATAGCCTTTATAGCATGTTCGTCTAATTGTGGAAGACCCTTTCTAAATTTTATGAGCTTCCGGATACATGTGATGGCCGACCGTCACGCCATAGATGATCCGCTGTGAAAGCTCCCAGCCTTAGCTCCAACTTCACTTCATAAGTGAAGCAACTCGCCCTATGAACTCGCTAGGTTATAGAGGGAGGCGATGTGGTCAAGAAATACACCCGCTTTCTTAATTCTCTTCTCTATTTTCGGATTTTCCATTGTAGACGAGGGCAAGCTTGAGAGGAAGAAGAAGACGAAGGAAGATAGCTTGTATGAAAAAATGAATTAATTTCTTTTCGTAATTACCATCTCATATATTAATATGAGAGCTCTTATATCACCCTCTCTCCTCTTTGTTGTCACACAAAGAGAGAGAGAGAGAGAGAGAGAGAGGGAGAGAGAGAAGGTCCTACCATCACAAGTTAACATATATGTGTGTGTGTGTTGATCGGTCATATTTATTGCACATTTTTACGGTCATTTTCCCTATTATTATTAATTACTAAATGGTGTTATTTATAATTCAAGAACATATGTGGGTTTATGTGGAAAAAGATTTTGTCATATATTTCTTAACTTATAATTAATATAATTTGGAGTTAAATGATTGCATATCTTATTCAAATAAATATCCATGAGTTTCTTAACCATTAAGTAATTTATTTGCAAATAAATTGTTGGAATATTTTTTCAAATAAAATAAATACTACTAATTATTTGATTTGAGATATTGTGCAGGTATTAAATTAACAAATCAATTCAAGACTACAAATATGATTAAGAGATCCAAATCAAATCAAATTAGCAAATCAAATCTGCCAAGTTTAGGAGCAAATTGAAGATTTTCGCAACTACAGAGATAAGACAATATTTTGAAGATTTTATCATTAGAAAGAGTTCCTGTAATCATGAGAAGAAAAAGGAAAAAAATTGAAGACGAGATTCCAACATAAGACGGTGGATCAGCGGCCGTATAATGCAATTGGCGGTGGATCGGCGGCTCAATCATGGCCATTTAATCAAATTTTTCATGGACATGATCGTTATTTCATATGAGTCGAGATGAGATCAAGGGTTTCAAGTTCTAGAGTCTATATAAAGGACCGAGCAACAATGAAGAAAGGATTATCTAGGGGTTTTTGTATTCTTGTATCTCTTCTTTTAGCCATTATTATTTTGTAGCAAGTTTGGAGTTATTAATAAAAGGCAGTTTATTTGATTTCTTGTCTCTTTAATTCTCTTGTAGTTATTGCACTTTTATTTTATTAGGTAGACGATTGTTTTCATGTTTTTTTTTTCATTCTTCCTTTTCTCCTTTCTTCTTTCTAATTGTTTATATGTAATGATACTCGATGGCTGCTCCTCGCTATCATGAGGGCCTAAGTAGTTAACATAATTATCATTCTTCATTTTTTCTCTCTTCTTTTTTATTTTAATGATTTTAATGGATGAGTAATTTTCTCGCTTGTTAGGGTTAAGGAAATGGGAGTTTGAGCGGTGGAAAAATCCCTTATACTTTCCCTTTACCCAACATATGAATGTAAAACTTTTTCAAAAATAAACCACATCTCTCCCCTTTTGAGCACTCTATACTCCATGATAGTTGCGACCCAATTTTCGAGATAAGTTGTAAGAACTTTGCTAAAGGTTTGAGATAATAGTAATTAATGGAAGAACAAGGATCAATAAAAAGAATCCCTAATACCCCTTTATGAAAGTATGTTTTAGCATCTCTACAATATTCAATGAGCATCAAGTATGCAATTTTAAAAAATTAGAGGTCTAAGCACACTAAATAAGAATCGAACTAGAGAATTAGGGTTTTATAGTTAGCAAACAAGGTTCTAATCTAAGTAAAGAGACTCTACAACCTTTGTAGTCTAGTCCTTCGCTTCTAAATCTCCAAATAGTAGCCCCTAGAACTCTTTTTTAATTTCACTTGAAAAATGGATCGAGCTTACTTGTAGTCTTGATCGTCGAAAATGATCCATCTTGAGGTAACTCTCACTCAAGCTCACACTTCACTAATCAAGGTATTAGTGAAATTAACAACCTATACTAATGGGCTAGAAATGTAGGTTGATGAAGTAGGAATTTTTCTCACTAGAAATATTTCTTTCTTTTTACTTTTTGTCACCCTAGAAAACTAGTGAAGAGATGAAGAAGGAGATAAACTTGGAATGATGAGAGAGTGAACCATTTAGAGTTCAAGAGATAAGATTAGATAGAGATTGTAAAATATCTATGAATAAAACAAAGAATAAGGGGTGAGTCATGGCTTCTCAAGGCTTCTTGAAGCATTGACTCATTCTTTTCTTCATTAATTCATTAATCCATACAATTATCTTCTCATCTTTAACTCTTGTATGATTCTCATACATCCAAGTTACATGTATCATCAACCATGACACATTACACACACACACACATATAATTATTAAATCAATACTTGATTCAATAATCCGGTTATATCATATATAACAGGCTAATATCAAATATATATATATATATATATATATCAAATTATTAAATCAACACTTGATTCAATAATCTGGTTATATCACATATAATTGGCTAATATTCAATATTAGTTAATATATATATGTATATATATACATATGTATGTATATATATCAAATGTATCTATATCAATCATATATATGTATTTATATATATATCTATCATATATATATATATATATATATATCATATATATGTGTATATATATCTATCATATGTGTGTGTGTGTGTATCAAATTATTAAATCAACATTTGATTCAATAATCCTGTTATATCATATATAACTTGGCTAATATCAAATATATTAATATACATATATAAATCAAATCATTAAATCAACACTTGATTCAATAATCCGGTTATATCATATATAACCGGCTGATTTCATATAACGCTAGATTAGAATACGGTATCATATACTCGTATTTAATCAAGATTCCACACATATCTCCATACGTGCCCTACTTCGTTTCGCTTGAGCTAGGAAACCCCTATATGGGACTCTAAAGATTCGTCAATACGCCGGCAGTAGGTAATGATCACATCAGATACCCATAAGCCGTCAGCGATACTAGCTGGACGTATCGGCTATCCAGGTATTGAAAGAATAGAAGATCAACAAGCAAACCTGTCCAAACTCCTGTAGAGCCTATAAGCAACAGTTACCGTACAGTCCGTTCTCTTCGTCTGATATGTCGCATATCGATTCTGGGGGGTGGAATCGTCAGACCCCCTAACTCGATAAGTCATGCTGATGTATGGCCTATAACCTTTTGAGAAACTACTGATAACACTTATCAATAAATCTCATCAGCCCTGTCTAGGGACTTGCTGTTATAACCAATTAAGCATAGTGCAACATCAACTCCTAATACCGGGAGAGACGAAACCCCTTCTATTTCTCACTGCCTTTATGTGACTCAAGACTGTACCCAAAAACCACCTGTTTGCACGACTCCTTTGAGCCGTGGTAGGGAGGAAATCAAAGTACAGTGGGAACCACACAAGACACTATGACGATCTCGGGTCTACAGACTAACCTGTACAAGTGTCACCAAAGAACTGCTATCTGACGATAGGTATAGTACCATCTAGGAGTTCTCAGCGAGTCCTGTTCAGTGTACCCATTCTCTGATGAGCACCTATGTACAATCTTTGATGTCCAACACCAATGGTTATGAGATCAACCATCTCCCCATACAGGGTCAAGAAACGTACACACTAGTTTACTCTAGAATATCGATGCCCTGTCATGATACTCTCTTGACTAGGAACTGTTAAAGGATGTGCTTATAGACTACACAAGCCCCACTAGTATGATCTGCATCATAGTCCTTGTAGTCAAGCCAACATCCTAAGGGTTTTATCAACATGTATCAAAAATACAGTAAACTAAAACAAGTGTATAAGTTAAGATAAAGAGCAACCAGATAGTATACTATCATGTCGAGTAAGAAAGTCTTCTATATATATGTCCAAGCATTCACTATAATATAAAATAATGGCCTCTAGGGCATATATATTCCTGACAATCTCGCACTTGCACTAAGGCCAGTTGTTGTAGTATCGCATATCTAACATCCCAAAAAGTCTCTCGAACTGTATCTGGGGGAGGGCCTTTGTGAGTGGATCCGTTGTGTTGTCCTTTGTATCTACTTTCTTGACCTTGATCTCACGGCGATCAGCTATCTCCCGGACGGATCAGGTGATACCGCCTCAGAATATATCTAGATCGCTGATGGGACTGGGGTTCCTTGACCAAAGCCACAGCTCCATTATTATCACAATACAAAGGTATTGGATCTTCAAAGGATGGAACCACTCCAAGTTCATTAATGAACTTTTTCATCTAGACAGCCTCTTTGGCAGTATCGTTAGCAGTGATATATTCAGCCTCCATCGTCGAGTCTGTAACGGTATCTTGCTTGAAACTCTTCCAACATACTTCCCCTCCATTAAGGGTGAAGACAAAGCCCGAGACAGACTTGCTATCCTCCTTATCACTCTAGAAGCTCAAATCGGTACAGTACTCCACTTAGAGGTCTCTGTTACCATACACCAAGAATATCTCTTTAGTCCTTCTCAAGTACTTAAGAATGTTTTTCACAGCTATCCAGTGCTTCTTCCCTGGATCTGATTGATACTTACTTACCACATTAAGTGCGTAATCTATATCCGATCCGGTGGATAACATCGTATACATGATATACCCAACTGCAGAAGCATAGGGTATCACGTACATGCGAGCCTTCTCTAGATCAGTCTTGAGAGACATTTCTTTGGAGAGAGTGATTCCTGAACCAGCGGTTAAATTACCACGCTTAGAATCTTCCATACTAAGTCTCTTTAGTATAGTGTTTATGTACCTGGATTGGGACAATCCTAACATCCTATTAGATCTATCCCTACAGATCTTTATCCCTGGGATGTAGGAGGCATCACCCAGATCTTTCATGGAGAACTTTTATGATAGGAAGAGTTTGACCGAGTGCAGCATAGAAACATCATTTCCTATCAAGAGTATGTCATCCACGTACAATACGAGGAAGACAACCTTACTCTCCATAACCTTTTTATATATACATGGTTCATCTACATTTTTGATGAAATCAAACTCTTTAACTGCCACATCAAAACAGATGTTCCAGCTCCGCGATGCCTACTTTAATCCATAAATTGATTTAAGCAGCTTGCACACCTTTCCACTTCTCCCACTGTCTACGAAGCTCTCTGGTTGTGTCATATACACGCTCTCTTCTAAATCACCATTTAGAAAGGCGGTCTTGATGTCCATATGCCAGATTTCATAGTCATGGTATGCAGCAATGGCAAGTAGGATCCTGATGGACTTAAGCATAGCCATTGGAGAAAAGGTCTCATCATAGTCGACACCTGGTCATTGACGAAAACCTTTTGCTACAAATCTAACTTTGAAAGTCTCAACCTTCCATCTACATCAATTTTCTTTTTGAAGATCCACTTACTCCCAATGGGTTTTACCCCTTCAGGAGAAACTTCCAAAGTCCATACTTTTTTGGTGTACATTGATTCCATCTCAGATCGCATAGCATCCAGTCATTTCATAGAGTCCCCACTTGTGATGGCCTGCTCGAAACTAGTTGGGTCATCATCTTCCATGATGCAATCCTCGCTACCACCGTCTCTGAGAAAACCGTAGTATCTCTCAGGTGGGTGAGAAACCCTACTAGATCTGCGGAGTAGCTGAGGTTCGTTGGGGACTATTGAATCCTCCGGTTCTACCAAATCTTCTATTGCGGCTTGTGTTTCTGGAACTTCTTCCAGCTCTACCTCATTACCACTAATTTGTTTTACAAGAAATTTCTTTTCTAAGAAAGTGGCATGTTGAGCATCGAGCACTCTTTGTTTCTCAATGTGGTATAATAGATATCCATGTGAATTCTTTGGATATCCCACAAACTTGCAAAGAACTGATCGTATTTCGAGTTTTTCCGGATTCTGTTTTTTAATATAGGACGGACAACCCGATATTTTAACTTGTTTAAGATATGGTCTCTTTCCACTCTATATCTCATATGGTGTTTTAGGCACGGATTTTGATGGAACTTGATTCAATAGGTATGCAGCTGTCTCAAGTGTATAACTCGAAACGGAAATAGGTAACTCAGCAGTACTCATCATAAAGCGCACCATATCCAATAAGGTGCTATTCCTCCGCTCTGATACACCATTGTGTTGTGGTGTATACAGAGGAGTAAGATGAGAGAGAATCCCATTCTCTTTTAAATAATCTCGGAATTCCGTGCTTAAGTATTTACCTCCTTGATCAAATCGAAGGATTTTAATACTTTTACCCGTCTGGTTCTCTATATCGCTCTTATATTCCTTGAATTTCTCAAAAGCTTTAGATTTGTGTTTCAATAGTTACACATGTCCGAATCTTGAGAGATTATCGGTGAATGTAATGAAGTACGAGGAACCATTCCTGGCATGTATAGACATAGGACCACATACATCACTATGTATTAGCCCTAAGAGTTCAGTAGCTCTTTCTCCGTGTCCCATAAACAGAGTTTTGGTTATCTTACCTTTGAGACATGACTGACAAGTTTCATAAGATGTAAATTCGAACGGATTCAAATATCCATTTTTATGCAACTTACCTAGTCTGGTCGTATTGATAGGACCAAGTCTACAATGCCACAAGAAGACTTCGTTCATTTCGAAACTTTTCCTCTTATGTGTGTTCTGTATATTTAGAACTGTATTTTGATTTAGAACGTATATACTATTACACAATGTACCAAACCCAATCAACACTTGATTTAGGAAAATATTCATAACATTTTTCTCTAATGCAAAGTTATATCCTTCTTTTCTAATAAAGAAACGAATATTATATTGCACATCATCAACGGTACGAAATAACAGTCGTTCAAAACCAATGTATTACCATTTGGCAATATAAGGTGATATTCGCAGATAGTTTCGGCAGCAACAATTACTCCTTTCACTACTCTGAAAGTCATATCACCCTTTCCCAGCTCTTTACTTTTCTTTAACCCTTGTAACAAATTACAAATATGGGATTCTGATCCGGTATCTAATACCTAGGACGTAAAGCAGGCTGAGAAAAAGTTCTCAATAACTAACACACCCGAAGAAGATGCATCAGAATGCTCTTTCTTCATTCGGGATGCGTGGAAATCCTTGCATTCCCTTATCCCTTTCCCAGACTCATGACCGTTGTCATAAGATAGAGCGGAACCAACGTTCCCCAGCCTAGTATAATAAGCGGGTAGGTCAATACATCCATATTATTACCTTGATTAAAGCGTGACATGGTCGCTGCCTGGAGAGAGAGAAGAAAACACTTTAGTGTGCACTCTTGCAAGATTGGACTGGTTATTATCTTCTCTAATCAGGATGGCTCCCACTGTTTTTATCAAATCATCATTCAAATCCTAAAAGGTAAGATTAGCCGGGATTAATTACACCCTACAAGTTTGCTGTAGGGTTGCTAGGCACTCTCACAAGGTTCTACGAGGCATCAACCATGCCCGATTAAAAATTTAGCCGTGCCGAACAACCCAAAGCCGGATCTTTAAACTAGAGTTTAGGTGAAAACAAGCATGTTAAACTCTTTAACACTAAGTGAGAGGGATTACAACCTTTGTAGATCCGGTCCTTCACTTCTTAAGCTCCGTGTAGATGTCTCCTTCGCTGCGATCGTGAACTCCGAACTCTAGAGAAGCTCCACATGAAGAACGAACGTGCTTGCTTCGATGACTTCGAGGCCGAAGATGATCTACGTCGGGGAGACACTAACTCAAGCTATTCCTTCACTAGGTCATGAACTTTGTGAAGAGAACACACTCTACTACATGGCAAGTGGTAGAGGATGAAGAAGTAGGAGGTGGGCTCACTTTAGAATTGATTTTCTCACACTTTTTCTCAAACTCCATTGAAGCTAGAAAGCTTTTGTTGAATGAAGAAGAAGAAGAAGTCTAATGAATAATTCATCCAAATGAAAACTTATCCAATGAATTATTGCACCATGGATGAGTTAAGCCCTCATGCTTAACTCATGTAGAGAATTAACCAAGGTATGAGATTAAGGATTGGGTTAACTAATATCTTAAGGAATGACAAAAGAGTTGACTTTGTCAATGTTTCTTCAAGCTTCATGAAGCTTGATAACTTTGACCAAAGTCTCATCTCTTTTGTTAATTGTTAGGAAATTAGTAAACCCTAATTTAACCTTGATTTGGTTTAAGTCTCATACACCCAACTTGTATGTATCATCAAGCATGATACAAACATGTACACTTGCATATATCACATATAAACAATGTGCACAATCTAGTGAGAAAATAAATCATAAGTGAGCTAATACTAGTTAATGTAATGTAATATATCAAATATATAATTATACATTAAATTATTAAATCAACTCTTGATTTAATAACCCGGCTATAACCGACTAATATCATGTGTAACAATTTATCGAATCAACACTTGATCCGATAACCCGGCTATATCGCATACAACCGATCAATGTCTCGAATCGTGAGAATAGAATACGATATCTCATATCGTATTAATCTCGGTCCCGCACATATCACATATGTGCTCCTACTCCGTTTCTCTTGAGCCAGGAAACTCCTGTGTAGGACTCTAAAGACTCGTCAATACGCCAGCAGTAGGTGATAATCATATCAAACACCCACAAGCCGCAAGCGGTCTGCTAAACGTAACGGCCACCCGGGTATTGAGCGATCAGAAGATCAACAAGCAAGCCTGTACATTCTTCTGTGAATCCAATCAGTAACACTCCCGTACAGTCCGGTCTCGTCGTCTGATATGTCGCATATCTCGCCTAGGGGTGGTAAACGTCAGACCCCAGTAGCTCGATAAGTCGTGTGGATATGAGGTCTATAACAGTTCGAGAAACTACAGATAGCACTTACCAGTAAATCTCAGCAACCATGGCCAGGGATTTCCGGTTATAGCCAATCGAACACAGCGCAACATCAACTCCCTATACCGGGAGAGACGAATCCCCTCCTATCGCTCATTGCCTCCATGTGATTCGGGACTGTACCCAAAAGCCACCTTTTTACACGCCCTCTTGGACGTGGTATGATGGAAATCAAAGCACAGTGGGAATCACACAAGACTCTATGACGATCTCGGGTCATACAGACTACTCTGTACCAGTGTCACCGGAGAACTGCCATCTGACGTGAGATATAATACCATCCGGGAGTTCTCGGCGAGTCCGTCCAGTGTACCCAGTCTCTACTGAGCAACCGTACACCATCCTTGATGTCAAACACCGATGGATATGGGATCATTCATCGCCCATCATATGGGTCAAGATGCGTATACGCTAGTCTACTCTGGTGCATCGATGCCCTGTCTCGATACACCCTCGACTAGGAACAGTTATAGGATGTACTCGTCGACTACCGTGGCCCCACTAGTATGATCTCATCATAGTCCCAGTAGTCGAGTACATATCCTAAGGGCTTTATCAACACGTAATATAGAGACAATCAGAGTACATGTTAAGATAAAGTGCAACCAGATAGCATACTATCATGTCGAGCAAGAAAGTCCTCCCTATATATGTCCTAGCATCCACTACAATATATATCGTATGTACAGTAATGGCCTCTAGGGCATACATATAACTAACAATCTCCCACTTGCACCAGGGCTATCTGTTGTGGTATCATATACCCAACAATTAGCTGTGGTTGAAGTATCTCATACTCAGCCTTCCCATAAAAGTCTCTACTGGGAAAAAGGCCTTTGTGAGTGGATCCGCGCTGTCGTCCTCTGTGTCTACTCTCCTAACCTCGATCTCCCTGGAGATCAACCATCTCCATGATCTGGTGATACTGCCTAAGAATTATATCTAGATTTCTGATGGGACTGTAGTTCCTTGGCATAAGCTACAGCTCCATTGTCACACAATGGTAGGAACGAAGTTCATCTCATGAACTTATATATATCCAGACTGCCTCTTTGGTAGCATCTTTGGTAACGATGTATCTTTCTTTTAATCGTCAAGTAAGTCACGGTATCTAGCTTGGAACTCTTCCAACATACCGTCCCTCCTCTGAGGGTAAAGACAATGCCTGCGACTGACATTCAGTCGTCCTTATCACCCTAGAACCTTTCCAGTGATTCTCTCCAGGATCGATTGATACCATCTCACCACAACTAGTGAGTATCCTAACATCCAATTAGATCTATCTCATAGATCCAAAATCCAGGATTTAAGAGGTATCACAATGATCCTATATGGAGAATCCTTGTGATAAGCGGAGATTGACCGAGCGTAGCATAGGAAACTCCTTCCCTATCAAGAGTATGTCATCCACGTACTCTACGAGGATCACCACCATACTCCCTACTACCTTTTTGTATATACAAGGTTCATCTACCATTTTGATGAAGTCAAACTCTTTGACTACTACATCAAAACAGATGTTCTAACTCCGCGATGCCTGTTTTATCACATAAAATATCTTGCACACGTTTCCGCTGCTCCCACTGTCTACGAAGCCCTTTGGCTGTGTACTTATAGACGCTCTTTTCTAAAACATCATTTAGAAAAGCTGTCATGACACCCAACCGCCAGATATCGTAGTCATGGTATGTAGCCGTGGCAAGTAGGATCTGGATGGACTTAAGCATAGCTTTAAAACTCTCAACTTTTCCATGTACACCAAGTAATATTCTCAAGATATACTTGCTCCTGATGGGGATTTAACCCTTCAGATAAAGCAACCAAAGTCCATACTTTGTTGGTGTATAAGGATTCCATCTCAGATCGATAAGCATCCAGCCATTCTTACAGAGTCCCACTCCTGATAGCCTGCTCGAAACTAGTTGGGTCATCATCTCATGATGCAATCCTCGCTCCCACTGTCATAGAGAAACCGAAGTATCTCTCAGGTGGGTGAGGAACCCTACTAGATCGGCGGAGAGGCTGAGGTTCGTTGGTAACTATTGAATCTTTTGGTTCTACCAAATCATCTGCTGTAGTTTGTATAGCTGGAACTCTTTCCAGTTCTACCTCATGACCACTAATTTCTTCACAAGAAATTCCCTTTCATAAAGGTGGCATGTTGAGAAATAAAACACTTTTGTTTCTCGGTTTGGCAGAAGATATTCCCTTGCGAATGCTTGGGATATCCAACAAACTTCCACAGATCTGACTTTACCTCGAGCTTGTCCGGATTTTTCTTTTCAGACATAGGCCGGACAACCCCAAATCTTAACATACTTAAGATATGGGCTCTTCCCATTCCATATTACATATGAAGTGGTAGGCAACTGATTTGATTTGAACCCTATTCAACAGGTATGTAGCTTCTCAAGTGCATAACTCCCAAAAGGAAATAGGAAACTCAGTAGTACTCATCATATAGCACACCATATCACATAGGGTGCTATTGCTCCGCCCCGATACACCGACGTGCTATGGTATATACGGAGGAGTAATGCTGAGAGAGAATCTCATTCTCCTTTAGAATAGTCCAGGAATTCCGTGCTCAAGTATTCTCCTCCTTGATCTCATCAAAGGACATAATACTTATACTCGTTTTTGGTTCTCTACTTCTAACTTATATTTTGTGAATATCTCAAAAGGTTCGGACTTGTATTTCAACGGGAACATATGTCTGAATCTTGAGAGATCATCAGAGAATGTAATGAAGTACAAAGAACTGGTCTTGGCATGTGTAGACAGGAGACTTTCATACATCAACATGTATCAATCCCAAGAGTTCACTAACTCTTTCTCTGTTTCCAATAAACAGAGCTGTGGTCATCTTATCTCTGTGACATGACCGGCAAGTTTCACAAGATGTCAATTCAAATTAATTTAAATATGCATCTTAATGTAACTTTAGCTAGTCGGGTCGCATTGATATGACCTAGTCTACAATGCCTCAAGAAGGATTCGTTCATTTCTGAACTCTTCCTCTTGTGTGTGTTCCGTATACTAAGAACCGTAGTTTGATTTAGAACGTCAATGCTTTTAGATAACGTGCCTGAACCGATCAACTCTTGATATAGGAAATGTTCAAAATATTATCCAACAATACAAAATTATATCCTTCTTTATCTAAATAAAGAGACTGATATGATTTTGTATATCAGGTTCGGTATCTAATAACATTTGTTCAGAATCAATGTATTCTGGTAATACAGGGTGATAGTGACCAACAGACTTGGCTGCAACACTTACACCGTTTCTATCTCATGAAACTTATCACCCGTTCTCAGTTCTCTACCTATCTTTAGCCTATGTAACAGATTACATATGCGGGATCCTGATCCGGTATCTCATACCCAGGACGTAAAGGATACTGAGAAACAGTTCTCTGTAATGAACACACCCGAAGAAGATGCATCGGCATGCACTTTCTTCGTTTGGGGGGCACGGGAAATCTGGTATTCCCTAATTTCCTGCTCTGTCTTATAACATTTATAAGTTGGAGCGGGACCAACGTTCCCCAGCTCAGTATAACAAGCGGGTTCGGTCAATACATCCGTATTTTTATCTTGATTAAGGCGTGATATGGTCGCTACCTGGAGAGAGAGAGAGAAGAAAACACTCAGCGTATGCTCTTGCAAGATTAGATTGGTTATCTAATATATCTAATCAGGATGTCTCCCACTGTTTTAATCAAATCTTCCTTCAAACCCTAAAAGGAAAGACTAGCCGGGATTAATTACACGCTACAAGTTCGCTAATCTTTCAGCCAGGCCAGTGTCGGTACTTTGAGGGAGGTCCCCCGTGCTTTCGCACTAACCTAATTAAAGTAAACCTCGTTTTCCCAGAGGCGTAACCCCGTTAACACCTTTCTAGACACCTACTTGATCGGCTAATTGTAATGTGTAAAACTCTCCCAGGAGTAACTCTTACTCGCAGCGGGTATCGGGATCCAACTATCTCATAGAAGGTATGCAATCTCATTGCAAATTTCAACACTTGAAATTCCCAATAATATTTTACCCCTAGCGTGCTATGACCTTGACGCATGCCAAACAACCCATAGTCCGCTAGTCAAGTTCAACCCGTACATTTCTTGATTGAATTAAACCCACCCGCACGACCCTTGACGCATGCTAAACAACGCCGTACGAATACCCTAATATAATCACATCGTATGCTAGCAGATAAGCACTAGTTAGCTACCGTACACTACGCCTTGACGCATGCCAAACTACCGCAACACGAATACTAAGTAGTACTTATCTGAAATGACGGAGGGCTATGCAGGTTTTTGAGAAAACCATGAGCGTAATGAACTTGATATCGTTGTAGAATCGAGTGATTTTAAATGGAGTGTTTTTTAGGCTTTTCTAGTTTTGCTAAAGGGGTCACTCCCGGTGAAGGGATCGTCGGCCCTTTCCTCATCGAATAAGGTGCAGGATATTTCACAAATATCACTATGCAAAGCAAAAACTATAGAAGCAATCAAAAGACAAACCAAGTTTGTAGCATCTGCTAGTTTCACTAAAGAGGTCACTCCCGGTGAAGGGATCTCGGCTCTTTCCTTATCGAATAAGGTGCTGGATGTTCTATAAGGAACACCGCTATGCAAAGCAAGAAATAGAGCTACCAGTTTTTTTAAACAAGTTTCTACAACATCTTAGGTTTCTTTTATTTCATTAATGAAGTCCCATTTTAATATGCTTCACAAGCATCAGATTTGAAACGAAATCTGCAATATAACATATATCTCATATATATAATATAAACATTCGTCTCAGGCAGTAATATGATCTCATCACAGAACATTGCAGCAGAAGAATATATATGAAATATTGGATATACTAGGACGTCCGTGTTTTCAATATGAGCCTGTATAAAACACGGGTTCCACGGTCGCGATGAATAGCCAAACCCACATCCCTAGACCCCTACGAGAGCGGCAAGCAACACTGCCAATTCTAGGCTTAGGAGACCCGGTCTCGACTCCTCGAGATGGTCTCCTACTGGACCCCAGAACCCGGTTACTTGTGCTCCGCACCTTGGGTCTACCTAATGCGGAAAAGTAAATAATATACAATGGTGACATCATCCTCAGCCCGGAAGTGCCCCAATAAAAGAATATTACATACAAATGAATTTTACATGAATGAAAAAGAAAAACTCTCATCTCACATAAAACCCCCCCGGCTATTAAAACGTGACGATCCAATATAACATATCACAGCAACACATAATATCTCATATCATCAACGTAAGAAAGTATGCGTATCCCGATTTTCGTTGACGTATAGCAACGAAGCCGGCGATACACCACATACTACGCTTACAGTCACAGAAAAGAAAGCGTAAAACTACAACAGTTGGAATCCGCAACTTCCTTAGACATCACATGCCTAACTAAATGAATTCCTTAGACATCACATGCCTAACAATTATAAACCCCGCATTTTAGTCTCATTATCGAAAACTCTTTTCAATATTAAGTCGGGTAATTAAACAAGATTCCCGACATATTTGATCGAATGTTCGTCGCAAACTTTAGTAGACGGCCGCACCCTCGGATGCCGTCGACGAAGTGCACTAAGGCGGAACACCGCTGCCGCAAGCACCCGAACAAATGCTTTTGGCGACGGGGTTCTCCTACAGTCACTTGGTCGGGGCTATGGGGCGTGGCTATCTATTAAGTCTACCCGGCGAGTATCCGCGTACACTACGTGATTGCAACGGACTTTTGATCACATCAAAATTCCGTGGCTACCGATCATCTGAGACTAAACTGCTATGTTTATAACATTCAAATTAGTTATCTCATAACTACTTGTGGATTCCAAATATTGTATCACATTCCAGATAAATAGACAATGTCAAACTTTCTGATCGAATAAACAAACACCCAAGATTTCCCCAATATATCTCAACACTTGAAATCAGTTTAAAAAACATCCATCACATGCCACAGTACCAATGGTCCAGCCGTAGAAGGGTCAAGCCAACGCCTCACATGTGGCACGCCGTACTGCCACAAACCCTAAGGTTTAGAGGCAGTTCAAGACGGTCACATAATCGAGTTAAGGTTTGTTGTCTTCTAGAGGGTCCACCGCGTTACTTGCACGACTTAGAACGTTCTTAAACAACGGAAAAATCCAACTTTTGAAAAATTTTCCGACAGGGGAAAAAGTGAGTTATTGATATCCGTTCGAACTTTTTAACAGTTTCTAAAAATTATCCGGAAAAAACTACGAAGTTTTATTATCCGATCGAATCAACGAGTCCCCAATACAACCCTAGAAAACTCAACACTTGAGTAAAAATAAAAATATCCCAAAAGAATCAGGAAAACCGTACGGACATTACTGTGCAGAAATATAACATTAATTAGCCTCTACGGCCGCGGAACCGCCACGGGACCCATGCTCCTGCCGCGGTTCCGCGGCGTCTTAGGCGAATTACCATGTAATTTTTTACACGTGTCCATATAATTCCCTGCTGATTTTTTAAAGTATTTTTAATTCATAAAAAATCACATTTTTGAAAAATTTACAGAGAAGGGTTCAAATTAGGGTTTCGGGTTTCGATCGGACTTTAAACTTCGCTCCGACTTCGCCTAAAGCTCTAGCTTAGCTCTGATACCACTGTAGGGTTGCTAGGCACGCTCACAAGGTTCTACGAGGCATCAACCATGCCCGATTAAAAATTTAGCCGTGCCGAACAACCCAAAGCCGGATCTTTAAACTAGAGTTTAGGTGAAAACAAGCATGTTAAACTCTTTAACACTAAGTGAGAGGGATTACAACCTTTGTAGATCCGGTTCTTCACTTCTTAAGCTCCGTGTAGATGTCCCCTTCGCTGCGATCGTGAACTCCGGACTCTAGAGAAGTTCCACAAGAAGAACGAACGTGCTTGCTTCGATGACTTCGAGGCCGAAGATGATTTACGTCGGGGAGATACTAACTCAAGCTATTCCTTCACTAGGTCATGAACTTTGTGAAGAGAACACACTCTACTACATGGAAAGTGGTAGAGGATGAAGAAGTAGGAGGTGGGCTCACTTTAGAATTGATTTTCTCACACTTTTTCTCAAACTCCATTGAAGCTAGAAAGCTTTTGTTGAATGAAGAAGAAGAAGAAGTCTAATGAATAATTCATCCAAATGAAAACTTATCCAATGATTTATTGCACCATGGTTGAGTTAAGCCCTCATGCTTAACTCATGTAGAGAATTAACCAAGGTATGAGGTTAAGGGTTGGGTTAACTAATATCCTAAGGAATGACAAAAGAGTTGACTTTGTCAAAATTTCTTCAAGCTTCATGAAGCTTGATAACTTTGACCAAAGTCTCATCTCTTTTGTTATTTGTTAGGAAATTAGTAAACCATAATTTAATCTTGATTTGGTTTAAGTCTCATACACCCAACTTGTATGTATCATCAAGCATGATACAAACATGTATACTTGCATATATCACATATAAACAATGTGCACAATCTAGTGAGAAAATAAATCATAAGTGAGCTAATACTAGTTAATGTAATGTAATTTATCAAATATATAATTATACATTAAATTATTAAATCAACTCATGATTTAATAACCCGGCTATAACCGACTAATATCATGTGTAACAACTTATCGAATCAACACTTGATCCGATAACCCGGCTATATCGCATACAACCGATCAATGTCACGAATCGCGAGAATAAAATACGGTATCTTATATCGTATTAATCTCGGTCCCGCACATATCACATATGTGCTCCTACTCCGTTTCGCTTGAGCCAGGAAACCCCTGTGTAGGACTCTAAAGACTCGTCAATACGCCGGCAGTAGGTGATGATCATATCAAACACCCACAAGCCGCAAGCGGTCTGCTAAACGTAACGGCCACCCGGGTATTGAGCGATCAGAAGATCAACAAGCAAGCCTGTACATTCTCCTGTGAATCCAATCAGTAACACTCCCGTACAGTCCGGTCTCGTCGTTTGATATGTCGCATATCTCGCCTAGGGGTGGTAAACGTCAGACCCCAGTAGCTCGATAAGTCGTGTCGATATGAGGTCTATAACAGTTCGAGAAACTACTGATAACACTTACCAGTAAATCTCAGCAACCCTGGCCAGGGATTTCCGTTTATAGCCAATCGAACACAGCGCAACATCAACTCCCTATATCGGGAGAGACGAATCCCCTCTTATCGCTCATTGCCTCCATGTGATTCGGGACTGTACCCAAAAGCCATCTTTTTGCATGCCCTCTTGGACGTGGTATGATGGAAATCAAAACACAGTGGGAATCACACAAGACTCTATGACGATCTCAGGTCATACAGACTACTCTGTACCAGTGTCACCGGAGAACTGCTATCTGACGTGAGGTATAATACCATCTGGGAGTTCTCGGCGAGTCCGTCCAGTGTACCCAGTCTCTACTGAGCATCCGTACACCATCCTTGATGTCAAACACCGATGGATATGGGATCATCCATCGCCCATCATATGGGTCAAGATGCGTATACGCTAGTTTACTCTGGTGCATCGATGTCCTGTCTCGATACACCCTCGACTAGGAACAGTTATAGGATGTACTCGTCGACTACCGTGGCCCCGCTAGTATGATCTCATCATAGTCCTAGTAGTCGAATACATATCCTAAGGGCTTTATCAACATGTAATATAGAGACAATCAGAGTACATGTTAAGATAAAGTGCAACCAGATAGCATACTATCATGTCGAGCAAGAAAGTCCTCCCTATATATGTCCTAGCATCCACTACAATATACATCGTATGTACAGTAATGGCCTCTAGGGCATACATATAACTAACAATTGCTACTCTAAGGGAGTCTCGCTGTGTTTTCGCATGGAACTAATTAAATAATCCCGTTTCCGCAGGGGATAACCCCGTTAGCACCTTTCTTAGACACCTACTGGATTAGCTAATTGTAAAATAGAAAACTCTCTCAGGAGTAACACTTACTCGCAGTGGGTATCGGGATCCAACTATCACATAGAAGGTATAAAATCTCATTGCAAATTTCAACACTTGAAATTCCCAATATCTGTTTTTACCCCATGCGGTCTATGACATTGACAAGGTCAACAAACCATAAACCGCAAGTCAAGTTCAACCCGTCATTTCGTGACTGAATTAGACCTATCCGCATGACCCTTGACAAGGTCAACAAGGTCGTACGACCACCCTAACCAATCACATCAACATGCGGTAAAAAAGCACTAATCAGCTACCGAACACTATGCCTCGACAAGGTCGACAAACACAGCACGAATACTAAATAGTACCTATCTGAAATGACGGAGGGCTACGACTGATTTTGAAGAAAATATTTAACGTAATGAACTTGATATCGTTGTAGAATCTAGTGATTTAAAAAAAGGAGTGGTTTAAGCTCCGCTTTCAAAATCGAGTAGTTTTCAAAAAAAACCGAGTGGGTTGTAGTATATGCTAGTATTTGCTAAAGAGTACATTCTCGGTGAAGGGATCTAGGCTCTTTTCTTATCGAACGAGGTGCTTGATATTCATAATGGAATA
The DNA here is from genome assembly GCA_030015575.1 of Agapanthus africanus. Lineage (NCBI taxonomy): Eukaryota > Viridiplantae > Streptophyta > Magnoliopsida > Asparagales > Amaryllidaceae > Agapanthus > Agapanthus africanus. Next base: position 387,089,767 of record JASDDO010000008.1, on the reverse strand, counting down.
CCGCTAAGCAAAGCAAGAATTAGAGCTACCTTTTTGAAAAATTTGATTCTACAATATCTTTTAGGTTTCTTTTCTTTTCATTAATCTTATTTATGATGTCCCATCAATTATGTTTCCTAAACATCACAGGAGAAACGAAAATAAAACACACATATATGCCATCCGCATTCGCTATAGGGACTCGGGTTTTCACCGTAAGGTTACTTAACTTACGGCAGGATGGGGTCAGGACTAGTGCGGATGCAAAACATATATAGTGTCTACTAATATATCATATATATAAATAGCATTCATCTCACGCAGTTATATGATCACATCACATAACATTACAGAACAACAGATGCAGACATATGAAATATAAGATATACTAGGAAATCCATGTTTTAAATTAAGCCAGTAACGAAAAACATGGATTCCATGGTCATGATGAATAGCCAAGTCCACACCCCTAGACCCCTACGAGAGCGGCAAGCAACCCTGCCAATTTTATAGTTAGGCGACCAGTCTCGACTCCTTGACATGACCTCCCATTGGACTTTAGAACCCGATTACTTGTGCTCCCCATCTTGGGTCTATCCTAATGCGGTAAAGTAAATAATATACATCAAATGGAGACAACAACCTCAACCCGGAAGTGTCCCAATAAAAGAATATTACATACAATTATTTACATGAATGAAAATTGAAAAACTCGCATCTCACGTAAAACCCCCAGCTATTCAATCACGACGAACCAATATAACATATCGACAACGTAAGTAAATATGCGTATCCCTAATGTCGTTGTCGTATAGCAACGAGATCGGGGATATTGCCATATATTACACTTCCGGTCGCAGAAAATAAATGAAAACTATAATAATTAGAATCCGCATTATTTTTAGACATCATAAATCCGGATTATCACATATTCCGAGTTGCATGCCTAACCCTATAAACCTTGCATTTAAGTCTCGAATTGAAACGCTTTTCAAAAATTAAGTTGGGCAATTCAACAAGATTTCCGATTAAAAGAAATGCTCGTCGGGAACTTTAGTGGTTGGAAGCACCCCCGAGGCCGTCAACGAAGTGGACTTAGGCGGAACACTGCGGCCGTTAGCATCCGAGTGAATGCTTTTGGCCATGGGGTTCTCCTGTAGTCCCTTGGTCGGGGCAATAGGGCGTGGTTGTCTACTAGTGTCTCCCGACAAGTATTTGCATACGATACGAGATTACGATGGAATTTTGATCCAAATCCAAACTCCGTGGTAATTCATCATTTGAGACTAAAATACGAGATTTACACATCATTAAGTAGTTTTTGCAAAACTAATTAATGTAGATTCCAAAAATTGTATCACATATCCAAAGCAACCTAGACGATGTCAAACATTTCGATCGATGTTTCAAACAACAGCAATTAACAAAGACCTCAACCACTTAAGCCTTATTTAAAATATCCAGATAATCCAAAATATCAACATGAAGTGGCAGAAGAATAACGAGGCTCTAACACCTCAAGTCGGCGGTGGAACCATGACCAAGACATAGTCTAGGCAGCGAATCCGCGACCACTTAGAGGAATTAGGCCCTTGTTTTTCTTATGCCTCTATAGTTTTACCTGCATGATTTTCTGAGCATTTTTAATATAAAAATCGCAATGTTTGGAAAAATTGACAGAACTAGCCAAAACACGTGTTTAAAATGTCGACCGAACACTTTAACTTTGTCTAAACTATTGCTAAGCCTCTAGCTTGGCTCTAATACCATGTAAGTATGTCTTGGCACCTCTACTATGTTTCAACGAGCATCAAGTATGCAATTTTAAAAAATTAGAGGTCTAAGTATACTAAATAAGAATCGAACTAGAGAATTAGGGTTTTATAGTTAGCAAACAAGGTTCTAATCTAAGTGAAAAGAGTCTACAACCTTTGTAGTCTAGTCTTTCACTTCTAAAGCTCCAACTAGTAGTCCCTAAAACTCTTCTTTGACTCCACTTGAAGAATGGATCGAGTTTGCTTGTAGTCTTCGTCATCAAAGATGATCCACCTTGAGGCAACTCTCACTCAAGCTCACACTTCACTAATCAAGGTATTAGTGAAATTAGTAAGCTATACTAATGGGTTAAAGTAGTGTAGGTTGATGAAGTAGGAATTTTGCTCACTAGAAATATTTCTTTCTCTTTTCTTTTTCTCACCCTAGAAAACTAGTGAAGAGATGAAGAAGGACATGAACTTGGAATGATGAGAGAGTGAACCATTTAAAGTTCAAGAGATAAGATGAGATAGAGATTGTAAAATATCTATGAATAAAACAATGAATAAGAGGTGAGTCATGGCTTCTCAAGGCTTCTTGAAGCAATGACTCATTCTCTTTTTCTTTAATTCATTAATCCATACAATTATCTTCTCATCTTTAACTCTTGTGTGATTCTTATACATTCAAGTTACATGTATAATTAACCATGACACATTATAAACACACACACACACACACACATAAAGAGAAGAAAATCTTAAGTGAGCTTAATATTAGTTAATATATATAAAAACACACACACACACACGCATATATCAAATAAATAAATATATATCAAATTATTAAATCAACAGTTGATTCAATAATCTGGTTATATCATATATAACCGGCTAATATCAAATATATATGTATATCAAATTATTAAATCAACACTTGATTCAATAATCCGGTTATATTACATATAACCGGCTAATATTCAATATTAGTTATTATATATATATATATATATCATACATATATATATATATATATATATATATATCATACATATGTGTTTGTGTTTGTGTGTGTATATATATATCAAATTATTAAATCAACACTTGATTCAATAATCCAGTTATATCATATATAACCTGGTTAATAACAAATATATATATATATATATGTATATATCAAGTCATTGAATCAACACTTGATTCAATGATCCGATTATATCATATATAACCAGCTGATTTCCTATAATGCTAGATTAGAAAACGATATCATATACTTGTGTTTAATCAAGCTCCCGCACATATCTCCATACATGCCCTATTTCGTTTTGCTTGAATTAGGAAACCTCTATGTGGGACTCTAAAGACTCATCAATACGCCAGCAGTAGGTAATGATCAAATCAGATACCCACAAGCCGTCAGCGGTACTACCTGGACGTAACGGCTACCCAGGTATTGAATGAATAGAAGATCAAAAAGCAAACTTGTTCAAACTCCCGTAGAGTTTATAAGCAACACTTACCATACAGTCCGGTCTCTTCGTCTGATATATCGTATATCGAGTCTGGGAGGTGGAATCGTCAGACCCCCTAACTCGATAAGTCATGCCGATGTGTGGCCTATAACCTTTCGAGAAACTACTGATAACACTTATCAATAAATCTCATCAGCCCTGGCTAGAGACTTGCTGTTATAGCCAATCGAGTATAGCGCAATATCAACTCCCAATACTGAGAGAGACGAAATCCCTCCCATCGCTCACTGCCTTCATCTGACTGGGGGCTGTACCTAAAAACCACCTGTTTGCACGACTCCTTTGAGCCATGGTAGGGAGGAAATCAAAGCACAGTGGGAACCACACAAGACACTATGACGATCTATGGTCTACAGACTAACCTATACAAGTGTCACCAAAAAACTTCTATCTGACGATAGGTATAGTACCATCTAGGAGTTCTCTGTGAATCCTGTTTGGTGTACCCATTCTCTAATGAGCACTTGTGTACAATCTTTACTGTCAAACACCAATGGTTATGGGATCAACCATCTCCCCATACATGATCAAGAAACATACACACTAGCCTGCTTTGGAATATCGATGCCCTGTCTCGATATTTGCTCGACTAGGAACTGTTAAAGGATATGCTTATGGACTTCACAAGCCCCATTAGTATGATCTGCATCATAGTGCTGGTAGTCAAGCCAACATCCTAAGGGTTTTATCAACATGTATCAAAAACAGTAAACTAAAACAAGTGTACATGTTAAGATAAAGAGCAATCAGATAACATACTATCATGTCGAGTAAGAAAGTCCTCTATATATATGTCCATGAATCCACTATAATATACAATAATGGCCTCTACGGCATACATATTCCTAACACTTTAAACCCAAATCCCTATTGTTTGCTATTATCCTCGCATCAATTCAACAAGTGGTTAAAGGTAAAGAATTTTTAATACATCAATTAAACAACCCAATCCGAAAACCCTAATGAGTTCTTCTAACATCAATATTTTCAAATCTCTTTTAGAATAAAAACAAAAAATCAAACTCTTTTCTATTAACTCGTCTAAAACAAGATAAGTAATTCACCATCTCCCTGTGGACGATCTGTACTCACTATTGGCTAGCTATTTGCGACACCGTTATTGATTGCGGTATTTATGACACTTTAAAACTCAATTTTTCATACCAATCAAATGTCACCATTGCTGGGGAGACGGTAGTATTATTTTTTTGTTTTTCTGGTTGATCTCATTAAAAAAATAAAATTAAAAAATTAAACCACATCTTGATATGATTTATGATATTTGTTCGAGTTGTGCCGGAAATCTGGAGTATTTGGGTGAGCATACGACAAATATAATTGCTTGAACTAAGAGAACAGAGGATAAGGAGGTCAGTGTCAAAGAATTGGGCAGTTTGGCCTAAAGTAGACTGCGGAACTGCAGCGGAAGAAAGCATTTGGTGGCGGAAACGCGGCGGTTTGGTTGTCCCTCTTCTCCAAATGTTTCCGGTATCTTTTTTTCTTCCTTTCACCCCTCTAAAGCTCCAATAAACTGTTTCTACCAGTATGATTCTTTTCAAATAGCGCCGCAAATACAAAATATCTGTTTCCGTGTTTTTGATTTTTTGGTGTGTTTTTGCTTTGCATTATTTAAACGGATATTAAGGGGAAAGAAAAATTCAGATTAGGTGGGGAGTCATTACCCCTCCTAAGCCCCAAAAATCATAAACAATCATACACATCATCATATATTAATAAAAAAATATCTAGACCAAGCCTCTAAAGAAAATCGCACTCGATTGGGATAAAGAAGGGTCGTGGGGAATTTGTTACTTATCTGCATCTTTTTTGTAGTGTCTAAGGCAAGCGTGTCTAAGGCGGGCGGTTTATTTAATTATGCTCGCTATTTCGCTGATTCGTATAGCGGATACCTTCCACTTACCTGGCTGCAAGAGAGATAAAGAGGTGATAGAGGATTTATCCTACGTCTTGTCCTTTAGAAGTTTAGGAGCGGTCTAGTAATTTGACCTAGGTGACCCTAACTTTAGGGACTGTTTGTGAATTTTTTTGTGATTGGTTGAGTCAAGTCTTGCGTCCGCTATTTTGCAAAGAAAAGGATTCTAAAGGTCTTTCTCCCCACTTTCTCACACGCTGACTTATATACTAAAATCGTTTAATGTATGTTTGGCTGGACACGGGATTCTTGCGCCCGTTTAGTCTGCGTTTTCGTTATCAACACCGAAGTTGATACTTCTTCACCTTCTTCTCCCCTCCTTCACCTAACACGTCTCTCGAGATGGATGGACCTCCACCGGGCATCAACAACCCTACCCTTCCTAATATTACGATGCCGCCACCTCTTGGTGCGCATAATCCACCACATCCTACACAAATACCACCACGTATTGCGCTTCAAGATCGATGCTACCCCACTCGCGGACCCATTCCTACGTGTCTGTCTCTTCCACTAGACAATGGGTATAGTTTCGAAATTAAACCCCACTTCATCAACTTGTTGCCTAAATTTCACGGGCTTGAATCCGAGAATGCTTACGTTTTTATAACCAAATTTCAAAACGTATGTGAATGATGAGCACCACCCAACTGTCGGGGGATGCTATAAGATTACGTATACTCCCTTTTACCTTGTGCGATCTTGCGAAGAAGTGGATTTATAGCACCTCCTCATATTTCATCACCAGTTGGGATGAATTTGTTAAGGCATTCCTTAAAAAATTCTATCCTAATCATAAAACTGCCTGTATTTGAAGCGAGATCAATCAGTTTGCCCAGCTTCCTATCGAACACTTTTAGAAATTCTTTGAAAGGTTCAAAGATCTTCTTGTCCAATTCTCTCATCATGGATTCGAAAAATGGAAACTTTGCCATGAGGACATTAATCTAGCGATAAAACAAATGCTAGAAACCATTTGTCAATGTCATTTCATGTCTAAATCCGACGAAAAAGCGTGGCAATTTCTTGAAAATCTCGCCGAGCAAACACTACAGTAGGAGAGCAAAAGAACGATGCCTTCATCTTCATCCTCATCTAGGGCAGGTGTCCATCAGCTCGACGCTTCCATCATAATGAAACCCGAAATAGCCGCAATGCAAAAGAAGCTCGAAGCTATTAAAAGCAAAGTCTCTTCAGCCTTCCTAAATCAAGTCTCTCTCCCCAAAACCGTGTGTGGTTGTTGTTATGACCCATTGCATTTGACTGAAGAGTGTCCTTTGAATCCTCCATCTCAAGATTAAGAACAAACTAATGCTGTTTTTCAGCAACGACCTAGAAATGATCCTTGTTATTCTACATATAATCCGGGATGGAGGAATCATCTTAATTTTTCTTAGAACCAAAACCAAAAACAAAATCAGTTCCAAAATCAAAATAACTATCAAAGGCCTCTTCATCAACAACAACCACCACAACAACAATTTCAACAGCCATTTCAACCACAACAATTCCAAAATCCGGGCAACAACCTTGCCCCTGCCGGTACCGATAAAGTCTCCGCACTCGAAAGAAGCTTAAAAGCCTTCATTAAACAATCCGCTCAAACTTCTGCGAATCTTACCTCTTCTATTCAGTCTCTTGTGTAACACATCGCTTCCCACAGTGAAAGCATCAAATCTATCGAAACACAAATTGCACAGTTGAATGCGGCGATGAGTGAAAGAGAAAAAAGGAATCTTCCATCTCAACCTGTACCAAATCCCAGCTACTCATACCATGCAATTGTCATTCATGAACAGTTAAATCATAATGTAAGTGCTGTAATGATGTTGAGATCCGGAAAAATGCTGAACAACGAGATTGGCGAACCAGACTACGACAGTGATGAAACCCCGAAGACCCCTTCTTCTTCATCTTTTCCTGCTTCTTCAATTACAATTTCTTCTTCGGAGCCCATTCTACATTCTCCACCGGGCTCTAGTTCTCCTTCTAATGGACCCCCTTCTCGCTTCACTCAAACACAAATTTTGGGATCCATTCCACCTCCACAATCTCCTCCACAAATGTTGGACCCAACCCTTTTAATTAAAGCATTTTTTCCAAACCGGTTGAGGTCCAAAAAACCAAGTTCATAAACAGAGAAGGTTGTAGAGTTGTTTAAGCAAGTTAACATCAATATTCATCCTTTAGATGCTATCCAACAAGTCCCGTTATATGCGAAAGCTTTTAAAAACTTGTGCACCAAGAAGTGAAAGAAACAATTGTCCAAGAAGGTTTTCTTAGCGAGCGATATGAATGATGCTCTTTCTAGTTCCCTACTCACCAAATGTAAGGACCCCAGATGTTCTACAATTTCGATTACAATTAGGGGCAAGAACATAAATCATGCTCTCTTAGATCTCAGCGCTAGTGTGAACTTACTTCCTTACTCTATTTATGATCAACTTGGTATAGGGGAGTTGAAACTCTCGAGCTGTACACTTCAAATGGCTGATCGATCAATCACTCATCCTTGAGAAATGTTAGAGGATGTGTTGATAAAAACTGGGGAATTTATTTTCCGTGTTGATTTCATAGTTTTAAACACAAAGCCTGTAGCAAACACATGAAATCAAATTCCGATGATCCTCCGTCGACCATTTCTTTCAACTTCCAATGCGGTGATTAATTGTCTTGATGGCTCCATGTCCTTGTCCTTTTGAAAGAGAACAATTAATCTCATTATTTTTAAGTTGGGATATCAACCTTCTGAGCCAACTGCTCACCTTCTTGAAGTCCGTTCCATTGATGAGATCGATAACAGAGAGTCTGAAAATTCTTTTGATAATCTAAACGCTGAGAATGTGTCTTTGAATGAGAGCGAGATTTCTGAGAACCCACATTCTGATTTTCTGACACCACAACACCGGATGTGTCGAGTTCTTTGAACTATGAACGAGAAAAATTTGACTTTGAATCTTTCACACTCTTTAGTGAGTCTGATTTTTCGATTGATATGAATATCGATTCTGTTTTTCCTTTATTTTTAATGAGGTGCTCAATGATAGGGACATGGACTTCTATAATGATCAATTCGAAGATATTTTCTTTGACAAACTCATGTTACTCAACGAATTAGACGCGGTGATGAATCAAGAACCACCGGCATTTCATGTGCTTCTTATTCTGGTTGAAGAAATAGATCCACCATTATTTCATCATTTCACAATTCTTACATTCATTCCTTCTCTTACTTCCTCTCATTTTCATTCCCACTGTTTCTTCCGCCTATACCAATCAAGGTGGAGAGCCACTAGCCATCATTCTTTCTTATCACACAACATAACTGATCCATTGTTTTCTCCCTTTCCCACATTTTCCCATCATTCTTCCATACGATCTCATGTGCCTTTTTTCTTTCAGTCACACTCATCCTTTCACCGACAGAAACACAAATCCTTTCTTCAATTACACTTCTTATCTTTCCTCCACGCTTCTATCAACCATGGTCTCATTATGATAAAATATTTGAATGGTTGGTTTTAATTTTTGGTATTTGTAAAGTTTTGTGTAGACCGAAAATATTTCCCCCTCACCCCTCTTATGTTGAATTTCAATACTTAGTAATGAAAACACTGTTTTACTCAAGTTTGGGAGGGGGGAAGAAAAAAAATTTAAATGACTCTTGACAGAAAAGAATTTTTTTGCACGATTGTGAGCCAAGAACAAGTTTGGGGGAGGATTTCACTGTCATTAACTCTTGCCCCATTTACAAATCTTTGAGAACTTTTCCTCCTAGTTTTCAGGTTAAAGCTTAAAAGACGACATCAGTGAGGACATTGCTATAAATATGTTTGTATGAAAGGTTTATATGTATCTACGTATCATATGTAAATTTTGCATTGCACAATATATCTACGCATCATATGCACAACAAAAACTAGAAGATTTTGAAAATAAAAGTTAGAAAGTGAAAAATATATATGAAAGAGAGGAAGAGATTTAAGAAATGCAAGAAAATTAGATGTTTTAGAACGAAGCTAGTAATACGTGGTCATGAGCTGTTGTCCCAAGGGTTAGTAAGATAAAGGAGTCACTAGTCTGCAGATAGAAATAAGTCTGAAAGATTGTCCCTATTATTGAGTCCAAACTTCTGAATGTCGATACCCTACTATACGCACTTGCATACATCTTGAAGTCTGAGATAGTAGAGGATACCTTGAAATATTCTTGTCTGGAAGTCTTAGTATGAAGAAAAAAAATATAATTCAACAAAATATAAATGATGCATAAAATAAAATTAAAAAAGATGGTTTTGTAATTACTTAAGGCAGCATATAAAAAAATACAGCGATGGTGCCTTATCACCTAGTGCCTTAGACCAACTGGTTTGGGGGTCACTGCTAAGTCTTAGGTGTTGCAAGATTAGAATATTGCTAATTACATTTTAATAAGTGAGCACATTTGGTAATCGGTTGGTTAGTGTCTCAAGTAGCATTAACGGTCGCATGAAAAATATGTGAGCAAATCCATCTAAAACATTCACCGACTAAAAAATAATAAGGAATATGGACAAAGGGTATGATAGCTTGATTTTGAATTCTCCAAGTGTAGAGATAACTTTTACACACACGTAGGGGTATATAATCGATATTTGGAGGAAAGGTAAGAAGGAAAACTAAAAATGGTATTTTATTGAGGGAGGATGTAATTTCCGGCATCTTTTCAAGACCATTAAGATAAGGTTCATGACAACAAAAAAGATAGTGTAGTTCGAAACTCTTATTTTTAAGTTTTTCTTTTATATATTCTTATCTTTACATGTAATTTTCGTTTTCTTATTTTTTTTACCTTTATTTTCTAAATTTTGGGAGTTTGTGAGTGTAATCTGCTGAAAACCTCAGGAGACAACACTCCTCTTATTAGGGATACCTAGAGGTTTAAAATCTTGTTGCATAAGCTAAGTGCAATCGTGTGCCTACGAAAGTGTGCAAGATTTTTCTTTTTCTTTTAAAATAAAATAGTTTGCTCGGGATGATCAAAAGATAAGTTCTGGGGTATTTGATCAGTCATATTTATTGCACATTTTTACGGTCATTTTCTCTATTATTATTAATTACTAAATGGTGTTATGTGTAATTCAAGGGCATATGTGGGTTTATGTGGAAAAAGATTTTGTTATATGTTTCTTAACTTATAATTAATATAATTGGGAGTTAAATGATTGCATATCTCATTCAAATAAATATCCATGAGTTTCTTAACCATTAAATAATTTATTTGTGAATAAATTGTTAAAATATTTTCTCAAATAAAATAAATGCCACTAATGATTTGATTTGAGATATTGTGCATGTATTAAAGCAACAAATCAGTTCAAGACTACAAACATGATTAAGAGATCCAAATCAAATCAAGTTAGCAAATCAAATCTGTCAAGTTTAGGAGAAAATTGATGATTTTTGCAACTACAGAGATAAGAAAATATTTTCAAGATTTAATCGTTAGAAAGGGTTTATAAAATCACAAGAAGAAAGAGGAAAAAATTGAAGACGAGATCCCAACAAAAGGCGGCGGATCAGCGGCCGTATAATACAATTGGCGGCCGATCCGCGGCTCAATCGTGGTCGTTTGATCAATTTTTTCATGGGCATGATTGTCATTTCATGTGGGTCGAGATAAGATCTAGGGTTTCAAGTTCTAAAGCCTATATAAAGGACCGAGCAGTAATGTAGAAAGGATTATCTAGGGTTTTTCTGTATTCTTGTATCTCTTCTTTAGCCATTAAGATTTTGTAGCAAGTTTGGAGTTATTAATAAAAGGTAGTTTAGTTGATTTCTTGTCTCTTTAATTCTCTTGTAATTTTATTATCGCGCTTTTATTTTATTAGGTAGATGATTACTTTTATGTTTTTTTCTCTCTTTCTTTCTTTTCTCCTTTCTTCTTTCTAATTGTTTATATGTGATGATACTCGATTGCTGCTCCTCGCTATCGTGAGGGCCCTAGTAATTAACATAATTATCATTATTCGTTTTCTCTTTCTTCTTTTTTGTTTTAATGATTTTAATGGGTGAGTAATTTTCTCGTTTGTTAGGGTTAAGGAAAGGGAAATTTGAGAGATGGAAAAATCCCTTACACTTTTCCTTTACAGTAATATGAATCTAAAACTTTTTCAAAAATAAACCGCATCTCTCTCCTTTTGGGCACTCTATACTCCGTTATAGTTGCGACCCAACTTTCAAGACAAGTTATGGGAACTTTGCGGCCTGAGATAATAGTAATTAATGAAAGAACAAGGGTCAATGAAAGGAATTCGTAGTATCCCTTTAAACCCAAATCCCCATTGTTTGCTACCATCCTTGTATCAATTCAACAAGAGGTTAAAGGTAAAGAATTTTGATACATCATTTAAACAACCCAATCTGAAAACCCTAATGAGTTCTTCTAACATCAGTATTTTCAAATCTCTTTTAGAATAAAAACAATAAATCAAACCCTTTTCTATTAACTCGTCTAAAATAAGATAAGTAATTTACCATCTCCCTGTAGACGACTCGTACTCGCTATCGACTAGCTATATGCGACACCGTTATTGATTGCGGTATTTAGGATACTTTAAAACTCAATTTTATATATATATATATATATATATATATTTATATATCACTCACACACACATAAAGAGGATGTATATGTATCCAATACATATACCCAATGTGTATTACATACACGATAAGCCATGAATATCTTCTACATGAAAGAGAGTGTATCAAATTCACAATACTAGAAACCATATAAAATATGGTTATCAAGTGAACACTTGACTTGATATTCCGGCTTGTAAATAAACCGTCTAGTATTCAAGTCATCCGATTAAATCATGTATATCTAATATATGTATTTAATCGAACTCATGCACGTATCCCCGTACACAAACCACATCACATTTTGTCCGGATAGGCACTTTCATTGCGGAACACTAAAGACCTGTCAATACGCTGACAATAGATTATACAGGATCGTATTCGATTGAATCTGAAACACTTTCAGATTCAACCCCCTAACAGGTTAACCCACAAGCTCATCAGCGGTATAAGCTGCACGTAATGGCTCCCAGGTATGATTAAGATAAAAAGCAGGTCGACGAGAAAACTAATCCGGACCCGACAAAGTTTATCAGTGACAGTCACCATACAGTCCAGTCTCTTCGTCTGAGAGTGTCGCATACCGGGTCTGGGAGTGGAATCTGTCAGACCCCCAATTGTTGGATATAATACCCTCAAGACAATTATTGTAATCGCAGGAAGGTGATTATGATGATTGAAGGAGGACCTATATGGGTAGAACAGTCTTACTCGAGATGATATTATGCTATCTGGTTTATCTCTATCATCATGTACATGTTTTATGTAGTATTACAGATCACTATTACATGTTGATAGAGCCCATATGATTCTTTCTTGACTACCATCATTATGATGGCGATCATATACGTGAGAGCTGTAGGGTTACTAGGCACTCTAATGAAGCTCTACAAGACATCGACCATGCCGGATTAAAATTTTTTTAGGTGCCGAACAACCCTAAGCAAGATCGTTAACTAGAGATTAGGCGATCACAAGCAAGTAAATAACATTTACACTAAGTGAATACGAAAATACAACCTTTGTAGATCGGTCCTTCACTTCTTAAGCTCCTTGATGTAGTCCCTTCGCTGCGATCATCGGCTCCCGGACTCTCGGACGGCTCCATGAGAAAATTGCAACGGGATCGCTTGAAGTCTTCGATGCCGAAGATGGTCTACGTCGAGGGAATACGGACTCAAGCTTCTAGTTCACAAACTCAAGAATTAGTGAAACAAACACCCTAAAATAAAGTGCCAGTCTAGTAGAGGATGATGAGATAGGAAGTGGGTTCCCTTTAGATTTTGATTTCTCAGTCTTAATCTTCACTTGAAAATTTCTAGCAAGCTTTTTCCTTTTCTTCAAGAAGAAGAAGAAGAAGAAGAAGAAAAAGAATAAGAATAAGAATAAGAATGAATAATCAAAAAATGAATTATCAAGTGAAGTCTATCATAATGCAACCATGGGTGAGTTAACCTTTGTAGAGACTAAACCCTAGTTTAAGTTAATGGGTTAGGTTAAGGAAAATCTCAAGCAAAACAAAATGGTTAGACTTTGTCAAAGATGCTTAAAAGCTTCATGAAGCTTCAAGCCCAAACAAAGAAAGCCACCATTTTTAATTACTTAATAAATAAAAACCTAATCCATTATCTTAAACATGGTGTAAGTCATACACACACCCAAGTTTGCATGTATCATCAAACATGATGAAATCTTGTGCACAAAATATATCACATATACAACTTGTGCATATCAAGTGAGAAAATCAATCTTAAGTGAACTAATACTAGTTAATGCAAAGTAATATATCAAATATATAATTATATATTAAATCATTAAATCAACACTTGATTTAACGATCCGGTCATATTGCATACAACCGACTAATATCAAATGTATCGACTTATCGAATCAACCCTTGAATCGATAACTACGTTATATCGCATACAAAATATCGCGAGAATAGAATACGGTATCACATACACGCATTATTCTCGGTCCCGCACATATCACATATGCGCCTCTATCTCGTTTCGCCTGAGCCAGTACAACCTCTATGTAGGACTCTAAAGACTCGTCAATACGCCGGCAGTAGGTGATGATCATATCAAACACCCACAAGCCGTCAGGGGTACTAGCTGGACGTAACGGCTACCCGGGTATTGAGCGATCAGAAGATCAGCAAGCAAGCCCGCTCCAACTCCTGCAAAAGCCTGACAGTGACACTACCGTACAGTCCGGTCTCCTCGTCTGATATGTTGCATACCAGTTCTAGGGGTGGTAAACGTCAGACCCCAATAACCGATAAGTCATGCTGATATGAGGCTCATAACGTGTCGAGAAACTACTGGTAACACTTACCAGTAAATCTCTAAACCAGCCCTGGCCAGGGACTTCCCTGTTATGACCAATCGAGCATAGCGCAACATCAACCCCTAATACCGGGAGAGACGAAACCCCTCCTATCGCTCATTGCCTCCATGTGACTCGGGACTATACCCAAAAACCACCGTTTTGCACGCTCTCTTGGACGTGGGAAGGTGGAAATCAAAGCACAGTAGGAATCACACAAGACTCTATGACGATCTCGGGTCTACAGACTAACCTGTACCAGTGTCACCAGAGAACTGCCATCTGACGTAAGGTATAATACCATCTGGGAGTTCTCGGCGAGTCCGTCCAGTGTACCTAGTCTCTACTGAGCACCCGTATATCATCTCTGATGTCAAACACCAATGGATATGGGATCATCCGTCGCCCATCTGTATGGGTCGAGAAGGCATACGCTAGTCTACTCTGGTATATCGATGCCCCGTCTCGATAAACCCACGACTAGGGACCTTGAAGGATGTACTTATGGACTACCATGTCCCTACTAGTATGATCCGCATCATAGTCCAGACAGTCAAGTACACATCCTAAGGGCTTTACCAACATGTAACAGAGAGACAATCAGTGTACATGTTAAGGTAAAGAGTAACCAGAAAGCATATTATCATATCGAGCAAGAAAGTCATCCTTATATATGTCCAAGCATCCACTACAATATACATCCGATGTATAGTAATGGCCTCTAGGGCATACATATAACTAACAATCTCCCACTTGCACTAGGGCCGTCTGATAACAGTGGTTGTAGTATCTCATACTCTACCATCCCATAACTAGTCTCTCTCTGGGAAAAGGCCTTCGTGAGTGGATCCGCCATGCTGTCCACTGAGTCTAATCTCCTAACCTCGATCCCCTGGAGATCAACCATCTCCATGATCAGGTGACACTTGCCTTAGAATATGTCTGGATCACTGATGGGACGGGCGTTCCTCGGCATTGTTGGATATATATGCCCTAGAGGCCTACATTTTATAGGATGCTTGGGATATGTATGTACATGACAGTCTTGCTTGATATGATAGTACGCTATTTGGTTTGACTTTGTCTTAACGTATGATATATTTTACTTGGTATTTATATATAT
The DNA here is from genome assembly GCA_030015575.1 of Agapanthus africanus. NCBI lineage: Eukaryota > Viridiplantae > Streptophyta > Magnoliopsida > Asparagales > Amaryllidaceae > Agapanthus > Agapanthus africanus. The sequence goes on along the minus strand of JASDDO010000008.1, from coordinate 387,074,492 downwards.
ATGTTGATAAAGCCCATAGGGTGTTTTGTCTGACTACCGGCGTTGTGATGGCAATCATACTAGTGGGAGCTGGATAGTCAATAGGCACACCCTTAAGATGTCCCTGGTCGCAGGAGTATCGAGATTGGGCATCGATACTCCGGAGTAGACTAGTGTATACATATCTAGACCCTGACGAGGGGCAATGGATTGGTCCCGCAACCATTGGTGGTGTTCACCTAAGATTGTATACAGATGCTCACTGGGTGTGAGTACACCGGACAGGACTCGCCGAGAACTGACTGGATGGTATTATACCTAACGTCAGATAGCAGTTCTCAGGTGACATGTGTGCAGATAGTCCGTTGACTTAAGGTCATCATTTGTCTCGTGTGAGTTCCCACTGTGCTTTGATTGTTACCCTACCACGGCTCAAAGGAGTCGTGCAAACAGGTTTCAGTTGGGCACAGTCCCGAGCCATGTGGAGGCAGTGAGTGACTGTTAGGGATTCGTCTCTCCCGGTATAGGGAGTTGATATCGCACGGTGATCGGTTGGTCATTACTATAAGTCCCTGGCCAGGGCTGATTGAGAATTACTGATAGGTTGATCAGTAGATTCTCGGATGGTGATAGAGCCATACCGACACGACTTGTATGGTTATTAGGGGTCTGACGTCCACCACCTCCCTAGACCATACATGTCATACTCTCAGACGAACAGACCGGACTGCGCGGATATTGTCACAGACAGGCTCAGTAGGATTTCAGATGGGTTACCTCATCAGCTTTCTTATCGACAACTACCTGGGGACCGTTACGTACAGCTAGTGCCGCTTGCGATCTGTGGTTAAACCCACTGCCAGCGTAGTAGTCGAGTCTTTAGAGTCCCACACAGAGATATCCCAAACCCAGGCGAAAAGATATAGAGGTCGTATGGTTTTACGACAAAGGTTCGGACGCATACGTGTTTGATCGCACGTACGACATTCGGACAGTTTTTACTAGCCGGCTTTGGTTTAAGCCAGATTCTAGTATCAGGTTATTGGATTTATACAGTCTAAAGTTTTTCAGTGTTTTCACGGATGAGAGGGGCGTTCTCGTAATTTTCCGAGAAGCTTCTAGAAGGATGTGACATAAAGAGAGAGGTGGCATTTTCATTTATTGAATTAGTGACTCATTATGAGTGATTCATCATGTCATTAAAGCATCATTTATTGCTTAATGACTCACATGATGAATCACCCACTTGATTAAATGAAACATGATGAATATTCACTTATTATTCATTTCTTTCTTATTCATTATGTTTCATATATATCAAGTGAGAAGCTTTATTCAATATAATAATATCATTATCATCTTCTCACTCTCTCTCTTCAAGTTCTCTCTCCTTCACCAAACCCTAATCCTACCCTCATGAGTTGAGAACAAGGATTAGGAAAGACTAATTACTCCATAACCAATCTCTACATCATCTTAGCTACTCTATTTAGCAACTAGAGAAACTAAGTAACCTCAAGTTTAGAGGTTATAGCTTGGATTAGGGTTCTCGGGTGGATCGTCTATCACGGAAGAAAGCCGAAGATGGCGTGGAGATCCAAAGAGGCCGTAGAGAACATCAAGACGAAGGACTAGAACCGTTTGGTATAATCTCTTCGCATAGTAGACTTAAACTCTATAGCTTGTGTTAAAACTTGTTTAGCAAACGATTCATACGGTTAATCGATGTTTGATCATAGAACTTGATTGTTATTCATATTTCCGCCTCCCCACATGTATTGGGATGTTGAACATCGACTTACAGTGGTATCAGAGCCTAGCTATACAAGATTTAACTTAATTGCAAATTTGTACGAATTTCGAACGGAAAAACGAAGCCGGAAAACCCTAAAAAATTTCAAGTTTCTGTCGAAATTTAAATGAAGTCCAAAAATTTTTCAGGGATGTTCAGAAAGCTTGTTATGACGCCAGAAGAACACCCAAGAAATTTGGGGCCATGACTCGACCAAACGACCGCGGTTCCGCGGCGGATCCCACCGATCCGCCGCGCTTCCGCGGCCGAGTTGCCGAGTCATGATCCCAGTTTTCTTGGGTGGGTTCTCTGTTGAATTTAGGATTTTCTGGAATATTTAATTTTTGCTCAGGTTTCAGTTTTACAGAGCAGATTTTGGAGCAATATTAAAAGTGTTTAATCGATCGAAATTGTACAGTATTTGCATATTGGATTATATCTGTGATTGTATAATGTGTTCGTAAACCTCCCCTAACTGCTTGTATGTCGGTTGGCAGGGGGTTGCACATTTCTGTAATGGATTTTATCTGTTTGTGCATATAAACTGTATTGGACTGTTGTGGTGATTAGCCGGGTTTTGTGATGGGTTATTGTATTAATTCATTTGATGTAAATGTAATTTGTTGTAATATTATTTTGCGGGGCACTTCCAGGTTGCGGTTGTAGCCACCGTTGTATTATTTCATTTTACTATTTTTGCTCCTAGGACAGACCCAAGGTGGGGTGCACAAACTGCCGGGCGGGTAGTTTGCCGCACCCGTAGGGGTCGTGGGTGGGGTAATGGCTATTCATCACAACTGTGTAATCTGTCTTTTCTTGCAGGCTCAAAAGAAATACAGATTGCTTGCAAATCCAATATTGTTTATCTGTGTTCTGGAATGTATATCATTGCGTCAGACGAATGTAAAATATCTATATATATGATAGTTATTTAGACGTCACTTATGTTTTACACCCGCGCGAGCCCAGCCCCCGCTCTGTCGTTAGTTAAGTAACCTAACGGGTGATGACGGGATCCCGTGGCGAATGCGGATGGCATAAGAGGACGTTATATTTTCGTTGTTATCTGTAATGATAGGTTAAAGATGGGACGCATTATTATTAATGCAAAGAAAATAAAACCTAAACTGAATCGTTGGAACAATTTCTAAAGACCACTCGGTTTTCTTGAAAAAGCAAATTTTAAATGCGGAGCTTAAACCACTCCTTTTAAAAAGCTATCATAGTTCCTTCGATCAAATCAAGTTCATTACGTTAACGGTTTTTTGCCAAAAAAACCAGCCGTAACCCTCCGTCGTTTCAGATAGACAGCACATCGTATTCATGCTATGCTTGTTGGCCTACGTCAAGGCATAGTGTATGGTAGCAGTGTGTGTGCCTATTTGTTGCGTAGATAGATGCATTAGTTTAATACAGACGTACACCTTGTTGGCCTACGTCAAGGGCTTGTACGATGTATTTAAATTGATCAGGACAACGACGGGTAGAACTTGACTTGCGTCTTATGACTTGTTGGCCTACGTCAAGGTCTATAAGAGCTTGGGGTAAAAATCACATCGGGAGTTTCAAACATAAAGGAAACTTGCAGATTAAGCTTACCTTCTGGAGTGTGGTGACTAGAGTGGCTTCCATCTAGGGCATCATGCAATGATAGTTGGATCCCGATCCCACTGATGAGTAGGATTACTCTCGGGAATTTCTCTCACTTAACAATCAATACTATAAACCAAGTAGGTGCCTAGAAAGGTGTTAGAGGGGCCACGCCTCCAGGGAAAAGAGGTTCTTTAATTAAGGAACTTCGCGAAAGCGTTGGAAAACCTCCCTCGAAGTACCAACACCAGCCTGGCTGAAAGGTTAAGCAAGTATTGTGATGTGTGATTAAATCCTGACTAGTTCTTCTTTTAGGTTTTGAAGAAGGATTTGAGGAAACAGTGGGAGCCATCCTGTTTAGATAAATTAATAAACCAATCTAAACTTGCAAGAGCTTATGCTGAGTGTTTTCTTTTCTCTCTCTCTGGCAGCTACCATGACTGGACTAAAACTATTACTTGAAAAGAATATACTGACCGGGCAGAACTATAAAGATTGGCTAAGAAACGTCAATATTGCGCTGACTTATGACAAAGTTGCATATGTTACCACCGCTGTTCCTCCCCTTATCCCAGGACCAGATTCCTCAGTTGCGGACAAGGAAGTTCGTAAAACCTGGGATCTAGACTGTGAGCGAGCTAAGTGTATCGTGCTGGCGTCCATGAATAATGAACTCCAGAAACAGCACGAGAGTATGGATATTGCATCCATATTCCTCCATTGTAAGGAATTGTATGGTGAACACTCCCGTATCGCGAGGTACGAAACCTCAAGGAAACTATTCCAGATGAGGTTAGCTCCAGGATCGCCTGTTGGAGAGCACGTCCTCAAAATGATCATCCTCATTGAGGAACTCGCAAACCTGGGATGCGTGCTAGAGAATGATTTATATATCGACTTGATTTTGCAGTCCCTTCCCCACACCTTCTCTCAGTTCGTGCTGAACTTCAACATGCACGAAATGGAAGCGGATCTTCCAAAGCTCCTCAATATGTTGAGGGTAGCAGAGACCTCCTTAAAAAAGGAGAAGACCCCCGTTCTGTATGTTGGCCAATCATCTTCTTCTAAAACTAAAGCGAAAGCTAAAGGGAAGAAGAAGATGAAAGCCACCAAACCGAAGGGTGGGGTCAAGAAGGTGCAGGGAACGAACAAGGCAGGAAGGGTGAAGACGGAAAAGAACGAGTGCTTCTATTGTCACAAGCAGGGGCACTGGAAGAAGGATTGTCAGGCCTTCAAAGCCAAGGGCATGAAGCAAGCAGTTGCTTCTACTTCAGGTGTGTTCGTAATCGAAAATTGTCTTTCAGTAAACTCTACTTCATGGGTACTTGATACCGGTTCTGGTTCTCACATCTGTAATTCTTTGCAGGATCTGAGAAACAGTAGAGTACTGGGGGAAGGTGATATGACTCTCCGGATGGGCAATGGAATGCATGTAGATGCAGTTGCAATAGGGGAATATCACCTAGGGTTGAATAGTGGAAACATTTTGGTATTGTATAACTGTTTTTGTATTCCCAGTATGTTATGTAATATTATATCAGTATCTTTGTCTAATAAAGGATATAATTTTGTGCTTGAAAGAAATGTTATGAACATTCTCCTAAATCAAGAACTGATTGGGTTTGGCACACTGGAAAACGGCATATACATACTTAATCAACCACAAATTTTCAATATTCAAAACACGCGTAAAAGAAAGGCTCCAGATTCGAATCAAGCCTTCCTATGGCATTGTAGACTTGGTCATATAAATGAAACAAGGTTGACTAAGTTACATAAAGATGGATATCTAGATTCGTTTGAATATTCATCATATGCAACTTGTCAATCATGTATCAAAGGAAAAATGACCAAATCTCCGTTCACCGGACACGGAGAAAGAGCCACCGAACTCTTGGGACTAGTACACAGTGATGTATGTAGTCCGATGTCTATACATACACGAAGTGGTCACTCCTACTTCATCACTTTTACTGATGACTTCTCTAGGTATGGACATGTGTTCTTGATAAAGCATAAATCCGAGGCTTTTGAGAAGTTTAAGGAGTATAAAAATGAAGTAGAGAAACAAACTGGTAAAAGCATCAAGACACTTCGATCTGATCGAGGTGGAGAATACTTAAGTACCAGTTTCCTTGAATATTTGAAAGCAAATGGAATACTCTCTCAGCTTACTCCACCTTATACACCTCAGCATAATGGTGTATCAGAAAGAAGGAATCGCACGCTATTAGATATGGTGCGTTCGATGATGAGTAGTGCTGAGTTACCACTTTCCTTCTGGGGATTTGCTCTAGAATCAGCCGCATATCTATTAGATAGAGTTCCAACTAAGTCTGTACCTACCACTCCATATGAAATGTGGTGTGGGAAGAGACCATATCTCAAGTATATCAAGATATGGGGGTGTCCGGTATATGTTAAAAAGCATAATCCGGACAAGCTCGAGGCACGATCGGTTTTGTGCAAGTTTGTAGGATACCCCAAGCATTCAAGGGGGTACATGGTCTACCACACTGAAGAACAAAAGGTGTTTGTCGCTCGTCACATTGTCTTCTTAGAAAGCGAATTTCTTGCAAAAGAAATTAGTGGGAGCGCGGTAGAACTGGAAGAAATTCCAGATCCTCAAACTGTAACCGAGGACTTAGAAGAATCTCAGACTTCAATAGAACATGACGAACCAACGCCACTCCGCAGATCTAGTAGGCTTTCTCATCCTCCTGAAAGATACTATGGTTTTCTTCTTGATGGGGATCGAGGATTGCATCATCGATGATGATGAGCCTACTAGTTTTCAGCAGGCTATCACAAGTAGCGACTCAGTAAAGTGGCTGGATGCAATGAGATCCGAAATGGAATCCATGTACACCAATAAAGTATGGACTTTAGAAGTTGCTCCTCCTGGGGTAAAACCAGTTGGGTGCAAATGGATCTTCAAAAAGAAGATTGGTGCATTTGGACAAGTGGAAACCTACAAAGCTAGACTAGTAGCAAAAGGTTTTCGTCAAAGACCAGGATTGGACTATGATGAAACCTTTCACCAGTAGCTATGCTTAAATCCATTCGGATCATGCTTGCCATTGCTGCCTTCCATGACTATGAAATCTGGCAAATGGATGTAAAAACAGCTTTTCTAAATGGACATCTAGAAGAGAGTGTTTACATGGATCAACCAGAAGGTTTCCTAGAAAGTGGGAGCAGCGGAAGAGTATGCAAATTGCTTAAATCCATTTATGGGTTAAAGCAAGCATCGCGGAGTTGGAACATCTGCTTTGATGAAACAGTCAAGGAATTTGACTTCATCAAAAATATAGATGAACCATGTATTTATAGGATGATTGTAGAAGGAGCAGTAGTCTTCCTCGTTTTATACGTCGACGACATACTACTGATAGGGAATGATATCCCTATACTACAATCAGTAAAGCTCTTTTTGTCATAGAAATTCTCTATGAAAGACTTGGGAGATGCATCATACATTCTGGGCATTAAGATCTATCGAGATAGATCTAATAGAATATTGGGACTTTCACAGTCCAGGTATATAGACACTATACTAAAGAGATTTAGTATGGAAGATTCCAAGCGCGGCAATATGCCCGCTTGTCACGGAATCACCCTCTCCAAAGAGATGTCTCCAAAGACTGATGAAGAGAGGGCTCGCATGGGCATTATACCCTACGCTTCGGCGGTAGGATCAATAATGTATGCGATGTTATGTACCAGACCAGATGTAGCTTACGCACTTAGTGTGGTAAGCAGGTATCAATCGGACCCAGGTGAGAAACATTGGATAGCGGTGAAGAACATTCTCAAGTACCTGAGAAGGACTAAGGAGATATTCTTGATTTACGGCAATAAAGACCTCCAGGTAGAGGCTTTTACCGACTCTGGCTTCCAAAGTGACAAGGATGATTCTAAATCTATTTCGGGTTTTGTGTTTACCCTCAATGGAGGAGCGGTAAGTTGGAAGAGTTCCAAACAAGATACCGTCGCAGACTCAACTATGGAGGCTGAGTATATAGCTGCTAGTGAAGCCGCAAAAGAGGCTGTCTGGATAAGGAAGTTCATTTCTGAACTTCAGGTGGTTCCGTCCATTGCCAATCCAATACCGTTGTATTGCGATAACAATGGCGCTGTAGCTTTAGCGAAGGAACCAAGGTCCCATCAGAAATCCAGGCATATCTTAAGGCGTTTTCACCTGATCAGGGAGATCGTGGATCGTCGGGAGATCGAGATACGGAGAGTAGACACAAAAGACAACACGGCAGATCCATTCACCAAGGCCATTCCTCAAGTACAGTTCGAGAGGCTTTTTGAGATGTTGGGCATGCGGTACGCAAGCAACTGGATCTGGTAGAGACAGTGGGTACTCATTGCGCCAATTATAGGCCTTAGTGCAAGTGGGAGATTGTTGGATATATATGCCCTAGAGGCCTACATTGTATAGGATGCTTGGGATATGTATGTACATGACAGTCTTGCTTGATATGATAGTACGCTATTTGGTTTGACTTTGTCTTAACGTATGATATATTTGACTTGGTATTTATATATATATGTTGATAAAGCCCATAGGGTGTTTTGTCTGACTACCGGCGTTGTGATGGCAGTCATACTAGTGGGAGCTGGATAGTCAATAGGCACACCCTTAAGATGTCCCTGGTTGCAGGAGTATCGAGATTGGGCATCGATACTCCGGAGTAGACTAGTGTATACATATCTAGACCCTGACGAGGGGCAATGGATTGGTCCCGCAACCATTGGTGGTGTTCACCTAAGATTGTATACAGATGCTCACTGGGTGTGAGTACACCGGACAGGACTCGCCGAGAACTGACTGGATGGTATTATACCTAACGTCAGATAGCAGTTCTCAGGTGACATGTGTGCAGATAGTCCGTTGACTTAAGGTCATCATTTGTCTCGTGTGAGTTCCCACTGTGCTTTGATTGTTACCCTACCACGGCTCAAAGGAGTCGTGCAAACAGGTTTCAGTTGGGCACAGTCCCGAGCCATGTGGAGGCAGTGAGTGACTGTTAGGGATTCGTCTCTCCCGGTATAGGGTGTTGATATCGCACGGTGATCGGTTGGTCATTACCATAAGTCCCTGGCCAGGGCTGATTGAGAATTACTGATAGGTTGATCAGTAGATTCTCGGATGGTGATAGAGCCATACCGACACGACTTGTATGGTTATTAAGGGTCTGACGTCCACCACCTCCCTAGACCGTACATGTGATACTCTCAGACGAACAGACCGGACTGCGCAGATATTGTCATAGACAGGCTCAGTAGGATTTCAGATGGGTTACCTCATCAGCTTTCTTATCGACAACTACCTGGAGACCGTTACGTACAGCTAGTGCCGCTTGCGATCTGTGGTTAAACCCACTGCCAGCGTAGTAGTTGAGTCTTTAGAGTCCCACACAAAGATATCCCAAACCCAGGCGAAAAGATATAGAGGTCGTATGGTTTTACGACAAAGGTTCGGACGCATACGTGTTTGATCGCACGTACGACATTCGGACAGTTTTTACTAGCCGGCTTTGGTTTAAGCCAGATTCTAGTATCAGGTTATTGGATTTATACAGTCTAAAGTTTTTCCGTGTTTTCACGGATGAGAGGGGCGTTCTCGTAATTTTCCGAGAAGCTTCTAGAAGGATGTGACATAAAGAGAGAGGTGGCATTTTCATTTATTGAATTAGTGACTCATTGTGAGTGATTCATCATGTCATTAAAGCATCATTTATTGCTTAATGACTCACATGATGAATCACCCACTTGATTAAATGAAACATGATGAATATTCACTTATTATTCATTTCTTTCTTATTCATTATGTTTCATATATATCAAGTGAGAAGCTTTATTCAATATAATAATATCATTATCATCTTCTCACTCTCTCTCTTCAAGTTCTCTCTCCTTCACCAAACCCTAATCCTACCCTCATGAGTTGAGAACAAGGATTAGGAAAGACTAATTACTCCATAACCAATCTCTACATCATCTTAGCTACTCTATTTAGCAACTAGAGAAACTAAGTAACCTCAAGTTTAGAGGTTATAGCTTGGATTAGGGTTCTCGGGTGGATCGTCTATCACGGAAGAAAGCCGAAGAGGGCGTGGAGATCCAAAGAGGCCGTAGAGAACATCAAGACGAAGGACTAGAACCGTTTGGTATAATCTCTTCGCATAGTAGACTTAAACTCTATAGCTTGTGTTAAAACTTGTTTAGCAAACGATTCATATGGTTAATCGATGTTTGATCATAGAACTTGATTGTTATTCATATTTCCGCCTCCCCACATGTATTGGGGTGTTGAACATCGACTTACAGGCATAAGCCACAACTCCATTGTCATACAATGGAAGGAACAAAGTTCATCTCATGAACTAATATACATCCAGACTGCCTCTTTGGTAGCATCTTAAGTAGCGATGTATCCAGCCTTTATCGTCTAGTATGCCACGGTATCTAGCTTGGAACTCTTCCAACATACCGTCCCTTTACTGAGGGTAAAGACAATGCCTGTGACTGACATCCAGTCATCCTTATCACCCTGGAACCCTTCCAGTGATTGTCCTCAGGATCGATTGATACCATCTCACTACAACTAGTGAGAATCCTAACATCCAATCAGATCTATCTCATAGATCCAAAACCTAGGATTTAGTAGGTATCACTTTGATCCTATATGGAGAATCCTTGTGATAAGCGGAGATTGACCGAGCGTAGCATAGGAAACTTCTTCCCTATCAAGAGTATGTCATCCACCTACTCTACGAGGATCACCACCATACTCCCTACTATCTTTTTGTATATACAAGGTTCATCTACCATTTTGATAAAGTCAAACTCTTTGATTACGACATCAAAACAGATGTTCCAACTCCGCGATGCCTGCTTTATCTCATAAAACATCTTGCACACGTTTCCGCTGCTCCCACTGTCTACGAAGCCCTCTGACTGTGTACTTATAGACTCTCTCTTCTAAATCTTTATTTAGAAAAGCAGTCATGACACCCAACCGCCAGATATCGTAGTCATGGTATGTAGCCGTGGCAACCAACGTCTGGCAGAGTGAATAAGAATCCCTTCACTCCGTTCTTCAGGAACGGAGTTACGGGCAAGTAGGATCTAGATAGACTTAAGCATAAGTACTTAGAAAAGGTATCACAAGTCTAGCTTTGAAAGTCTCAACTTTTCCATGTACACCAAGTAATCTTCTCAAGATATACTTGCTCCTGATAGGGATTTAACCCTTCAGATAAAGCAACCAAAGTCCATACTTTGTTGGTGTAAAAGGATTCCATCTCAGATCGATAAACATCCAGCCATTCTTACAGAGTCCCACTCCTGATAGCCAGCTCGAAACTAGTTAGGTCATCCCATGATGCAATCCTCGCTCCCACTGTCATAGAGAAACCGGAGTATCTCTCAGGTGGGTGAAGAAACCTACTAGATCGGCGGAGAGGCTGAGGTTCGTCGGTTGCTATTGAATCCTTTGGTTCTACCAAATCATCAGCTGCAGTTTGTATAGCTGGAACTATTTCCAGTTCTACCTCATGACCAATAATTTCTTCACAAGAAACTTCCTTTCACAAAGGTGGCATGCTGAGAAACAAAACATTTTTGTTCCTCGGTTAGGTAGAAGATATTCCCTTGCGTATGCTTGGGATATCCAACAAACTTCCACAGTTCTGACTTTGCCTCGAGCTTGTCCGGATTTTGCTTTTCAGACATACGCCGGACAACCCCAAATCTTAACAAACTTAAGATATGGGCTCTTCCCTTTCCATATCACATATGAAGTGGTAGGCAACTGATTTGATCGGAACCCTATTCAATAGGTATGTAACTTCATAAGTGCATAACTCCCTAAAAGGAAATAGGAAACTCAGTAGTACTCATCATAGAGCACACCATATCTAATAGGGTGTGATTGCTCCACCCCGATACACCGAGGTGGTGTGGTGTATCCGGAGGAGTAATGCTGAGAGAGAATCTCATTCTCCTTTAGAATAATCCAGGAATTCCGTGCTCAAGTATTCTCCTCCTTGATCTCATCAAAGGACATAATACTTATACCTGTTGTTGGTTCTCTACTTCTTAATTATATTCTGTGAATATCTCAAAAGCTTCGGACTTGTGTTTCAACAGGAACATATGTCTGAATCTCGAGAGATCATCCGAGAATTTAATGAATTACAAATAACCGGTCTTGGCATTTGTAGACAGGGGACCTTCATACATCATCATGTATCATCCCAAGAGTTCACTAACTCTTTCTCTGTTTCCATTAAACAGAGCTATGGTCATCTTATCTTTTTGACATGACTGGCAAGTTTCACAAGATGTAAATTCAAACTGATTTAAAAATGCATCTTAATGTAACTTAGCTAGTCGGGTCGCATTGATATGACCTAGTCTATAATGCCTCAAGAAGGATTCGTTCATTTCTGAACTCTTCCTCTTATGTGTGTTCTGTATACTAAGAACTGTATTTTGATTTAGAACGTTAATACTTTTAGATAACGTGCCTGAACCGATCAACTCTTGATTTAGAAAATATTCAAAACATTATCCAACAATACAAAATTATATCCTTCTTTATCTAAATAAAGAGACTGATATGATTTTGTATATCAGGTTCGGTATCTAATAACATTTGTTAAGAATCAATGTATTCTGGTAATACAGGGTGACAGTGACCAACAGACTTGGCTGCAACACTTGCACCGTTTTCTGCCTCATGAAACTTATCACCCGTTCTCAGTTCTTTACCTTTCTGTAGCCCATGTAATATATAACATATGTGTGATCCTGATCCGGTATCGAATACCCAGGACGTAAAGAACACTGAGAAACAGTTCTCGGTAATGAATACACCCGAAGATGATGCATCGGCATGCACATTCTTCGTTTGGGTGGCACGGGAATTTTGGTAATCCCCTAAATCCTGCTCTGTCTTATAACATTTATAAGTTGGAGCGGGACCAACGTTCCCCAGCTCAGTATAACAAGCGGGTTCGGTCAATATATCCGTTTTATTATCTTGATTAAGGCGTGATATGGTCGCTACCTGGAGAGAGAGAGAAGAAAACACTCAGCGTATGCTCTTGCAAGATTAGATTGGTTATTATTTTATCTAATCAGGATGGCTCCCACTGTTTTTATCAAATCTTCCTTCAAACCCTAAAAGGAAAGACTAGCCGGGATTAATTACACGCTATAAGTTCGCCAATCTTTCAGCCAGGCCAGTGTCGGTACTTTGAGGGAGGTTCCCCGTACTTTCGCACGGACCTAATTAAAGTAAACCTCGTTTTCCCATAGGCGTAACCCCGTTGACACCTTTCGAGACACCTACTTGATCGGCTAATTGCAAAGTGCAAAACTCTCCCAGGAGTAACTCTTACTCGCAGCGGGTATCGCGATCCAACTATCTCATAGAAGGTATGCAATCTCATTGCAAATTTCAACACTTGAAATTCCCGATAATATTTTGCCCCAAACGATCTATGACCTTGACAAGGTCAACAAACCATAGACCGTAAGTCAAGTTCAACCCGTCATTTCTTAATTGAATCAAACCCACCCGCATGACCCTTAACAAGGTCAACAAGGCCGTACGACTACCCTAAAACAATCTGCATCATATGCATAAACAGATAAATACTGGTCAGCTACCGCACACTGCGCCTTGACAAGGTCAACAAACGCAGCACGAATACTAAGCAGGATTTATCTGAAATGACGGAGGGCTACGACAGGTTTTTGTGAAAACCTATTGCGTAATGAACTTGATATCGTTGTAGAATCAAATGATTTTAAAATGGAGTGTTTTTGAGGCTTTTCTAGTTTCGCTAAAGGGGTCACTCCCGGTGAAGGGATCATCGGCCCTTTCCTCATCGAATAAGGTGCAGGATATATCATATATATCACTATGCAAAGCAAAAACTCCAAAAGCAATCAAAAGACAAACCGAGGGGTGTAGCATCTGCCAGTCATTGCAAAAGGGGTCACTCCCGGTGAAGGGATCTCGGCCCTTTCCTTATCGAATAAGGTGCATGATGTTCTACAAGGAACACTGCGATGCAAAGCAAGAACCGTAGCTACCTGTTTTTGAAAATTCGATTCCACAACATCTTTTAGGTTTCTTTTTCTTTCATTAATCATATTAATGAAGTCCCATCATTTAAAACACCTAAACATCACAGATAAATACGACGTACACTTATGCCATCCGCATTCGCCTCGATGTCCCCTCGTGCACCGTTAGGTTAGGTAACTAAAGGCAGAGTGGGGCAGGGCTAGCGCGGGTGTAAAACATAAGTAACGTCTATATAATATAGCATATATACTATATACAGTATTTATCACAAAACATCAAATGATCACATCACAGATATCGCAGCAGAAGAAACATATGAAACATTGGATATACTAGGACGTCCGTGTTTTTAATACGAGCCAGTATAAAACACAGATTCCACGGTCGCGATGAATAGCCAAACCCACACCCCTAGACCCCTACGAGAGCGGCAAGCAACCCTACCAATTCTAGAGTTAGGAGACCCGGACTCGACTTCTCGAGTTGGTCTCCCACTGGACTCTAGAACCTGGTTACTTGTGCCCTCCTCCTTGGGTCTATCCTAGTGCGGAAAAGTAAATAATATACAAATAGTGACAACAACCTCAACCCGGAAGTGCCCCAATAAAAGAATATTACATACATTTAAATTTACATGAATGAAAATTAAAACTCTCATCTCACATAAAAAAAAACCCGGATATTCAAAACGCGACGATCCAATATAACATATCCAGCAACACATAACATCACATGTCATCAACGTAAGTAAATATACGCATCCCAATTGTCGTTGACATATAGCAACAAAACCGGCGATATCATATATTACACTTACGGTCGCAGAAAAGAAAGTGTAAAACTACAACAGTTGGAATCCGCAACCTCCTTAGACATCGCATGAATAACAGTTATAAACCCCGCATTTTAGTCTTTATATCGAAAATACTTTTCAATATGTAGTCGGGCAATTCAACAAGATTCCCGATATGCGATCGAATGCTCGTCGCAAACATTAGTAGACGGCCGCACCCCCGGACGCCGTCGACGAAGTGCACTAAGGCGGAACACCGCTGCCGCGAGCACCCGAACGGATGCTTTTGGCGACGGGGTTCTCCTACAGTCACTTGGTCGGGGCTTTGGGGCGTGGCTGTCTATTAAGTTTACCCGGCGAGTATTCACGTACGCTACGTGATTGCGACGGACTTTTGATTGCATCAAAATTCCGTGGCAACCGATCATTTGAGACTAAACTGCTATGTTTATAACATCCAAATCAGTTATCTCATAACTACTTGTGGATTCCAATTATTGTATCACATTCCAGATAAATAGACAATGTTAAACTTTCCGATCGAATGATCAAACACCCAAGTTTTCCCAAATGGTTCTCAACACTTGAGGGGGGTTTAAAAACATCCATCACATGCCACAGTACCAACGGTCCAGCCGTAGAAGGGTCAAGCCAACGCCTCACATGTGGCACGCCGTCACTTGAGGGGGGTTTAAAAACATCCATCACATGCCACAGTACCAACGGTCCAGCCGTAGAAGGGTCAAGCCAACGCCTCACATGTGGCACGCCGTACTGCCCCAAACCCTAAGGTTCAAAGGGCAGTTCAAGACGGTCACATAATCGAGTTAAGGTTTGTTGTCTTCTAGAGGGTCCATTGCGTAACTTGCACGATTTAGACGTTCTCAAACAACGGAAAAATCGAACACTTGGAAATTTTCCGGGTCGGGGAAAAAGTGAGTTATTGATGTCGGATCGAACTTTTTAACAGTTTCTAAATATCCGGAAAAACCAACGAAATTAAAAATTCCGATCGAAACAACGACTACAAAATAAACCCCAAAATACTCAACACTTGAGTCAGATAAAAATACCCAGAAAAGCTCAAGAAATTAAATAGAAACATTACTGTGAAAAAGGACAGAGGTGACGTCACCTTATGGCCGCGGAACAGCCGCACGAGCCATGCTCGTGCCGCGGTTCCGCGGCGCTTTAAGAGCCAAACTTTTTCGTTTTGCACAGTATTTCTTAGAATTTCCTGCTGATTTTTTTAGGCATTTTTAATTTGGAAAAATCCCAGATTTTAAAAATTGTCCAGAGAGGGGTTGATTTCGACGTGTTCGGGTTCGTTCGGGGTTTTAACTTCGTAAACTAATCGCCTAATCCTCTAGCTAGGCTCTGATACCACTGTAGGGTTACTAGGCACTCTAATGAAGCTCTACAAGACATCGACCATGCCGGATTAAAAAAAAAATTTGGTACCGAACAACCCTAAGCAAGATCGTTAACTAGAGATTAGGCGATCACAAGCAAGTAAATCACATTTACACTAAGTAAATACGAAAATACAACCTTTGTAGATCGGTCCTTCACTTCTTAAGCTTCTTGATGTAGTCCCTTCACTGCGATCATCGGCTCTTGGACTCTCGGACGGCTCCATGAGAAAATTACAACGGGATCGCTTGAAGTCTTCGATGCCGAAGATGATCTACGTCGAGGGAATACGGACTCAAGCTTCTAGTTCACTAACTCAAGAATTAGTGAAGCAAACACCCTAAACTAAAGTGCCAGTCTAGTAGAGGATGATGAGATAGGAATTGGGTTCCCTTTAAATTTTGATTTCTCAGTCTTAATCTTCACTTGAAAATTTCTAGAAAGCTTTTTCCTTTTCTTCAAGAAGAAGAAGAAGAAGAAGAAGAAAAAGAATAAGAATGAATAATCAAAAAATGAATTATCAAGTGAAGTCTATCGTAATGCAACCATGGGTGAGTTAACCTTTGTAGAGACTAAACCCTAGTTTAAGTTAATGGGTTAGGTTAAGGAAAATCTCAAGCAAAACAAAATGGTTAGATTTTGTCAAAGATGCTTAAAAGTTTCATGAAGCTTCAAGCCCAAACAAAGAAAGCCACGATTTTGAATTACTTAATAAATAAAAACCTAATCCATTATCTTAAACATGGTGTAAGTCATACACACACCTAAGTTTGCATGTATCATCAAACATGATGAAATCTTGTGCACAAAATATATCACATATACAACTTGTTCACATCAAGTAAGAAAACCAATCTTAAGTGAACTAATACTAGTTAATGTAAAGTAATATATCAAATATATAATTATACATTAAATCAACACTTGATTTAACGATCTGGTCATATATCATACAACCGACTAATATCAAATGTATCGACTTATCGAATCAACCCTTGAATCGATAACTAGGTTATATCGCATACAACCTATCGCGAGAATAGAATACGGTATCACATACACGCATTATTCTCGGTCCCGCACATATCACATATGCGCCTCTATCTCGTTTCTCCTGAGCCAGTACAACCTCTATGTAGGACTCTAAAGACTCGTCAATACGCCGGCAGTAGGTGATGATCATATCAAACACCCACAAGCCGTCAGCGGTACTAGCTGGACGTAACGGCTACCCGGGTATTGAGCGATCAGAAGATCAGCAAGCAAGCCCGCTCCAACTCCTGCAAAAACCTGACAGTGACACTACCGTATAGTCCGGTCTCCTCGTCTGATATGTCGCATACCAGTTCTAGGGGTGGTAAACGTCAGACCCCAATAACCGATAAGTCATGCTGATATGAGGGTCATAACGGGTCGAGAAACTACCGGTAACACTTCCCAGTAAATCTCTAAACCAGCCTTGGCCAGGGACTTCCCTGTTATGACCAATCGAGCATAGCGCAACATCAACCCCCAATACCGGGAGAGACGAAACCCTTCCTATCGCTCATTGCCTCCATGTGACTCGGGACTGTACCCAAAAACCACCGTTTTTCACGCCCTCTTGGATGTGGTAAGGTGGAAATCAAAGCACAGTGGGAATCACACAAGACTCTATGACGATCTCGGGTCTACAGACTAATCTGTACCAGTGTCACCAGAGAACTGCCATCTGACGTAAGGTATAATACCATCTGGGAGTTCTCGGGGATTCCGTCCAGTGTACCCAGTCTCTACTAAGCATCCGTATATCATCTCTGATGTCAAACACCAATGGATATGGCATCATCCATCGCCCATCTGTATGGGTCGAGAAGGCATATGCTAGTCTACTCTGGTATATCGATGCCCCGTCTCGATACACCCACGACTAGGGACCTTGAAGGATGTACTTATGGACTACCATGTCCCCACTTGTATGATCCACATCATAGTCCAGGCAGTCAAGTACACATCCTAAGGTCTTTACCACCATGTAACAGAGAGACAATCAGTGTCCATGTTAAGGTAAAGAGTAACCAGATAGCATACTATCATATCGAGCAAGAAAGTCATCCCTATATATGTCCAAGCATCCACTACAATATACATCCTATGTATTGTAATGGCCTCTAGGGCATACATATAACTAACAAGAGCTATGTGGTTTTATAAGCACATCCTTAAATGTCCCTAGTCGAGCGAGTATCGAGACCGGGCTTCCATACTCCGGAGTATACTAGTGTATACTTTTCGAGACCCCGACAAGGGGCAGTGGCCGGTCTCATAAGCCATTGGTGTCAGTTAGTCTCCTAAGAAAGCATACAGGTGCTCATTGGGTTATGAGTTACACTGGATGGACTCGTCGGGAACATGCTAGATGGCATTATACCTATTGTCAGATAGCAGTTCTCAGGTGACATGAGTACATGTTAGTCTGTCGACCTGAGATCGTCATTTGTCTCGTGTGAGTTCCTACTGTGCTTTGATTACTACCCTACCACGGCTCAAAAGAGTCGTGCAAAAAGGTTTTAGTTGGGTATAGTCCCGAGCCACATGGAGGCAGTAAGCGGATCGTCGGAGATTCGTCTCTCCCGGTATTAGGGGTAGATGTCACACTGTGCATGGGTGGCCATCACCAGAAATCCTTAGCCAAAGTGGAAGAGAATTACTTATTTGGACCAGTAGTTTTTTAGTGGGGATGGGCTTCACACCGACACGAAATATCGCATTATTAGCAGTCTGACTTTATCCACCCCTAGATCCGATATGCGATACTCTTAGACGAACAGACCGGACTGTATAAAGATTGTCACAGACAGGCTTAGTAGAGATACGGATGAATTTGCTCATCGGCCTTCCTTTCGCTCAATAATTGGGTAGCCATTACGTACAGCTAGTGTCGTTGACGTACTTATGGTTAAACACACTGCCAGCGTATTGACGAGTGTTTAGAGTCCCACACAGAGCATTTTTTCGGTTCAGGCGATATGATGTAGATGACGTATGTTGGTACATACAGGCGTCCGATTAAATATGTGTACAGGCTACATGGACTTTAATCTGATGGTTGATAATACTAGCGATTTAGGATTAAGTTGGATTATTAAATCAAGTTTTGATTTAATTATATATATATATATATTATGTATTCTAGTATTATTATTCACTATTCATTTTCTCTCTTGGCTATTCGTATTTTTATAAGAATGCGCGTATATGTATTTCGAAATGTAAACCGGGTTGTATTCTGTATTTATCCGTAATTTGTTCTAGAAGATGGACATCTCATTTGTGAATATTCATTTATGAATATTCATAAAATGAGGTGGAAGGTGAGGTGGCATTGAGCATGATTGAATACATGTAGAGAGGAATGAGCTTCATTATTATATTACAAAGTGTTATGATTTTTATTTGTATGGTTGTAAAATGAAAATGAAGCCATTCTCTTTTCTATTCTTCATATTATCATTCTCTCGTGCCTTCAAGAGTTGCTCATGGCTATTTTTCCTCACTTCCTCCTCATTCTTCTTTGTTTGCTCTCTTGAGCTTATATTTGAGAGAAAAAGATAGTGAAAAATTCCTACATCTCCACTCTCCATTCCTAACGAGCTTGGAGCGTCGGTTGCTTCACTAGGTGAAGCCGGAGCTTAGATCGATTCCCCCGGGTGTAACATCTTCGGCGAAGGAGGACCATCTTGCAAACGTGGCCTGGAGCTCTTGAGAGCATGCTAGAGTCTAACCTAATTGGAGCAAATAAAGATGCTACAAAGGTTGTGATTTCTATCTTATTATGGTTCTAGTTAAGTTGTTTGGTTCGATTCTTGAGTTTTAGTTTCTAGTGCCAAGAAAATTTTTGTTTTTGAATTCTGCATTGGACGCAGGTTAGCGGCGAGAGCACTAGGAACCAACAATAGTATCATAGCCATCCAAACACCCTAAACTAGATAGATACGACTTCTGAATCCCGCCGGTTTTTGCTCCGCAAAAATTGCAGAAAAAACAGTGAGGAATTTCTTGCTATATTGATGTTTTGACTTCCTGTGGGCTCTCAGTTTGGATCGAGAACCCATAGGGTGGTGTGCAGGGACTCCGGAGATGTCCCAAAGGGACCTAAGGAGGGCCCACACCCCCGAGACCACCCAAATGGTGGCCTTGGGGGGGTGGGTGGGGACCAGAAACTGCCTAATAAGGCAGTTTCGGGACTGCCTGCCCCTTTGGTCCACCTTAGGGTGGCCTAAGGGGTGGGTACCCACTAGGTGCCTTCAGATTGACGTTAATTTCGTGCCAGGGTCCCCCATGATGTTTTGGCTTGATCCGAGGTCATTTCAGACTTCCGAAGTGGTTTTTAGCATGGAATATTTGTCGGTTTTTAGCACACTTTATTTTCATTCTTTTGGAAAATTGAAGTGTTGGCTATTTGTGTGTGGCATTCGATTATCATAGGCTTTGTTTTGGTTGCATGTATCATAGCATTTGGTAAAACGTCGTCTAATTGCTATACGTATTAATTAGACGGGGTTACAGAATTGATACTCGTAAGTTTGCATGTTCTGTGATGGATATTGCTTTGTTGATTATGGTTGTGTTGGATTTGTCACGATGGATAGCCCGGTGTATGTAGTATTTGATGTAGTTCTCTATGATTTATGTTTATTCGTATTGCGTGACGAGCGTCCGACATGTGGACTGTCGTCATCGCGGCTTGTATTATTCTTTAGGACGCGTCTTGGTTACGGACGTAGTCATAGTTGTATATTCAGGTTTTCATTACATGCACTAGGATTACCCTATGGCGAATTGCTCTAGTACCCAGGTTCTAGAGGGAAACGGGCCTCCATCTCATAGCGTTGAGACTGGGGTGCCTTACTCTTGAATTAGCAGACTATTCACCGCACTTGTAGGGGTATAGGATTGACCCGCGGAGGGGTGCCCAAGTCACCGGATCTTAGAAGTGTTGGGTGGCCAACTCACTTTGTTGATTGGGGTTGCCTCACTGTTAGGATTGGCGGGTGGCTTGCCACACTCGTAGGGGTCTAGGATCCGATACTATGGGCTATCAACACGATAGGAAAAATTGCATTTCATAATTGGCTCCATTGAAATGTACTTTTCCTAGATTATCCGAATTTCCATACTGTGTTTGCTTCTGCCGTGTTGCTTCTATGATGTTACTTGATATCATGCGTGAGACGAATGTTCATATATATTATATATATATTTAGTAGATGCTATATATATTTTGCATTCGCACTAGTCCTGTCCCCGCCCTGCTGTAAGTTAAGTAACCTTACGGTGAAGACCCGGGACCCTGTGGCGAATGCAGATGGCATATATATGCGTGCTTATTTTCGTTTCTTTTTGGAATGATATGATTAATTGACGGGACTGCATTAATTCTGATTAATTCAAGGAAAATAAATCTATATGATGTTGATGGAACCAATTTTTTTAAAACTATACGTGTTTCCTTTTATTTTGCATCGAGGTATTCAGTTCGGAATATCCTGCATCTCATTCGATGAGCAAAGAGCCTAGATCCCTTCACAGGGAGTGACCTCTTTAGCAAAAGTTTACGTAACTATAAACTACTCAGTTTCTACAAAACCACTCGTTTTAAAAATGCAGAGCCAAAACCACTCTTTTTCAAAACTACTTGAGTTCCTTCAATGATATCAAGTTCATGTTAGGAATATATATGCCCTAGAGGCCATTATTGTACATATGATGTATATTATAGTGGATGCTTGAACATATATATAGAGGTCTTTCTTACTCGACATGAAAGTATTCTATCTGGTTACTCTTTATCTTAACATGTTGACTGGTATTCTTTACTGTCTTGCTCTCACATGTTGATAAAGCCCTTAGGATATGTACTTGACTGCCAGGATTATGATGACATCATACTAGTGGGGCCAGGGTAGTCCATAAGTACATCCTTTAATCAGTTCCTAGTCATAAGAATATCGAGACAAGGGCATCAAAATTCCAATGTAGACTAGTGTGTACGTTTCTGGTCCCTTAGAGGGCGATAGTTGATCCAACAACCATTGGTGTGTGATATCAAAGAATGTACGCAGCTGCCCATTAGAGAATGGGTACACCGAACAGAACTCACCGAGAACTCCTATATGGTAGTATACCTATCATTAGATAGCAGTCCTTTGGTGACACTGGTATAGGTTAGTCTGTAGACCTGAGATCGTCATAGAGTCTTATCTAGCTCCCACTGTGCTTTGATTTCCTCCCTACCACAGCTCAAAGGAGTCGTGCAAACATGTGGATTTTGGGTACAGTCCTGAGTCATATAGAGGCAATAAGCGATTGGATGGGTTTCGTCTCTT
Organism: Agapanthus africanus; assembly: GCA_030015575.1. Lineage (NCBI taxonomy): Eukaryota > Viridiplantae > Streptophyta > Magnoliopsida > Asparagales > Amaryllidaceae > Agapanthus > Agapanthus africanus. The sequence continues at coordinate 387,052,440 of JASDDO010000008.1, read as the reverse complement.
CCGGTATTGGGGGTTGATGTTGCGCCATGCTCGATTGGCTATAACTGGAAGTCTCTGGGCAGGGCTGCTGCTGAGATTTACTGATAAGAGTTATCAGTAGTTTCTCACACCATTATAGACCAGACATCAGCATGACTTATCACGTTACTGGGGTCTGACGTTTACCACCCTTAGACATGATATGCGACATATCAGACGAACAGACCGGACTGTACGGTAGTGTTACTGATAGGCTTCATAGAGAGTATGGACGGGCTTGCTTGTTGATCTTCATATCGCTCAATACCCGGGTAGCCGTTACGTCCAGCTAGTACAGCCGATGGCTTATAGGTGATTGATGTGATCATCACCAACTGCTGGCGTATTGACGAGTCTTTAGAGTCCCACACAGAAGTTTCCTGGTTCGAGTGAAATGAAATAGGGCACATATGTTGATATGTGCATGGGCCTGATTAAATATGAGTATGTGATACCGTATTATAATCTGGCAGTTATTTGATGTCGGTCAGCTTATATGTGATATAACCGGATTATCGAATCAAGTGTTAGTTTGATAATGTGATATTCAGATTAATGATATTAGTCGGTTATATGTGATATAACCGGATTATTAGGTCAAGTGTTGATTAATAATGTGATATATTATATGTGATATAATTATATCTTAACTAATATCATTAGCTCACTAATTGCTTTATATATATATATATATGTATGTATGTATGTATGTATGTATATTTGATATATATAAATATATATATATATATATATATTATTATATGAAGCATGACATGTTTTTCTATTTTGAGAAAATAGAAAATGAGGTGTAAATTCTGGAGGTATTTGTGGAATGGGCAAGGCATGGGTTTTATTATTTGTTTATTAGTCTTGACTCACTATTCAAGTATGGTTGCAATTTAGAATTGCAATTTTATCCCATGCTTGAATAAGTGAGGAAAGAGAGAGCCATTTTGAGTTTACTCTCATCGTTTTCATTCTTCAAGTCTTAGCCATTTCTTGAGCTCTTGCTTCCTCTTGCTCTCTACAATTTTCTTCACCTCACTTCCAAGTTCAAACCCTCACATGTGATGTGAATCATTGAACTTGTTAAAACCCTAGTGAGAAAATTAAACCCTTACTTCACCATCACACATTAGATTAGCAATTTGATGTGGAGTGTTGCCTTCACTAATGAGATTAGTGAAGGGTTAGCTTGAGCTTGTGTACTTCGGGTGGATCGTCTTTGGCGCGAAGATTACGAAGGAGGTTCTTTCATCTTGAAGAGGAGCCTAGTGGAGTCGCGTAGACCACAACCCGGAGCTATTAAAGAGAATGACTCGAACTACAAATGTTGTATACTCTTTTCTTCTCTTTAGTTCATCACATGATCATAGGCAAACTTTATTAATCTAGTAAAGATCTTGTTAGTTTAGCTTAGCACCTAATAAAAATTAAAATTTTGCATGCTTGATGCCACTAAAACCTCATGGTGGTGCTAGAGTCGACTTTCATGGTATTAGAGCTCCCAGGAATCGGATGTCGACCTATAGGGGGTTCTCACTGTGTGACAGTGTGGCAAAGCATTGGCTCTTACCCCCAGGGTGTCCCGAGACTGGAAGGTGTTCTGGCAGGTTGTAGTATTCGCGAGGGAGCATGCGTAAAAAGTAGCTGCTGAGAGACCTGTAGGTGCCACGGCGACTCCATTGGATGGTGTGGCTGCCTAACATTCATGGTATCAGAGCCAAGCTAGAACATTAGGGTAACTTTTAGCGACGTTAGAAATCCACCGTTTTTGTCGCGCAAAAACTGCCGATAAAAACAGTTTCAAAAATTATGTTTTGAGTTGTTTGCATACCCCGCGGGCTCACGGTTTGAACCGAGAAGCCATGGGGTGGAGCGTGCGCCCCTTGGGGACACCCGGGGGGACCAGAGGCCGGACCCACACCCCAAGACCACCACAAGGTGGCTTTGGGGGTGGGTGACCCGAGAGCACCCCAACTGGGTGCTCTCGGGTCTGCCTTCCCCTAGGGGCCACCTCGAGGAGGCCTCCGGGGGTGGGTACCCTCCCGAGGCCCCCCATTCCATAGTTAATTTTGGGATCTTCGCCCCCGTTAAGATTCGGGCTGGTTTCGAGTTCATTTCAACTCCCGGATTGGCTTAAAACGATCGGTTTTGAAACTTTAGCTCACTGGATTTTTCATTTCTTGGAAAAGTTGGTTTAGTTGGCTAATTGCGTGCGAAATTCTAATATCGCGGTTACTTTACAAGCTATGTAATGTGTGATACAATTATTAGAATCCGGATTAATTAGTTTTATGAAAACTAGTTAGTATATTGTAAACCTAGCCGTTTAGTCTCAATTGATCGATTGCCACGAAGTTTTGATTCGGATCAAAACTCCGTCGCAATTGCGTATTGTAGGCGATCAATAAGTCGGGAATATTGTTGAATTATCCAACAACCAATTAAAAAGTGTTTTCGATTTGAGACTAAAATGCAAGTCTTATAAGCTAGGCATGAAATCCGGAATATGAGATATTCCGGGTTTATGGTGTCTAATATATTGCGGATTCTAATTATTGTAGTTTTCTGTTTTCTTTTCTGCGACAGTAAGTGTAATATGTGGGGTATCCCAATCTCATTGCTATATGTCAACAAGTTTTAGGGATACACATATTTTCTTATGTTGATGATATGTGATATCATGTGTTGTTGTTGATATGATTTATTGGATCGTCGTGAAAGAATAACCGGGGGGTTCTATGTGAGATGAGATTTTTTATTTTCATTCATTTAAAATCGGTATATAATATTCTTTTATTGGGGAACTTCCGGGTCGAGGATGATGTCACCACTGTTGTATATTATTTACTTTTCTGCATTAGAATAGACCCAAGACGGGGAGCTTAAGTAACCGGGTTCTAGAGTCCAGTGGGAGACCATCTCAAGGAATTGAGACCGGGTCTCCTAACTCTAGAATTGGCATAGTTACTTGCCGCTCTCGTAGGGGTCTAGGGTTGTGGGTTTGGCTATTCATTACGACTGTGGAATCCGTGTTTTATATTATTGGCTAAATTTAAAACAGAGACATCCTAGTATTTTCAATATTTCATATGTTGCTTCTGCTGCTTGATTCTGTGATGTTGATCATATAACTGCGTGAGTCGAACGTACTATTATATATATGATATATAATAAATGTTGCTTATATTTTGCACCCATGCTAGTCCAGCCCCCGCTCTGCCGGTAGTTAAGTAACCTAACGGTGCATGACAGGGCCCCATGGCGAATGCGGATTGGCATAAGCGTACGTTCTATTTTCGTTTCATTTTTCTGCAATGTTTAGGAAACATTAATTGATGGGACTTCATTAATGAGATTAATGAAAAGAAAGAAACCAAAAGATGTGGCAGAATCAAATTTTCAAAAAGGGCAACTCAAGTTTTTGCTTTGCATAGTGGTATTCCTTGATGAATATACGGCACCTCATTCGATGAGGAAAGAGCCGAGATCCCTTCACCGGGAGTGATCTATTTAGCGAAACTAGAAAATGCTACTATAGGGATTCTTTAGCACTACTACTAGGGTTTGGTAACATCACACATGCCATAATTTTAAAAAAATAGAGGGTGCTAAACAATCTAACCTAGGAATCGAACTAGAAAAGCTAGGGTAACAAGAAGTAGTATCACATACTACAAGTAATATAGCATTAAGTGAAGAGAATACAACCTTTGTAGTTCTCTTTACTTGAATCCTTGGCTCCTTGAGAGTTGGAACGGGCTTGCTAGTGATCCTCCAAGTCCACGATGATCCACCCGGAGTCTTCTTTGTCCAAGCTCCTAGCTCCACTTGATCAAAAGATGAAGATGAAGCTAACACTCTAAACTAATTGGCAAGACTAGTGTAGAATGATGATGTGGTTTGTTTTCTCAGTTCAAAACCCTATCTTTATCACTATCTCACTCACTAACAAAGTCAAGAGAGCAAGAGAGAGGAGGAAGAAGATGATGGCAACTCAAGAGCCCAAAGAGATCAATGATAAAAAGAAAAATGAGAATGAAATAATAATATATATTAAATCACTCTCACTTGTAACCATGGGTTAATAAATATCTAGATATTTATCATTGATCAATAAGAGCCATAGAAAGTTAACTCATGGTTAAAGTAAGGTTTAGTGTAGAGAATGAATAATAAAAATCAACCATGAATTATACCATGTGAATCTTGCATTGCCACCATTTGTGTATCAACAACCATGATACACACAAGTGTATGCATGTATGTGTGCATACACATCAACATACACATCAACATAAACATATGCATGCATGCATGCATACAATAAAGAAAAGGGTTTAAATAAAGTGAGGTATTTAGTCAATGTTAAATCAACACTTGATTTAACAAACCGGTCATATCTCATACGACCCGACCAATAGTAAACCGCCCGATTAATATACGGTATCACATACGTGCATTTAATCAGGTCTCCGCGCATATCTCATATGCACACCACATCGTTTCGCCTGGGCTAGGAAACTCCTCTGTGGGACTCTAAGACTCGTCAATACGCCGGCAGTGGGTGATGATCATATCAAAACACCCACAAGTCGCAAGAGGTCAGCTAAACGTAACGACTACCCGGGTATTGAGCGATCAGAAGAAAACGAGCGAACCTGTCAAAACTCCCGTCGAGCCAACTGGCAACACTACCGTACAGTCCGGTCTCTTCGTCTGAAATGCTGCATATCGAGTCTAAGGATGGTAACGTCGACCCCAATAACTCAATAAGTCATGCCGATGAATGGTCTATAACAGATCGAGAAACTACTGATAACACTTATCAGTAAATCTCAACAGCCCTGGCCAGGGACTTACTGATATAGCCAATCGAGCACAGCACAACATCTACCCCCAATACCGGGAGAGATGAAACCCCTCCTATCGCTCATTGTCTCCATGTGTCTCGGGACTGTACCCAAAACCACCTATTTGCACGACTCAGTAGAGCCGTGGTAAGGTGGAAATCAAAGCACAGTTGTAATACCCAGCCCCCTTTTATACTAATATTCGTATTTATATAAATTGTCACTTAAAAATTCGTTAGTTTATATTTAAAATTATTTTAGTTTAAAAACCCTATTACCTATCTATTTTATATTTTTCCCAAATTCTTTTATTGCTATTTCCAAGCCCGGCCCCTTTCTTTCCCTATTATTTTATCCCTTGGCCCGAGCCCATTTTCCTTTCCCAGCCCCTTAAAATAACAATTTAAATTAAAAAGACTCCGGCCCAGCACTAATCCCTCAGCCCAAGAAATTCCTATCAAGTTAATTTATTTAAAACAATTTTTCCAACCACAAAATTCCCAGCCCAAGTTTTACCCCGGCCTTTCCCTATCTCCTCAGCCCAGCATATAAATAAAAAGGGAATTTATTTTAAACCCTGGCCCAGCCCGTGACACCCAATCCCAAGCCCATTCTTTTTTTAAATAACTTAATTTCTTTTTCTCCTAAAACCCAGCCCACTCCAACTCAGCCCGCCTTCACACTCACCCGCCCACTTTAACCCGACCCGGCCCACACCCTAACCCTTCTTCCCCAACGGCTCCTTCCCTCTTTCCCACCCACGCGATCCGCTATCTTCGCCGCTTCCTTCGCCAACGCTCGCGGCCACGACGCCCACGCCCACGCTCGTGCGTCGTTACCCCACGACGCGCACCCTTCGCTCCTCCTTCTCCCTCACACCCTCTCCCCACTCTCTCTGTTTCCCTCTCTCATTCTCCGCTCTCTTTAATCCATCGAGCATCGACCTCGACGCCGGCCGACCCCATCATCACCGACGAGCCACTTCTTCACCCGAGCTCTTCATCCTCGTCCTTTTCACCTGAGCTCTCCACTTTCCCCCTCGCCTGCAAACCCAACCCATATTCGAGCTCGAGCCCCTGCACACCCTCCGTCACCGAGCATTCCCCCGCAGCTCCGACCTCGCCTTCACCAGCCTTCGACACCCTCGACCTCTCCTCGCCTCGAACCTCTTTCTCTCTCTCTCCTCCCCTCTCCCTATCTCTCTCTGCTTTTCTCTCTTTCTCTCTGTCTCTCTCTGTCTAACTCTTTCTCTCTCTCTAAATCATTCTCTCTCCCTCTTCTATCAACTGACCACCACCACAAACACCCCACCAATTTCCCCAACCTCTAACCTCTGGCCACCGCCTCACTGCCGGCCACCTCGTCGCCCTACAACTCCATAGCCGACCCTCTACAACCCCATAACCAACTATCGACGGAGCCACAACATCGCCTGAGCTCGCAGCCGTCGCCGCCATTGCACAGAGCCCAAGTCAAGCCTCCTATCTCTCGAGTTCAAGCTCCACTAAAGCTCAAACCCAGCCAGTTTACTGCCGTGTCGAGTACAAGTCGTTATACTAGTCGTTGCTGTGTCGCACATGTGTCGTTGCCGCTGCCGTGTTCCCCAAAACGTCTCCAGGCAAGTGTTTTACTTGCTACATGCTAATCTATTTATTTTACAAACTCAATTCGTATAATTTGCAATGTTACAATTCTCGATAACTTATACTATTTACCTGTTCGATGCATGATCCCAATGAAATTATTCATTTAATTTGACGGAACTCAATTGCATGGTCTGGTCCTAAGGCAGTGAACCTAGTGTGTAAATCTCATGGGAAAATATGACCGTTAACGACTAAAACGATTACCCCCAAGTATACTTGTAAAACTGGAACTTTCTCGTATCTGAAAATCGTTAAAATTACCATAAATTATGTACATACTGAAATGATACGTTCGGAGGCTTAAATCGAAGCCGACTCGACGAAATATAACTATATGCAAGTTTCTAATGGTTTCTGTACTTAAATTATGACAATATTTGGATCGGAGTGCGACTCTGGACTGCAGTCCAGAGCGACTCTGGTTACTGTGTGCTGTCCCGTGATATGTACCATCTTGTTTCGTGAACTCGTATATTGAGGAACTCCGCAGTTTATAAAAGGTGAATCTGTTATCTAGATAACACAAGTGGTTTCATTCCGTTTCATCGGCGTTTGCTATTTAAATTGTAAATTAAAAGAGCTGGACGTATAACAGTCCAGAACAGATTCAGAAGTGACAAACTAGTGATAAACAGTGTGTAACTCCTGACGTACAGACGCGATTGAAAATTCATCTATTGCGTTGAAAACCTTACTAAAAACCCTAGATATCATTCAACTGTAACGTCGCTAAATTCTGATCCCTACTGGGGTTAAAATGCGTTGCGATACGGACTTCCGATTCTGAAACTGGATTTCCAGCCGTGAACGCTTAAAATGAAATGGCCATAACTAGTGATCCTGAAACCCGATTGACATGAAACTAAACTCGCTGGATAGATAATCAAACATACTATTTAATCCCCGTTTATCATTTCCCTAAACTGTACACGTATGATTTATGATAAATTATGCAAGTGGTAGAATACTGATTTATGACATCTTAATCATGCTTTACATACTGTTTACTCATCATATCATACATATGTCACTGTATTGATAACCTAGTGATCATGTGCATTACCCAGTGTTAGGTATTAGTGATGATTGTGGCACGTACGTTAGTGTTCGTGCATGAGTGGATAAGTGAAAGTGACACGTACATGTACACAATCAGTGAACCCTATTATTCTATTGCATTGTCGACGTCTGTGGGACGCGTGTAAATATGACTATAAGTGGTATGGGACACTTATGGAAGCTCTCGTATGGGTGTCAAAGATAAGGCACCAGACACTGCCATTTATCTTGGGTATTAGTTGGGACGTGCTTGATGGAAATCCTGTCTCCGGTTCTCGCGCAGACTTGTCATGGACAGACCAGTATTTGAGGTTATGGTTGGCGTTTGATGTAGACCACAGGGTTTGGGATAGTTTGAGTGTGAGTTCAACAGAATCTCGGGAGTCCCATGCCGGCTTATATATATGGAGATATATGGAGATTTACAGGGTACATGATTATTACCGTGAGTTATATGTTGGGCCGGTGGTCCCTTGCCCTTGGGTCCTACCCTTGGGTGGACGACACTCTCGAGTGGTTGACTCTCACACTTGGACTGACGATAGGCTTAGTGACCTGTACAGTGAGACTTAGAGACTGATAGGGATAATGGCATTGATATGCATTACTTACTTTGTTGACATACCTAGCATACTATATTACTGCTTTACCGTTCACCTGATCTATTGGACACTTCATTGGTTACTGCATGTTCATATTTTTACTGTCTTGATTACTGTTATATATCTATTATCACTGTCCGATTTGTCATTTGCACCTATATGTTTATATTGCTATTGTGTCGCTCTGACGACCTGAGTATGTATGCTTAGAGTGAGGAGTGGATCTAGCCTGGACCAAGACTAGACGTACATCGCGGACATCTTGATCAGTTATCCAGAGTTATACTCTTTTTTACCTCCTTCAGGTCAGTTCTTTGTATTTGATTTGTTTCAGTTACTGCATTTCTCATTACCTGCGCATTGTTTATTAATTACCACGTAAAGTTAGAAGCCGAAGTGTGACTACGGCAGGACATTTCCTTGACCGTAGGAGCATGGCTGGCCTTGTCAACCCCTCGTATTCCGTATTTTGGGAAGCGGGGCGTGACATGGTTTTGTTGGTATCAGAGCCCAGGTTTTGCTTCGATTGGGATTACAGTTTTCCGTGTAGAGCTTGACAATCTAAGACATTTCTCGGTCTAGGTTGTAAACTTGTCATTCTTGATCCATATTCACATTGTGTGTTCTGCTATTCATTCGCTAGGGTTTCAGGTGACTTGGCAAAGTTACGTGGTTGTAATTGTGAAATACATCATAGTTACACTACCGTACTCTGTTTAAGTGACTTAGAGTCCTACAGTTGATTTCCACTTGTAATGAATTTCATCACACCCGATATTCTTGATTCCTTGCCCAAATCATATTATATTTTAACTCTCATAGCTTGTGCCTTATATCATTCTCAAAATTATCGTTTCAGGACCATGTCTTCCAACGACTCTTCCTCTATCTCCACTCCCCAGGATCAGACCGTTGAGATTCTGAGTGTACTACAAGGTCTGAAGAAAGCCCAGGAGCGAACAAACGACTTGTTAGCTGAAGGACTGAGAAGGCAGGTGAATCAGGCACCAGCGGGAGCCTCCAATCGTAAAAGGATCTCGGTTAGACGAGTAAAAGAGAAGAAGATGAAGCGCCCATTTGTTTCCCCGAGACAGAAGCAGCAGAAGACCCAATATAGTGAGTACTGTAAGAGGCCAGGACATCTTCAGAGGGATTGTCGCCGCGCCCAAGGGAAATGTCTGATTTGCGGATCCAGCGAATATCTTATCAACGGTTGCCCAAAAAGGAAGGAACTACAAGGAGGAGACTCGTCCACACTCTCCACTTCCGCCAAGTGATGATTATTGCATAGTTCGAACTTCGAGGATAAGGCGGACCCAGCGCAGAATCCAACTCGCGTAACGAGAATGTAGCGGCCTAGTAATCGAAGAAGAGTTATCACATTTTCTACTTTAAAAAAAAATGTTGCCATCCTCTTATAAATATTTCTTTTCGTTTGAAATCTTGTATCCGTCGAACTTTTAGTTGAATACAATAAAAACTTTGAATCGTAATATATGTATCATTCTCTTGCTTTTCCCCTTATTTATACTATTCATTACCACAGCATTTTCTGATTTTTCAGTTCCTGCCCACCGCATATCTTCCTATACTCCATACCCTTAGCTATTTTCTTGATGTGTTCCACTGTCTAATCATGACTCTTTCTTTTCAGGCCATGGCCCACCCTGGAGCAGCGCCGCATCTAGATGAGGATGCATAGTCATGCGTTTCCTTAGACCACACGCTGATGAGTTCTGACGATGAGATCAACGGTCCCCAGGTCATTTTCGGAAACAGCGATTCCGAGGACGAAGGAGCCGCCGCCCCAGAGGCTGACATGATAGGCGATTCCGACGAAGAGGAAGGGGACCCTGAAGAGAACCCGATAGAGGAAGATCCCGAGGAAGGCCCGATAGAAGAAAATCCAGTGGAGGAAAATCCCATGGGAGAGAATCCAGAAGAAGAGAATCACATGGAAGCAGACCTCGATGAAGAAGCTCCAGCCGAGGAAGGAGGACTAGAAGAACAAGACCCTGCGGTAGAAGAACTCCCAATGGCGGTCCCTGCGAGGCGCTATGGAAATGGGCGTCCCTACCTGAGCGCGCGAGCCTACCGTAACCTACTGAATCTCCACAACCGCGACTGACGGGATTTTTTTTTTATGTTGTCTTCTCTGGCCAAATAAACCTATGTATAGTTTAGGGCCATCTGTTACTTTTCGAGAGTGCTTTGTTTCGAATTCCTAGAATGAAATAAACCTTCTGAGTTCGCAAATTTTTTGATTACTGATTCACTTGATGCTTCGACTTTTTCCCTTTACCGTTTTTTTCTCCTGAGACCCCTGACTGTCCACACCTATACCTTGTGCTGATTCGACCCTCACTTAGATTAACTAGTACCGCACCCCGATCCTTGGAATGGGCCACCCTTCATCCTTCGTATATGCCTCGTTTGAGATCCTTCTGGGAGGGGAAATTGATAGTAAGATTTCCGAGTTAGCTGACCCTTCGGATTTTTGATTCACATGATGTATCGACCGTTATCCTCCCCATACATTTTTCCCCTTGTAGTCCTTTGCTGCTCACCCTTACTTCCTGTGCTGACCCGACCCCAATCTCTTTGACCTTCAGTCTAAGGCCGTCACACTCCGACCTTCTGTATGAGCCACACTCCATTGTAATCCCTACCCTAGCTAACCTATACATATTTGTGCTTTTCCCTGTTACCCTAACTATATTTAGGGACATCATTATTCGAAAATTTAGTTTTCAATATTTTGTATTTATCGAAGAGTACGTGTTATTGACTACTCCGTTTTATGTATTTTAAGTACACTACTATTATTCTCATTTTTCGGTAGCACGACCATATGTATTACCCATATTATTCTGGTGTTATGCTTCTTATTTTCGTCATGTGGTTTTCTAAGTTATGTTAAAATGGTTTGATTGATACGTTATTCTAAAAATGTTTAAACCTCCGACAAGTCCTTCACTATTTCATTATGACTATGCCTTATACTTATTATTATTTCTGCTGTGCTACTTTTGATATACTTATATGTGCACATATCTGGGTTTCGATTTTATCGAACACGCCTTGATTATTACTGTTCGTTATTGTTATCTATATTCTCGTATACATGTAGTTTATCCTTATAGTTGTTCTTGCCTTATACCTATTTAGACCTATCCTTTTGTATGTTGTTCTTACATATATATACCTTCAGAATTTTATCCACCCGTTTTAAGTAAATCACTATGTATTAGTGTTCGATGTGGTAACTTTTCGCTTATTATTTTATAGCTTGCTGTCCTTTAAATTTCGAGGACGAAATTTTTTGTAAGGGTGGTATGATATAATACCCAGCCCCTTTTTATACCAATATCCGTATTTATATAAATTGTTACTTACAAATTCGTTAGTTTATATTTAAAATTATTTTAGTTTAAAAACCCTATTACCTATCTATTTTATATTTTTCCCAAATTCTTTTATTGCTATTTCCAAACCCGGCCACTTTCTTTCCCTATTATTTTATCCCTTGGCCTGAGCCCATTTTCCCTTCCCAGCCCCTTAAAATAACAATTTAAACTAAAAAGACTCCGGCCCAGCACTAATCCCTCAGCCCAAGAAATTCCTATCAAGTTAATTTACTTAAACCAATTTTTCCAACCATAAAATTCCCAGCCCAAGTTTTACCCCGGCCTTTCCCCATCTCCTCAGCCCAGCATATAAATAAAAAGGGAATTTATTTTAAACCCTGGCCCAGCCCGTGACACCCAATCCCAAGCATATTCTTTTTTTAAATAACTTAATTTCTTTTTCTCCTAAAACCCAGCCCACTCCAACTCAGCCCGCCTTCACACTCACCCACCCACTTCAACCCGACCCGACCCACACCCTAACCCTTCTTCCCCAACGGCTCCTTCCCACTTTCCCGCCCACGCGATCTGCTATCTTCGCCGCTTCCTTCGCCAACGCTCGCGGCCACGACGCCCATGCCCACGCTCGTGCATCGTTATCCCACGACGCGCACCCTTCGCTCCTCCTTCTCCCTCACACCCTCTCCCCACTCTCTCTGTTTCCCTCTCGTATTCTCTGCTCTCTTTAATCCATCGAGCATCGACCTCGACGCCGGCCGACCCCATCATCACCGACGAGCCACTTCTTCACCCGAGCTCTTCATCCTCGTCCTCTTCACCCGAGCTCTCCACTTTCCCCCTCGCCTGCAAACCTAACCCATATTCGAGCTCGAGCCCCTGCACGCCCTCCGTCACCGAGCCTTTCCCCGCAGCTCCGACCTCGCCTTCACCAGCCTTCGACACCCTCGACCTCTCCTCGCCTCGAACCTCTATTTCTCTCTCTCTCCTCCCCTCTCCCTATCTCTCTCTGCTTTTCTCTCTCTCTCTCTTTCTCTCTCTCTCTCTCTGTCTAACTCTTTCTCTCTCTCTCTCTCTCTAAATCCTTCTCTCTCCCTCTTCTATCAACCGACCACCACCACAAACACCCCACCAATTTCCCCAACCTCTAACCTTTGGCCACCGCCTCACTGCCGGCCACCTCTTCGCCCTACAAATCCATAGCCGACCCTCTACAACCCCATAACCAACCATCGACGGAGCCACAACATCGCCTGAGCTCGTAGCCGTCGCCGCCATTGCACAGAGCCCAAGTCAAGCCTCCTATCTCTCGAGCCCAAGCTCCACTAAAGCTCAAACCCAGCCAGTTTACTGCCGTGTCGGGTACAAGTCATTATAATAGTCGTCGCCGTGTCGCACGTGTGTCGTTGCCGCTGCCGTGTGCCCCAAAACTTCTCCAGGCAAGTGTTTTACTTCCTACATGCTAATCTATTTATGTTACAAACTCAATTCGTATAAATTGCAATGTTACAATTCTCGATAACTTATACTATTTACCTGTTCGATGCATGATCCCAATGAAATTATTCATTTAATTTGACGGAACTCAATTGCATGGTCTGGCCCGTAAGGCAGTGAACCTAGTGTGTGAATCTAATGGGAAAATATGACCGTTAACGACTAAAACGATTACCCCCAAGTATACCTGTAAAACTGGAACTTTCTCGTATCTGAAAATCGTTAAAATTACCATAAATTATGTACATACTGGAATGATGCGTTCGGGGGCTTAAATCTAAGCCGACTCGACGAACTATAACTCTATGAAAGTTTCTAAAGGTTTCTGTACTTAAATTGTGACAATATTTGGATCGGAGTGCGACTCTGAGCGACTCTGGTTACTGTGTGCTGTCCCATGATATGTACCATCTTGTTTCCTGAACTCGTATGTTGCGGAACTCCGCAGTTTATAAAAGGTGAATCTGTTAGATAGATAACACAAGTGGTTTCATTCCGTTTCATCGGCGTTTGCTATTTAAATTGTAAATTAAAAGAGCTGGACGTATAACAGTCCAGAACAGATTCAGAAGTGACAAACTAGTGATAAACAGTGTGTAACTCCTGACGTACAGACGCGATTTAAAATCCGTCTGTTGCGTTGAAAACCTTACTGAAAACCCTAGATATCATTCAACTATAGCGTCGCTAAATTCTGAACTCTACTGAGGTTAAAATGTGTTGCGAAACGGACTTCCGATTCTGAAACTGGATTTCCAGCCGTGAACGCTTAAAATGAAATGGCCATAACTAGTGATCCTGAAACCCGATTGACGTGAAACCAAACTCGCTGGATAGATAATCAAACATACTATTTAATCCCCGTTTATCGTTTCGCTAAACTGTACACGTAAGATTTATGATAAATTATGCAAGTGGTAGAATACTGATTTATGACATCTTAATCATACTTTACATACTGTTTACTCATCATATCATACGTATGTCACTGCATTGATAACCTAGTGATCATGTGCATTACCCAGTGTTAGGTATTAGTGATGATTGTGGCAAGTACGTTAGTGTTCGTGCATGAGTGGATAAGTGAAAGTGACACGTACTTGTACACAATCAGTGAACCCTATTATTCTATTGCATTGTCGACGTCTGTGGGATGCGTGTAAGTGTGACTATAAGTGGTATGGGACACTTATGGAAGCTCTCGCATGGGTGTCACAGATAAGGCACCAGACACTGCCATTTATCTTGGATATTAGTCGGAACGTGCTTGATGGAGATCCTGTCTCCAGTTCTCGCGCAGACTTGTCATGGACCGACTGGTATTTGAGGTTTTGGTTGGCATTTGATGTAGACCACGGGGTGTGGGGTAGTTTGAGTGTGAGTTCAACAGAATCTCGGGAGTCCCATGCCGGCTTATATATATGGAGATATATGGAGATTTACTGGGTACATGATTATTACCGTGAGTTATATGTTGGGCCGGTGGTCCCTTGCCCTTGGGTCCTACCCTTGGGTGGACGACACTCTCGAGTGGTTGACTCTCACACTTGGACTGACGATAGGCTTAGTGACCTGTACAGTGAGACTTAGAGACTGATAGGGATAATGGCATTGATATGCATTACTTACTTTGTTGACATACCTAGCATACTATATTACTACTTTACCGTTCACCTGATCTATTGGACACTTCATTGGTTACTGCATGTTCATATTTTTACTGTCTTGATTACTGTTATATATCTATTATCACTGTCCGATTTTTCATTTGCACCTATATGTTTATATTGCTATTGTGTCGCTCTGACGACCTGAGTATGCATGCTCAGAGTGAGGAGTGGATCTAGCCTGGACCAAGACTAGACGTACATCGCGGACATCTTGATCAGTTATCCAGAGTTATACTCTTTTTTACCTCCTTCAGGTCAGTTCTTTGTATTTGATTTGTTTCAGTTACTGCATTTCTCATTACCTGCGCATTGTTTATTGATTACCACGTAAAGTTAGAAGCCGAAGTGTGACTACGGCAGGACATTTCCTTGACCGTAGGAGCATGGCTGGCCTTGTCAACCCCTCGTATTCCGTATTTTGGGAAGCGGGGCGTGACATGGTTTTGTTGGTATCAGAGCCCAGGTTTTGCTTCGATTGGGATTACAGTTTTCCGTGTAGAGCTTGACAATCTAAGACATTTCTCGGTCTAGGTTGTAAACTTGTCATTCTTGATCCATATTCACATTGTGCGTTCTGCTATTCATTCGCTAGGGTTTCAGGTGACTTGGCAAAGTTACGTGGTTGTAATTGTGAAATACATCATAGTTACACTACCGTACTCTGTTTAAGTGACTTAGAGTCCTACAGTTGATTTCCACTTGTAATGAATTTCATCACACCCGATATTCTTGATTCCTTGCCCAATCCATATTATATTTTAACTCTCATAGCTTGTGCCTTATATCGTTCTCAAAATTATCGTTTCAGGACCATGTCTTCCAACGACTCTTCCTCTATCTCCACTCCCCAGGATCAGACCGTTGAGATTCTGAGTGTACTACAAGGTCTGAAGAAAGCCCAGGAGCGAACAAACGACTTGTTAGCTGAAGGACTGAGAAGGCAGGTGAATCAGGCACCAGCGGGAGCCTCCAATCGTAAAAGGATCTCGGTTAGACGAGGAAAAGAGAAGAAGATAAAGCGCCCATTTGTTTCCCCGAGACAGAAGCAGCAGAAGACCCAATATAGTGGGTACTGTAAGAGGCCAGGACATCTTCAGAGGGATTGTCGCCGCGCCCAAGGGAAATGTCTGATTTGCGGATCCAGCGAATATCTTATCAACGGTTGCCCAAAAAGGAAGGAACTACAAGGAGGAGACTCGTCCACACTCTCCACTTCCGCCAAGTGATGATTATTGCATAGTTCGAACTTCGTGGATAAGGCGGACCCAGCGCAGAATCCAACTCGCGTAACGAGAATGTAGCGGCCTAGTAATCGAAGAAGAGTTATCACATTTTCTACTTTAAAAAAAAATGTTGCCATCCTCTTATAAATATTTCTTTTCGTTTGAAATCTTGTATCCGTCGAACTTTTAGTTGAATACAATAAAAACTTTGAATCGTAATATATGTATCATTCTCTTGCTTTTCCCCTTATTTATACTATTCATTACCACAGCATTTTCTGATTTTTCAGTTCCTGCCCACCGCATATCTTCCTATACTCCGTACCCTTAGCTATTTTCTTGATGTGTTCCACTGTCTAATCATGACTCTTTCTTTTCAGGCCATGGCCCACCCTGGAGCAGCGCCGCATCTAGATGAGGATGCATAGTCATGCGTTTCCTTAGACCACACGCTGATGAGTTCTGACGATGAGATCAACGGTCCCCAGGCCATTTTCGGAAACAGCGATTCCGAGGACGAAGGAGCCGCCGCCCCAGAGGCTGACATGATAGGCGATTCCGACGAAGAGGAAGGGGACCCTGAAGAGAACCCGATAGAGGAAGATCCCGAGGAAGGCCCGATAGAAGAAAATCCAGTGGAGGAAAATCCCATGGGAGAGAATCCAGAAGAAGAGAATCACATGGAAGCAGACCTCGATGAAGAAGCTCCAGCCGAGGAAGGAGGACTAGAAGAACAAGACCCTGCGGTGGAAGAACTCCCAATGGCGGTCCCTGCGAGGCGCTATGAAAATGGGCGTCCCTACCTGAGCGCGCGAGCCTACCGTAACCTACTGAATCTCCACAACCGCGACTGACGGGATTTTTTTTTTTATGTTGTCTTCTCTGGCCAAATAAACCTATGTATAGTTTAGGGCCATCTGTTACTTTTCGAGAGTGCTTTGTTTCGAATTCCTAGAATGAAATAAACCTTCTGAGTTCGCAAATTTTTTGATTACTGGTTCACTTGATGCTTCGACTTTTTCCCTTTACCGTTTTTTTCTCCTGAGACCCCTGACTGTCCACACCTATACCTTGTGCTGATTCGACCCTCACTTAGATTAACTAGTACCGCACCCCGATCCTTGGAATGGGCCACCCTTCATCCTTCGTCTATGCCTCGTTTGAGATCCTTCTGGGAGGGGAAATTGATAGTAAGATTTCCGAGTTAGCTGACCCTTCGGATTTTTGATTCACATGATGTATCGACCGTTATCCTCCCCATACATTTTTCCCCTTGTAGTCCTTTGCTGCTCACCCTTACTTCCTGTGCTGACCCGACCCCAATCTCTTTGACCTTCAGTCTAAGGCCGTCACACTCCGACCTTCTGTATGAGCCACACTCCATTGTAATCCCTACCCTAGCTAACCTATACATATTTGTGCTTTTCCCTGTTACCCTAACTATATTTAGGGACATCATTATTCGAAAATTTAGTTTTCAATATTTTGTATTTATCGAAGAGTACGTGTTATTGACTACTCCGTTTTATGTATTTTAAGTACACTACTATTATTCTCATTTTTCGGTAGCACGACCATATGTATTACCCATATTATTCTGGTGTTATGCTTCTTATTTTCGTCATGTGGTTTTCTAAGTTATGTTAAAATGGTTTGATTGATACGTTATTCTAAAAATGTTTAAACCTCCGACAAGTCCTTCACTATTTCATTATGACTATGCCTTATACTTATTATTATTTCTGCTGTGCTACTTTTGATATACTTATATGTGCACATATCTGGGTTTCGATTTTATCGAACACGCCTTGATTATTACTGTTCGTTATTGTTATCTATATTCTCGTATACATGTAGTTTATCCTTATAGTTGTTCTTGCCTTATACCTATTTAGACCTATCCTTTTGTATGTTGTTCTTACATATATATACCTTCAGAATTTTATCCACCCGTTTTAAGTAAATCACTATGTATTAGTGTTCGATGTGGTAACTTTTCGCTTATTATTTTATAGCTTGATGTCCTTTAAATTTCGAGGACGAAATTTTTTGTAAGGGTGGTATGATATAATACCCAGCCCCTTTTTATACCAATATCCGTATTTATATAAATTGTTACTTACAAATTCGTTAGTTTATATTTAAAATTATTTTAGTTTAAAAACCCTATTACCTATCTATTTTATATTTTTCCCAAATTCTTTTATTGCTATTTCCAAACCCGGCCCCTTTCTTTCCCTATTATTTTATCCCTTGGCCTGAGCCCATTTTCCCTTCCCAGCCCCTTAAAATAACAATTTAAATTAAAAAGACTCCGGCCCAGCACTAATCCCTCAGCCTAAGAAATTCCTATCAAGTTAATTTACTTAAACCAATTTTTCCAACCATAAAATTCCCAGCCCAAGTTTTACCCCGGCCTTTCCCCATCTCCTCAGCCCAGCATATAAATAAAAAGGGAATTTATTTTAAACCCTGGCCCAGCCCGTGACACCCAATCCCAAGCATATTCTTTTTTTAAATAACTTAATTTCTTTTTCTCCTAAAACCCAGCCCACTCCAACTCAGCCCGCCTTCACACTCACCCACCCACTTCAACCCGACCCGGCCCACACCCTAACCCTTCTTCCCCAACGGCTCCTTCCCACTTTCCCGCCCACGCGATCTGCTATCTTCGCCGCTTCCTTCGCCAACGCTCGCGGCCACGACGCCCATGCCCACGCTCGTGCATCGTTATCCCACGACGCGCACCCTTCGCTCCTCCTTCTCCCTCACACCCTCTCCCCACTCTCTCTGTTTCCCTCTCTTATTCTCTGCTCTCTTTAATCCATCGAGCATCGACCTCGACGCCGGCCGACCCCATCATCACCGACGAGCCACTTCTTCACCCGAGCTCTTCATCCTCGTCCTCTTCACCCGAGCTCTCCACTTTCCCCCTCGCCTGCAAACCTAACCCATATTCGAGCTCGAGCTCCTGCACGCCCTCCGTCACCGAGCCTTCCCCCGCAGCTCCGACCTCGCCTTCACCAGCCTTCGACACCCTCGACCTCTCCTCGCCTCGAACCTCTATTTCTCTCTCTCTCCTCCCCTCTCCCTATCTCTCTCTGCTTTTCTCTCTCTCTCTCTTTCTCTCTCTCTCTCTCTGTCAAACTCTTTCTCTCTCTCTCTCTCTCTAAATCCTTCTCTCTCCCTCTTCTATCAACCGACCACCACCACAAACACCCCACCAATTTCCCCAACCTCTAACCTCTGGCCACCGCCTCACTGCCGGCCACCTCTTCGCCCTACAAATCCATAGCCGACCCTCTACAACCCCATAACCAACCATCGACGGAGCCACAACATCGCCTGAGCTCGTAGCCGTCGCCGCCATTGCACAGAGCCCAAGTCAAGCCTCCTATCTCTCGAGCCCAAGCTCCACTAAAGCTCAAACCCAGCCAGTTTACTGCCGTGTCGGGTACAAGTCATTATAATAGTCGTCGCCGTGTCGCACGTGTGTCGTTGCCGCTGCCGTGTGCCCCAAAACTTCTCCAGGCAAGTGTTTTACTTGCTACATGCTAATCTATTTATGTTACAAACTCAATTCGTATAAATTGCAATGTTACAATTCTCGATAACTTATACTATTTACCTGTTCGATGCATGATCCCAATGAAATTATTCATTTAATTTGACGGAACTCAATTGCATGGTCTGGCCCGTAAGGCAGTGAACCTAGTGTGTGAATCTAATGGGAAAATATGACCGTTAACGACTAAAACGATTACCCCCAAGTATACCTGTAAAACTGGAACTTTCTCGTATCTGAAAATCGTTAAAATTACCATAAATTATGTACATACTGGAATGATGCGTTCGGGGGCTTAAATCTAAGCCGACTCGACGAACTATAACTTTATGAAAGTTTCTAAAGGTTTTTGTACTTAAATTGTGACAATATTTGGATCGGAGTGCGACTCTGAGCGACTCTGGTTACTGTGTGCTGTCCCATGATATGTACCATCTTGTTTCCTGAACTCGTATGTTGCGGAACTCCGCAGTTTATAAAAGGTGAATCTGTTAGATAGATAACACAAGTGGTTTCATTCCGTTTCATCGGCGTTTGCTATTTAAATTGTAAATTAAAAGAGCTGGACGTATAACAGTCCAGAACAGATTCAGAAGTGACAAACTAGTGATAAACAGTGTGTAACTCCTGACGTACAGACGCGATTTAAAATCCGTCTGTTGCGTTGAAAACCTTACTGAAAACCCTAGTTATCATTCAACTGTAGCATCGCTAAATTCTGAACCCTACTGAGGTTAAAATGTGTTGCGAAACGGACTTCCGATTCTGAAACTGGATTTCCAACCGTGAACGCTTAAAATGAAATGGCCATAACTAGTGATCCTGAAACCCGATTGACGTGAAACCAAACTCGCTGGATAGATAATCAAACATACTATTTAATCCCCGTTTATCGTTTCGCTAAACTGTACACGTAAGATTTATGATAAATTATGCAAGTGGTAGAATACTGATTTATGACATCTTAATCATACTTTACATACTGTTTACTCATCATATCATACATATGTCACTGCATTGATAACCTAGTGATCATGTGCATTACCCAGTGTTAGGTATTAGTGATGATTGTGGCAAGTACGTTAGTGTTCGTGCATGAGTGGATAAGTGAAAGTGACACGTACTTGTACACAATCAGTGAACCCTATTATTCTATTGCATTGTCGACGTCTGTGGGATGCGTGTAAGTGTGACTATAAGTGGTATGGGACACTTATGGAAGCTCTCGCATGGGTGTCACAGATAAGGCACCAGACACTGCCATTTATCTTGGGTATTAGTCGGAACGTGCTTGATGGAGATCCTGTCTCCAGTTCTCGCGCAGACTTGTCATGGACCGACTGGTATTTGAGGTTTTGGTTGGCATTTGATGTAGACTACGGGGTGTGGGGTAGTTTGAGTGTGAGTTCAACAGAATCTCGGGAGTCCCATGCCGGCTTATATATATGGAGATATATGGAGATTTACTGGGTACATGATTATTACCGTGAGTTATATGTTGGGCCGGTGGTCCCTTGCCCTTGGGTCCTACCCTTGGGTGGACGACACTCTCGAGTGGTTGACTCTCACACTTGGACTGACGATAGGCTTAGTGACCTGTACAGTGAGACTTAGAGACTGATAGGGATAATGGCATTGATATGCATTACTTACTGTGTTGACATACCTGGCATACTATATTACTGCTTTACCGTTCACCTGATCTATTGGACACTTCATTGGTTACTGCATGTTCATATCTTTACCGTCTTGATTACTGTTATATATCTATTATCACTGTCCGATTTTCCATTTGCACCTATATGTTTATATTGCTATTGTGTCGCTCTGACGACCTGAGTATGCATGCTTAGAGTGAGGAGTGGATCTAGCCTGGACCAAGACTAGACGTACATCGCGGACATCTTGATCAGTTATCCAGAGTTATACTCTTTTTTATCTCCTTCAGGTCAGTTCTTTGTTTTTGATTTGTTTCAGTTACTGCATTTCTCATTACCTGCGCATTGTTTACTGATTACCACGTAAAGCTAGAAGCCGAAGTGTGACTACGGCAGGACATTTCCTTGACCGTAGGAGCATGGCTGGCCTTGTCAACCCCTCGTATTCTATATTTTGGGGAGCGGGGCGTGACAACAGTGGGAGAACACATGAGACTCTATGACGATCTCGAATCTACAAACTAACCTGTACCAGTGTCACCTGAGAACTGCTATCCAACGATAGATATAATACCATATAAGAGTTCTCGGCGAGTTCGTCCAGTGTACCCAGTCTCCACTGAGCACCCGTATATAATCTCGATGTCAAACATCAATGGATGTGGGAACATCCATCGTCCATCACATGGGTCTAGTATCATATACGCTAGTCTACTCTGGAATATCGATACCCCGTCTCAATACACCCACGACTAGAGACATTTTAGGATATTCTTATAAACTACACATGTCCCACTAGTATGATCTACATCATAATCATAGTAGTAAAGCAAATATCCTCAGGGCTTTATCAACATGTACAAATGAATAAAATCATGATCAAGTGAACATATCAGATAAAGAGTAACCAGATAGCATACTATCATGTCGAGCAAGAATGTCCTCTGAATATATATACATGTATAAATACATCCACTATAAAATAATGGCCTCTAGGGAATACATATATCCAACAGCTACAACTCACTCATTTTTTTATTACTTCTGTAGTTCTTGCTTTGTATAGTGGTATTCCTGAATATGCTGCACCTCATTCGATGAGGAAAAAGCCGAGATCCCTTCACCAGGAGTGGCCTCTTTAACTAGCAAAAGCCTTAAAAGCACTCCTTTTCAAAAACATTAGATTCTACAACGATATCAAGTTCATTACGCTCATGGTTTTCTTAAAATCCTGCGTAGCCCTCCGTCATTTCAGATAAGTGCTATTTTAGTATTCGTGCTACGGTAGTTTGGCCTCTGTCAAAGCGTAGTGTACGGTAGCTGATTAGTACTTATCTGTAGCATGAGATGCGATTGGATTAAGGTAGTCGTATGGCGTTGTTTGGCCTCCGTTAAGGGTCGTACGGATGGGTCTAATTCAATCAGGAAATGAACGAGTTGAACTTGACTAGCACCCGTTGGGTAGTTTGGCCTCCGTCAAGGTCATAGGACACTAAGGGTAAAAACTATTATCGGGAATTTCAAGTGTTGAATTTTTCAATGAGATTGCATACCAGTTGGATCCCGATACCCACTGCGAGTAAGAGTTACTCCACTAGTAAAATAGGGGGTTGCCCCTACGGATGGAAATATCCGTAGGGGCAGATTTAACTTGGCCCTACGGATTAATCCGTAGGGCTAAAAGGTTGCCCCTACGGGCACAGACATCCAAGAATAAAAATATTAATTCTTAATTTGGTGTTTGCCCCTACGGAGACGCAAACAAAGGACCTACGGGTATATCGGTAGGGGCAAGTAAATATCTATTTAACAAAACCCCAGATCGATCGCCTACGCTCACTTTCTCTCTCTCTCACAATCGCGCGCGAGAAAAAACCCCAAATCGCCTCCGTCGTCGCCACCGTCGCCTCCGTTGTCGCCACCGCCGGTTTCGTCGCCACCGTCGTCGCCACCGCCGGTTTCGTCGCCAAATCGCCACCGTCGTCGCTCCAGCCCACCAGCAGCCGTTCAGGTATAAATCTCGAGGTAAATTAAAGCATTTTTGGATTATTTTGGGCTTAGGGTTCATGGCTGGGCCTGGGTTGCGCGCGCAAGAGTTGGGGTTGGGCAGGGGTCGCGGTGGCGGTCGGGGTCGGGGTCGGGGTAGGGTTAGGGTTGGGGTTCGGCTGCTGCTGGGGTGGGGCTGGGGTTAGGGTTACGGTGGGGCTGGGGTTAGGGTTACGGTAGGGCTGGTTGAATGGCTCTTCTGATTAGTTGACAAATACAATGTTAATCATAATTTACTCGACACAGATGGTAGAAAATCAGAAAAAGATCAAGAAAAAAATAATCGATTTTGATTTTAACATGCGGGGTGTTGATGCAAGATGTAATATCTAGTAGCAGATGCTAGGTATATAGACTAAAGAATAGTTGTAAATGAACCGCTAGCAAGAAAATCCTATAATTATACACATCGCTTGACGCATGAAGCCTGAAGCTCTTTCTTTTGTGGGATAAAACTAGTTATATTCCTGCATTGCCTAGAAATAGCAGTGAGTTGGTTAAAACTTTTCAAACACAACCCCCCATCCCCAAAAAAAAAGAAAGAAAGAAAGGGCAAGGAAAAAAAAGAATAGCAACAAGCAATACAAGCTAGCAACCGTAAATAACTGCTGAGATTATGTCTACCTTGGCAATTTGAACAATGATGGTCTTGTCTGGATTGTTAAGATCCACTTTATGGGGGTGAGGAACACATTTTGCAACTGTATTTATGATTTTCATTCTTTCAAGTGTTGAAATAAAAATCAACACTTGACAATCAATCCAAGATGCTCCATAACTTGCTTCAAAACCATAATCTAATCTTGATGATGCTTAATATTAGCGATTTCCATGATCACGACACGTGGCAGATGACGTGGCTCATAACGCTTTATGATATCAGTATCCTATATTTGTAGTTTTAATTGTTGATTGTTATAGATGTATACCATTGCAATAATAGTTTTTGGTTGATGAATGCTATTGCAATGTAGGATGATCAGTTCTATCAATCTTGATCTCAATGGTTTAAAATCATGTTACACATACAACACGAATGCACAACAAACGCATAATTATAGAGCGACTCGAGATATTCAGGTTAAAACCAATATATGATACTCGATGATAATATGAAACCTTCATATTCCCATCGATACCCATATATGAAACTAAAAGCGCCACTTAGTCCCCGTCTATCGGTTAACATACGTGCGATGCTCGTCGTGACCTAGAACTATACGAAGGTTGTTAAATATCGGACAGTATAGCTCGATACTAACAACCGTCGTATAGTCTACGCGACGAGAAAATTCAATCGTATGGTAACCCATAGATTTGTCCCGTGTGGACAAGTTAAGAATGTATAAAGCAAACGCCTTCATTCACTTGTGTTTTCATCCGTTTCGAGATATTTCGTCGGTATCTTTCCGCTGGTTCTCCGTGTACAAAGATAGATTAGATGTTCATTTCAACGTTGTTTCACAGCTTTGAAATGATTATCTATTCTATTACAGTGTACTTGGAGAACAGCGGGGAGGTGCTGCCGAAATTTACTCGAAACGGTTGAAAGCACAAGTGATGGGCGTTCGCTCTATACATTCTTAATGGGATAGAAGCCTACTCCCGACAGCCGGAACACATACATACAAACGTATAATTAGAGAGAGATTCGAGATGTTCGGGTTAAAACCAATATATGATAATATGAAACCTTCATATTCCCATCGATACCCATATATGAAACTAAAAGCGCCACATAGTCCCCGTCTATCGGTTAACATACGTGCGATGCTCGTCGTGACCTAGAACTATACGAAGGTTGTTAAATATCGGACAGTATAGCTCGATACTAACAACCGTCGTATAGTCTACGCGACGAGAAAATTCAATCGTATGGTAACCCATAGATTTGTCCCGTGTGGACAAGTTAAGAATGTATAAAGCAAACGCCTTCATTCACTTGTGTTTTCATCCGTTTCGAGATATTTCGTCGGTATCTTTCCGCTGGTTCTCCATGTACAAAGATAGATTAGATGTTCATTTCAACGTTGTTTCACAGCTTTGAAATGATTATCTATTCTATTACAGTGTACTCGGAGAACAGCGGGGAGGTGCTGCCGAAATTTACTCGAAACGGTTGAAAGAACAAGTGATGGGCGTTCGCTCTATACATTCTTAATGGGATAGAAGCCTACCCCCGACAGCCGGAACACATACATACAAACGCATAATCAGAGAGCGATTCGAGATGTTCGGGTTAAAACTAATATATGATAATATGAAACCTTCATATTCCCATCGATACCCATATATGAAACTAAAAGCGCCACTTAGTCCCCGTCTATCGGTTAACATAACGTGCGATAATTTATTCTTTTCAACGACAAACGCACACACAAAGCATATACACGGATTTTCTCCTTTGTCAGTAACTATCCCGTTCTTATATTTCTCAATATATTCAGCATAACCTACAATTTATATGTTATTCAGTCTAACATGGCCCATGAGTACGTCAGAGTTAAGGACTGGATGTATGTGGATTGGAAACAACGTATGCAACCTAAGTTTGTCGCAGGAGTTGCTGCTTTCCTTGAATTTGCATGAGCACATAATAAGATCATAATAGAGAAGATTCTCTGTCCGTGCGATAAATGTGGCAATAAGTACTGGCAGAAGGTAGAATTGGCAGAGCTTCATATTGTAAAACATGGGTTTACTAGACTTTATTCAACTTGGAAATATCACGGGGAAGGAGAAGAATGCAGTACTGCGGTAGAAGAAGAAGGAGAACACGATAATGCGGCAGGAGAAGAAGAAGAATTCGGTAATACGGCAGGATACGGAAATTTATTTCCATCAGAAGAAATGGAGGATATGGTAGAGGCTGCCCTAGGTGAATCTATTCGTACCGAAGATGACATTCCTTCCGGTCAAGGACCGCGTGCGGATAAATATGAAAATTTCATGAATGATGCTAGGAAACCAATTTATGAGAATGCGAAGTATTCCAGCCTCTCATGGTTCGTCCAACTTTTCCAAATTAAGTGCCTAAATGGATGGAGCAACAAGTCATTCACAATGCTTCTTTCGTTCTTGAAAGATTCTATGCCTCCGGGAAATAATGTGCCCGAAAGCTGGTACGAAGCCCAGAAAATGATGTCTGATTTGGGTCTAAAGTGCGAGAAGATTCAAGCATGTCCTAAAAATTGCGTGTTGTACCGGAAAGAGAATCCAGATTTGAAAGAGTGTCCAACATGCGGAGAGGCCAGGTATAAGCCGAAAGATTCTGATAAGAAGCCTGATATACCTGTGAAGATAGCACGATATTTTCCCATAACACAGAGGCTACAGAGGCTATTCAGGTGCAAGAAAACAGCCGAGGCAATGATTTGGCATCACCGTGCTCCTCCAAGCGAAAATGGAAAAATGAGCCATCCAAGAGATTCACCGGCATGGAAGGATTTCGATAGGAGGCACGCAATATTCATTAGCGATCCTCGCAATGTCCGGCTCGGACTGGCTGTCGATGGCTTCTGCCCATTCAACTATATGGCTGGAAGTCACAGTACATGGCCCGTTGTAATGATAATTTATAATCTGTCGCCTTGGTTGGCTATGGACCAATCATACTTTATGATGCCTCTTCTTATCGACGGACCAAACTCACCGGGGAACAATATTGACGTCTATCTCCGACCTCTGATCGAGGAGCTGAAAACTTTGTTCATTGATGGTGTAGAGACATATGATTCAAACACAAATACAACCTTCATACTGCGTGCGGCTTTAATGTGGACAATTAATGACTTTCCTGCGTATGGAATGCTATCAGGTTGGTCCGTACATGGTCACAAAGCATGTCCTCATTGCCATGAACACACAACATCAAAATTTTTGAATTTTAGCAGGAAGGTTTGTTATTGCGGCCATCGACGTTTTCTGCCTCCAGACCACCCCTATAGGTTAGACACGGTTCACTTTGATGGTCATCAAGAGCTTCTTGGGCCTCCATCCCCATTGTCCGGAGAGGACGTGACTGCTAAATGGGATGGTTACAATAACGTGACCTTCGAGATGGATCCGACGAGACAGGTCAAACCACAATATTGGAACAAGTTAAGCATTTTCTTCGAGCTTCCGTACTGGTCTACAAATTCAGTGCGTCATTGTCTGGACGTCATGCATATAGAGAAGGGAGTATCAGAGCACATACTTAACTTGCTTCTGTGTAAAGACGGGAAATCGAAAGACAACATGAATGCCCGGATGGATCTACAAGAGTGGGGAATAAGAAGTGAACTGCACCCTAAACCGGTAGCGGGTAAACCGGGCAAGTTTGTACTTCCCAATGCCGCTTATCATATGTCACAACCGGAGAAGAAAAGATTCCTGCAGGTGTTGCATGATTTGAAAGTCCCCACAGGTTTCTCAGGATCATTCAGCAAGAAAATAAAAATTGTGAAGGGCAAGATCGATGGGCTGAAAAGTCATGATCACCATGTTATCGTGGAGCACCTTCTTCCATTAGCCCTCAGGACTTCTCTCCCCGACTCGGTTGGTCTAGTAATCAACGACCTATGTTGTTTTTTCAGGGAGTTGTGTGCTAAAACACTGGAGGTTGCGACGCTGGATAAACTAGAAAATTCTATTGCGTTGATACTTTGCAGGTTTGAGCGTATTTTCCCACCGTCATTCTTCGATATCATAATACACTTGACGGTTCATCTTGCAACTGAGGCGAAGTTAGCCGGACCGGTACAATATCGATGGATGTATCCCATCGAGAGGTACGTGTAATTTTTCGTTTCGCGCAATTTATAAATTTATTGTTGTCCTGTATGCCCGTGTTTATTTATTCAAGATATTCTCATTAGGTACCTTTACACTCTTAAGAAGTATATACGCAATAAAAATCGACCAGAGGGTTCTATCATGCAAGGTTATCTTCTTGATGAAGCAACCACATTTTGTTCCCGCTATCTGGACGAGAACATTGAGACAAGGCTTAACCGACCACGAAGAATTC
This sequence comes from Agapanthus africanus, assembly GCA_030015575.1. Taxonomy (NCBI): domain Eukaryota; kingdom Viridiplantae; phylum Streptophyta; class Magnoliopsida; order Asparagales; family Amaryllidaceae; genus Agapanthus; species Agapanthus africanus. The sequence goes on along the minus strand of JASDDO010000008.1, from coordinate 387,024,224 downwards.
AAGACGGGCCATATGGTAAAGCCGAGTATAAGAGGGTAGACACTATGTTTATCAACAAGATATACCGGTTTATCTTGCTTAATTGCGCATGTCTTGAACAAATTAGAGAGTAAGTTCTTTTGGATTAATTGTTATATCTGTGTTTGTGTGTGTATGAAATGACATAATATTAATGTCACAATTATTTATCGAAAACAGAACTCATTTTAACGAGGTACGTGAGGGGCATCCTGATTGGAACGAAAAGCGTTTGGAAAAATACCATCAGGATAATTTTTGTGATTGGGTCACAGAGCATGTAAGTTATTCGAATTACATTTTATTGCTATCAGTTTTAATCTAAACTTGTATCGTTATGTATTTATCGTAAAATTTGTTTTGTTAGATCCACGATCCGAACTTGTCTGCATGATTTGAGAGTGATTCAAGATGTTTAGCTCAATTTCCTAGTATGGAGGTTGCATATTACAAAGGATTTGGTGTCCTTGGATACAAATTCGAAGTTAAGGACATAGAAACATCTAGAACCACTCAGAATAGTGGGATTGCGATGGTAGGATCGGACGGTGTGATTTACTATGGGTACTTAAATTGTATACTTGGCATCCACTATCCCGGACGATCAGAACCCTTTTATATATTCCAGTGTACTTGGTACGATACGCGAACCGATACAGACAGGTGGAGAAGCAGTCTTGGGACTTGGAAAGATGAATATGGATTGACCAGTGTGAACACACTTCGATTTTACGGTCAGGACGATCCGTTTATCTTTCCGAACCAAGCGTTCCAAGTATACTACTCACAGTGTTTGAAGCATCCGGGGTAGAGTGTTGTATGCCGATGGAAACCTAGAGATGTCAACGATTTCCCAGAATACGAGGACAGCGATGAGGACGAAGAAGAGAGAAGGCTTAAAGTGCTCCGACCGTCTGTTTCGAGGGCCGGGTTGTCTTCGACCGATCATGAAGTTACGTGGGTTAGAAATGACATCGACGATGAAATCCAAGTAGATATGTATGATGCGCCCACGAAACGAAAAAGGTTATCAGTAATGTTATATTATTACTTCACATTTTACGCTCTAGATCATATATAGTCAATACTTTTAATGATTGTCTAATGCGTCCACGAACCGTTTATCTAGATTTGATGACGATGTCGGGAGAAGCGAGGGGCGGCAGGAGCTCCAGCCGCGGCAGAGGCAGAGGCAGAGGCAGAGCGGTTCTGCCGCCCGGAGAGCTCCGTAGGGAGCTTCAGAGGTCCGTTCTTGCACCCAGATCGGAGACCCCTTCGGATGCCTCCTTCCGTGTTGATTTGGCCAGACCTCCAGGTATACTGCACGCATATCCATTTTGAATGTAATATTACAGATATTCATGCATGTTTATGTCAAAATTACTTATATTGTCAATGTTTGATTGTCTAGTTGTTGGTGATGCGTCCACATCTGGGACAGAGGCCACCCCCGCTCCTCCAGGTACGTTTATATATCATATAGTGTATATATATTGATTTAGAATGCTATATCATAAATATACACATTTCTTTTGCTCTTACTTAGCAATTTTTATTATTGTCTAGCTGTAGGTGGTGACACCACCGCACCTGCGGGTATGTTTATATGTCCTATAGTGCATGCATATTGATTTAGAACGTTATATTATTGATCTACACATTCTTTTTGAAATTACTTATATAATCTATTTTTAATTGTCTAATTATAGGTGGTGCGTCCACACCTTCCACAGGGGCCACTCCTGCCGCTTCCATACCCTCCGCATCGTCTGCAGGTTAGTATGAATAAATTTAAAATATTTATTTATTTTACATATGCTCTATAGAATAAATATGAACTTCATGGAAATTTAGCGTCGATGTTTATTTTATAGTTGGAGGGGATGCGTCCGGGTCCAGGACCCCGGTTGTTCCTCACCGGAGGAACTATCGTCCCGCTCGTGCTGCTGCTCGGGCCCAGGCTCGTGCGCTAGTCACCGGAGGTATATATCACACTTGAATTTTTGTTTAACCTTGATTTCTTAATACAACTTTGTCTTATTATTGATTGTCTTGATATTTCGTGCAGACGCAGGGCCTCTCCATCCCCAGAGGGGGACTCGAGGCCCGAATCAGTCCTATAGGCTGAGGCCTGATAGAGCTAGGGGGGAGGCAGCATTTCCCCTATTTTTTACCCTTGACTATCGCTATACCGGTCCTCATGCCGAGAGGTTCGGCCGGTATTTGGGGGACGAGAGCCGGATCGTGAAGAACTATCCACTTCACGTTGAGTGGGGCGAGCAGCACCAGCGCTCATTCGCCCTCTTCTTTGATCAGGCTCGGGTATGTATTAATATATATTTTCATTTGATCTATCCAATATATTTATTATTAACACTTGCAATCTAATAACAATGTTTTTTTTTGTATTTTCAGTTGGATTACGATTTTCAGCCTGTAGCCGACCCTGATCACCCGGGGAGGGTGATCGACTTTCATGCTCTGTACAATGGCCTGATGAAGAACATGCAGGCCAAGGTCCGATACAACAGGAATGAGCTGAAGGCCGACTGCTACTCCCTGTGGATAGCGACCCCCGAGGCAGAGAGAGCGGCCCTCCTATCTACTCCGGCGTTTGCGAGAGTCGACGTAGAGACATGGCCTCTAGTGTGCGCTTATTTCGACTCCGAACGCAAACAAGTATGTATTTTAAATTTAATTCATTATTTATGATATAATTTATTTCTTTGTGTTTCTTAATTAGAAAACTAAATGTTAATGTGTTGTGCAGAAACAGGCCGCTCAGAATACGGAGAACAGGAAGTCGGCGAAGAGGGGTCGCCCTACTTACACAGGTGGCTCGAGGAACATTACTCGAGCCATGGAGTTATCGGTAAATTAAGAGTTATTCTCTAATATTCTGCAATATTAAGAGTTATTCTCTAATATTTCTAATATTAAGATTTACTTTCTAATATTGCAGACATCTCGGACCGTGGCGTCAGGTGGTACACCGAGCGTGCTGTCCGCATATCTTGCCGTCCACGGCACCTCGACAGATCCCGCCACGGGTGAGCTTCGATGTCCCGACGTCGCTACCCAGGAGTACTGCGTAAGTGTTAATATTTTTTCTACCCAAATTTGAAATTTTAGTTTTGGAAGGTTCAAGTTTAAATTTTATACTTATACTTTACTGCTTAATGTGGGTGTAGGAGCGGGTGGTTGAGCAGGCCCAGGCCTCGGGGATCAATTTTACCGGACAGAATGATCCGAGGCTGCTGACCCCAGTTCTGGACGCCGCACACGGAGGGCACCACGGAGGTTGGGAGAGAGGCCGGGGATTGGGCCCTAGCAGGGCCCATATGAGGTTGGACTCCACCCCGGCGGTTACTTCCTCCGTCTCCAGTGACCGGCATGTCCATCAGGAACTGGATAGCTTGAGGGCCACCGTTCAGGAGTTGAAGGAGATGCTGGTATATATACTACTTTATAGTAAAATATCATTTCATATTATATACATATCAACATATCCATAATTAGTACGTAGCTTGATCTTATTTGGTTTTAGACTTAAGTTTGATTAATCATACATACATATGTAATTAAAATAAACAACGCTTTTCCAAATTAGATATCCAAACAGGGTTTCGAAATAACTTAATAATGAAACGAATTCGAATAATACTCAGTCCTTACACGCTTCTTACACACGTTATGTCCAGACGCGACAGGGTAGATCGGCCGAGCCTCCACATGCATCTCCTTCGGCTGCGGCTCCGCAAGCCACTACATCGGCTGCGGTTCCGCAGACAGCTCCTGTAGCTCCACCGCCCACTCAGACTCCCGCAGCCGCGGCTCCGCAAGCGACTTCCTCGACGGCGGCTGCGCAGACCACATCGCCAGCTCCACATGCCGCTCAGACTCCCTTATTTGTAGCATTGCAGAGTGTATTGACCGAGGAGCAGGCGCGCGTTATTCTAACGTTATTCAGAGGTGGAGCTGGACCGAACTAGGGTAGCTTTTTGGTTCTTATTTTTTGAAACATGTATTTATTTATATCACATTGTACTACATTTTGAAACGATATTGATATTGGTTTGTATTTATATCATATTCAGTTTTTGGGTTTCTTTTGTATATTATATATATGCGTGAGATGTGATTATGAATACTGCAATATATGATTTGATTGATGTATATAGTATTGTGCACAGGGCGGGAAAAAATCTAGCAGCCCATTTTAAAAAAAAAATACAGACAATATGTACCTACGGATTCTAAAAAAAATATCAGGAAACCTGATATTTCCCCCCTGATCTCAGTGCAGGGTGTTGGGGGTGCCCCTACGGATATGTCCGTAGGGGCCACTGTCTATCCCCTACGGTTTTATCCGTAGGGGCAAAATATCAGGTTTCCTGATACTTTGCCCCCTGATCTCAGTGCAGGGTGTTGGGAGTGCCCCTACGGATATGTCCGTAGGGGCCACTGCCTATCCCCTACGGAGTTATCCGTAGGGGTAGAACAAGGACCTACGGATGTATCCGTAGGTACATACAATATATTCAAAAAAAAAAATACATATATGATTTGATTACCCCTACGGAGTACTCCGTAGGGGCAATAACACCTACAGATATATCCGTAGGGGCAAGAATTTGCCCGTAGGGGCAAGTTCACGGCCTCAACTTGCACCTGCGGCCTTTGCACCTACGGGGCATTTTTTCGCCCCTACGCAGATATCCGTAGGGACAGTGGGTTGCCCCTACGGATAAATCCGTAGGGGCAACCCTTATTTGTAGTAGTGCTCCTGGGAGAATTTTGCACTTTACAATTAGCCGATCAAGTAGGTGTCTAGAAAGGTGTCAATAGGGTTATGCCTCTGGAAAAACGAGATTTATTTTAATTAGGTCCGTGCAAAAGAATGGGGAACCTCCCTCGGAGTACCGATACCTGCCTGGCCAAACGATTGGCGAACCTGTAGGGTGTAATTAATCCCGGCTAATCTTACCTTTTAGGGTTTGAAGGAAGATTTGATAAAAACAGTGGGAGTCATCCTTTTTAAGATAAGATAATAACCAAACTAATCTTGCAAAGAGCGCACGCTAACGCGTTTCCTTCTCTCTCTCTCCAGGCAGCAACCAATGTCACGCCTTAATCAAGATAATAAAATGGTTGTATTGACCGAACCCTCCTTTTATACTGGGCTAGGGAACGTTGGTCCCTCTCTATCATATGACTGTCATAAGTCTGAACAAGGGATAGGGGTATATCAGGATTCCCATGCCACCCGTGCGAAGAAAAAGCATGTTGATGTATCATATTCGGGTGTGTTCGTTACTGAAAACTGTTTCTCAGTTTGTTCTACGTCCTGGGTATTGGATACCGGATCAGGATCCCACGTATGTAATTTGTTACATGGGCTAAAGAAAAGTAGAGAACTTGGAAGGAGTGATAAATCCCTAACAGTAGGGAATGGCGCAATTGTTGCAGCTAAGGCGGTTAGCGATTATCACCTTGTATTACCAACTGGTAATACATTGATTCTAAACGACCGTTACTACGTACCAAAGATGATGTGCAACATTATATCAGTTTCTTTGCTAACTAAAGAAGGATATAATCTCACATTAGAGGATAATGTTATGAACATTTTCCAGAATCAAGTGTTGATTGGATCTTGTACGTTATGTAACGGTATATACGTTCTTAATCAAAGTACAGTTCTTAACGTACAGAACACAAATAAGAGGAAAAGTTCAGAAATGAACGAAGTCTTCTTGTGGCACTGTAGACTATGTCATATCAATGCAACAAGATTGGCTAAGTTGCATAAAGATGGATATTTGAATTCGTTCGAATTTTCATCTTATGAAACTTGCCAGTCATGTCTCAAAGGCAAGATAACCAAAACTCCATTTACTGGACATGGAGAAAGAGCTACTGAACTCTTGGGACTGATACATAGTGATGTATGCGGTCTTATGTTTACACATTCCAGGATTGGTTTTTCGTACTTTATTACATTCACCGATGATCTCTCAAGATTCGGACATGTCTTCTTGTTGAAACACAAGTCTGAAGCTTTTGAGAAATTCAAGAAATATAAGTGCGAAGTTGAAAACCAGACGGGCAAAAGTATTAAAATCCTACGATCAGATCGGGGAGGAGAATACTTGAGCGGGGAAATCCGATACTATCTAAAAGAGAATGGGATTCTCTCTCAGCTTACTCCTCCGTATACACCACAGCACAACGGTGTATCGGAGTGAAGGAATCGCACCCTATTAGATATGGTGCGCTCTATGATGAGTACTGCTGAGTTGCCTATTTTTTTTGGGTTATGCGCTTGAGACAGCTGCATACCTATTGAATAAAGTTCCGACCAAATCAGTGCCTACCACTCCATATGAGATATGGAATGGGAAGATGCCATATCTTAATTTTATTCAGATATGGGGTTGTCCGGCCTATGTGAAGACACAAAATCTGGACAAGCTCAAGACAACGTCAGTTTTGTGCAAATTTATAGGATATCCCAAACATTCGTGATGGTATATCTTCTACCACTCCGAGGAACAAAAGGTGTCTGTTTTTCGACATACCACCTTTTTAGAAAAGGCATTTCTTGTTAAATAAATTAGTGGCAATGAGGTAGAACTGGAAGAAGTTCCAGCAGCACAGACTACAACTGACGATTTGGTAGAACCGGAGGATCCAATATTACCCAACGAACCCCAGCCATTCCGCAGATCTAGTAGAGTTCCTCACCCACATGAGAGATACTACGGTTTTCTCATAGATGGTGGGAGCGAGGATTGCATCATGGAAAATGATGACCCTACTAGTTTCGAGCAGGCCATCATGAGTGGGGACTCTATGAAATGGCTGGATGCTATGCGATCCGAGATGGAATCTATGTACACCAACAAAGTATGGACTTTGGATGTTGCTCCTGAAGGGGTAAAACCCATTGGGAGCAAGTGGATATTCAAAAAGAAGATTGGTGTAGATGGAAAAGTTGAGACTTTCAAAGCTAGACTTGTAGCAAAAGGTTTTCGTCAACGACCTGGTGTCGACTATGATGAAACCTTTTCTCCTGTCACTATGCTTAAGTCCATCAGGATCCTACTTGCCATTGCAGCATACGAAATCTGGCAGATGGACGTCAAGACTGCTTTTCTAAATGGTGATTTAGAAGAGAGCGTGTATATGACACAGCCAGAGGGCTTCGTAGATAGTGGGAGGAGCGGAAAGGTGTGCAAGCTGCTTAAATCCATCTACCGATTAAAGCAGGCATCGCGGAGTTGGAACATCTGTTTTGATGAAGCTATCAAAGAGTTTGACTTCATCAAAAATATAGATGAATCTTGTATATATAAGAAGGCAGTATAGAGTAAGGTGGTCTTCCTCGTATTATACGTGGATGACATACTCTTGATAGGAAATGATGTTCATATGCTACACTCGGTCAAGCTCTACTTATCACTCAAGTTTTCCATGAAAGATCTTTGTGATGCCTCCTCTATCCTGGGGATAAAGATCTATAGAGATAGATCTAAACGGATGTTGGGATTGTCCCAATCTAGGTACATAGACACCATACTAAAAAGGTTTAGTATGGAAGATTCCAAGTGAGGTAATATACCCGCTTGTTCTGGAATCACTCTCTCCAAAGAGATGTCTCCCAAAGCTGATTTGGAGAGGGCTCGCATGAAGAGGATACCCTATAGTTCAACAGTAGGCTCTATCATGTATGTGATGTTATGTACTAGACTAGATGTAGCTTACTCACTAGGTGTAGTGAGCTGGTATCGATCAAATCCTGGGGAAAACCACTGGACGACTGTGAAGAACATTCTTAAGTACTTGAGAAGGACTAAAGAAATATTCTTGGTGTATGGTAATGGTGAACTCCAGGTGGAGTCCTTTACCAATTCGAGCTTCCAGAGTGATAAGGAAGATATTAAGTCAGACTCGAGTTTTGTCTTTACCCTCAACAGAGGGGCGTTGTGTTGAAAGAGTTCCAAGCAAGACAGCGTAGCAGACTCGACGATGGAGGCTGAATATATCGCTGCCAATGATGCTGCCAAAGAAGCTGTCTGGATGAAGAAGTTCATTGCTGAGCTTGTTGTGGTTCCATCCATTGAGCATCCAATACCTGTGTATTGTGATAACAATGGAGCTGTAGCTTTGGCTAAGGAACCCAGGCCCTATCAGAGATCCAGACATATTCTGAGGCGGTATCACCTGATCAGGGAGATAGTAGATCGCCGAGAGATCGAGGTCAGGAGAGTTAACAAGAAGGACAACGTAGGGGATCTACTCTCGAAGGCCCTCCCCCAGATACAATGTTGGATACGTATGCCCTAGAGCCATTATTGTATAGTACTAGTTTGTATAATACATTTTGGAAGCTTGGGATATATATATATATATATATACGGGTTTATATATATATATATATATATATATATATATATATATATATATACGGGTTTACGACAGTCTTGCTCAATATAGTAGTATGCTACTTGGTTTGTTTCTATCTTAATATGTGTATATGTTTCTTTTAACATATCGCTAATATATATTGATGGAGCCCTTAGGATCTTTGCTTGAATACCGGCGTTGTGATGGCGATCACACTAGTGGGGGCTAGGTAGTCTATAAGCACATCCTTATATAGGTCCCTGGTCGTAGGATTATCGAGACAGGGCATCGATACTCCAGAGTAGACTGGTGCATACGCTTCTCGTCCCAGCAGGGGAGATGGTCTGTCCCACAGCCATCAGTACGTTGTACTGGAGATAGTATGCAGGTGCTCGTTAGGTTACGAGTACACTGGACAGGACTCGTCGGAACTGTTGGTTGGTATTATACTTATCATCAGTTAACAATTCCCAGGTGACATGAGTATAGTTTAGTCCGTTGACTTGACACAGTCACTTCACCTCGAGTGTGTTCCCACTGTTCTTAGATTACTACCCTACCACGGCTCTATTGAGTCATGCAAGCAGGTAGTAGTTGGGTGCAGTCCCAAAGCACTTGGAGGCAGTGACGGTTAGACAGGATTCGTCTCTCCCGGGAATTGGGGGTTGATATCGCGCTGTGTCTAGGAGAGCCATTACATAAAGTCCCTGGCCAGGGCAAGCGAGATTTACTAGTAGTGTTTCCAGTAGTTTCTCAGGGTGTTCTGGGCTATACTCCGACATGAATTGTACCGCTATTAGGGGTCTGACGTTTACCGCCCCCTAGGCCCGACATGCGATACTCTTAGACGAACAGATCGAACTGTACGAAGATTGTCACATTCAGGCTCAGTAGGAGTTCGGATGGGTTCACCTCATCGGTCTTCTTATCGACATCTACCTGGGGACCGTTATGTACAGCTAGTACCGCTTGCGGCCTGTGGTTAAACCCACTGCCAGTGTAGTGTCGAGTCTTTAGAGTCCCATACAGAGGGTTGTTCGCCTTTGGGAAAAACAGAGTAGAGGTCGTATAGTTTTACGACAGGGTTCGTTCACATATGCGTACTTGTGCGTATTTGGTATTCGGGCAGACATTACTAGTGGGCTTTGGTTTAAGCCAGCTCCTAGTATTTGTTTTAGAATTGGTCTTGTCTCATTGTATTCGTGTTTCTTCGGAATACGAATGTGGGTACGTACGTACAGTTGACAGAGGCGGAGAGGGAGACACCTCATTAGGGTTTTTGACCTTTGACTTGATCCAAACCTTAATGAGAATGAGATATATGATTAATAATATTAATTAAGTATAATTGTATCATGGTTAGAATTGGTTTGACCATTTGACTTGTTGACTTACTTTGACCTAGATATTTTTCTTTTGCATAAGATGCTTCTTGAAGCATGCTTAGCATTAAATGTGAAATGATAATGGTCAAATCAACTCACCGTCACAATTTTCTTAATTATTATTATTATCATCATATTTTTATCATATGAGAGCTTGGTTCTCTCATTCTCTTATGAGCTTTCTCTCTCATGGTTTGCTCTCCCTCTTCCTTTCTCAAAACTTTAATCTTTCATGTGTTGAAAATCAAAAGCTCTTGAGACTAAACCACCAAAATACTTCTCTACTCATTCTAGGGTTCTTAGTGTAGCAAGCCAAGCACTCTAGTTACTTTATTGATGAGGTAGGAGCTCAAGGTAGAGGCCTTCGGGTGGATCTTTCTGTGGCAAAGAGAAGACGGTGAGGAGGAGCCATCTACACCAGTCCAAAGAGCTCACAAGAAGAGGAAGCAACACAAGAAGAGAAGGAGTTCAAGACCAAGGTATAATCATCTAACCTAGTAGTTAAAAACTTTAAATTAGTTTGTTAGTTTTTGTTTAGCAAAGATCCTTCATGGTTGGTCTATGTTTCCTTGTGATTTTTTTTTTGATTTTTACCTATTCCGCCTCCCCGAAAGTACCGGGGTGGGTAATATAGACCTTTCAGTGGGATCAAATCCTAGCTAAACATCAACTAACATGTTAGCAAAGTCGTTAGAACTTCGATCACGGAAAAAAATCCCGAAAACACACCAAAACTTGTATTTTCTGTCGATTTTTAAAACAGGCTTAAAAATATTTTCAGTGACATGAAAAATACAAGCAGGCTTTTTCGAGAAAACTGTAGAATTTTGGGTCCCTGAATCGCTCATAAGACCGCAGATCCGCGGCCGATCCAAGCGATCTGCCGCGGAGCAGCGGCCGAGTCAACTCGATCGCGCACCAAAATTCTTCTGGGGTTCTCTGGTTTGGTAATGTGTATTCTGGGAAGTTTTGTTTCTGCCCAGATTTATCAGAGTACTGGATTTTACTTGGGGTAAATTCAAATACAGTTTTTAATCGAAGTTCTATAAATTTAGCTAATTGGATTATATCTGCAATGTGATATATGTACTGAATGTCTACTAATCGCTATACGTCGATTAGTGGGGGTTGTACATATCTGTGATCTGTGATGTTGGATTGTGTATATGAACTTGTTGAATCGTCGTGGATGAATAGCCGGGGATGTGAGATAGGTGTTTATTTATCTTTCATTTGTTCGAAATTATAAATTGATGTAATATTATTTCATGGTCGCACATCCGGGTTGAGCTTGTAGCCACCATTGTATATTATTTCTTTTACTGTTTTTGCTCCTAGGATAGACCCAAGGTGGGGTGCACAAACTACCGGGTACTTTGAAGTGCTGAGTGGCTTACTCACGTTGTTGAGGGAGGCCGCTTCACTAAGGGTATTTGGCGGGTAGTTTACCGCACCCGTAGGGGTCTAGGGTGAGGTTTGGCTATTCATCATGACTGTGTAATCCATCTTTCGTTGCAGGCTTGAACGAAACGCGGATTCCTAGCATATCCAATGTGTTCATCTGTGATCTGGAATGACTATCATTGCGTCTGACGAATGTATATATCTATATATGATATCTAGTAGACGTTGCTTATGTTTTGCATCCGTGCTAGTCCAGCCCCCGCTCTGTCGTTAGTTAAGTAACCAACGGGTGATGACGAGACCCCGTGGCGAATGCGGATGGCATAAACGTACGTTATATTTTCGTTGTTTTTCTGCAATGGTAGGATTAATTGATGGGACGCATTATATTGATGCAAAGAAAAACAAACCTAAAAGATGTTGTTGGAACAATTTTCAAAAAGCTTTTATTGCAAGGACGTTCTCTTTTGTTTTGCACAGAGGTTTTCGGTTAGGAATATCCAGTACCTCATTCGACGAGGCAAGGGCCGAGATCCCTTCATCGGGAGTGACCCCTTGGACAGAGGTTTGCGTCAGGGTAATAACTTCACTATAGTCGATTATTTTGCTTTGCATCATGGTATTTAGTTTGGAATATCCTGCACCTCATTCGACGAGGAAAGAGCCGAGATCCCTTCACAGGGAGTGACCTCTTTAGCAAAAGTTTTCGCCACTATATATTTGTAGGGTTCCTAGGCACTCTTGTGAAGGTTCGAAAGGCATCAAACATGCCCGGATTAAATTTTAGACGTGCCGAACAACCCAAAGCCGGGATCTTTGCTAGATTATTAGGGTTTAACATGCAATAAGATAACTTTTATCTTAGGGTGAGGGATTACAACCTTTGTAGTCCGCTCCTTCACTTCACAAGCTCCGAGTAGAAGTCCCTTTGCCGCGATCCACGATCTCCCGGACTCATGAGAGGCTCCACGACTCGAACGATCCATTCTAGCTCGTCGTATTCCAAATCTCCGATGATCTACGTCGAGGTTTCGAAGAACTCAAGCTATCTCACTCTAAAGAATAGAACACACTAATCCCATGGGCTAGATGAGATGAGTATGAGAGAGTAGTGATTTTGCTTTCTTTTAATATCATTTTCTCATTTTTATTCATCACTTAAGGATTTTCAAGAGAGAGCTTCTTCAAGAGAGAAGAAGAAGATAATGGATAATCAAAAAGATAATGAATAATCTTTTTCTTTTATGATGAATAGAAATATAAATCATATGATTGATATATAACCATGGTCAAGGATGAATGGATGAGAACAAGTAGAGAAACAACTAGGGTTAGGGTTTGGTTAAGTTAAAAAATGTGTCATCCAAAATATCTTTACAAATGACAAAAGAAAATTGCTTCTAGAAAGAACTTGAAGCAACTAAACCCAATCAAACCCTAACCTCAATTAATCATCCTTAAACATGTTTAACAATTAATCATATCATGTCACAATAATATATATCACATATATATTATATATTTGCAACAAAAGAAAATAATACAATTAACATATATCGCATATATATCAATGTATCATCCACTGAGAAAATGAAATAATAAAGTAAGCCAATATTAGTTAATATATTAATATATATTATTATATATTAAATCATTGAATCAACACTTGATCCGACGATCCGGCTATATCGAATATAACCGACTAATATATCATGTACCGATTCATCGAATCAACACTTGATCCGATGACCCGATTCATATCCATATATCGCGAGAATATAATACGGTATCCCATATCGCATTATTCTCGCTCCTGCGCATATCACATATGTGCCACTACTCTGTTTCGCCTGAGCCAAGAAACCTCTGTGTAGGACTCTAAAGAATCGTCAATACGCCGGTAGCAGGTGATGATCATATCAAACACCCACAAGCTGCAAGCGGTCAGCTAAACGTAACAGCCACCCAGGTATTGAGCGATCAGAAGATCAACAAGCTAGCCTGTGCGTTCTCCTGTGAATCCAACCAGTAACACTCCCGTACAGTCCGGTCTGTTCGTCTGATATGTCGCATATCAAGTCTAGGGGTGGTATACGTCAGACCCCAGTAACCGATAAGTCGTGTCGATGTATGGCTCATAACGGGTCGAGAAACTACTAGTAACACTTACCAGTAAATCTCTATATCAGCCCTGGCCAGGGACTTCCAGTTATAGCCAATCGAACACAGCACAACATCAACTCCCTATACCGGGAGAGACGAATCCCCTCCTATCGCTCATTGCCTCCATGTGATTCGGGACTGTACCCAAAAGCCACCGTTTTGCACGCCCTCTTGGACGTGGTAAGGTGGAAATCAAAGCACAGTGGGAATCACACAAGACTCTATGACGATCTCGGGTCTTCAGACTACCCTGTACCTGTGTCACCGGAGAACTGCCATCTGACGTGTGGTATATCACCATCTGGGAGTTCTCGGCGAGTCCGTCCAGTGTACCCAGTCTCCACTGAGCACCCGTACACCATCTCTGATGTCTAACACCGATGGATATGGGATCATCCATCGCCCATCATATGGGTCAAGATGCGTATACGCTAGTCTACTCTGGTGTATCGATGCCCTGTCTCGATATACCCTCGACTAGGAACTGTTATAGGATGTACTCATCGACTACCGCGGCCCCACTAGTATGATCTCATCATAGTCCCTGTAGTCGAGTACAAACCCTAAGGGCTTTATCAACATGTGAGAGTAAAACAGTAAACCAATACAAGTCAACATGTTAAGATAAAGTGAAACCAAATAGCATACTATCATGACGAGCAAGAAAGTCTTCTCTATATATAACCAAGCATCCATTATAATATACATCATATGTACAACAATGGCCTCTAGGGCATATACATAACTAACAATCTCCCACTTGCACTAAGGCCAGCTGCTGTAGTATCTCATACCTAGCATCCCGAATAATCTCTCAAACTGTATCTGGGGAATAGCCTTCGTGAATGGATCCGCAGTGTTGTCCTTCGTATCTACTCTCCTGACCTCGATCTCCCGGCGATCAACTATATCCCTGATCAGGTGATACCGCCTTAGAATATGTCTGGACTTCTGATGGGACCTGGGTTCCTTGGCCAAAGCCACAGCTCCATTGTTATCGCAATACAGAGGTATTGGATGCTCAATGGATGGAACCACACCAAGTTCACTAATGAACTTCTTGATCCAGACAGCCTCTTTGGCAGCATCGTTGGCAGCGATGTATTCAGCCTCCATCGTTGAGTCTGCAACGGTATCCTGTTTGGAACTCTTCCAACATACCGCCCCTCCATTGAGGGTAAAGACAAAACCCGAATGCGACTTAGAGTCGTCCTTATCACTTTGGAAGCTGGAATCGGTAAAGGACTCCACCTGGAGTTCTTCGTTACCATACACCAAGAACATCTCCTTAGTCCTTCGTAAGTACTTGAGAATGTTCTTCACTGCTGTCCAATGACTCTCTCCAGGATCTGCTTGATACCGACTCACTACACTTAGTGAGTATGCTACATCGGGTCTGGTACATAGCATCGCATACATGATAGAGCCTACTGCCGAAGCATAGGGTATCCCTTGCATGCGAGCTCTCTCCAAATCAGTCTTGGAAGACATCTCTTTGGAGAGAGTGAGTCCAGAGATCGTGGGTTGGTTCCCACGCTTGGATTCTTCCATACTAAACCTCTTTAGTATGGTGTCAATGTACCTGAATTGGGACAATCCCAGTATCCTTTTAGATCTATCTCTATAGATCATGATTCCCAATATGCAGGAGGCATCACCTAGATCTTTCATTGAGAATCTCTGTGATAAGAAGAGCTTGACTGATTGCAGCATAGGAATATCATTTCCTATCAAGAGTATGTCATCCACGTACAATACGAGGAAGACTACCTTACCCTCTGCCACCTTCTTATAGATATAAGGTTCATCTATATTTTTGATGAAGTCAAACTCTTTGACTACAACATCAAAACAGATGTTCCAACTCCGCGATGCTTGCTTTAACCCATAAATGGATTTAAGCAGCTTGCACACCTTATCGCTGCTCCCACTATCTACGAAGCCCTCTGGCTGAGTCATGTACACGCACTCTTCTAAATCACCGTTTAGAAAGGCGGTCTTAACATCCATTTGCCAGATTTCGTAGTCATGGTATGCAGCAATGGCAAGTAAGATCCGGATGGACTTAAGCATAGCTACTGGAGAAAAGGTTTCGTCATAATCCACACCTGGACGTTGACGAAAACCCTTTGCTACAAGTCTAGCTTTGAAAGTCTCAACTTTTCCATCTACACCAAATTTCTTTTTAAAAATCCACTTGCTCCCAATGGGTTTTACCCCTTCAGGAGCATTTTCTAAAATCCACACTTTATTGGTGTACATGGATTCCATCTCAGATCGCATTGCATCCAGCCATTTCACAGAGTCAGTACTTGTGATGGCCTGCTCGAAACTAGTGGGTTCATCATCATCCATGATGCAATCCTCGCTTCCACCATCAATGAGAAAACCGTAGTATCTCTCAGGTGGACGAGAAACCCTACTAGATCGGCGGAGAGGCTGGGGTTCGTCGGGTACTACTGAATCCTCTGGTTCCACTAAATCATCTGTTGTAGTTTGTTCTGCTGGAACTTCTTCCAGTTCTACCTCAGAGCCACTAATTTCTTTTTCAAGAAATTCCTTTTCTAAAAAGGTGGCATGTTGAGCAACAAACACCTTTTGTTGTTCAACGTGGTAGAATAGATATCCATACGAATTGCTTGGATATCCTACAAACTTACAAAGAACTGATCGTGCCTCGAGTTTGTCCGGATTTTGCTTTTTAACATAGGCCGGACAACCCCATATCTTAACTCTTTTAAGAGACGGTCTCTTCCCATTCCATATCTCATATGGAGTGGTAGGCACTGATTTAGTTGGAACTCTATTCAATAGATATATGGCTGTCTCCAGCGCATACCCCCAAAAGGAAATAGGTAACTCAGCTGTACTCATCATAGAGCGCACCATATCTAATAGGGTGCGATTCCTCCGCTCAGATACACCGTTGTGCTGTGGTGTATAAGGAGGAGTACGCTGAGAGAGAATCCCATTCTCTTTTAGATAATCTAGGAACTCACCGCTTAAGTATTCACCTCCTCGATCAGATCGAAGAATCTTAATACTTTTGCCCGTTTGGTTCTCTACTTCGTGCTTATATTCTCTGAATTTCTCAAAAGCTTCAGACTTGTGTTTCATCAGGAACACATATCCGAATCTTGAGAGATCGTCAGTGAATGTAATGAAGTAGGAAGAACCGTTCCTGGCATGCGTAGACATGGGACCGCATACATCACTATGTACCAGTCCTAAGAGTTCGGTAACTCTTTCTCCGTGTCCACTAAACGGAGCTTTGGTCATTTTTCCTTTGAGACATAAATGGCAAGTATCATAAGATGATAATTCGAACGGATTCAAATAACCATCCTTATGTAACTTAGCCAGTCGTGTCGCATTGATATGACCAAGTCTACAATGCCATAAGAAGGATTCGTTCATATCTGAACTTTTCCTCTTGTGTGTGTTTTGTATATTTAGAACTGTATTCTGATTTAGAATGAATATGCCATTATGTAACGAGCCTGATGCAATCAACTTTTGATCTAGTAATATGTTCATAACATTATCCTGTACTACAAAATTATATCCCTCTTTACTCAATAAAGAAACTGATATAATGTTGCACATCATGTTCGGTATATAATAGCACTCATTTAGAATCAGTGTATTACGACTTGGCAATACAAGGTGATATTCGCCAACTGCTTTGGCTACAATACTCGCACCGTTCCCTACTTGAACGGAATGATCACCTTTTCCCAGTTCTCTACCTTTACGTAGCCCATGCAACTGTTTGCATATGTGGGATCCTGATCCGGTATCTAATACCCAGGACGTAGGGTGAACTGAGAAACAGTTCTCAATAACAAACACACCCGAAGAAGATGCATCAATATACAAGTTCTTTTGGGCGGCGTGAGAATCCAGATATTCTCCTGTTTCCTGTTCAGTCTTATAACTCTTATAAGAAAGAATGGGTCTAACGTTCACTTGCTCAGTACAATAATCAGGTTCAGTCAATACATCCATATTATTATCTTGATTATGGCCTGAAATGGTCGCTACCTGGAGAGAGAGAGAAGAAAACACTTTAGCGTATGCTCTTGCAAGATTAGATTGGTTATTATCTTATCTAATCAGGATGTCTCCCACTGTTTTTATCAAATCTACCTTAAAACCCTAAAAGGTAAGATTAGCCGGGATTAATTACACCCTACAATTTCGTCAATCTTTCAGCCAGATCAGTGTCGGTACTTTGAGGGAGGTTCCCCGTGCTTTCGCACGGACCTAATTAATGTAAACCTCGTTTTCCCAGAGGCGTAACCCCGTTAACACTTTTCTTAGACACCTACTTGAATGACTAATTGTCCTGTGTAAAACTCTCCCAGGAGTAACTCTTACTCGCAGTGGGTATCAGGATCCAACTATCTCATAGGAGGTATGCAATCTCATTGCAAATTTCAACACTTGAAATTCCCGATAATGCTTTTGCCCCTAGCAACTTATGACCTTGGCTAAGGTCAACAAATCATAAGCGCTAGTCAAGTTCAACCCGTCATTTCTTGATTGAATTAAACCCACCCGTACGACCCTTGGCTAAGGTCAACAAAGTCGCACGACTACCCTAACTCAATCACATCTCATGTTTTAGCAGATAAGTACTAATTAGCTACCGCACACTACGCCTTAACATAGTCAACAAACGTAGCACGAATACTAACTAGTCTTTATCTGAAATGACGGAGGGCTACGCAGGTTTTTCTGAAAACCCTGAGCGTAATGAACTTGATATCGTCGTAGAATCGAGTGAAGTTTTGAAAAGGAGTGTTTTTGAGGCTTTTCTTAGTTTCGCTAAAGGGGTCACTCCCGGTGAAGGGATCGTCGGCCCTTTCCTCATCGAATAAGGTGCAGGATATATCATATATACCGCTGTGCAAAGCAAAACACTTAAAGCAATCAAAAGACAAACCGCGTTTTGTAGCATCTGCCAGTTTCGCTAAAGGAGTCACTCCCGGTGAAGGGATCTCGGTCCTTTCCTCATCGAATAAGGTGCAGGATATATCGTATATATCACTGTGCAAAGCAAAACTGTAGCTACCCTTTTTATAAAGTTTTTGATTCTACAACATCTTTAGGTTTCTTTTCTTTTATTAATCTCATTAATAAAAATCCCATCAGCTTATGCTTCCTAAGCATCACAGAAGAAACGAAAGCAGTAATATTTATATATCAGCATATATATATATAGTATAAGCATTCGTCTCAGGCAGTAATATGATCTCATCACAGAACATTGCAGCAGAAGAACATATATGAAATATTGGATATACTAGGATGTCCGTGTTTTTAATACGAGCCTGTATAAAACACGGATTCCACGGTCGCGACGAATAGCCAAACCCACACCCCAAGACCCCTACGAGAGCGGCAAGTAACACTGCCAATTCTAGGGTTAGGAGACCCGGTCTCGACTCCTCGAGATGGCCTCCCACTGGACCCTAGAACCCGGTTACTTGTGCTCCCCTCCTTGGGTCTACCTAATGCGGAAAAGTAAATAATATACACTGGTGACAGCAACCGCATCCTGGAAGTGCCCCAAATAAAAGAATATTACATTACAAATGAATTTTACATGAATGAAAATAAAAACCCTCATCTCACATAAAACCCCCGGCTATTCTGATCGCGACGATCCAATATAACATATCACAGCAACACATAATATCTCATATCATCAACGTAAGCAAGTATGCGTATCCCGATTGTCGTTGATGTATAGCAACGAAGCCGGCGATACACCACATACTACGCTTACGGTCACAGAAAAGAAAGTGTAAAACTACAATATTTGGAATCCACAATCACTTTAGACATCGTAAATCCGAAATATCACATACTTCGTATTTCATGCCTAACTCTATGAATTCCACATATTGTATCACATTCCAGATAAATATACGGTATTAAACTATTTGAACAGATAATCAAACACCCAAAATTTCCCGAAGTGCTCAACTCTTGAGCGGAGTTCAAATAATCCCAGAATATGTCACAGTACCAGTGATCCAACCGTAGAAGGGCCAAGCCAACGCCTCACATGTGGCACGCCGTACTGCCTCAAACCCGAAGGTTCAAAAGGCAGTTCAAGACGGTCACATAATCGAGTTAAGGTTTGTTGTCTTCTAGAGGGTCCACCGCTTAACTTGTACAATTTTCCGAAAGATTTAAACCCAATAAAAATTCAACGCTTGAAAGTTTGCCGTGCCGGAATAAAGTGGGTTAATGATATCCGTTCAACCAGTTTAACAGTTTCTAAATATCCGGAAAGAAATACGAATTTAAATATTCCGATCGAATCTACGATTACAAAATAAACCCCAGATTTTATAAACACCTGAGACAGATTAAAAATATCCAGAATACTCAGCAAGTAACTACGAGCAATACCATGAAGCCACGTGTCCCAATTCAACAGTGCCGCCGCGCAAGCGCCGCGCGAACCCCCTTTCTGCCGCGGAACCGCGCTCTGTTGGTCGAATTGTGGGCACGTGTTTCATGGTAATTCTTAGAATTACCTGCTGATTTTTTTACACATTTTTAATTCTGAAAAATCCCAAAATTTAAAAAATTTCCAGAGAGGGGTCCATTTTGTCCGTATCGGGTTCGATCGGAGTTTTAACTTCGTAAACACATCGCCTAATGCTCTAGCTAGGCTCTGATACCACTGTAGGGTTCCTAGGCACTCTTGTGAAGGTTCGAAAGGCATCAAACATGCCCGGATTAAATTTTAGACGTGCCGAACAACCCAAAGCCGGGATCTTTGCTAGATTATTAGGGTTTAACATGCAATAAGATAACTTTTATCTTAGGGTGAGGGATTACAACCTTTGTAGTCCGCTCCTTCACTTCACAAGCTCCGAGTAGAAGTCCCTTTGCCGCGATCCACGATCTCCCGGACTCATGAGAGGCTCCACGACTCGAACGATCCATTCTAGCTTGTCGTATTCCAAATCTCCGATGATCTACGTCGAGGTTTCGAAGAACTCAAGCTATCTCACTCTAAAGAATAGAACACACTAATCCCATGGGCTAGATGAGATGAGTATGATAGAGTAGTGATTTTGCTTTCTTTTAATATCATTTTCTCATTTTTATTCATCACTTAAGGATTTTCAAGAGAGAGCTTCTTCAAGAGAGAAGAAGAAGATAATGGATAATCAAAAAGATAATGAATAATCTTTTCCTTTTGTGATGAATAGAAATATAAATCATATGATTGATATATAACCATGGTCAAGGATGAATGGATGAGAACAAGTAGAGAAACAACTAGGGTTAGGGTTTGGTTAAGTTAAAAAATGTGTCATCCAAAATATCTTTACAAATGACAAAAGAAAATTGCTTCTAGAAAGAACTTGAAGCAACTAAACCCAATCAAACCCTAACCTCAATTAATCATCCTTAAACATGTTTAACAATTAATCATATCATGTCACAATAATATATATCACATATATATTATATATTTGCAACAAAAGAAAATAATACAATTAACATATATCGCATATATATCAATGTATCATCCACTGAGAAAATGAAATAATAAAGTAAGCCAATATTAGTTAATATAATAATATATCATATATATTATTATATATTAAATCATTGAATCAACACTTGATCCGACGATCCGGCTATATCGAATATAACCGACTAATATATCATGTACCGATTCATCGAATCAACACTTGATCCGATGACCCGATTCATATCCATATATCGCGAGAATATAATACGGTATCCCATATCGCATTATTCTCGCTCCTGCGCATATCACATATGTGCCACTACTCTGTTTCGCCTGAGCCAAGAAACCTCTGTGTAGGACTCTAAAGAATCGTCAATACGCCGGTAGCAGGTGATGATCATATCAAACACCCACAAGCTGCAAGCGGTCAGCTAAACGTAACAGCCACCCAGGTATTGAGCGATCAGAAGATCAACAAGCTGGCCTGTGCGTTCTCCTGTGAATCCAACCAGTAACACTCCCGTACAGTCCGGTCTGTTCGTCTGATATGTCGCATATCAAGTCTAGGGGTGGTATACGTCAGACCCCAGTAACCGATAAGTCGTGCCGATGTATGGCTCATAACGGGTCGACAAACTACTAGTAACACTTACTAGTAAATCTCTATATCAGCCCTGGCCAGGGACTTCCAGTTATAGCCAATCGAACACAGCACAACATCAACTCCCTATACCGGGAGAGACGAATCCCCTCCTATCGCTCATTTCCTCCATGTGATTCGGGACTGTACCCAAAAGCCACCGTTTTGCACGCCCTCTTGGACGTGGTAAGGTGGAAATCAAAGCACAGTGGGAATCACACAAGACTCTATGACGATCTCGGGTCTTCAGACTACCCTGTACCTGTGTCACCGGAGAACTGCCATCTGACGTGTGGTATATCACCATCTGGGAGTTCTCGGCGAGTCCGTCCAGTGTACCCAGTCTCCACTGAGCACCCGTACACCATCTCTGATGTCTAACACCGATGGATATGGGATCATCCATCGCCCATCATATCGGTCAAGATGCGTATACGCTAGTCTACTCTGGTGTATCGATGCCCTGTCTCGATATACCCTCGACTAGGAACTGTTATAGGATGTACTCATCGACTACCGCGGCCCCACTAGTATGATCTCATCATAGTCCCTGTAGTCGAGTACAAACCCTAAGGGCTTTATCAACATGTGAGAGTAAAACAGTAAACCAATACAAGTCAACATGTTAAGATAAAGTGAAACCAAATAGCATACTATCATGACGAGCAAGAAAGTCTTCTCTATATATAACCAAGCATCCATTATAATATACATCATATGTACAACAATGGCCTCTAGGGCATATACATAACTAACAATCTCCCACTTGCACTAAGGCCAGCTGCTGTTGTATCTCATACCTAGCATCCCGAATAATCTCTCAAACTGTATCTGGGGAATAGCCTTCGTGAATGGATCCGCAGTGTTGTCCTTCGTATCTACTCTCCTGACCTCGATCTCCCGGCGATCAACTATCTCCCTGATCAGGTGATACCGCCTTAGAATATGTCTGGACTTCTGATGGGACCTGGGTTCCTTGGCCAAAGCCACAGCTCCATTGTTATCGCAATACAGAGGTATTGGATGCTCAATGGATGGAACCACACCAAGTTCACTAATGAACTTCTTGATCCAGACAGCCTCTTTGGCAGCATCGTTGGCAGCGATGTATTCAGCCTCCATCGTTGAGTCTGCAACGGTATCCTGTTTGGAACTCTTCCAACATACCGCCCCTCCATTGAGGGTAAAGACAAAACCCGAATGCGACTTAGAGTCGTCCTTATCACTTTGGAAGCTGGAATCGGTAAAGGACTCCACCTGGAGTTCTTCGTTACCATACACCAAGAACATCTCCTTAGTCCTTCGTAAGTACTTGAGAATGTTCTTCACTGCTGTCCAATGACTCTCTCCAGGATCTGCTTGATACCGACTCACTACACTTAGTGAGTATGCTACATCGGGTCTGGTACATAGCATCGCATACATGATAGAGCCTACTGCCGAAGCATAGGGTATCCCTTGCATGCGAGCTCTCTCCAAATCAGTCTTGGGAGACATCTCTTTGGAGAGAGTGAGTCCAGAGATCGTGGGTTGGTTCCCACGCTTGGATTCTTCCATACTAAACCTCTTTAGTATGGTGTCAATGTACCTGGATTGGGACAATCCCAGTATCCTTTTAGATCTATCTCTATAGATCATGATTCCCAATATGCAGGAGGCATCACCTAGATCTTTCATTGAGAATCTCTGTGATAAGAAGAGCTTGACTGATTGCAGCATAGGAATATCATTTCCTATCAAGAGTATGTCATCCACGTACAATACGAGGAAGACTACCTTACCCTCTGCCACCTTCTTATAGATATAAGGTTCATCTATATTTTTGATGAAGTCAAACTCTTTGACTACAACATCAAAACAGATGTTCCAACTCCGCGATGCTTGCTTTAACCCATAAATGGATTTAAGCAGCTTGCACACCTTATCGCTGCTCCCACTATCTACGAAGCCCTCTGGCTGAGTCATGTACACGCACTCTTCTAAATCACCGTTTAGAAAGGCGGTCTTAACATCCATTTTCCAGATTTCGTAGTCATGGTATGCAGCAATGGCAAGTAAGATCCGGATGGACTTAAGCATAGCTACTGGAGAAAAGGTTTCGTCATAATCCACACCTGGACGTTGACGAAAACCCTTTGCTACAAGTCTAGCTTTGAAAGTCTCAACTTTTCCATCTACACCAAATTTCTTTTTAAAAATCCACTTGCTCCCAATGGGTTTTACCCCTTCAGGAGCATTTTCTAAAATCCACACTTTATTGGTGTACATGGATTCCATCTCAGATCGCATTGCATCCAGCCATTTCACAGAGTCAGTACTTGTGATGGCCTGCTCGAAACTAGTAGGTTCATCATCATCCATGATGCAATCCTCGCTTCCACCATCAATGAGAAAACCGTAGTATCTCTCAGGTGGACGAGAAACCCTACTAGATCGGCGGAGAGGCTGGGGTTCGTCGGGTACTACTGAATCCTCTGGTTCCACTAAATCATCTGTTGTAGTTTGTTCTGCTGGAACTTCTTCCAGTTCTACCTCAGAGCCACTAATTTCTTTTTCAAGAAATTCCTTTTCTAAAAAGGTGGCATGTTGAGCAACAAACACCTTTTGTTGTTCAACGTGGTAGAATAGATATCCATACGAATTGCTTGGATATCCTACAAACTTACAAAGAACTGATCGTGCCTCGAGTTTGTCCGGATTTTGCTTTTTAACATAGGCCGGACAACCCCATATCTTAACTCTTTTAAGAGACGGTCTCTTCCCATTCCATATCTCATATGGAGTGGTAGGCACTGATTTAGTTGGAACTCTATTCAATAGATATATGGCTGTCTCCAGCGCATACCCCCAAAAGGAAATAGGTAACTCAGCTGTACTCATCATAGAGCGCACCATATCTAATAGGATGCGATTCCTCCGCTCTGATACACCGTTGTGCTGTGGTGTATAAGGAGGAGTACGCTGAGAGAGAATCCCATTCTCTTTTAGATAATCTAGGAACTCACCGCTTAAGTATTCACCTCCTCGATCAGATCGAAGAATCTTAATACTTTTGCCCGTTTGGTTCTCTACTTCGTGCTTATATTCTCTAAATTTCTCAAAAGCTTCAGACTTGTGTTTCATCAGGAACACATATCCGAATCTTGAGAGATCGTCAGTGAATGTAATGAAGTAGGAAGAACCATTCCTGGCATGCGTAGACATGGGACCGCATACATCACTATGTACCAGTCCTAAGAGTTCGGTAACTCTTTCTTCGTGTCCACTAAACGGAGCTTTGGTCATTTTTCCTTTGAGACATGAATGGCAAGTATCATAAGATGATAATTCGAACGGATTCAAATAACCATCCTTATGTAACTTAGCCAGTCGTGTCGCATTGATATGACCAAGTCTACAATGCCACAAGAAGGATTCGTTCATATCTGAACTTTTCCTCTTGTGTGTGTTTTGTATATTTAGAACTGTATTCTGATTTAGAATGAATATGCCATTATGTAACGAGCCTGATGCAATCAACTTTTGATCTAGTAATATGTTCATAACATTATCCTGTACTACAAAATTATATCCCTCTTTACTCAATAAAGAAACTGATATAATGTTGCACATCATGTTCGGTATATAATAGCACTCATTTAGAATCAGTGTATTACGACTTGGCAATACAGGGTGATATTCACCAACTGCTTTGGCTACAATACTCGCACCGTTCCCTACTTGAACGGAATGATCACCTTTTCCCAGTTCTCTACCTTTACGTAGCCCATGCAACTGTTTGCATATGTGGGATCCTGATCCGGTATCTAATACCAAGGACGTAGGGTGAACTGAGAAACAGTTCTCAATAACAAACACACCCGAAGAAGATGCATCAATATGCAAGTTCTTTTGGGCGGCGTGAGAATCCAGATATTCTCCTGTTTCCTGTTCAGTCTTATAACTCTTATAAGAAAGAATGGGTCTAACGTTCACTTGCTCAGTACAATAATCAGGTTCAGTCAATACATCCATATTATTATCTTGATTATGGCCTGAAATGGTCGCTACCTAGAGAGAGAGAGAAGAAAACACTTTAGCGTATGCTCTTGCAAGATTAGATTGGTTATTATCTTATCTAATCAGGATGTCTCCCACTGTTTTTATCAAATCTACCTTAAAACCCTAAAAGGTAAGATTAGCCGGGATTAATTACACCCTACAATTTCGTCAATCTTTCAGCCAGATCAGTGTCGGTACTTTGAGGGAGGTTCCCCGTGCTTTCGCACGGACCTAATTAATGTAAACCTCGTTTTCCCAGAGGCGTAACCCCGTTAACACTTTTCTTAGACACCTACTTGAATGACTAATTGTCCTGTGTAAAACTCTCCCAAGAGTAACTCTTACTCGCAGTGGGTATTAGGATCCAACTATCTCATAGGAGGTATGCAATCTCATTGCAAATTTCAACACTTGAAATTCCCGATAATGCTTTTGTCCCTAGCAACTTATGACCTTGGCTAAGGTCAACAAATCATAAGCGCTAGTCGAGTTCAACCCGTCATTTCTTGATTGAATTAAACCCACCCGTACGACCCTTGGCTAAGGTCAACAAAGTCGCACGACTACCCTAACTCAATCACATCTCATGTTTTAGCAGATAAGTACTAATTAGCTACCGCACACTACGCCTTAACATAGTCAACAAACGTAGCACGAATACTAACTAGTCTTTATCTGAAATGACGGAGGGCTACGCAGGTTTTTCTGAAAACCCTGAGCGTAATGAACTTGATATCGTCGTAGAATCGAGTGAAGTTTTGAAAAGGAGTGTTTTTGAGGCTTTTCTTAGTTTCGCTAAAGGGGTCACTCCCGGTGAAGGGATCGTCGGCCCTTTCCTCATCGAATAAGGTGCAGGATATATCATATATACCGCTGTGCAAAGCAAAACACTTAAAGCAATCAAAAGACAAACCGCGTTTTGTAGCATCTGCCAGTTTCGCTAAAGGAGTCACTCCCGGTGAAGGGATCTCGGTCCTTTCCTCATCGAATAAGGTGCAGGATATATCGTATATATCACTGTGCAAAGCAAAACTGTAGCTACCCTTTTTATAAAGTTTTTGATTCTACAACATCTTTAGGTTTCTTTTCTTTTATTAATCTCATTAATAAAAATCCCATCAGCTTATGCTTCCTAAGCATCACAGAAGAAACGAAAGCAGTAATATTTATATATCAGCATATATATATATAGTATAAGCATTCGTCTCAGGCAGTAATATGATCTCATCACAGAACATTGCAGCAGAAGAACATATATGAAATATTGGATATACTAGGATGTCCGTGTTTTTAATACGAGCCTGTATAAAACACGGATTCCACGGTCGCGACGAATAGCCAAACCCACACCCCAAGACCCCTACGAGAGCGGCAAGTAACACTGCCAATTCTAGGGTTAGGAGACCCGGTCTCGACTCCTCGAGATGGCCTCCCACTGGACCCTAGAACCCGGTTACTTGTGCTCCCCTCCTTGGGTCTACCTAATGCGGAAAAGTAAATAATATACACTGGTGACAGCAACCGCATCCTGGAAGTGCCCCAAATAAAAGAATATTACATTACAAATGAATTTTACATGAATGAAAATAAAAACCCTCATCTCACATAAAACCCCCGGCTATTCTGATCGCGACGATCCAATATAACATATCACAGCAACACATAATATCTCATATCATCAACGTAAGCAAGTATGCGTATCCCGATTGTCGTTGATGTATAGCAACGAAGCCGGCGATACACCACATACTACGCTTACGGTCACAGGAAAGAAAGTGTAAAACTACAATATTTGGAATCCACAATCACTTTAGACATCGTAAATCCGAAATATCACATACTTCGTATTTCATGCCTAACTCTATGAATTCCACATATTGTATCACATTCCAGATAAATATACGGTATTAAACTATTTGAACAGATAATCAAACACCCAAAATTTCCCGAAGTGCTCAACTCTTGAGCGGAGTTCAAATAATCCCAGAATATGTCACAGTACCAGTGATCCAACCGTAGAAGGGCCAAGCCAACGCCTCACATGTGGCACGCCGTACTGCCTCAAACCCGAAGGTTCAAAAGGCAGTTCAAGACGGTCACATAATCGAGTTAAGGTTTGTTGTCTTCTAGAGGGTCCACCGCTTAACTTGTACAATTTTCCGAAAGATTTAAACCCAATAAAAATTCAACGCTTGAAAGTTTGCCGTGCCGGAATAAAGTGGGTTAATGATATCCGTTCAACCAGTTTAACAGTTTCTAAATATCCGGAAAGAAATACGAATTTAAATATTCCGATCGAATCTATGATTACAAAATAAACCCCAGATTTTATAAACACCTGAGACAGATTAAAAATATCCAGAATACTCAGCAAGTAACTACGAGCAATACCATGAAGCCACGTGTCCCAATTCAACAGTGCCGCCGCGCAAGCGCCGCGCGAACCCCCTTTCTGCCGCGGAACCGCGCTCTGTTGGTCGAATTGTGGGCACGTGTTTCATGGTAATTCTTAGAATTACCTGCTGATTTTTTTACACATTTTTAATTCTGAAAAATCCCAAAATTTAAAAAATTTCCAGAGAGGGGTCCATTTTGTCCGTATCGGGTTCGATCGGAGTTTTAACTTCGTAAACACATCGCCTAATGCTCTAGCTAGGCTCTGATACCACTGTAGGGTTCCTAGGCACTCTTGTGAAGGTTCGAAAGGCATCAAACATGCCCGGATTAAATTTTAGACGTGCCGAACAACCCAAAGCCGGGATCTTTGCTAGATTATTAGGGTTTAACATGCAATAAGATAACTTTTATCTTAGGGTGAGGGATTACAACCTTTGTAGTCCGCTCCTTCACTTCACAAGCTCCGAGTAGAAGTCCCTTTGCCGCGATCCACGATCTCCCGGACTCATGAGAGGCTCCACGACTCGAACGATCCATTCTAGCTTGTCGTATTCCAAATCTCCGATGATCTACGTCGAGGTTTCGAAGAACTCAAGCTATCTCACTCTAAAGAATAGAACACACTAATCCCATGGGCTAGATGAGATGAGTATGATAGAGTAGTGATTTTGCTTTCTTTTAATATCATTTTCTCATTTTTATTCATCACTTAAGGATTTTCAAGAGAGAGCTTCTTCAAGAGAGAAGAAGAAGATAATGGATAATCAAAAAGATAATGAATAATCTTTTCCTTTTGTGATGAATAGAAATATAAATCATATGATTGATATATAACCATGGTCAAGGATGAATGGATGAGAACAAGTAGAGAAACAACTAGGGTTAGGGTTTGGTTAAGTTAAAAAATGTGTCATCCAAAATATCTTTACAAATGACAAAAGAAAATTGCTTCTAGAAAGAACTTGAAGCAACTAAACCCAATCAAACCCTAACCTCAATTAATCATCCTTAAACATGTTTAACAATTAATCATATCATGTCACAATAATATATATCACATATATATTATATATTTGCAACAAAAGAAAATAATACAATTAACATATATCGCATATATATCAATGTATCATCCACTGAGAAAATGAAATAATAAAGTAAGCCAATATTAGTTAATATAATAATATATCATATATATTATTATATATTAAATCATTGAATCAACACTTGATCCGACGATCCGGCTATATCGAATATAACCGACTAATATATCATGTACCGATTCATCGAATCAACACTTGATCCGATGACCCGATTCATATCCATATATCGCGAGAATATAATACGGTATCCCATATCGCATTATTCTCGCTCCTGCGCATATCACATATGTGCCACTACTCTGTTTCGCCTGAGCCAAGAAACCTCTGTGTAGGACTCTAAAGAATCGTCAATACGCCGGTAGCAGGTGATGATCATATCAAACACCCACAAGCTGCAAGCGGTCAGCTAAACGTAACAGCCACCCAGGTATTGAGCGATCAGAAGATCAACAAGCTGGCCTGTGCGTTCTCCTGTGAATCCAACCAGTAACACTCCCGTACAGTCCGGTCTGTTCGTCTGATATGTCGCATATCAAGTCTAGGGGTGGTATACGTCAGACCCCAGTAACCGATAAGTCGTGTCGATGTATGGCTCATAACGGGTCGACAAACTACTAGTAACACTTACTAGTAAATCTCTATATCAGCCCTGGCCAGGGACTTCAAGTTATAGCCAATCGAACACAGCACAACATCAACTCCCTATACCGGGAGAGACGAATCCCCTCCTATCGCTCATTTCCTCCATGTGATTCGGGACTGTACCCAAAAGCCACCGTTTTGCACGCCCTCTTGGACGTGGTAAGGTGGAAATCAAAGCACAGTGGGAATCACACAAGACTCTATGACGATCTCGGGTCTTCAGACTACCCTGTACCTGTGTCACCGGAGAACTGCCATCTGACGTGTGGTATATCACCATCTGGGAGTTCTCGGCGAGTCCGTCCAGTGTACCCAGTCTCCACTGAGCACCCGTACACCATCTCTGATGTCTAACACCGATGGATATGGGATCATCCATCGCCCATCATATCGGTCAAGATGCGTATACGCTAGTCTACTCTGGTGTATCGATGCCCTGTCTCGATATACCCTCGACTAGGAACTGTTATAGGATGTACTCATCGACTACCGCGGCCCCACTAGTATGATCTCATCATAGTCCCTGTAGTCGAGTACAAACCCTAAGGGCTTTATCAACATGTGAGAGTAAAACAGTAAACCAATACAAGTCAACATGTTAAGATAAAGTGAAACCAAATAGCATACTATCATGACGAGCAAGAAAGTCTTCTCTATATATAACCAAGCATCCATTATAATATACATCATATGTACAACAATGGCCTCTAGGGCATATACATAACTAACAATCTCCCACTTGCACTAAGGCCAGCTGCTGTTGTATCTCATACCTAGCATCCCGAATAATCTCTCAAACTGTATCTGGGGAATAGCCTTCGTGAATGGATCCGCAGTGTTGTCCTTCGTATCTACTCTCCTGACCTCGATCTCCCGGCGATCAACTATCTCCCTGATCAGGTGATACCGCCTTAGAATATGTCTGGACTTCTGATGGGACCTGGGTTCCTTGGCCAAAGCCACAGCTCCATTGTTATCGCAATACAGAGGTATTGGATGCTCAATGGATGGAACCACACCAAGTTCACTAATGAACTTCTTGATCCAGACAGCCTCTTTGGCAGCATCGTTGGCAGCGATGTATTCAGCCTCCATCGTTGAGTCTGCAACGGTATCCTGTTTGGAACTCTTCCAACATACCGCCCCTCCATTGAGGGTAAAGACAAAACCCGAATGCGACTTAGAGTCGTCCTTATCACTTTGGAAGCTGGAATCGGTAAAGGACTCCACCTGGAGTTCTTCGTTACCATACACCAAGAACATCTCCTTAGTCCTTCGTAAGTACTTGAGAATGTTCTTCACTGCTGTCCAATGACTCTCTCCAGGATCTGCTTGATACCGACTCACTACACTTAGTGAGTATGCTACATCGGGTCTGGTACATAGCATCGCATACATGATAGAGCCTACTGCCGAAGCATAGGGTATCCCTTGCATGCGATCTCTCTCCAAATCAGTCTTGGGAGACATCTCTTTGGAGAGAGTGAGTCCAGAGATCGTGGGTTGGTTCCCACGCTTGGATTCTTCCATACTAAACCTCTTTAGTATGGTGTCAATGTACCTGGATTGGGACAATCCCAGTATCCTTTTAGATCTATCTCTATAGATCATGATTCCCAATATGCAGGAGGCATCACCTAGATCTTTCATTGAGAATCTCTGTGATAAGAAGAGCTTGACTGATTGCAGCATAGGAATATCATTTCCTATCAAGAGTATGTCATCCACGTACAATACGAGGAAGACTACCTTACCCTCTGCCACCTTCTTATAGATATAAGGTTCATCTATATTTTTGATGAAGTCAAACTCTTTGACTACAACATCAAAACAGATGTTCCAACTCCGCGATGCTTGCTTTAACCCATAAATGGATTTAAGCAGCTTGCACACCTTATCGCTGCTCCCACTATCTACGAAGCCCTCTGGCTGAGTCATGTACACGCACTCTTCTAAATCACCGTTTAGAAAGGCGGTCTTAACATCCATTTTCCAGATTTCGTAGTCATGGTATGCAGCAATGGCAAGTAAGATCCGGATGGACTTAAGCATAGCTACTGGAGAAAAGGTTTCGTCATAATCCACACCTGGACGTTGACGAAAACCCTTTGCTACAAGTCTAGCTTTGAAAGTCTCAACTTTTCCATCTACACCAAATTTCTTTTTAAAAATCCACTTGCTCCCAATGGGTTTTACCCCTTCAGGAGCATTTTCTAAAATCCACACTTTATTGGTGTACATGGATTCCATCTCAGATCGCATTGCATCCAGCCATTTCACAGAGTCAGTACTTGTGATGGCCTGCTCGAAACTAGTGGGTTCATCATCATCCATGATGCAATCCTCGCTTCCACCATCAATGAGAAAACCGTAGTATCTCTCAGGTGGACGAGAAACCCTACTAGATCGGCGGAGAGGCTGGGGTTCGTCGGGTACTACTGAATCCTCTGGTTCCACTAAATCATCTGTTGTAGTTTGTTCTGCTGGAACTTCTTCCAGTTCTACCTCAGAGCCACTAATTTCTTTTTCAAGAAATTCCTTTTCTAAAAAGGTGGCATGTTGAGCAACAAACACCTTTTGTTGTTCAACGTGGTAGAATAGATATCCATACGAATTGCTTGGATATCCTACAAACTTACAAAGAACTTATCGTGCCTCGAGTTTGTCCGGATTTTGCTTTTTAACATAGGCCGGACAACCCCATATCTTAACTCTTTTAAGAGACGGTCTCTTCCCATTCCATATCTCATATGGAGTGGTAGGCACTGATTTAGTTGGAACTCTATTCAATAGATATATGGCTGTCTCCAGCGCATACCCCCAAAAGGAAATAGGTAACTCAGCTGTACTCATCATAGAGCGCACCATATCTAATAGGATGCGATTCCTCCGCTCTGATACACCGTTGTGCTGTGGTGTATAAGGAGGAGTACGCTGAGAGAGAATCCCATTCTCTTTTAGATAATCTAGGAACTCACCGCTTAAGTATTCACCTCCTCGATCAGATCGAAGAATCTTAATACTTTTGCCCGTTTGGTTCTCTACTTCGTGCTTATATTCTCTGAATTTCTCAAAAGCTTCAGACTTGTGTTTCATCAGGAACACATATCCGAATCTTGAGAGATCGTCAGTGAATGTAATGAAGTAGGAAGAACCATTCCTGGCATGCGTAGACATGGGACCGCATACATCACTATGTACCAGTCCTAAGAGTTCGGTAACTCTTTCTTCGTGTCCACTAAACGGAGCTTTGGTCATTTTTCCTTTGAGACATGAATGGCAAGTATCATAAGATGATAATTCGAACGGATTCAAATAACCATCCTTATGTAACTTAGCCAGTCGTGTCGCATTGATATGACCAAGTCTACAATGCCACAAGAAGGATTCGTTCATATCTGAACTTTTCCTCTTGTGTGTGTTTTGTATATTTAGAACTGTATTCTGATTTAGAATGAATATGCCATTATGTAACGAGCCTGATGCAATCAACTTTTGATCTAGTAATATGTTCATAACATTATCCTGTACTACAAAATTATATCCCTCTTTACTCAATAAAGAAACTGATATAATGTTGCACATCATGTTCGGTATATAATAGCACTCATTTAGAATCAGTGTATTACGACTTGGCAATACAAGGTGATATTCACCAACTGCTTTGGCTACAATACTCGCACCGTTCCCTACTTGAACGGAATGATCACCTTTTCCCAGTTCTCTACCTTTACGTAGCCCATGCAACTGTTTGCATATGTGGGATCCTGATCCGGTATCTAATACCCAGGACGTAGGGTGAACTGAGAAACAGTTCTAAATAACAAACACACCCGAAGAAGATGCATCAATATGCAAGTTCTTTTGGGCGGCGTGAGAATCCAGATATTCTCCTGTTTCCTGTTCAGTCTTATAACTCTTATAAGAAAGAATGGGTCTAACGTTCACTTGCTCAGTACAATAATCAGGTTCAGTCAATACATCCATATTATTATCTTGATTATGGCCTGAAATGGTCGCTACCTAGAGAGAGAGAGAAGAAAACACTTTAGCGTATGCTCTTGCAAGATTAGATTGGTTATTATCTTATCTAATCAGGATGTCTCCCACTGTTTTTATCAAATCTACCTTAAAACCCTAAAAGGTAAGATTAGCCGGGATTAATTACACCCTACAATTTCGTCAATCTTTCAGCCAGATCAGTGTCGGTACTTTGAGGGAGGTTCCCCGTGCTTTCGCACGGACCTAATTAATGTAAACCTCGTTTTCCCAGAGGCGTAACCCCGTTAACACTTTTCTTAGACACCTACTTGAATGACTAATTGTCCTGTGTAAAACTCTCCCAGGAGTAACTCTTACTCGCAGTGGGTATTAGGATCCAACTATCTCATAGGAGGTATGCAATCTCATTGCAAATTTCAACACTTGAAATTCCCGATAATGCTTTTGTCCCTAGCAACTTATGACCTTGGCTAAGGTCAACAAATCATAAGCGCTAGTCAAGTTCAACCCGTCATTTCTTGATTGAATTAAACCCACCCGTACGACCCTTGGCTAAGGTCAACAAAGTCGCACGACTACCCTAACTCAATCACATCTCATGTTTTAGCAGATAAGTACTAATTAGCTACCGCACACTACGCCTTAACATAGTCAACAAACGTAGCACGAATACTAACTAGTCTTTATCTGAAATGACGGAGGGCTACGCAGGTTTTTCTGAAAACCCTGAGCGTAATGAACTTGATATCGTCGTAGAATCGAGTGAAGTTTTGAAAAGGAGTGTTTTTGAGGCTTTTCTTAGTTTCGCTAAAGGGGTCACTCCCGGTGAAGGGATCGTCGGCCCTTTCCTCATCGAATAAGGTGCAGGATATATCATATATACCGCTGTGCAAAGCAAAACACTTAAAGCAATCAAAAGACAAACCGCGTTTTGTAGCATCTGCCAGTTTCGCTAAAGGAGTCACTCCCGGTGAAGGGATCTCGGTCCTTTCCTCATCGAATAAGGTGCAGGATATATCGTATATATCACTGTGCAAAGCAAAACTGTAGCTACCCTTTTTATAAAGTTTTTGATTCTACAACATCTTTAGGTTTCTTTTCTTTTATTAATCTCATTAATAAAAATCCCATCAGCTTATGCTTCCTAAGCATCACAGAAGAAACGAAAGCAGTAATATTTATATATCAGCATATATATATATATAGTATAAGCATTCGTCTCAGGCAGTAATATGATCTCATCACAGAACATTGCAGCAGAAGAACATATATGAAATATTGGATATACTAGGATGTCCGTGTTTTTAATACGAGCCTGTATAAAACACGGATTCCACGGTCGCGACGAATAGCCAAACCCACACCCCAAGACCCCTACGAGAGCGGCAAGTAACACTGCCAATTCTAGGGTTAGGAGACCCGGTCTCGACTCCTCGAGATGGCCTCCCACTGGACCCTAGAACCCGGTTACTTGTGCTCCCCTCCTTGGGTCTACCTAATGCGGAAAAGTAAATAATATACACTGGTGACAGCAACCGCATCCTGGAAGTGCCCCAAATAAAAGAATATTACATTACAAATGAATTTTACATGAATGAAAATAAAAACCCTCATCTCACATAAAACCCCCGGCTATTCTGATCGCGACGATCCAATATAACATATCACAGCAACACATAATATCTCATATCATCAACATAAGCAAGTATGCGTATCCCGATTGTCGTTGATGTATAGCAACGAAGCCGGCGATACACCACATACTACGCTTACGGTCACAGAAAAGAAAGTGTAAAACTACAATATTTGGAATCCACAATCACTTTAGACATCGTAAATCCGAAATATCACATACTTCGTATTTCATGCCTAACTCTATGAATTCCACATATTGTATCACATTCCAGATAAATATACGGTATTAAACTATTTGAACAGATAATCAAACACCCAAAATTTCCCGAAGTGCTCAACTCTTGAGCGGAGTTCAAATAATCCCAGAATATGTCACAGTACCAGTGATCCAACCGTAGAAGGGCCAAGCCAACGCCTCACATGTGGCACGCCGTACTGCCTCAAACCCGAAGGTTCAAAAGGCAGTTCAAGACGGTCACATAATCGAGTTAAGGTTTGTTGTCTTCTAGAGGGTCCACCGCTTAACTTGTACAATTTTCCGAAAGATTTAAACCCAATAAAAATTCAACGCTTGAAAGTTTGCCGTGCCGGAATAAAGTGGGTTAATGATATCCGTTCAACCAGTTTAACAGTTTCTAAATATCCGGAAAGAAATACGAATTTAAATATTCCGATCGAATCTACGATTACAAAATAAACCCCAGATTTTATAAACACCTGAGACAGATTAAAAATATCCAGAATACTCAGCAAGTAACTACGAGCAATACCATGAAGCCACGTGTCCCAATTCAACAGTGCCGCCGCGCAAGCGCCGCGCGAACCCCCTTTCTGCCGCGGAACCGCGCTCTGTTGGTCGAATTGTGGGCACGTGTTTCATGGTAATTCTTAGAATTACCTGCTGATTTTTTTACACATTTTTAATTCTGAAAAATCCCAAAATTTAAAAAATTTCCAGAGAGGGGTCCATTTTGTCCGTATCGGGTTCGATCGGAGTTTTAACTTCGTAAACACATCGCCTAATGCTCTAGCTAGGCTCTGATACCACTGTAGGGTTCCTAGGCACTCTTGTGAAGGTTCGAAAGGCATCAAACATGCCCGGATTAAATTTTAGACGTGCCGAACAACCCAAAGCCGGGATCTTTGCTAGATTATTAGGGTTTAACATGCAATAAGATA
This sequence comes from Agapanthus africanus, assembly GCA_030015575.1. Lineage (NCBI taxonomy): Eukaryota > Viridiplantae > Streptophyta > Magnoliopsida > Asparagales > Amaryllidaceae > Agapanthus > Agapanthus africanus. Next base: position 386,987,702 of record JASDDO010000008.1, on the reverse strand, counting down.
ACTTTTATCTTAGGGTGAGGGATTACAACCTTTGTAGTCCGCTCCTTCACTTCACAAGCTCCGAGTAGAAGTCCCTTTGCCGCGATCCACGATCTCCCGGACTCATGAGAGGCTCCACGACTCGAACGATCCATTCTAGCTTGTCGTATTCCAAATCTCCGATGATCTACGTCGAGGTTTCGAAGAACTCAAGCTATCTCACTCTAAAGAATAGAACACACTAATCCCATGGGCTAGATGAGATGAGTATGATAGAGTAGTGATTTTGCTTTCTTTTAATATCATTTTCTCATTTTTATTCATCACTTAAGGATTTTCAAGAGAGAGCTTCTTCAAGAGAGAAGAAGAAGATAATGGATAATCAAAAAGATAATGAATAATCTTTTCCTTTTGTGATGAATAGAAATATAAATCATATGATTGATATATAACCATGGTCAAGGATGAATGGATGAGAACAAGTAGAGAAACAACTAGGGTTAGGGTTTGGTTAAGTTAAAAAATGTGTCATCCAAAATATCTTTACAAATGACAAAAGAAAATTGCTTCTAGAAAGAACTTGAAGCAACTAAACCCAATCAAACCCTAACCTCAATTAATCATCCTTAAACATGTTTAACAATTAATCATATCATGTCACAATAATATATATCACATATATATTATATATTTGCAACAAAAGAAAATAATACAATTAACATATATCGCATATATATCAATGTATCATCCACTGAGAAAATGAAATAATAAAGTAAGCCAATATTAGTTAATATAATAATATATCATATATATTATTATATATTAAATCATTGAATCAACACTTGATCCGACGATCCGGCTATATCGAATATAACCGACTAATATATCATGTACCGATTCATCGAATCAACACTTGATCCGATGACCCGATTCATATCCATATATCGCGAGAATATAATACGGTATCCCATATCGCATTATTCTCGCTCCTGCGCATATCACATATGTGCCACTACTCTGTTTCGCCTGAGCCAAGAAACCTCTGTGTAGGACTCTAAAGAATCGTCAATACGCCGGTAGCAGGTGATGATCATATCAAACACCCACAAGCTGCAAGCGGTCAGCTAAACGTAACAGCCACCCAGGTATTGAGCGATCAGAAGATCAACAAGCTAGCCTGTGCGTTCTCCTGTGAATCCAACCAGTAACACTCCCGTACAGTCCGGTCTGTTCGTCTGATATGTCGCATATCAAGTCTAGGGGTGGTATACGTCAGACCCCAGTAACCGATAAGTCGTGTCGATGTATGGCTCATAACGGGTCGACAAACTACTAGTAACACTTACTAGTAAATCTCTATATCAGCCCTGGCCAGGGACTTCCAGTTATAGCCAATCGAACACAGCACAACATCAACTCCCTATACCGGGAGAGACGAATCCCCTCCTATCGCTCATTTCCTCCATGTGATTCGGGACTGTACCCAAAAGCCACCGTTTTGCACGCCCTCTTGGACGTGGTAAGGTGGAAATCAAAGCACAGTGGGAATCACACAAGACTCTATGACGATCTCGGGTCTTCAGACTACCCTGTACCTGTGTCACCGGAGAACTGCCATCTGACGTGTGGTATATCACCATCTGGGAGTTCTCGGCGAGTCCGTCCAGTGTACCCAGTCTCCACTGAGCACCCGTACACCATCTCTGATGTCTAACACCGATGGATATGGGATCATCCATCGCCCATCATATCGGTCAAGATGCGTATACGCTAGTCTACTCTGGTGTATCGATGCCCTGTCTCGATATACCCTCGACTAGGAACTGTTATAGGATGTACTCATCGACTACCGCGGCCCCACTAGTATGATCTCATCATAGTCCCTGTAGTCGAGTACAAACCCTAAGGGCTTTATCAACATGTGAGAGTAAAACAGTAAACCAATACAAGTCAACATGTTAAGATAAAGTGAAACCAAATAGCATACTATCATGACGAGCAAGAAAGTCTTCTCTATATATAACCAAGCATCCATTATAATATACATCATATGTACAACAATGGCCTCTAGGGCATATACATAACTAACAATATTTACAAAACTATCAGGTTCCTTCAGCGAAATCAAGTTCATTACGTTAACGGGTTTTTTCGCCAAAAACCTAGCCGTAGCTCTCCGTCGTTTTAGATAATTAATACTTAGTATTCGTGCTGCGTTTGTTGATTATTTGTCAAGGCACAGTGAACGGTAGCTAAGTAATAATTCTCTGTTGCACTGATAGATGCGATTGGTTAGGACGGTCGCATGATTTTGTTGATTATTCGTCAAGGATCATGCGGGTGGGTCTAATGCAATCCTGGATAACGACGGGTTGAACTTGACTAGGACTTTTTGATTTTTTGATTATTCGTCAAGGTCACTTGGGTCCTAGGGGCAAAAAACCACATCGGGAGTTTCAAATATACAGGAAACTTGCAGATTTAGCATACCTTCTGGAGTGTAGTGACTAGAGTCGATTCCATCTAGGTCATTACACAATGATAGTTGGATCCCGATCCCACTGATGAGTAGGATTACTCTCGGGAGATTATTTCACTTAATAATCAATGCTATAAACTAAGTAGGTATCTAGAACGGTGTTAGCGGGGCTACGCCTCCAGGGAAAAGAGGTTATATAATTAAGGAACTTCGCGAAAGCGTTGGAAAACCTCCCTCGAAGTACCAACACTAGCCTGGCTGAAAGGTTAAGCAAGTATTGTGACGTGTGATTAAATCCAGACTAGTTCTTCTTTTAGGGTTTGAAGAAGAATTTGAGGAAACAGTGGGAGCCATCCTGATTAGATAAATTAATAACCAATCTAATCTTGAAAGAGCGCACGCTGAGTGTTTCTTTTCTCTCTCTCTCTAGGTAGCAACCATTTCACGCCCTAATCAAGATAATAAAATGTATCGCTTGACCGATCCGAATTCTTATTCGGGGCTGGGGAACGTCAGTTCGGCTCTAACTTACGACAACAGTCATAAGTATGAGCAAGGGAAAGAGGATTGTAAGGATTCCCAAGGAGACCCAGTTGAAGAAGAAACATAGTATTGCATCTACTTTAGGTGTTCTTGTAATTGAGAACTGCTTTTCGGTCAGCCCTACCTCCTGGGTACTTGATACCAGATCAGAATCTTATATCTGTAATTTATTGCAGGGACTGAGAAAAAGTAGGAATGTTACACCTAGTGATATGTCCCTCACGGTAGGGAACGGAGCACAAGTTAATACTGCAGCCGTCGGTGAATATCACCTAGTGTTGCCAAATGGCAATACTAGGATTTTGAACAATTGCTACTATAAACCTTCCATGGTTTGCAACATAATATCAATGTCTTTACTCGATAAAGATGGATATAACTTTGTTCTTGATAGAAATATCATGAACATTTACCTTGATAAGGTACTGGTTGTAGAAGGCACACTGTGTAATGGTATCTATGTTCTAAATCATAATACAGTTCTCAACATACAAAACGCATGTAAGAGGAAGAGTTCAGATACGAATGAATCCTACTTGTGACATTGTAAACTTGGTCATATCGGAGAGAAAAGACTAAGTAAGTTACATAAAGATGGACTCTTGAATACATTCGAATTTTCATGTTATGAAACTTGTCAGTCTTATCTCAAAGGAAAGATGACCAAATCTCCGTTCACCGGACATGGGGAAAGAGCAGCAGAGCTCTTGGGACTCATACACATTGATGTGTGTGGTCCAATGTCTATACATGCAAGGGGTGGGTTCTCGTACTTCATCACATTCACTGACGATCTCTCTAGATTCGGATATGTGTATCTTATAAAACACAAATCTGAAGCTTTTGAGAAATTCAAAGAATTCCGAAATGAAGTAGAGAACCAGATTGGCAAAAGTATCAAGATCCTCCGATCGGATAGAAGAGGGGAGTACTTAAGCACGGAATTCTTAGATTACTTAAAAGAGAATGGAATTCTCTCTCAGCTTACTCCTCCGTATACACCACAGCACAACGGTGTATCGGAGCGGAGGAATCGTACCCTATTGGATATGGTTCGCTCCATGATGAGTAGTGCTGAGTTGCCTCTTTAATTCTGGGGACATACGCTTCAGACAGCGGCATACCTTTTGAATCAAGTTCCGTCCAAATCTGTGCCTAAAACTCCGTATGAAATATGGAGTAGTAAGAAACCATGTCTTAAATTTATTAAGATATGGGGTTGTCCGGCCTATGTGAAAACACAGAAACTGGACAAGCTTCAGGCACGTTCAGTTCTATGTAAATTTGTGGGATATCCTAAGGATTCACTAGGATATCTGTTCTACCACACTGAGGAACAGAAGGTGTTTGTATCTCGCCATGCTACCTTTTTAGAAAGGGAGTTTCTTGCAAAAGAAACTAGTGGGAGTATGGTAGAACTGGGAGAAATCCATGAACCACAAAATGTAACTGAAGATTTGGAGGAACCACTAGATTCAGTAATCCCAGACGAACCTCAGCCACTCCGCAAATCTGGTAGGATTTCTTATCCGCCCGAGAGATACTACGGTTTTCTTATAGACGGGGATCGAGAGGATTGCATCTTGGAAGAAGATGATCCTACCAGTTTCAGGCAGGCCATTATCAATAGGGACTCTGAAAAATGGCTGGATGCTATGCGATCCGAAATAGAGTCCATGTACACCAATAAAGTGTGGACCTTGGATATTGCTCCACCTGGGGTAAAACCCGTTGGATGCAAATGGATCTACAAAAGAAAACTTGGTGTAGATGGGCAGGTGGAAACCTATAAGGCTAGACTCGTTGCAAAAGGTTTTCGTCAAAGACCTGGTATAGACTATGACGAAACCTTTTCTCCAGTGGTTATGCTCAAATCCATCCGGATCCTACTTTCCATTGCTGCCTTTCATGACTATGTAATTTGGCAGATGGACGTAAAAACGGCTTTTCTAAATGGCAGTTTGGATGAATGCGTTTATATGGATCAACCAGAAGGTTTTATAGACAGTGGGAGCAGCGGGAAGGTATGCAGGTTGCTTAATCCATTTATGGATTAAATCAGGCATCGCGGAGCTGGAACATCTGTTTAGATGAAGCAATCAAGGAATTTGATTTCATCAAGAACGAAGATGAACCTTGTATCTATAAAAAGATTGTAGGACGAACTGTCATGTTCCAAGTCTTGTACGTAGACGACATTCTTTTGATAAGAAATGATGTTCCTATGCTACAATCGGTCAAGCTATTCTTATCACAACGGTTCTCCATGAAGGACTTGGGTGATGCCACATGCATACTGGGGATCAGGATCTACAGAGATAGATCCAAGAGATTATTGGGACTTTCGAAGTCCAGGTACATAGAGACCATACTAAAGAGATTTAGTATGGAAGATTCCAAACGCGGTAATATACCAGCATTGCACGGAATCACCCTCTCCAAGAAGATGTCTCCCAAGACTGATGAGGAGAGGGTTCGCATGAGCATTATACCCTACGCTTCGGTGGTAAGATCTATAATGTTTGCGATGCTATGTATAAGGTCAGATGTAGCTTACGCACTAAGCGTGGTAAGCCGGTATCAGTCAAACCCAGGTGAAAACCACTGGACGGCAGTGAAGAACATTCTCAAGTACCTGAGAAAGACTAAGGAGATATTCCTGGTTTACGGTAATAGAGACCTCAGGGTCGAGTCCTATACCGATTCAAGCTTCCAGAGTGACAAGGACGATAGCAAGTCTATCTCGGGTTTTGTGTTTACCCTCAACGGAGGGGCGGTATGTTGGAGGAGTTCCAAACAGGATACCGTCGCAGACTCGACGATGGAGGCTTAATACATTACTGCAAGCGATGCCGCAAAAGAGGCGGTCTGGATGAAGAAGTTCATTAATGAACTTCAGGTGGTTCCGTCCATTGTTGACCCAATACCTTTGTATTATGACAACAATGGGGCTATAGCTTTAGCGAAGGAACCAAGGTCACATCAGAAGTCCAGACATATCTTAAGGCGGTATCACCTGATCAGGGAGATCATTGATCGCCAGGAGATCGAGGTATGGAGAGTGGACACAAAAGACAACACGGCAGATCCATTCATAAAGGCCCTCCCTCAAACACAATTCGAGCGAATTTTTGAGCTATTGGGTATGCGGTACGCCAGCAGCTGGCCATAGAGCAGACGTTGGGTATGCGGTACACTAATTACTGGCCTTTAGTGCAAGTGGGAGATTGTTGGATATGTATGCCCTAGAGGCCATTATTGTATAGTACTAGTTTGTATAATACATTTTGGAAGCTTGGGAGAGATATATATATATATATATATATATATATATATATATATATATATATAGATACGGGTTTACAACAGTTTTGCTCAATATAGTAGTATGCTACATGATTTGTTTCTATCTTAATATGTGTATATGTTTCTTTTAACATATCGCTAATACATATTGATGGAGCCCTTAGGATCTTTGCTTGACTACCGGCGTTGTGATGGCGATCACACTAGTGGGGGCTGGGTAGTCTATAAGCACATCTTTATACAGGTTCCTGGTCGTAGGATTATCGAGACAGGGCATCGATACTCCAGAGTAGACTGGTGCATACGCTTCTCGTCCCAGCAGAGGAGATGGTCTTTCCCACAACCATCAGTATGTCATAGTGGATATAGTATGCAGGTGCTCGTTAGGTTACGAGTATACTGGACAAGACTCATCAGGAACTGTTGGTTGGTATTATACCTATCATCAGTTAACAGTTCCCAGGTGACATGCGTACAACTTAGTCCGTTGACTTGACACTGTCACTTCGCCTCGAGTGTGTTCCCACTGTTCTTAGATTACTACCCTACCACGGCTCTATTGAGTCGTGCAAGTAGGTAGTAGTTGGGTGCAGTCCCGAAGCACTTGGAGGCAGTGACGGTTAGACAGGATTCGTCTCTCCCGGTATTGGGGGTTGATATCGCGCTGTGTCTAGGAGAGCCATTACACAAAGTCCCTGGCCAGGGCAAGCGAGATTTACTGGTAGTGTTTCCAGTAGTTTCTCAGGGTGTTATGGACTATACTCCGACATGACTTGTACCGCTATTAGGGGTCTGACGTTTACCGCCCCTAGGCCCGACATGCGATACTCTTAGACGAACAGATCGGACTGTATGGAGATCGTCACATTCAGGCTCAGTAGGAGTTCGGATGGGTTCACCTCATCGGTCTTCTTATCGACATCTACCTGGGGACCGTTATGTACAGCTAGTACCGCTTGCGGCCTGTAGTTAAACCCACTGCCAGCGTAGTGTCGAGTCTTTAGAGTCCCACACAGAGGGTTGTTCTCCTTTGGGCAAAACAGAGTAGAGGTCGTATGGTTTTACGACAGGGTTCGTTCACATATGCGTACTTGTGCGTATTCGGTGTTCGGGCAGACATTACTAGTGGGCTTTGGTTTAAGCCAGTTCCTAGTATTTGTTTTGGAATTAGTCTTGTCTCATTGTATTCGTGTTTCTTCGGAATACGAATGCGGGTACGTACGTACAGTTGACAGAGGCGGAGAGGGAGACACTCATTAAGGTTTTTGACCATTGACTTGATCCAAACCCTAATGAGAATGAGATATATGATTAATAATATTAATTAAGTATAATTGTATCATGGTTAGAATTGGTTTGACCATTTGACTTGTTGACTTATTTTGACCTAGATATTTTTCTTTTGCATAAGATGCTTCTTGAAGCATGCTTAGCATTAAATGTGAAATGATAATGGTCAAATCAAATCACCATCACAATTTTCTTAATTATTATTATTATCATCATATTTTTATCATATGAGAGCTTGGTTCTTTCATTCTCTTATGAGCTTTCTCTCTCATGGTTTGCTCTCCCTCTTCCTCTCTCAAAGCTTTAATCTTTCATGTGTTGAAAATCAAAAGCTCTTGAGACTAAACCACCAAAATACTTCTCTACTCACTCTAGGGTTCTTAGTGTAGCAAGCCAAGCACTCTAGTTACTTCATTGTTGAGGTAGGAGCTCAAGGTAGAGGCCTTCGGGTGGATCTTTCTTTGGCAAAGAGAAGACGGTGATGAGGAGCCATCTACACCAGTCCAAGGAGCTCACAAGAAGAGGAAGCAACATAAGAAGAGAACGAGTTCAAGACCAAGGTATAATCATCTAACCTAATAGTTAAAAACTCTAAGTTAGTTTGTTAGTTTTTTTTAGCAAAGATCCTTCATGGTTAGTCTATATTTCCTTGTGAATTTTTTTTTGATTTTTACCTATTCCGCCTCCCCGAAAGTACCGGGGTGGGTAATATAGACCTTTCATACTGTTCGAGAGACTTTTTGGGATGTTTACAACACATGGCCTTGGTGCAAGTGGGAGATTATTAGGAATATGTATGCTCTAGAGGCTATTATTGTACATGTGATGTATATTATAGTGGATGCTTGGACATATATATAGAGGACTTTCTTGCTCGACATGATAGTATGCTATCTGGTTACTCCTTATCTTAACATGTTGACTGGTGTTCTTTACTGTCTTGCTCTCACATGTTGATAAAGCCCTTAGGATATGTACTTGACTGCTTTGATTATAATGAGATCATACTAGTGGGGCCAGGGTAGTCCATAAGTACTTCCTTTAATCGCTTCCTAGTCGTGGGAATATCGAGACCAGGGTATCGATATTCTAATGTAGACTAGTGTGTACGTTTCTTGTCCCTTAGAGGGCGATGGATGATCCCACGACCATTGGTGTGTGACATCAAAGATTGTACACAGGTGCTCATTGGAGAATGGGTACACCGAACAGGCCTCCCGAGGCTCCTATGTGGTAGTATACCTATCGTCAGATAGTATTCCTCTGGTGACACTGGTACAGGTTAGTCTGTAGACCCGAGATCGTCATAGAGTCTTGTGTGGCTCCCACTGTGCTTTGATTTCCTCCCTACTACGGCTCAAAGTAGTCATACAAATATGTGGATTTTGGGTACAGTCCTGAGTCACATCGAGGCAATGAGCGATAGGAGGGGTTTCGTCTCTCCCGGTATTGGGGGTTGATGTTGCGCTATGCTCGATTGGCTATAACTGGAAGTCTCTGTCCAGGGCTGCTGCTGAGATTTACTGATAAGAGTTATCAGTAGTTTCTCAAACCGTTATAGGCCAAACATCGGCATGACTTATCACATTACTGGGGTTTGACGTTTACCATCCTTAGACATCATATGCGACATATCAGACAAACAGACCGGACTGTACAGTAGTGTTACTGATAGGCTTCATGGAGAGTATAGACGAGCTTGCTTGTTGATCTTCATATCGCTCAATACCCGGATAGCCGTTACGTCCAGCTAGTACCGCCGACGGCTTGTACGTGATTGATGTGATCATCGCCTACTGCTGGCGTATTGACGTGTCTTTAGAGTCCCACACAGAAGTTTCCTGGTTCGAGCAAAACGAAGTAGGGCACATATGTTGATATGTGCATGGGCATGATTAAATATGAGTATATGATAACGTATTATAATCCGGCAGTTATCTGATGTTGGTCAGGTTATATGTGATATAGTCGGATTATCGAATCAAGTGTTGGTTTGATAATATGATATTCAGATTAATGATATTAGTCGGTTATATATGATATAACCGGTTATATATGATATATATTATATGTGATATAATTATATCTTAACTAATATCATTAGTTCACTAATTGCTTTATATATATATATATTAATGTATATTTGATATATATAAATATATATATTATTATATGAAGCATGGCATGTTTTTCTATTTTGAGAAAAGAGAAAAATGAGGTGTAAATTCTGGAGATATTTGTGGAATAGGCAAGGTATGGGTTTTATTATTTGTATATTAGTCTTGACTCACTATTCAAGTATGGTTGCAATTTAGAATTGCAATTTTATTCCATGCTTGAATAAGTGAGGAATGAGAGAGCCATTTTGAGTTTATTTTTATCATTTTCATTCTTCATGCCTTAGCCATTTCTTGAGCTCTTGCTTCCTTTTGCTCTCTACAATTTTCTTCACCTCTCTTCCAAGTTCAAACCTTCACATGTGATGTGAATTATTAATCTTGTGAAAACCCTAGTGAGAAAATTAAACCCTTACTTCACCATCAAACATTAGATTAGAAATTTGATGTGGAGTGTTGGCTTCACTAATGAGATTAGTGAAGGGTTAGCTTGAGCTTGTGGACTTCGGGTGGATCATCTTTGGTGTGAAGATCATGAAGGAGGTTCTTTCATCTTGAAGAGGAGCCTAGTGGAGTCCCGTGGACCACAACCCGGAACTATTGAAGAGAAGGGCAAGAACTACAAAGGTTGTATGCTCTTTTCTCCTCTTTAGTTCATCACATCATCATAGGCAAACCCTAATAATCTAGTAAAGATCTTGTTAGTCTAGCTTAGCACCTAATAAAAATTCAAATTTGGCATGCTTTAATCCACTAAAACCTCATGGTGGTGCTAGGGTCGACTTTCAGTTCAATACGTTAAGGGTTTTTCGCCAAAAACCAGCCGTAGCTCTCCGTCATTTCGGATAAGTAGAATATAGTATTCATACGGTGTTTGTTGGCCAATGTCAAGGCATCGTGAATGGTAGCTGTGTGTTGCTTATTCGTTGCATAGATAGATGCATTGGTTTAGGACAGTCGTACCACCTTGTTGGCAAAAGTCAAGGGTGTGTACGGGTGGGTCTAAATTAATCTAGATAATGACGGGTAGAACTTGACTTGCGTGTTATGATTTGTTGGCCAAAGTCAAGGTCATAAGCGCTTGGGGGCAAAACCCACATCGGGTGTTTTAAATATAAAGGAAACTTGCCAAGTTTACGCATACCTTCTGGAGTGTGGTAATTTTGGTCGGCTTCTGTCAAAATTATCAGGCAATGACAGTTGGGTCCCGATTCACACCGATTTATTCCTCGAGTGATTTTCAAATGATCCAGACAAATTCTCCTTTTAGGGTTTGAAGAAGAATTCAAGAAAATAGTGGGAGCCATCCAGATTAGATAAAGTGATTAATTGATCTAATTTAGGTCAGAGTGCCCGCTGAGTGTTTCTTTTCTCTTTCTCTTTGGAAGCGACCATAACTTGACCTTAAACTAAAACTCATGAACCAAGTTAACTGAACCTTCTTACATACTTTTGTTTTGGGTTGTCATAATTCACGATAAAGCCGCATATATCCCTGCCACTCTTACTTCCCTTTTGCATTTTTCCGGAACACTCTGTATCACTATGAAGATCCTTATTGCTGGGGTATTCCATCTTATTGTTACATACGAACTCAAAGAAACTTGTTTCAGTTCGAGAATGGATTCCGGTTCTGGGGAAATTGAATAGGATTATTTGGTTGTCTTTTCTCTTTACCTTCTCTTAGGTTGTGAGAGCTCCTAGTATTAGAAGAGTACATCTATTACGCTTATTGGATAATCTTCTTCCAAACCTTAGGCAGATTTCGAAAGATAGGGATGAAGAAAACCCATTAGCCTAAGTATGGTGTACAAAAAGTAAGAAGTATTGATATAAAAAGGGATTGCAGTGAGGGCAAGAAAAATTGCAACTACTGTTATGAATCTGGATAGTGGAAGAGGCATTATTAGTAATACCCGGCCACCCCTCGAAACATTTTCATATTTCAGTTTTACTGTGAAAATGCTTTCCCAATTAGATTCTGACTTCAGGATATGTATTTACCAGACTTGATTATCACATCTATATGGCGTTACAGATGCTAAGTAAGAGTAGAATATTGAGAATTGAGTGATTAGATCCTCAATATCAGAATTCTTTAGAATTGATGATATTTGAGGAAGTCACCTGGATTTTGCCTAATGACAAATATTTGATTTTGAATATCCGTTGTTATGCACCAATTTCAAATTGATATATTTGTACGTTTATTTTATAAAGTGAGATATAGCTTTTTGAAATTATGTTTATGACATTTACCTTAATCAGTTGATGATTAGGTAAGGTGCATTCAAAAACGGTGTAATTCTTCTTAACCATAATACAGTTTTAAACATATGACACACAGGGTTTGAATGATTAAACTCAAAGAACTTATACAAAGTATTGTATGTTGTCCGATTTCCATTAGTACAAGGGGTTGTACTCGTACTATATTCCATTTACTTATGACTTCTTTGGTTTCAGACACGTATTTCGTTGAAATATAAGGTCTATATTTTGAGAAGTTATAGGTATAAAAATAAAGTAGAGAACTATACGTTGCAAGTATCAGGATTCATTGAGGTGATCGAAGATATGGATACTTATGCTAAGTATTTCGTCGTAAGTAATATATTTGAGAACTTGCTTCTCTCTCAGGTTATTTATCCATGGGTACGCTCTTTGATGAGTAATGCTAAATGACCTTCTTCCATTTAGTCGAAATGTGTCACGCCCCGCTTCCTGGTGTATGGCGAAGGGGACGCGACGAGGTCCGCTACGTATATACTTAGAAGTACATACGCTAAGCGTATCTAAGCAATATAAAAGTAAATCATAAGAGACAAGAGATATAGAAATAACAGCAACTTTATTAATAACATTCTTTTGTACAATGCATGAAAGTAAATACAACTGAAATGAAAAGCGATGCCTAAACAATGGCATAACAGGAAATGAAAATACTGAATAGAACAAGGTACAATATCTAGAGCTCGGGATCTTCGTGAAACTGATCCAAGTCTTCACTGGTGGGCTCGATCTCTGCTGGGTCCAAAGCACCTGACGACATTCAAAGAAGAAAGAAATAGAATGTCGTCAGCGAACAGGTCGCTCGGTAAGTCCCAAAGATAAAGAAGAATTAGAAAAGACAGAATAAGGGATATTTTCTAAAGAGATTGTAAAATATTGTAGAATATTGTGTTAACGCTGTTGTTTGTAGCTTGGTACAGAAGGATGCCAGTGTATACGAGAGGGGTCTCTATATGCTAGAGACCAGGGCAAACGGAATGTACAAGGAACCGTTAAGCCACGGTACAACAGCAACGGAATATAGGTTAGGTGTCTTAATCTGACCATCTCGTGCCACCTTTAACACCTTCCGTACCAATCTACCCCTTAAACCCCGTAGTGTTTTGACCGTATTGTTGTATTGTATTGTATATGTTGGATGACTGACCAAAACCATGTTATCAGTAAACATATTGTAACTGCATAATCAGGTAAATGGAATAACGGAATAACGGATGTATATCCATGGTTTGATTCAGTCAAGTTGTATAGATTGTTAACTGGATTCTGGGATTCATGTATTCATATTGAGTTGGAAAATTAAAGAATATAGATTGACTTGAATCATATTCAAGTCAAAAATAATCAGACTCAAACCCGAGTCAGACTAAAAGAAATGTAAGTCGAAGTTCTATAATTGTTAGGGTCCTTATTGTAATTTATAAAACTTAAGGGGGTTTTATGTAAAAATACTTTTGTATAGTTTTCAAGATACACCTCAAGTATTTATTATTCGTCTTTATAGTTATAATGAGTGTGATTTTATTTTGTGTTATTTCTAGTGATAATATCCTAATTATATAAATAAAGGTATTAATTTGTAATATTGATTTATTTGAAATTCATGGTATTTTAATGTAACTTTTAATCTTGTAATTTTTAGAAAAAGGTGGGAACTTTATCTTATAATAAAATAGGTGTTTAAATGATAAATATACATATGTTTATACAAGAATAATTTTTAATAAATATTTTATTATCCAAAAATCTCATTTTTCTTAAATGTCGTATTTTAAACCTTTCGAGACCGAATGCTCCTTACGGAGGTCTGAATCTCGCACTACTAAGCCCGAGGGTGCACGATAAACCGTACTATCCCTAACGAGTTCCCCAAAGATGGGTTGTAGTGGTGCTTTGCAAAGATTTAATAAATACTAATCATTTAGAAAACGGTTTTATAAAGATAAGGTATTTATTTGTAAAAGGGTGTAAATTTCCGTATTTTAGATTCTAGGGTTTTCTAAGACAACTAGCCTATTTCTAAATGGTCTAAACGACAAGTCATTAGAAACCTTAAATCGCCTCTTCACCGCCAATTGCGGCCAGGTAAGTGCCAGGTGAGTGGGAGGCTCTCCACTACAAGTAGTGGCCCTAATTAAGTAACCACTCGCCTTAGACACACTTGCCTAGACACCACAAAGTCAGGTTTAGATAAACGATCGATATCCATAACTTATCGTATTTCCTATTAAAAGATATTGCATTAAAATTGTATACAACTTAGAACTTTTAGAAAAGGTTTATAAAGAAAATGGTATTTTAATGTAAAATCTTGTTTTATCGTATTCTAAGTTTTCAAGGTAGCGTGTTATGATTACATATGAGTGTGTGTGGAGGTAGGTCATTACCTCGTGATCTACTTTAAGGTATAGCAAAGTTTAGGGGTTAAATATGATAAACTAAATATGGTGGTATTTAAGTGAAAGAATACGATATATTGCAAAATCAATCATTTCATGTGTGAAAACTTGTTCAAATTGATTTTTAAGTGATTAGTAGTCAACATGAATATGTTTAAGCATTATGGAATTAGTGATAAGTGAGTTTTGAGAGAAAACCGAATCGAAGATCGGTTTGTTCCGATTTCCGTTGGGTTTATAAATTCGTATTTTTAATGAAAGGAAAGAAGGATAGAAAAGGGGGACTTACGGGTTTGGACAACGTTAGAGAGTAAGGGGGAGGTAGAGGGTTTGCCAGTACGTTGAATCGTCGTTGAGAGGTCCTAACACGATCGTCGGAATTTCGCCGTCGATTTCGTCAGCGCTTCGCCTTTCGCTCGTTTTCTAACGTACCAAGTTCTCTTGAAATTTTGGGAGAGTGGATTTAGAAAAAGTGATGAGAGGGTAGAGAATATGGGGGGTTTATCTAGGGTTAGGCTAGGGTTAGGGTTTTTAATAAAAAAATATAAAAATATATATAAAATCATTAAAAATTCATTAAACATAGGAGTAAAAGGGATTTATTGGGCAATTTAAAACCGATCCAGGTATAATAAGTGTGCAGGAGGGTTGACCAAGTCAAGGAGCATCTTTTCTCTGTTGGTGACTCGGCCGTCCGGCCAAGTCCGGCCGGCGGCGCCGGACCGAGTCGGCCGAGTCGCCGGCCGACGGCGCCGAGTCGGGCCGAATCAGGGCTCCAATCACTGGGGATTCTTCGGGGGTGCAATGTGGTATATTTACTTTTTGTTGTCCAGTACATATTTTGGGAGTTATGGCCTTTTTACTGTTGACTTCCAAAAAATATTAAAATAAAATAAATACAAAAATAATGTGGGGCATGGGATTTGAACTCTGGTGGGTTAATTCAGCAATGCAAGGTATTACCAATAAGCTACAAACTCTTTCTTGTAATTATGGAGTGAAATAAATACTTAAAGAGATATCAGCTGCAATAAATACTCCAAGTATACATTGAATTTAAATCAATTCTTTGTACATTAAAAATGGAGTTGTTACAGTCTACCATCCTTACAAAAATTTCGTCCTCGAAATTTACAACTTTTATTTGAGGACTAGTTTATAAAGAGGTGTGGATATCTAGTACACATTTCATCCTCCCTTTCCCAAGTGGACTCTCTTGGAGTGTCTTTCCTCCACATTACTCGAACCAAGTTAACTTCCTTGTTCCGAAGTGTCTTCACTTTCCTGTCCAAGATCTCCACGGGCTATTGTTCACAAGACAAATCGGGCTGTATAGTGAGCTCGGAATCATCAAGTACATGGCTGGGGTCACTCACATACTTTCTGAGTTGGGATATGTGGAACACATTATGCACTCCTTCCAATGAGGGTGGAAGCGCTAAATGGTATGCCACTTCACCGACTCGTTCGAGTATGTCGAACGGTTCAATGTATCTCGGACTCAACTTACCCCGTCTTACAAAATGGATCACTCCGCGGTTCGGAGATATTTTCAGGAATACGTGATCTCCTGGCTAGAACTCCAAGTGTCGTCTCTTTGCATCAGCCCAGTGCTTCTGTCGATCTTAGGCTATGCGCATCCTTTCCTTGATAGTACGGACCACATCAACAGTCTCTACTATCATCTCCAGTCCAAGAAGTTCCCTATCTCCGACGTCGTCCCAACTTAATGGCGATCGACACTTCCATCCATACAATACTGCAAAAGGTGCCATTCCTATGCTTGCTTGGTAGCTGTTGTTGTACGAAAACTCCACAAGATGTAGGTGATCTTCCCACGATCCTTTGAAGTCTAGCATACACGCTCTGAGCATATCCTCCAAGATCTGAATAGTTCGTTCCGACTGACCATCTGTTTGTTGATGATAAGCCGTGCTGAAGTTCAGACTTGTTCCCAAGCTTGCTTGCAGACTCTGCCAAAATTGCGATCGGAACCTGGTGTCACGATCGGAGACAATGCAGACCGGTACTCCATGAAGTCTCACAATTTCCTGTATGAGTTCATGGGTATCAGAGATAGTACATTATGAAAAGTTTAAATCTTAATTAGATTATTACCTCCATGTACTTCTTTGCTAGTGTCTCAGTTGATTGGCCAACTCGAAATGGGATGAAGTGAGCCGACTTTGTGAGTCGATCCACAATGACCCATATGGCATCGTTACCCTTTGTGCTGCGAGGAAGAGCGGTCATAAAGCCCATCGTGATGTGTTGCCACTTCCATTCTGGGATTGGTAACGGTTGAAGTAATCCAGCAGTCCTGTGATGTTCAGCCTTTACTTGCTGACACACCAAGCATTTTGCGACACTTCTAGCTACTTCACGCTTCATTCCATGCCACCAATAATTTTGACGTAGATCTTTGTACATTTTGGTACCTCCAGGATGTACTGAGTAGGGAAAGCTGTGAGCTTCTTTCATTAACTCTTCCCGAACAGGACCTTTTGGTACACACAATCTGCTGCCGTATCTCAAAGATCCGTCTTCATGGATGATGAAGTCTGTTCTGAGTCCATTCTCCACTTGTTCTCTGATCTTTTGCGACTTAGCATCACTTGCTTGAGCTGCTTTGATCTGATTGACAATGGTTGATTGAACTTGTAAATTCATCAAACTTGAAGCATTACCTGGCATGACTACTTCAATCTCCATCTGATGCAAGTCTTGTTGAAGCTTCCACTGAGCGGTGAGATTCATTGCTAATGGTTGGCGACTAAGAGCATCAAGTACTACATTCACCTTCCCTGGGTGATATTGCAAGTTGATGTCAAAGTCCGCCATGAGTTCTAACCATCTTCTCTGCCGCATATTCAACTCTTTCTGAGTAAACACGTACTTCAGGCTCTTATGATCTGTGTAGATGTTCACTCGTTCACCAAGTAGATAATGACGCCAAATCTTGAGAGCAAAGATGACGACTGCCAACTCCAAATCATGCGTCGGATAATTGCGCTCATGGATCTTCAGCTGTCTTGAAGCATAAGCCACAGCCTTACCGTGCTGATGTAGAACACATCCTAATCTCTTACCGGATGCATCGCAATGCACCTTGAATCCTCCAGATTGATCCGGTATGACGAGAATAGATGTTGATGTCAACCTTGACTTGAGTTCTACGAAAGCTTGTTCGCATGCTTCTGACCACACAAATTCTTCATCTTTACGTGTGAGCTTGGTCAGGGGCGTTGCTATCTTCGAAAAGCCTTCAATAAACCTTCTGTAATATCCAGCTAAACCCAAGAAACTTTGAATATCCTTCACTGACTTTGGTGTAGGCCATTCGCTAACTGCCGAAACTTTCGCTGGATCTACAGAGATTCCTTCTCCTAATATGATATGTCCAAGAAAACCAACTTGCTTTAACCAAAACTCGCACTTGCTGTACTTGGAATAAAGCTGATGTTGTCGAAGAGTTTCTAGGACAATTCGTAGGTGTTCTGCATGCTCTTTCCGACTCTTAGAATACACCAGGATGTCGTCGATGAAGATGACAACAAACCTGTCTAAGTACTCCCGGAAAACTTGATTCATTAGGTTCATGAATATTGCGGGTGCGTTGGTCACTCCGAATGGCATCACTAGAAATTTGTAATGTCCATAGCGAGTTCTGAAAGCTGTTTTATGAATATCAGCTTCCTTGACCTTCACTTGATGATAACCTGAACGAAGATCTAATTTAGAGAAAACACAAGATCCACTTAGCTGATCGAATAAATCATCGATGCGCGGGAGTGGATACTTGTTCTTTATAGTGACTTCATTCAAGGCTCTGTAATCGATGCACATTCTGTATGAACCTTCCTTCTTCTTCACAAGTAGTACATGTGATCCCCAACTTGAAGTGCTGGGACGAATCCATCCTTTCGCCAGTAATTCATCCAACTGTGTTCGGACTTCCTTCAAACCTTCCGGACTTAAACGATAGGGTGCTTTGATCACCGGTTGTGCTCCTGGTACTAAATCAATACTGAATTCAAGAGCTCGATCGGGAGGCAAACCTGATATATCGTCAGGAAATACATCGTCAAACTCTCGAACTACATCTGGTCTTGATTCTTCCTCCGCTTGAGCTGCTGCAACAACTGCTTCTCTTGGCTTCGCTTTGTAGATACTTGGCTCCAGCGTACGATCTCCGCTTTTAAAATAGAAGACCGGATGGTCTGGAATCTCGAATACTACCCTCCTTTGACGACAGTCGATGGTAGCATAAAAAGTTCCAAGCCAATCCATTCCTAGAACCACATCGAAGTTCGGTATGTCCAGCACTTTGAAGTCAGCATAAAACTCTCGACTGCAAACGACGACTGGACACAAACTGTATCCCATAGTTGCCTTTAGAACACCATTTCCTGAACTGACATTCCAGATGGATACAAGCGGTGAGACTGGAATCGCATGGGTTCGAACAAACCGTTGCGACATAAAGCAGTGTGATGCTCCAGTATCAAACAGTGCAAGTGCAGGGATTGAGGATACTAAGATTGTACCTAAGGTATGTGGGATTTGTTTTAGGTATAGGAAATATGTAACTAAGTAGTAGAATAGAAAAGCAAAGTTTGAAAAGAAATGTTTACCAGTGATGACTTGGCCAGTGGCCTCAGCTTCTTCCACAGACATCGTGAAAGCCTGGCGCCTTGGTACATTCCTCCTGGCCTGAGGAGCATTCCTCGGAACGTTCCTTTGAGCTTGATGGAACTGACGAGGAGGTGGTGCAGCATGTGGTCCTCTGGGTGGTGCAGGTAGTGCAGGTCTGGGAGCAGGTGCCTGAAGAGCTGGTCACTGCGGATAAGTAATTGCTGGCCTGGGTGCAGTAACTGGGTTCTGTCTTTGGGGACAAGACCCAATATCGTGAGTAGCTGAGCCGCAGACTAAGCAAAGGCGGTTGGCTCGACGGCAGTCCTTCATCATATGTCCAGTTCTCTTGCAGTAGGTGCAAAAGGCTGGGCTGGGATGATGGGTTGGTACTCCGGGTCGCCTTGGCATGAAAGGTAGCCTGGACGAGGCTCCACCTGCCATCTGGTTGGCAGGACGTTTGACTCCTGCAGACTGAGGTCTGCCCCTTGCTTTTATCACTGCCTCATAATTGCGGGCAGCTTCCAGAGCATCCTCATGAGTCAGAAATTTTCGCGTGGCTAGAGCAGCCTGAATCTCCGTGTCCAGTCCTTGTTGAAAGCGACGGGCTCTGATCTCGTCCGTCGGTATCAAGTGTGCCGCGAATCTGTTTAAGGATTGTGTTAGCTGTGTAGTATGTGATATTTAAAAAAAATTTGAACTGTTGTGACATATCTTACCGGCTTAGCATACTAAATTCAGCGTCGTACTCATCTACTGATTTGTCCCACATTGAACCCTGTTGTAGATGAATAAACTGCTGCTCCATTGCAAACCTGGCAGTCACAGGGAAGTATTTCGCGTCGAACTTCTCGCGAAAGGTCTTCCATTCGATCGGCTGTACCAGACGGCTTTCTTCCGCCTTCCACCAGTTGCGAGCATTATCCCTGAGCTGTAGTTTCTCCACACGGACCCAAGCTAGGTCTGGCACTTGAGCTACTGCCAGATCATCTTCTATGCTCTGTGCCCATTCTTTCGCTTCAAGAGGGCTTCCTTTACCAGAGGGCTTCTTGGGGTGTAAAGCCCTGAATTGCTTTACCCCTGGTGCGTCGGTCTCAGGACGGTTCAGGAGTTGTTGTTGTCCCTCGAGAAGGCTGCGGATCGCTTCAAGTAGCACTATTTGCTCGGTGGGTGGTGCAGGAACAGCTGGTGCAATAGGTAGTGCTGGAGGTGTGTTGTTGACGTTGGTGCTGGTATTGTTCGGGGAATCCATAACCTTGAAGAAAAATTTGGGTTAGGACAGATTCAAATAAATGAAATGATAAGATTCAAAGAATAGAAATTTGTAAGATTCAAGAAACATGAATTTTAAAGAAAGTTTTAGTTGTTGGTTCTTGTGTTATATTGCTTAGGTTTTTCATGCAGACCAGAAATGCATGATAGGGATTCATATAGCTCTGACCTGCAAGGGCCACCAACAAAACCTGTCACGCCCCGCTTCCCGGTGTATGGCGAAGGGGACGCGACGAGGTCTGCTACATATATACTTAGAAGTACATACGCTAAGCGTATCTAAGCAATATAAAAGTAAATCACAAGAGACAAGAGATATAGAAATAACAGCAACTTTATTAATAACATTCTTTTGTACAATGCATGAAAGTAAATACAACTGAAATGAAAAGAAATGCCTAAACAATGGCATAACAGGAAATGAAAATACTGAATAGAACAAGGTACAATATCTAGAGCTCGGGGTCTTCGTGAAACTGATCCAAGTCTTCACTGGTGGGCTCGATCTCTGCTGGGTCCAAAGCACCTGACGACATTCAAAGAAGAAAGAAATAGAATGTCGTCAGCGAACAGGTCGCTCGGTAAGTCCCAAAGATAAAGAAGAATTAGAAAAGACAGAATAAGAGATATTTTCTAAAGAGATTGTAAAATATTGTAGAATATTGTGTTAACGCTGTTGTTTGTAGCTTGGTACAGAAGGATGCCAGTGTATACGAGAGGGGTCTCTATATGCTAGAGATCAGGGCATACGGAATGTACAAGGAACCGTTAAGCCACGGTACAACAGCAACGGAATATAGGTTAGGTGTCTTAATCTGACCACCTCGTGCCACCTTTAACACCTTCCGTACCAATCTACCCCTTAAACCCCGTAGTGTTTTGACCGTATTGTTGTATTGTATTGTATAAGTTGGATGACTGACCAAAACCATGATATCAGTAAACATATTGTAACTGCATAATCAGGTAAATGGAATAACGGAATAATGGATGTATATCCATGGTTTGATTCAGTCAAGTTGTATAGATTGTTAACTGGATTCTGGGATTCATGTATTCATATTGAGTTGGAAAATTAAAGAATATAGATTGACTTGAATCATATTCAAGTCCGAAATAATCAGACTCAAACCCGAGTCAGACTAAAAGAATGTAAGTCGAAGTTCTATAATTGTTAGGGTCCTTATTGTAATTTATAAAACTTGAGGGGGGTTTATGTAAAAATACTTTTGTATAGTTTTCAAGATACACCTCAAGTATTTATTATTCGTCTTTATAGTTATAATGAGTGTGATTTTATTTTGTGTTATTTCTAGTGATAATATCCTAATTATATAAATAAAGGTATTAATTTGTAATATTGATTTATTTGAAATTCATGGTATTTTAATGTAACTTTTAATCTTGAAATTTTTAGGAAATGGTGGGAACTTTATCTTATAATAAAATAGGTGTTTAAATGATAAATATACATATGTTTATACAAGAATAATTTTTAATAAATATTTTATTTTCCAAAAATCTCATTTTTCTTAAATGTCGTATTTTAAACCTTTCGAGACCGAATGCTCCATGTGGAGGTCTGAATCTCGCACTACTAAGCCCGAGGGTGCACGATAAACCATACTATCCCTAACGAGTTCTCCAAAGGTGGGTTGTAGTGGTGCTTTGCAAAGATTTAATAAATACTAATCATTTAGAAAACGGTTTTATAAAGATAAGGTATTTATTTGTAAAAGGGTGTAAATTTCCGTATTTTAGATTCTAGGGTTTCCTAAGCCAACTAGGCTATTTCTAAATGGTCTAAACAACAAGTCATTAGAAGCCTCAAATCGCCTCTTCAACGCCAATTGCGGCCAGGTAAGTGCCAGGTGAGTGGGAGGCTCTCCACTATAAGTAGTGACCCTAATTAAGTAACCACTCGTCTTAGACACACTTGCCTAGACACCACAAAGTCAGGTTTAGATAAACGATCGATGTCCATAACTTATCGTATTTCCTATTAAAATATATTGTATTAAAATTGTATACAAGTTAGAACTTTTAGAAAAGGTTTATAAAGAAAATGGTATTTTAATGTAAAATCTTGTTTTATCGTATTCTAAGTTTTCGAGGTAGCGTGTTATGATTACATATGAGTGTGTGTGGAGGTAGTTCATTACCTCGTGATCTACTTTAAGGTATAGCAAAGTTTAGGGGTTAAATATGATAAACTAAACATTATGGTATTTAAGTGAAAAAATACGATATATTGCAAAAGCTATCATTTCATGTGTGAAAACTTATTCAAATTGATTTTTAAGTGATTAGTAGTCAACATGAATATGTTTAAGCATTATGGAATTAGTGATAAGTGAGTTTTGATAGAAAACCGAATCGAAAATCGGTTTGTTCCGATTTCCGTCGGGTTTATAAATTCGTATTTTTAATGAAAGGAAAGAAGGATAGAAAAGGGGGACTTACGGGTTTGGACAACGTTAGAGAGTAAGGGGGAGGTAAAGGGTTTGCCGGTATGTCGAATCATCGTTGAGAGGTCCTAGCACGATCGTCGGAATTTCGCCGTCGATTTCGTCAGCGCTTCGCCTTTCGCTCGTTTTCTAACGTACAAAGTTCTCTTGAAATTTTGGGAGAGTGGACTTAGAAAAAGTGATGAGAGGGTAGAGAGTATGGGGGGTTTATATAGGGTTAGGCTAGGGTTAGGGTTTTTAATAAAAAATATAAAAATATATATAAAATTATTAAAAATTCATTAAACATAGGAGTAAAAGGGATTTATTGGGCAATTTAAAACCGATCCAGGTATAATAAGTGTGCAGGAGGGTTGACCAAGTCAAGGAGCATCTTTTCTCTGTTGGAGACTCGGTCGTCCAGTCAAGTCCGGCCGGCGGCGCCGGACCGAGTCGGCCGAGTCGCCGGCCGACGGTGCCGAGTCGGGCCAAGTCAGGGCTCCAATGGCTGGGGATTCTTCGGGGGGTGCAATGTGGTATATTTACTTTTTGTTGTCCAGTACATATTCTGGGAGTTATGGCCTTTTTACTGTTGACTTCCAAAAGAAATTAAAATAAAATAAATACAAAAATATTGTGGGGCATGGGATTTGAACTCTGGTGGATTAATTCAGCAATGCAAGGTATTACCAATAATCTACAAACTCTTTCTTGTAATTATAGAGTGAAATAAATACTTAAAGAGATATCAGCTGCAATAAATACTCCAAATATACATTGAATTTAAATCAATTCTTTGTACATTAAAAATGGAGTTGTTACAAAATGCACTGGAAATAGCTACATGATTTTTGAATCTGGTTCCAATTAAATTAGTGCATTTGTTTTCTTTATTGGATATAGAATGGATTCATATCCTAACAGTGTTAAGATATATGGAGTTCTCTGGCTTATGCTTAAAACCAAAATGCGGATAAACTCGAGACACATTTCAGTAATAGCATTTTGTGGGCTATCCCGGGCTTTGACTAGGGTTAACATTCTACCATTTGTAGGATCAATATTTATATTGTCCTTGACTCGCCACCTCTTTAGTAAAATAAATTCTTTTCAGAAAACATTAGTGAAAGTATGGTAGAACTGGATGTGATTTCAGAACCATAAACGGTTACTGAAAATTTGGTAGAACCTAAGAATTCAATTGGATTTGACAATTCATTAGCCACTCCGTAGATTTGGTGGGTAATCTCAGCCACCCGAGAGGTATTTCGGTCTCCTCAAAGACGGTGACAGGGAGGTTTTGATTACTCAAGTTTGCCACTACTGTTGTCTTAGACTATGAGATCTGGCAGGTGGATAACTATAACGTCGTTCTAAATTATCTTTAGAAGTGCACGTTTATATGACTCTGCCAAAAGGTTGTAGTCAGTGAGAGCAGCGGAAGCGTGGTGGGCCAGTGGATTATATCTATTTATAGACTAAAGCAAGTATAGTGGAGATAGATCATCTATTTTTGATGTGACATTCATAGAGTTTGAATTCATCAGAATAATAGATAGACGTGGTAAGAAGGTAATAAGGAGTGATATCCTGGTAATTGGTTGACGTACTCCTGATAGGAAGTGGTGTTCCTATATTACGATCGCTTATACTGTGGTTGTCACAAGGTGTTTTCTCCACATAGGATCTAGAAAAAATATCAGGAATTCTGGGGACTTAATCTATGGTTTTAGATCAAGATTTGGAAAGTGCCCTAATTCAGGTGCTTTGACACTATTCTAAAGTATTTTAGAATGGACGACTCCTGGCGTGGTGTTGTACCCGCAGGTGAGGGAGTCACCCTCTCTAAAGAGATGTCTTCTAAACTGATGAGGAGAGCGATTTGCATGAATGACATATCACTTGTTTAGGAACTTGAGTCAACCATGCTTTGTCAAGTACCATACCAGATATTGCTTTTTGCACTAGCTGCAATAAGCAAATATTAATCTAATCCTGGAGAAACATTGGGAAGTAGCTATAAACATAAGAGAATGTTCTTGGTATATGGTAGTGGCAGCCTCCTTTATGGAGGCAGTTATTATTTGAGGCTTCTAAGATGACCTGGATGACAGAATGACTGTCAGAGTTAATAGTTTTCCCTCTGATGAGGGGCAGCATGTTGGGCAGGGATCCAAGCGGATACTGAGGAAGGCATGACGCAGGATACTGATTAAATTCAGTGGAAGATAAAGTCTAATAAGTTTGTTGGATTTGGAGTTCATTTATGAACTTGGTCCTATCATATATCCAGACAAATTCTAAGGAAGACATCACTCATTTCGGGAGATAGTCTTTCTCCGCGATGTTGAGTTATAGAGAGATAAAGATAGAAAAATTAGAGTGGATCCATTCACTGAGGCTATTTCTCGAACATGATAGTTTCGCAAACGTGCTTTGGCCTTCCTTTCACTCAATACCTGGATAGCCATTACGTACAAGTAATGCAGCTGACGTGCTTGTGGTTAAACCCACTACCAGCGTATTAACGAGTCTTTAGAATCTCATACAGAGGGTTTTCTGGTTCAGAAGATATAATGTAGATGATGTATGTTGGTACATACATGTGTCCGATTAAATATGTGTACAGGCTACACGGACTTTAATCGGACGATTGATAATACTAGCTGTTTAGGATTAAGCCGGATTATTAAATTAAATTTCGATTTAATAATATATATATATATATATATATATATTTAATATATGTATTCTAGTATTATTGTTTACTATTCATTTTCGCTCTTGGCTATTCATATTTTTATACGTATACGCGTATATATATTTCGATACCTATGCCGGGTTGTATTCCGTATTTATACAGAATTTGTTCTAGAAGATGAACACCTCATTTGTGATTATTCGTTTATGAATATTCATAAAATGAGGTGGAGGGTGAGGTGTCATTGAGCATGGTTGAAAACTTGTAGAGAGAAATGTGCTTCATTATTATATTACAAAGTGTTATGATTTTTATTTGTATGGTTGTAAAATGAAAATGAAGCCATTCTCTTTTCTATTTTTTATACTATCATTCTCTCATGCCTTCAAGAGTTGCCCATGGCTATTTTTCCTCACCTCCTCCTACTTCTTTATTTGCTCTTTTGAGCTTAGATTTGAGAGAAAAAGATAGTGAAAAATTTCTACATCCCCACTCTCCATTCCTAGCGAAATTGGAGTGTCGGCTGCTTCACTAGATGAAGCCGGAGCTCGGATCGATTCTCTCGGGTAGATCATCTTCGGCGAAGGAGAACTGGCTTGCAAACGTGATCCGGAGCTCTTGAGAGCATGCTAGAGTCCAATCTAATTGAAGCAAATGAAGACGCTACAAAGGTTGCGATTTCTCGTGAAGGGATCATGGCTCTTACTTCATCGAATGAGCTGCAAGATATTCCTAACCGAATACCTCTATGCAAATCAAAAGAATACGGTTATAATTTCTTTTGAAAAATAGTTTGGATTCAATGTGTTTTAGGTTTGTTTTCTTTGTATTAATCCAAATCAATGAAATCTCATCATTTAGATAATCACATATTATCTAGTTCTTCTCACACCATTACAGAAAAAAATTGATATGAAAAGAAAAATAGAATGCTATATATACCATCTGCATTCGCCACGGGGCCTCGGGTCTTCACTGTAAGGTTACTTAACTTACAGCAGGGCGGAGGCAGGGCTAGCACGGATACAAAACATATATCAGCATTTATTTATATATAATATATATCAACATATATATTATCGCAGATAGATACTCAACATTACATGCAAGCGATAAACATCATCACAGGCAGGTAATCACATTACATGTATGCAATGAACATCACAGAAATGGAATGGTTGGATTTTCTAGGAATGTCGTGTTTCGTTTGAGCCACAAACGAAATACGGCATTCTCCGGTCGCGTGAATAGCCTATACAAAGCCAAGATTAGACCCATACGAGCGCGGTGAGCCACCCACCAATCCTAAAAATGGGGCAACCCAGCATCATCACCATAAGCAGGCTACCCAGTGCTTTCTAGAATCTTGCGGTCTCGAGCACTCCTTTGCGGGTCTATCATAACCCCCTAAAAGCGCGGCGAACCACCCGCCTATCCTAGAATGAGGAGACCCGGGTCTCAACTCCTTAAGATGGTCATCCATTGCATTCTAGAATCCGGCAACTCGAGCGCTTCACCGCGGGGTAATCCTAAAACAAGTATTATACAACGACAAAAATGATTGCATCCTTATTGTGTCCTGACAAATAATAATACAACCGACGGTAACGACGGCCATATGTCGACCGCTCGCCCCGAATAAAAGAAGATACATTTAGCTAATGTTGGGGTTCCTAGCGCCCTGGCCGTCAACCGTGGCCGTTGCGGAACAAAAAATTTTAGGGTTTAAAAAACTTGACGCAAGAAACAACTACCTAAAATCGAAACCAAATATGAAACTAGCAATCTAAAAAGATGTTATCTACTGAGATAGAAGTCTTATACCAAAAGATCTGTGTCCTTAGGTCTTCTACCCTCTTCCTTAACTCCTTAAGGTCACCTTGATCTAACTTGACCGCCGGTCTTTCTCCATCGAAGATGATCCACCCGAGAGATATGGCTCATGATTCTAGCTCCACACTAAGAATCTAGTGAAGCAACTAGGGACTCTAGGTGGCAAATTTAGATTGTCTAGGGATGTAGTGAGTTGCTCTAGGTGAATATCTATCTCTCTTCCACCCTTGATTCTCAACACATAAGATGGTAGGGTAGAAGATGAAGAAGGAGGAGGAGGAGGTCATGAAAAGTAAGTGAGGAGAGAGCAAGCAAATGGTGAGAGTGTTTTTCCAAATGACCATTCTTTTTTTCAGAGAAAACCATGAAGCATGGTTTTTTAAAAACATTTTTCAAATAAAAATAAATAAAAATATAGCAACCATACTTGAATAGTTTGCATAAATAAATTGATAATTCATTTGTCAACACTATTCAAGCATGGTTCTCACCATTCTCTCTTCATTAACTTTACACCTCATTTCCATTTAAAAATAAATGGATAAATCAAAATGAGGTGTCCACCTTCTAGAATATTTTCCGTATAAATACGAATTACACTCAACTGTATATACATACCCATATTCGTATCAAATACGAATACCCAAAGAGATAGAATAACACAAAGAACATAATGATAGAATATATATATCGAAATATATATACATAAATTATTAAATCAATACCCAATTTAATAATCCGGCACAATCCTAAACCGGCTAGTATTATTAACCATTAGATCGAAAGTCCGGATAACTAGTACAATCATTTGATCGGAGCACTGCACATACCAAAATATGGCTACTACATTATTTCGTCTGAACCAGGAAAACGCTCTATGTGGGACTCTAAAGACTCGTCAATATGCTAGCAGTGGATTTAACCATAAGCATATTAACGGCACTAGCTGTACGTAATGGCTACCAAGGTTTTGAGCGAAAGGAAGGCCGACGAGTAAACTCATCTGAACCCCTTTTGAGCCTGTCAGTAACAATCTCCATACAGTCCGGTCTGTTCGTCTAAGAGTATCACATACCAGGTCTAGGGGGTAAAGTCAGACCCCTAATAACGCGATATTTCGTGCCGGTGTGAATCCCATCTCCCATTGAGAAACTACTGATCCAAATCAGTAATTCTTGTCCACTTTGGCCAAGGATTTCTGGTGATGGCCACCTGTGTACAGCGCGACATCACCCCCTAATACCGGGAGAGACGAATCCCCGACGATCCGCTCACTTCCTCTATGTAGCTCGGGATTGTACCCAACTAAAACCTGTTTGCACGACTCCTTTGAGCCGTGGTAGGGTAGTATTCAAAGCACAGTGGGAACTTACATTTAACAAATGACGATCTCAGGTCGACAGACTAACCTGTACTCATGTCACCTGAGAATAGCTATCTGACAATAGGTATAATACCATCTAGTATGTTTCCGGAAAGTCCATCCAATGTAACTCATAACCCAATGAGCACCTGTATACTATCTTAGGTGACTAACTGACACCAATGGCTTGTGAGACCGGCTACCGCCTCTCGTTGGGGTCTCAAAAATTATACACTAGTCTACTCCGGAGTATCGATACCCAGTCTTGATACTCCCTCGACTAGGGACATTTAAGGATGTGCTTATGGACCACCCAGCTCCCACGCATATGATCTCCATCATAATGCTGGTAGTCAAGCAAGAATCCTATGGGCTCTATCAACATATAATAGTGATCTGTAATACTACATAATGCATGTACATGATGATAAAGACAAACCGGATAGCCTACTATTATTTTGAGTAAAACTGTTCTACCCATATAGGTCATCACTCAATCATCATAATCAACTGCCTGCGATTACAATAATTGCCTTTGTTTCCCCCAATTAGAGCAAGGCTCTGTTTGAATTTCAAAAATTCAAAATTTGAAGCAACGCTTCAAATCCCGTGCGCTGCGCGCAACGTGCCACGTGTCAGAAGTTGATACATCAGGCGCAGCGCCCAAGGGCGCGCGCCCAATCAGAGCAAGGCTTTATTTATAACAAAAAATTAAAGGAAGCAACGCTTCAGTTACGTAAGCGCTGCGCTGCGCGACACGTGTCAGCGCAGTTGCGCAAGCGCAGTTGTGCAAGCGCTGCGCTGTGCAACACGTGTCAGCACAAACACAGTTGCGCTGCGCTGTGCGACACGTGTCAGCGCAGTTGCGCTGCGCTCTGCGCTGCATGACACGTGTCATGTGCTGGGGCGATTGCGCCAAACAGAATTAAAATTCAGTAAGATCTTTCTGTTCTTGTTAAAACAAGAAGATTGTCTTCTGTAAAACAGAAGCCCTTGGACCAAAGATCCAACGGTGGGGAAAATTCCCCAAATCACTCAGAGAATGATCTCTTTAACAAACTTAACAAATCTATGGACACTATATAAAGACCCCTAGACCCCAACTCAAAACATCATCAACATTGAGAATCATCAAGAACTTCAAATAGAGAGAACTCTGAAGAAAATTCAAGAAAAAGGTAAAAACCTTTATAAAATAGAAGAATTTCTTCTGAATAGATCATTGATCTAAGAACAAGATCAATGATCTTCAAAAAAAAAAAAATAATAACCGTGCCTTGCACTTTTTATGAACCATTGGTTCTGGAATTTCAGAAAAATTCTTTTCTTGAATCCAAAATTGGATCAAGTTATTGAAACAGTGCCTTGCACTTGCAAATCTGCACTGTTGCGCTCCTAGGTTGGCGCAAGCCACCAGAGAGCGCCACGTGTCAGCACCAGAACCACTTGAGCTCTGCGCTTTTAAGATAGAGCATTGCTCTCTGAAATTGGCGCAACTCACCAGAGCGCGCCACGTGTCAACAACGCAACAGCGCAGCGCACTGGCGCAGCGCACTGCGCTGTTGCGCTTGCGCTCACCAGAGCATGACACGTGTCACCTCCATATGCGCTTGCGCTCAATTATTGGCGCAAAGCGCCTGACAAATGCACTGCATTGTTTACTGAAGGGCCAAGCCTAAATAAAAAAGGCCTAGCAGGACAAAATAAAATGCAATGCATTAAAAGGGCAGAGCCCAAACAAGATAGATGCTCTGCATCATTTATAAAAAGGGCAGAGCCCAAACAAAATAGATGCTCTACATCATTTATAAAAGGGCAGAGCCCAAACAAAACAAAAAATGCTATGCATTATTAAACAGGGGCAGAGCCCTAGTAAAGGCCTAATAGGCCAAATGCAAATAAAATGTTGAACATTTTACAACTGGACTTAGCCCAATCATGGCCATAAGTCCTCAAATTAAATTGACTGAGCACGGCTGCTCTCCTAAATCAATTTACATCCGGTTCGAGGGTACATCTCCGAACCCCTCTTACTCCTATCGCTGTAATCCTTCAGCGACGTCAGAGAGGTGACGGGTCCCGATAACCACATATCAACACGGACTGTTGGGTCCTTAAACCTACGGACTTATGCGTCCTTAAACCAAGATACGGACTGTGGG
This sequence comes from Agapanthus africanus, assembly GCA_030015575.1. Classification (NCBI taxonomy): domain Eukaryota; kingdom Viridiplantae; phylum Streptophyta; class Magnoliopsida; order Asparagales; family Amaryllidaceae; genus Agapanthus; species Agapanthus africanus. The sequence continues at coordinate 386,956,887 of JASDDO010000008.1, read as the reverse complement.
GTCCTTAAACCCACGGACTTATGCGTCCTTAAACTACCTACGGACCGCAATGTCCTTCAACTACCAATGGACCGCAATGTCCTTAAACTACCTACGGACCGCAATGTCCTTAAACTACCAATGGACCGCAATGTCCTTAAACTACCAATGGACCGAAACGTCCTTAAACTAATATTCGTCCCAAAATGGGAATGTTGGACCGAAATGTCCTTAAACTAATGTTCGTCCCCAAATGGGAAAGATGGACCCCCATGTCCCTAAACTGGAACATGGACCACTATGTCCCTAAACTGGAACAATAGAGCCCAAATGCTCTTTTGTCGGATCTAAACGATCCCGTTAAGTTGATCTTAGTCTGGAGATTAGGCTAACGTATCCTTAACAAACGTTTAAGTTGATCTTAGCCTCAAACATGGCTAATGTGTCCTTAAACTAATATCCGTCCCCAAAATAGGAATGATGGACCACTATGTCCCTAAACTGGAACAATAGAGCGCAAATGCTCTTTTGTCGGATCTAAACGATCCAGTTAAGTCGATCTTAGTCTCAAATCGGACTAACGTATCCTTAACAAATGTTTGAGTTGATCTTAGCCTCAAATATGGCTAACGTATCCTCAAACCAAAACCCCAAAACCAAATCTAAGAAAATACGGATTCGGACTAATCCACGTCCTACGGGCGACGACGTAAATCAGTCTCCGTATACAATCCACGGGCAACCACAAACAAAACAAACACCCACGACACGAAGTGAAATTCTGGAAAAGGAGAAAGTTGTTACCGCGCTGCGGTTGCGTAATTAACTGCAGGGGCTTGTACCTGCAGGGAAGAGTATCCCCAGAATCAAAAACCCCTCAAGCGAGGGGGAATCTAACGAAGTCTGCTACATAGCATTTGCCCCGAATTTCAGGCAAGACGTCTTCACGTCGTGGCCGCCGTTCGGAGGGGACCAGCCTTGAAAGCACTATAGCCAACAATCTCCCACTTGCACTTAAGCCTAATTATTGCGGTGTCGCATACTCACAGCCCATATGATACCGAACACCCAACTTCTCTACTAATCAGTCTCGCAAAGCTTGTTTGCAAAACTATCGCGTTTGAGAAATAGCCTCAGTGAGTGGATCCGCTCCAATGTTTCTATCTTATATCTCAACTTCGCAGAGAAAGACTTGTTGGGGTTTGCCTAGCACCATACCAAGGGTTTGTCTTGTATCAAATATGCTACAATAAAATTTTGGGGTGCTAAGCCAACTAACCTAGGATCAAACTAAAAATTTAGGGTAACAAAACTAAGTATCACATACTAAATGAGAGTCTAACACTAAGAGGTGAGAAATACAACCTTTGTAGATCTCCCCTTTGTGACTCCTTGGATCAACTTGGTGTTTGTACGGGTCCGCTTGAGTTCTTCGTTGTCCACAACGATCCACCACAGAGTCCCTTGGCTCAAGCTCCTAGCTTCACAAGAACTATATAGAAGTGAAGCAAACAACCTACACTAGTGGGCTAAACTAGTATAGAATGGTGATGTGGGTTTAGATCTCACTTAAAAACCTTTCCTTTAATTTTCTTCAGTCACTATTTGAAGAGGTAGAGAGCTTGGAGGAAGAAGAAAGAGATAGCTTAGCTTGAGCTCAAGAGATAATAATGCAAAATGAAAAAGGAATAATCAAATATATGAGAGAGTCACCCTCACACTAACCATGGTTGATAAAATATCTAGATATTTTTGATAATGAGTTAAAGAATAATTAGAGATTAAACCATGGTTGTATTATGTCACGTCAAGAAAAGTGTAGAAAGATTCCAATCATGATTTAATCCTAATTTTCTTTTACTCAATAATCACAAATATATAAATATCTATCACATGTGAGTCTTGCATAGCCATCTCCAATGTATCATCAACCATGACATATGTATGCATGCATTTGTGCATTCATATCATCATATGTACATACATACATTCATGCATACAAGATATAATGAAAAGGTTATAAGTAAAAAAGCTAACGGTCATTAATATTAAATCAACAATTGATTTAATAAACCGGCCATATCACATACGATCCGACCAATAGAAAACGCCAGATTATAATGCGGTATCATATACACGCATTTAATCAAGCACCACGCATATCACCATATGCACCCCACATCGTTTCACCTGAGCTAGGTAACCCCTTTGTGGGACTCTAAGACTCGTCAATACGCTAGCAGTAGGCAATGATCATATCACACACCCACAAATCGTCAGTAGCACAAGCTATACGTAACGGCTCCCAGGTATTGAGCAATCAGAAGAAAAACAAGCGAACCTTTAAAAACTCATGTCGAGCCAACCGATAACACTTACCGTACAGTCCGGTCTCTTCGTCAGATATGCTGCATATCGAGTCTAGAGATGGATCATCGATCCCATTAACTCAATAAATCATGCCGATGTATGGCCTATAACAGATCGAGAAACTACTGATAACCTTTATCAGTAAATCTCATTAGCCCTGGCCAGGGACTTGCTGATATAGCCAATCGAGCACAGCGCAACATCAACCCCCAATACCGGGAGAGACGAAACCCCTCCTATCGATCATTGCCTCCATGTGTATCGAGACTGTACCCAAAAACCACCTGTTTGCACGACTCAATAGAGCCATGGTAGGGTGGAAATCAAAGTACATTAGGAGAACACACAAGACTCTATGACGATCTCGGGTCTACAGACTAACCTGTACCAGTGTCACCTGAGAACTGCTATCCTACGATAGATATAATACCATATAGGAGTTCTCGGCGAGTCCGTCCAGTGTACCTAGTCTCACTGAGCACCCGTATACAAACTTGGTGTCAAACACCAATAGATATGGGATCATCCATCGCCCATCACATGGGTGAAGAATCGTATACGCTAGTCTACTCTGGAATATCGATACCCCGTCTCAATACACCTACGACTATGGACATTTCAGGATATGCTTATAAACTACACATGTCCCACTTGTATGATCTGCATCATAATCACAGTAGTCAAGCAAATATCCTCAGGGCTTTATCAACATGTATCAAATAAATAAAAGTATGATCAAATGAACATGTCAAGATAAAGAGTAACCATATATCATACTATCATGTCGAGCAAGAATGTCCTCTGAATATATATATATATATATATATATATATATATATATATACATGTAAAAATACATCCACTATCAAATAATGGCCTCTAAGGCATACATATATCCAACAAGACTATCTCCCGGAATGAGCGATACATGTCTTAGAATTTGTTTGGATATCTGATGGGACCCAGTTCACAAATGAACTCCAAATCCAACAAATTTCTTATACCGTATCTTCCACTGAATTTAATCAGTATCTTGTGCCAAGCCTTCCTCAGTATCTGCTTGGACCATCTGTCCAACATACTTGTTCCCCTCCGAAACACGGAGACACGACCGCGTAGGTCCGTCTGGCCTGAATTCGGGACAGATGCTAATTGGTGCTATCTGTCCACCTCTTCGAAGATACCAAGTTGATTTATGACACCGTGTATCGAAGATTTAAACAGATGCGGCCGATTTAGCAGACTTCGTCAGATTCCCCCTCGTTGAGGGGTTTTTGATTGTGGGGACGTTCTTCCCTGCAGGTGCAAGCCCCTGCAGTTAATTACGCTACCAGATCGCAGTAACCACTTTTTCCTTCTCCAGATGGTCACTTTGTGTCGTGGGTGTTTGTTTTGTTTTTGGTTGCCCGTGGATTGTATACGGAGACTAATTTATGTTGTCGCCCGTAGGGCGTGGATTAGTCCAAATCCGTATTTTCTTATATTTAGGTTTAGGGTTGGGTTTAAGGATACGTTTATCTCATCTGAGACTAGGATCAACTTAAACGTCTGCTAAGGATACGTTAGTCTAATTTTAGACTAAGATCGACTTAACGTTTATTAAGGACACGTTAGTCTAATTTTGGACTAAGATCAACTTAACGGGATCATTTAGATCCAAAAAGAGAGCATTTGGACTCTATTGTTTTAGTTTAGGGACTTTTGCGGTCTATAATTGGTTTAAGGACATTACGGTCCAATGTTAGTTTAAGGACATCTCAGTCCGATGTTAGTTTAGGGACATTACGGTCCATGGGTTTTAAAGGACCCTACAGTCCGAGATTAAGGACATCATAGTTCATGGGTTTAAGGATCCCATAGTCCAAGGTTAAGGACATCATAGTCCATGGGTTTAAGGACCCCACAGTCCAGTTTAAAGACGTCATAGTCTATGAAATGTATGGTTGTCGGGACCCGTCACCTCTCTGAAGACGTTAAAGGATTACAATAACAAATATCATAGGAGTAAAGAGATGTACCCTTGAACCAATTTTGATTGAGAGATCTGTAGTCCAATTTGAGACTAAGATCAAAAGATTTGTGAGCATATGGGCTCAGTTAATATGAGTTGAGGACTTGTGGCTAATCTTGGGCTAAGTTCAATCAAGTTAAAATATTTAACATTTATTTTGGGCTGTTGAGCCTTTATTTGGGCTTGGCCCTGATATTGTTTTTGTCTTTTACTGAATGCTGAGCATTTCTCATAGCTCTGAGGTTATTAAAGAACAATTTATGTTCTATCAGCGCACACGTGAGGGGCATATGGTGCGCTTGGCGCTTTGCACCAGTCAAAGAGCGCAATGCGCTTCTGCCGAGTAGCACACACGTGAAGGACACGTGTCGCACTTGGCGCTAAGCGCTAGATGATGGGCGCATTGCGCTAGTTTATGAGCGCAGAGCGCTATCAATTCAGTGGCACACACGTGAGTGACACGTGGGGCGCCTGGCGCTGAGCGCCAGCCCATAAGCGCAGTGCGCTAGTTTAAGAGCGCAAAGCGCTAACTGTTAAGTGGCGCACTCATGAGTGACACATGGTGCTCTCGGTGCTGAGTGCCAGTCCAAGAACGCAGAAGCGTATTTGATCAATTTTATGATCTGGGAAATAAATTCTCTCTTAGAAGAGACTTTGTCTCAAGATCCTAAGAACAAAAGTTCTTACTTTATTGAAAGACTTTCCCTTTATGGATCTATGATCCTAAGAGAATTGAATAATTCTCCTCCCTCCTTTTATGTTGAAATGTATTGCTCTCATTTTGTAAAAGACCTTAGTCTTGTAGATTTATGATCTGTGAGAAGATTTATATTCTTCTTTTTATTTTATGATGGGATCTTTTGATCTCTTTTTTAAAAAGACCTTGGTCTCTGTAGATCTATGATCTTTAAAAAAGTGAGTTCTTCTTTCAATTATGAGATGATTTCATCTCTCTGTTCTTTTTACCTTGAAGAAAAGAAGTTCTTCAATCGAGAGCTTGGCTCTTCTTTCTGGGACTTTCTCAAAGCTTATGGGGGGTTCCTCTATATGCTTCTGTATATCTGAGACTTGAAGTTTAGGGGCCTTTTTATAAGGCAAGCTGATCAGTTCAATCGGTTAAGGAGATCTTTTCTCCAATTGATTTGGGGAATTTCCCATCGTTGGATCTTTAATCCAAGGGCTTCTGATTTATAGAAGACAAACTTCTTATTTTTTAACAAAGATTGGGAAATCTTTCCATACAGAATTCATTCTGTGTTTTTGATGATTTTTAATCACCATTGGATCATTGATCCAACGGTGCTCTGGTTTACAGAGCACAATCTTGTTGTTTGGAAAGATTTTGAGAAATCTTTCCTTAACAGAATTTAATTCTGGTTAATTAATGATTCATCATTATTATTGGATCTTTGATCTGACGATGGGGAGCTTTTAGTTCCAGCGCTAGCGCACCCGTGCTTTGCACGTGGTGCGCTGCTTAGAGTGCGGCGCACTTAGCGCTAGCGCACCCGTGCTTTGCACGTGGTGCACTGCTCAGAGCGCAGTGCACCTAGCGCTAGCGCATCCGTGTCTTACACGTAGTGCGCTGCTCAGAGCGTAGCTCACCTAGCGCTAGCACACACGTGCTTTGCACGTAGTGTGCTTCTTAGGGCGCAGCGCACTTGGCGCTGCATCTGAAGTGTTGCTTCATTTCAAAATTTGAATTTTGAACAGATCTTTGCTCTGATTGGGGGACTTCCTCATTTAATTGACAGCCTTATCAAATGATGTTGTTGTTCTATTAATGATGAACTGTCATCTAGATTTTGTGGGTCCCTGATCGCACGCTTTTGGCGTGTCGGATGTTCAAAGTTCTAAAGTTATAACCGCGATCAGGACGATGTCGCTTTGCAGCTAGCCGGTTGAGCACGGGTCGATCCACAGGGAGATGGTTGTATGTCCGTTCGAGTTTTAGACGAGTCAATGAAGAATTTGTATATGTTTTTTCAGTTCTATCCTAAATGTTATATGCAAGTATAAAGTTGTTAAGAAAAAGATACGAAAGTGTAAGCTAAGAAAATCCGTACTCAAAACCTTTGAGCCGAGTCTTGACCAATTGAAGCTAGAGCAATCGGCAACAACGTGGATTAGGGGATTTAAGCGTGGTATTCGTGGAATCCAGCTTATTGACCCTTGTCCTTCCGTTCTTGTCTCTTGCTTTCGCCTCCGGCCAAACCGAACGCAACCGGTCGCGGTTAAGAATCACCATTACCTTGGTAGGGTAGGATGCCTAACGGAGCGCTTGTGTAATGTTTGGGCTGAGTTCAAAGGAAAATAACGGGAAAAGGAAATGAGCGAAGAAACATTAACTTACAATATCGTATTTATTCTTAACAACAACATATTACAACCATTCACAAAACGAACCAAAAAGAGCAAAAGAAAAGATAAACAAAGAAAAGAAAAGATTACAAGCAAGTAATTAAAAGTGCATAGAATTTAAGTGCATGAAAGTAAAGCAAGGTAATAAAAAGCAAGAAAGAAATAGGCAAGAAAATAACAATAAGAACCATAGAACCCAAAACAAGACATGGGTTCAATAACCAAATCTTAAACTTGCAAGCTCAATTAAGAGGTTGCAAGATCAAGAAAAGCCAAAGAACTCATGGAGAATGAAGCACAAAAGAGAGAACATTATTGATTCCAAAATGATACAACCCCTTGAGATCAATGACCAAAGCTTAAACTTGCAAGCTCACTTAAGAGGTTGCAAGATCAAGTTAAGGTAGAGAGCTCAAGAGGGAAGCTAAGCAAAAGAATGATACAAAACAACTCTCATCTTCATTTAACATCCACTCAAAAGCTCTCACAACAATTTAATGGAGGAAAGATGAAGAAGAAGAAGTTAAACTAAAAACTAACAAAAAGTGGGCATGAAAAGAACACCTTACAATGGTTCAGATCTAGGGTATTTATAGGCAGGAAACAGAGAACCTAGGGCAACATTCTGAACCCAAATAGAGTTACCAAAATACCCCTGAAAAATAAACAATTGCGGAGCCCACATGGCCGCGGATCCGCGGCCTAAGCATGCTTATGCCGCGGAACCGCGGCCATAAAGAGGGGTTGGGCCTTCAAGTTTTGTCGTGTTCCCTGGTTTTCTGTACTCTTCAGTGTGGTATATGTTATTTCTCAGAATCTCTTCACATTTCTTCCAGAATTTCAGTAGATCAAAAGGTGATGTGATGTGGATCTTTTGCCATGATTTCCTTGATCTCCGCATAGATATGTTGGATCTTGTGTTGACACTGAGCTTTGTCCATGAATATGACATTGATTTGCCATTTTTTCCCTTAAACTGGTGTGTGGCAACATACGGATAGAGAGCGGAGACCCGTGTTTTATCTGTGGTTGGCAGTAATCCGGAATTTGTCGTACTTTTCCATGAATTTCACTGTTTAGAGCTGAGAACCAGTATCCTGCAATTAACTAGCAAACACGGCTCAAGAGTACCTACCGATAAGCAAACGAGCATAATAATGGGCGGTAGTAAAAGCAATATTCTGGTGTGAACAAATACCCCCAAACTTAACTTTTGCTCGTCCCGAGCAAAAACCAATTATTCACAAAAAAGTCCTAACCGCACTTTCGTATGGAACGCGATTGCACTGAGCTCGTGCAACAAGCCGTTAAACCTCTAGGTGTCCCTAGTAGGAGGAGTGTTGTCTCCTGAGGGTTTTCAGCGGATTACACCCACAAAATCCCGTCAAGCTAGTGTGATAAGTTAACATTGATTCTACTCCTATAGTTTAGTATTTATGTTAGAAACTCTATCATCCTAAGTTAGAAACATCCTACCCTAATGCTTCACACCTCCTTTCTATTTAACTATAGGTCCTATACGTTCCAAAAAAGTTTAGAAAGATGTTGGTTCTCCTGAGTTTTCCTTCTAAAGTGCGGCCTCAAATCAGGGATTTTTATCAACTTTACAGAAAACATAAGTCTTATCTTTTATTTCTATCTTTTATCCAAACATCGATTGTATACCCCTACGTGTGTGTATATTTGCACCCCTACACTCAAGAATTCAATTCAAGCTATAATACCCTTGCCTTAATACCTAATACTACTTCTTTTCATTAAGGATGGACGGATTTGCTCACACACCTTTCATGCGACTATTAATGCTTCTTGAGGCACTAACGGCCGATTACTGAATGTGTGAACTTAAAGCGTAAATAGCAGTTTCCAGGTCTTGACTTTATTTATTTATTTTTTCTTTTATTTTTCTTTTTCAAGACCGGATATATTTTTCAATGATGCTCTTTTGGTGTTTAGCTTTAAATACATTTTTTTCTTTCATACTAGGCTTTCAGGCAAGAGTATTTCTAGGTATTCTCTACTATCCCAAGTTTCAAGGTGCGTGTAAGTGCAGTTTGTCGGGTATATACTTTCTGAATTTGAACTCAAGAATAGAAACTATTTTTCAGACTTATCTTTCAGTAAAGCATCAATACTTTTCCTTCATCTTGACTTAATTCAAGAACTGAACTCAAGATTACCTATTTCTCAAAAAAAATTGTAAGGACGTATACTTACCAAAGTTAGACAGAATGAGGGTTATTTTTAGGATTTTCAATTCTTAAGCCTAGAATTTAGTTATTTCTAACATATCAACTAAACTTTCAGAATAAAATTCTAAGTTACCCTATTAGCTAACTTGACGACAAAGTTTTTATATTTTTTTCTAGAAAATTTTCGATTTTTGTGGGTTTTTAATAAGGTATGCAAATGCAAAATATACAAATGAATGTGAAGGAAGAAAGCTTACCGAGCACACCCCCAAACTTAAACTTGACAGTGCCCTCACTGTCAGGCTACACCAAGAGGGTCAAAATTGTCGGCGCTCCCTAAAAAAAAATTATATACAAAACAAAAAGGAAAACAAAAAATATATACAAAAAAGGAGTCCCCCCCAAACTTAAGTAAAACAGTGTTTCCACTGTTAAGCGTTGAAGTTCAGGATTAGGGGGGAAAGAGAATAGTATCAATCTATACAAGGCCTTACACAGGCCAAAAGTTAACACCAACCATTCAAAAATTTTATCGCTATAATGTACAGGTTGGTCGAAGAATACGGAGAGGTAAGAAATGGAGATTACGCGAGACCGTATAGAGATAGAAGCGGGATACGGTCTCGGTATATGAGAGGAAGAATGGCGGAAGGGAGAAAGAAGTGGAATACGATCTTGAGGGTGGAAATGGATTGAATAAATTAGTACAATCTGTAATGATCGATGTGAAAAGAGGGATTGTACTAATCTATCAATATGGCGAGAAATGGGGTCAAATCCCTCAAGATTCATGAGAAACCATGGGTATGCCGAACTCGGTAAACCAGACATATGAAATGAAAGTGAGACGGTTTCTTGCAAGGTCGGAACGATGGAAAGGATGGAGGTAGGTGATTGAGGAAGGTTATCGGTTAAAGGTTCAGGAGGGTGTACACAGTCAATGAAAGGAACAGGATGAATTGGAAAATCCGACTCATCAATTAAAACTGGTTCATCCTCAAAAATATCCTCAAAAGTTTCCTCAAAATTCAGCTTATCCATGCAAATTTCATCGAAATCAAGACGCATATGGGGTTCGGGAAAAACAGTTAATGACTCGGGATGATGAATTGGAGAGAAAAACTCTGCCAAATCTATAGGTTCATCATCCAAAATATTCCCGGCGTCAATATCCTCAATCAAGTGAAAATCAATATTCTCAGACACCTCAACAAAAGCATGGATATTAATCAATTCAGGTTCTAGAGTGGAGGTGTAGAGGTCAAAAGGATTGGGTGTGGTTTCACTCAAAAAGGACCCTTCACAATCGGGCAAATCAAACACTACAAGGTCACACAACTCATTATCAGTTCTATCTTTAATCAATGAATCGTTTGGAACACTAGATAGACATTCAAAATCGGAGTTGTGGGATTCAAGTTGAAACGGGTAGGCTTGATTCGGAAGGGGGTACATCTTACTCTCTCCACTCAAATTCTCAACCTGTCCTACCGCCTCTTCATACATTGGAAAATTTGTAGCTAGTTGAAAACTAGCTACCGGGTCACTAGGTTGTATGAGGGCGGCCATGGACGCATTCAAATTCATCATCTGTTGGTACGACGCTACCCTAAAGTCTTACAAAGACTGTTCCAGACTAGACATAGGTTGTGAAGGAGTTTCAGTAAAAGATTCAAAGTAGTTTGGATACTGAAAACTCCCAAATGGCGGTTCAGAAGCAATGTCTAGGGAAGGTGCAAAGTCGGGTAGGACGGGTAGGAATTGAATGGCTGGACATGAGCAGGATCAACGTTTGGATAAGAAGGTGAATGGAATTGTTGATCCCAAGAATCTGTAGTAGTGAAAGGAGTGAAAGATCGGCTACAGGATTGTTCAATATGTTCAGCGTTGGATAAAGGATGACTTGCAAAAGGGGTATCAACATAAGAGGGTGGGGGAGGTTGAAAAGGTTGATACAAAGTGGATTGCGGAGGGCAAGTGTTTGTCCTAGACGCGTCTATCCGATCTTTCAAAGAGATTTTGGGCATGGAGGGATCGTTCGACGTTCGGCCAAAGCAAGAACCGTAAGAAGTGATGTATGGTTGTGGATACCAAAGTTCGGCAAGAGTTTTTCTAGGTGGGGTACCCATGATATGAAGAGAGAAAGAAAGCAAGGAAGAGAAAAGGAGGGTAAAAAAGAATGAGGATTTTTTTTATATTTTTATTAAAAGAAAAATATGTTTGTTTTTGGAGTTTTAAAAATTGTTTGTTTGAAAGAATACGGAATTATGGGACTAAAATTTACAAGCACAATCACAATCACAAAATGCACAAACACACCTAGACTAGAGCTAGGGTCACCTAGGTCAGCTAGACAGCTCCTAACTGTTCCAAAGGGCTAGAAATAGGACCTCAAACCGCCTCTTCTCCGCCAATTGCGGCCAGGTAAGTGCCAGGTAAGTGGGAGGCTCCCCACTATGTAAGTAGTGGTCCTAATTAAGTAACCACTTGCCTTGGACACACTTGCCTAGACACCGCAAAATCAGGATAGGATAAACGGCCGATGCCTACAACCGGTCCTCTGTCCTATTGAGCGCGACGTCCTTAGGGCTGAGTCTAGTATTTTTTATTAGCTCAAGGTAATGCGTATGCAATTAGTGATTTTTGGGGTCCTAGGAAGAGTGATGAAATCCCCACCCAATCTGAATTGGTGTTTAGCCCCTTAATGTCCGTATTAATATATGCAAAGCGGTAATGTCCGTATTAATATATGCAAAGCGGTAAACAAACAAAATCTAAAACAACAAAAATTTATTTGGCGGCTGTGCAATCTGCGCAAAGAAACCTGCAGAAAATACAGTATAGTGGAATTCAGAGAGGGAACAAGAGGAGAGAGAAAGGGCAGAAAAAATTTGGGGCTCAGAAGCCTCAATATGACCGCGGAACCGCCGCCGTATCCTCTCTTTGACCGCGGTTCCGCGGTCAAAGTGATGAGTTGGCGACTAAAATTTAGGTCAATACACGTGCCCTTCTCTGTACACCCTAAAAAAACCTCTGTTTCTTGATTAGATTACTGTACTTGCTCCAGATTAGCCTGCACATTTGCACACAAAAATTATAAAAAATAACAAAAAGATTTTATTTTATATATATATATATACAAAAAGAATATTAACCCGAATAACAAGAAAGAAAATACGTTACCGTCTTCCCGGCAACGGCGCCATTTGATCGCACGCTTTTGGCGTGTCGGATGTTCAAAGTTCTAAAGTTATAACCGTGATCAGGACGGTGTCGCTTTGCAGCTAGCCGGTTGAGCACGGGTCGATCCACAGGGAGATGGTTGTATGTCCGTTCGAGTTTTAGACGAGTCAATGAAGAATTTGTATATGTTTGTTCAGTTATATCCTAAGTGTTATATGCAAGTATCAAGTTGTTAAGAAAAAGATGTGAAAGTGTAAGCTAAGGAAATCCGCACTCAAAACCTTTGAGCCGAGTCTTGACCAATTGAAGCTAGAGCAATCGGCAACAACGTGGATTAGGGGATTTAAGCGCGGTATTCATGGAATCCGGCTTATTGACCCTTGTCCTTCCGTTCTTGTCTCTTGCTTTCGCCTCCGGCCAAACCGAACGTAACCGGTCGTGGTTAGGAATCACCGTTACCTTGGTAGAGTAGGGTGCCTAACGGAGCGCTTGCGTAATGTTTGGACGGAGTTCAAAGGAAAATAACGGGAAAAGGAAATGAGCAAAGAAACATTAACTTACAATATCGTATTTATTCTTAACAACAACATATTACAACCATTCACAAAACGAACCAAAAAGAGCAAAAGAAAAGATAAAAAAAGAAAAGAAAAGATTACAAGCAAGTAATTAAAAGTGCATGGAATTTAAGTGCATGAAAGTAAAGCAAAGTAATAAAAAGCAAGAAAGAAATAGGCAAGAAAATAACAATAAGAACCATAGAACCCAAAACAAGACATGGGTTCAATAACCAAATCTTAAACTTGCAAGCTCAATTAAGAGGTTGCAAAATCAAGAAAAGGCAAAGAACTCATGGAGAATGAAGCACAAAAGAGAGAACATTATTGATTCCAAAATGATACAACCCCTTGAGATCAATGACCAAAGCTTAAACTTGCAAGCTCACTTAAGAGGTTGCAAGATCAAGTTAAGGTAGAGAGCTCAAGAGGGAAGCTAAGCAAAAGAATGATACAAAATAACCCTCATCTTCATTTAACATCCACTCAAAAGCTCTCACAACAATTTAATGGAGGAAAGATGAAGAAGAAGAAGTTAAACTAAAAACTAACAAAAAGTGTGCATGAAAAGAACACCTTACAATGGTTCAGATCTGGGGTATTTATAGGCAGGAAACAGAGAACCTAGGGCAACATTCTGAACCTAAATAGAGTTACCAAAATACCCCTGAAAAATAAACAATTGCAGAGCCCACATGGCCGCGGATCCGCGGCCTAAGCATGGTTATGCCGCGGAACCGCGGCCATAAAGAGGGGTTGGGCCTTCAAGTTTTGTCGTGTTCCCTGGTTTTCTTTACTCTTCAGTGTGGTATATGTTGTTTCTCAGAATCTCTTCACATTTCTTCCAGAATTTCAGTAGATCAAAAGGTGATGTGATGTGGATCTTTTGCCATGATTTCCTTGAGCTCCGCATAGATATGTTGGATCTTGTGTTGACACTGAGCTTTGTGCATGAAAATGACATTGATTTGCCATTTTGTCCCTTAAACTGGTGTGTAGCAACATACGGATAGAGAGCGGAGACCCGTGTTTTATCTGTGGTCGGCAGTAATCTGGAATTTGTCATACTTTTCCATGAATTTCACTGTTTAGAGCTGAGAACCAGTATCCTGCAATTAACTAGCAAACACGGCTCAAGAGTACCTACCGATAAGCAAACGAGCATAAGAATGGGCGGCAGTAAAAGCAATATTCTGGTGTGAACAGTCCCCCTTTGGTCCCCTTTTTACTGCATTGCAGTGCGATAAGAATTTTAAAGTACCAAGTGCCAAAATTTAAATTATAGCACTGACGGTTGACTTTTGTTCTTTTTCACGCAGGTGACATGTCTTTCGACACTTCTTTTCCGTTCGTTCGCTCAAAAGGCGGATTTCCTGAAGCGCCCGTAGACCGGGAGATTATTGCGCTGATCAAAGACCATGACCCGGAATACAAGAATCTTCATTTGTGGGGAACATGGTATAACCAGATCATCATGGGTCGACGCAGCTTCTCTTGCGCAACACCTTCAGAGGCTATCTCGGCGATTCACTATGTCGACGTACCCCCGGTGAACTATGCTGTGGAGGTGGTTAACTGGACTTTAGAGGGTTGTCTTCAGCCCTCTATGGCTGTAATACCTGTACAACCGCCGATGGCTTTGGATATTCTAGGGAGGCGTATATCCCAAGGTGAGTCGCGCCCTTGGGGACAGCCATACAATATAGGTCTGACTCCCCGTCACTCGGCTGGATACCTGCAGTGGGCCCGATATATCCTATCGGCAAAGAAGTCAGAACTACTGAAGTTTGGGTTGTATCCTGCGATTTATGCTTCTCTGTTCCAATATCCCACACCTCCCGCATGGTGGGTCAAAGCCTTCTTGGAACAATGGAACGTTCCAACTCATACCTTCCTTATGCTAGATCAGGAAGTTTCCATCTCTCTGGAAGAGTTTGCGGATATCTCCGGCTTGCCTGTCAGAGGGGAGCATTATGAGTAGATCTTGCCCCCTGATGAATATATTTTCGCTACCCGACTGGTGATGACGGGTCTAAACCCAGAGAATGCCATTCAACACCGATTCCCTAGCTTGATCAAGGTGCTAAATATTTATGAAGGCCTATTTCTTGAATCTGGAAACCATGGGGTTAGCTTTGCGGACTTCATCGCCCGTTTTCTTCGCCCAGAAGTTTTATCGTGACAAGGTGAAAAGTTTGCCAAACTCGATGATCCTTTCGGCTTTGGCTTAGATCGCCGGCCAATATTGGAAGCTGATCAAAAGGGATTCTTTCTTCCAAACGTCGCGATCGTCCCTTTTTCAGAAATTGCTGCTCCGGGCATCGATGAGGAAGCGTTCTTTTTAAGGTTCCTCGATTTGTGGTTAAGCTGGTTCGCGCTTTCCATGCATCCTCGCTACATGAGGCTGTCAGTCTTCTACCCAGCTCATCGGATAGTTGAAGGGAGACAAGTTGCTGTTGGAATTGCCGGGCTGGCTCATTTGTATCACGGCCTTAGTTCGGCGGCCGATACCACTAAGCCGGGGGTACAGCCCGTGAACTTCCCGATGCATTATTTTACCTCATGGCTTGAATTGCATGTGCTCGGTGCTTTTGGAATGCACAAGCGGCCTCATTTCTATGAAACTTGCAATTTTCCACGGATCATGCGGCTGGTCAATGCTTCCATTGTGGAGCCAAGTCAGCGAGAGGCTCGGGGTGTAATCCTTCGCCCACGTACCGTCGGGGACGGCATGACCTTTGTTGATAAGGTTATGACCATCGATAAGGAGTCCGCTAAGACGGTGCAGCCGCTGCGGGACACCTTTAAGGATGGAGCTTCTACCCTGAAAGCTCGGGAAATTCTCCATCTATACTCCATCAGGCCGGGATATTTGGTGTTCAGGCAGAACGATTCGGCTCTGTTCATGAGATATAATCCCCACCGTTTTTCCTAGCAATCAAGTTATAATCAGGGCGTCCCGCTCGAAGCATTCCTGGCAGAACCAGTTTATACCGAGGAGGGTATCCGGAGCGCTTTGCACCACTTCATGCGCGTAAACACGGGGTCCAATTTCTTCATTAGTGAACCAAGTTGTGTTCCTAGGGCCCTAAACATATACGTGGCGTGGTATCAACACGCAATGGGTGCCGTTATCAAGGAGGAAAAGAAATTGTTGCTCGACCGCAAGGGTGCACCCCCTGCTGGTAATCCAAACGTCCCTCTGAAATGACGGACCATCGTCCGTCCTCCCTTAAGAGAAGTTGCTGCGGTCGAGGTCCCGCATGATAGGCCTGAGCTGCCGATACCCCGTGCTCCAGTGGAAGCGGTGACTGTGGCGTCTCCCGAGTTCGGTATGGGTTCAGATATCGGGACTCGTCGTCCCAAGGTGCCCTCCAAGCGTAAGCTTGTGCTGGCGGCGACTGGAACTCGCTCGCAGAAGAAGAAGAAGAAGAAGTCGATTCTTGCTGCCGACGTTGTATTTGGTCAGGAACCTCATGCTCCTTATAGTGAGGCCTTGGGCAAATATGGGACCAACGAGGGCCTATTCATAGTGCCGGATAATACGGATCTGTATTGCAGCCTCTGTGCGATCAGCAAGCCACAAAGCAGGAATGATCATGGCACGTGACGGCCCTAATACTACGCAACGTCTACAGGCGTAACGCAGTAAAAGAAAACCAAAATCCAGAAATCTAAACCATTAAAAGAAAAGAAAAGATAAGAAACATTGTTTAAAAGTCTTTGAAATCACAACCCAAATTCTTTAAAAGTCCAACTTTATTTCCTTTCAAATTTTGGCAGCACCTCCTTTGTAAAAGCTATCCCCAAAAATGGGTACAACATAAATATAAAGTAAAGCATCCCTAAACGGGAGCAAATACACGCCCAAAGGCGGAAAACAACCACCACAACAAATATAGGACGCCGTAGCGAAGAAATAAAAGACAATAGAAAGGAAACTGTATAAAAGACAACAAGTCACAAATAATAAACAATATCGTCCTCCCCAAGTCTCTAAGTCAACACGAAAATATAGTAGATGGAGAGTACAAGGATACAACGAATATACAATACAACAAACGAATAACCAT
Source organism: Agapanthus africanus (assembly GCA_030015575.1). Taxonomy (NCBI): domain Eukaryota; kingdom Viridiplantae; phylum Streptophyta; class Magnoliopsida; order Asparagales; family Amaryllidaceae; genus Agapanthus; species Agapanthus africanus. Next base: position 386,940,161 of record JASDDO010000008.1, on the reverse strand, counting down.
AAAACCAACCTAAGCAAACTGCACACTGTGAGCTGATGCGGTATCCGTAACAAAAGATGATAGAAGAATAGCCTGCCTCGACTACTCTGGGGAACACCCTGCAAAACAAACTGTGGCACAACGGGGGTGAGTTGCCAACTCGAGAATAGTAAATAACATATGCAGGTAATCGCAAGTATGCACGTACAGCGTGAATCTAACATGTGCAATTAATAGCAAGAAAAAGTCATATGAATGCGATAATCATGAAAGGTACACTAGCAGGTACAACTAATACATGAGGCAATGCATATAAATAAAGGTATGTAAATGCAACAGTCATGAAATATACTCTAACAGGTACTACTAATACATGAAGCAGTGCATGAACAATAAATGTGGAGTATGGAATGAAATATGTCATTTCCACGGAATCCTGACATCGTGGTAGGATCACAATCCATCAAGACAAATCCAAATCCAAATTCCTCAAATCAGCCCCCAAATTGGCTCTCATATCATATAAGTCTCACAAATCCTGAATGTACAATATCGAATAAATCTCATATATCCTGAATGTACAAATCAACAATCTCATAAATATCCTGTATCCAATATCAAATGAATCACCTATATCCCAAATCAAATTATCAAGTAAAAATGAAACATCCTAAATATATTTGCATGAATAAATATGATGATGTATATAATTTAATGTCAATACACATATATTAGCGTTCCATTCCACTAATATTGGTGTAAGGGCATATATAACAGCGGCCTAAATCCCTGTTATATATACAAAGGAGTAAAAAGAAATATCATGAAACCAATGTGTCAAGCATCGACACAGAAATGCAGGTCTATCAGGTGCTGTCACCACGACTGGCACCCTGATAGGTACATATCATACGCTATCCCGAAAGCTCGAGTGCCTAGCTCTGACCCTCGCCTATCAACGTATCTATACGTACATGACTCCCGACGGTATCCCCATGATAACCGCTGAGCCATTGGTAATGTCACCGGATGGTATGGTTCCCCCACTAACTCATCGTCTACTCCACGACTCTTGCCCCGGGGTACCTCCGGGCCCCACCATGTACCCGCACACGGACCCCTCCGTTCCTCGCGTGGGGTATATATATCCGAACCGATAAATCTCATGGTGGCTGCTGAAATATCATATCAAGGGAAACCGGGTTTTTCAAATAATGCATAATTTCATGAACTCCCACGGTCCCCAAATCCAGAAAACATCATGAAAAATCCATATCACAATGCGAAAATCCATGAATATAATATATGCAACATAAACGGAAATGTAAGCATATAAAGGAAAAGCCGCTAATTAACTGCAATAAGTTAATATAAATATCATGCGGTTCCTAAATTTCTCCAATTCTAAAATAACATCAGGTAAATGTAAACATGTAGCTATAACCAGATGCATGTGAAAACATAAAGGTATAGCAAGATATATGTATCTACCTATAAGTAATGATGTAGTATACCCCCTGGGTATAAGTGAAATAGGTGTGCAAGGTATACCTGTAGCTATGTCATAAAGTGTGCATATACCTATCACTAATGGTACAATACTCTATAGGTATACATGTAACTAGCATGTAAGTATGCCGGAGCATAAGTGTAAGCATGTAGGTATATAGGTAACTATAAGTCAATGTGTAAAGAAATATGAATCAACGTCTCAATGTCCCTAACCAAGCAATATCATATCTATAAGTGGGTTGTGCGTGACATAGCAATTATTGACGGTGTGTGTAGCATACAATCAGTGCCCATGCAACATGAATCGTCAATAATATGTGCAGTGTCCTAAGGATACTAGTCCAAGCACAACAATATCTAAGTAATAGGGTAAATGCGCAATTCTAAATATGACATAGAATATGCGACAGAAATAACATCTCTAGCCCAGACGCATAACGCCATGCGGGCGATTCCCCTGTAGATGTTAAATCTACTCACCAACGCTCCTGGCTAAGTAAAGCCCACCACTCGCCTCCCCCTGTCCGCAGCGTCCGAAGTCCCCGCCTGCGAACCTAAAATTTCACAAACACATCACATAAGCAAAATAGCCTATATCGACGAAAAGACAACGAAACGCAATGAAAACGGCCAGAAAATTACACTGCGCACTTAGCGCACCTAACGCGCACGATATCGGTCAAATACCTTAACTAGGGTCGCTAAACTACGAAACACCTAGTCTAGATTCCGATCATCCCGATCGCGCAACACAACACAAAATAAATGTGGACTCAATATAAATAACGTTGCAACGTTAAAAGAAACCCACGCCTAAAAGTTACCGAAATCTAATAAGCAGTACTTATCTTTTTAGCACAAAGCTACAAGTTTTACCAAAACTATAATTTACAAATATCTTCAAATAGCAAGATTAAACCATTTAAACCATTTCTATATTTTTAAACTTAATTAATTAAGTTTTAGCAAAAACCTAGTAAGCAAAAACCCTTAATTAGAGAAAGTAGTAATTAACAAAAATTAGCATTTTCTACTAGGTTAAGCTTTTCCAAAACACAAATTAACACTTCTATTAAACATTAAACATTTAAATAAAGCTTTAAGCTTAACTTGAATATTCTAAAACCATTTCTAGAATTTAAACATGAAATTTAAAAGCTTAAATTAACATCTAATTAAGCTAGCATAAAAATTTAAACATAACAATTAAGGATTAGGGTTGAAATTATTCCTCCAAATTAGCAACAAACTGCAAAATTTAATCCTCCAAAATGATGTCTTTCTTGAATATCCGAGCATGATTAAGGTTGAAGAAAAATGGGTATTGATTTAATTATGAATTTGTGAGATTTATTTAGGATTTTAGATCAATTTTGTGAAGCTTGAAATGAAGAAATGAGTGAAGCAAATGAAGTGGGCAGCAATGGGGGGGCTCGGCTAAATCAAGAGAGGGGGGTTTTGTGCAAAAGTGTGGAAAAAGTTCTAGCTTAAAACATTAAATGCAACATTAAATGCAAATGCCACCTTTCATTTTCTTTTCTTTTTCTTTTAAAAAAATAAAATCTTTTGCACTAAAAATATATAGATATTTAAAAAGAAGGTTCTAAAAATAATTGTAGTGATAATTTTCAAGAATTTTCATTTAAAAGAAATTTCCCGATTTACGTGCATATTTTACCGGCTAAAATAATATTTTATTAGGGAAAAATTTTATCTGAACCAAAACCTCCCAAATACCCCCAAAGTTCGCGCACAAGCTTTATTTTAGCTAAAATAGGTGCCGGCAAGTTTCTACGGACGTTTGATCGAAATCGAGTTAAAACGGAAAATACCGACAATTTTGCCCTAAAACGGAAAAATCCGCAAAACGATTTCTGAAACGTTACAGATTTGCTGGGCATTGGTATATTTCGGCTCATTACGCTTTCGTTCTTCTTTCTTATGGACAATCTGATCCCTTTTTCATCTCATCGCAGGGACTACAATGCCAATCCCGCAGGATGATGCAAAGATACTTCCAGGGCCAGCTATCGAAGTCCCGGCCTCCTCAGCACTGCCAAAAGAGGCTTTACTTAAGCAACCGATGACGGATGCCATAACGGCTCCAGAGGTAACTCTTGGCGCGGACGATTACGTCCCCTTGACGGAGGTCCTGAGAAGATCAGCTCTTACGGCCCGGGCGGAAAGGAAGCGCAGATTGCCTGCAGCAAGGGATCGTAACGCCTCCTTAGCCGCGGGTGTAGGCTCGAGCCCTGCTACCCCTGTCCCTACTCCTTCAGAGGGTGCTTCGGCCGCCCTGTCTACCGCTCATAGACAGGAAGCACGTGGGGCCCGGGAAGCAGCTGAAAGACCGACCCAAGGTAACATAATATTGAGTTCTTTTGTCAAAGTTTTAATTTTCAGATTCTCATATATCCTATCCTACAGGGCCAAGTCTCGATGAGGTAGCGGTTGGTGAAATGGCGGCAATCGCCGAGCCTAAGGTAGCCACTTTTTCTCAAGAGTCTGGCACTACCCCAATCGTTACTTTTTCCCCTTGCGGTTCCTTTCCGTTGCCGGGCGCTGCGAGTATCACAAAGATTCTCGTAGAGTCGGGGGATGAGGTTACGGGTAGAGAAACCATTCCGGTGGGGGAGGATGAAGCAGTCGCTGCATCTAGTGACGCCCTTATCGCGGTTTCAACCGGCGACTCACCAGGTAGATTTTAGGTCATTGCTTTCCATTTCATTCTGCAATCACTTTTCAATCTCTTCTGACAGTACTTCTATTGTTTTGGATGCAGGTGTGGTGAACGTTGAGGTTGTGTCACCCGCGAAAGCATCTCCCGTTGCTGCTTTGACGGTGGCCGCCCCTTTGCCTTCTCTCGTATCCTCTCAAATGCTGTAAGGTACGGATTTGTTATCCGTTGGTTTCATTGTAGGCAGTATACTTTATGTACTGACATTGCATTATTACATCCTTACAGGAGTTCTATTTGATCATCTATATCAGGTGTTGCACCCACATTTCTCCTTCCAGTCAGAGATTGCTTCATCTAGTGGCGTTGGTGAGTACAGCCTCTAGCTAATGTCTTCTCTTTTCTTTTACGGGCAGTCAAATCGATTCTAATTCTTCTTTGTTTTGACTGCAGCACTACAGATTGAGGGAGGAGATGAAAGAATAGTTGCACCACCAGTACTCTCGGCCTTGCCACCTGCCGCAGCCGGTATCGTAAACTCCATTGTTCATGTACCTTCTCTATTTCTTGAACCGTCATTTGACTGTGCTACGTTTTATAGCGGTGACACCGACTTCAGCTCTGTTCGAGTCTCGAATCATAATGCCAACAGGCCCCTTTTCCAGACGTCCATCTTCAAAAGGCGCTGTGAACAGTCTGCGCATGTTGAGTGATTACATCGAGGAGCTTTACGCAGAGGCCCCTACATTCACTGCAGATTTCGCTGCCGAGGTTAATCCAATGCTGGCAACGCTTGTGAACTTCCATAACGAAGGCGTCGTTGAGTCCTGGGTTAACCACTGCAGGAAGATTGAGGCCTGCCTGCATCAGCTTAAGCTTATGCGTCCTGCTCCTTAGATTCTGGCTGTGAACTCCCAACGAGCTGCATAGGTCGAGCAGAGTGTGTCCTTCCGCCATTTTGAACAAGAAGCGACCTTGAGTCGGAAAGAACGCAAGGAGGCTTCAGATGAATCTGCCCGGCTGCGCCCCCAAGTTAAAACGAATGTCGCGCAACTGAGAGCTGCTTTTGACACCTTGCAGCAGTATATCTCGGACGTGCTTGTATTGAGGCGGAAGCTCGACTCCGTTGAGCGGGTTATGCAGAGTCGTGAAACTGCCCAACGGGAGATCGATGGGAAGATTTCATCGTGCTTGCAGCAAAGGGCTCGAATTGAAGCGGAGTTGGCCGCGGCGGCTGATCACGAGAAGGCGCTGAAAGGAGTGTGCGAGCAACTTGGTAACTTAATGAAAACGCTTCCTTCTCAGTAGCTGTTTTGTATAGATTAAACACTTGTAATCTTTGAATAACATGTATCCATTTTTTATTCTTTCATATGATTCAACTTGTCCTCTATTGAATTTATGAATAAAAGATACACATTTTTGTTCTACTATTGCTCTCTTCTCTTTTCTGTGTCATTGCCGTGTGATTTTAGTATGTGTGGCCTGTAGATAGTAAGTGGACAGTCCATCTTGGACTCTTTGCTGGGTAACAATGGCTTAGGAAACAGGTTCAGGTCTGTTTGCCTAAGACTTTTCAACTTTATGAGCCGTGAGGATCTCATAAAGGGTTTTCTCCCTACGAGTTGAGATGATCTCATAGGTGTATTTTCTCCTTAGGAATCGTGAGGATTCCTAAGTGTGCTTCCTCTTGAGAGTCGTAAGGATCTCACAAGAGAATTTTCCCTCCTACAAGTCGAGAGGATTCGTAAGTGGTTGTTTCCCTCCTTGTCGAGATTCGGCTTTGGAGAGTGTGGTCCGTGAATAGTATGCAAGAGTCCATTTTGGACCGACTTGCAGGGCCCCAGTGCTTAGGAAACAGATCCTTATCCCCATTGCCTAAGGCTTTTCCTTACGAGTCGAGACGAATCGAGAAGTTCTCGCAAAGACACTAATTTCCTCACGAGTCGAGACGAGTCGAGAAGTTCTCGCAAGAATGTCCTAACATTACAGTTAACCTCTGTTCTTTACGACAGAGGTTCGTTAGGGTCTGTGGTACTAGGGTTTTGCCCGTCGTACCATCGCGTTGACTGATGTATCGCTCGATAGGCAATCTTGCTGTTCGAGTAGCCTTGCGACTGCCGTGTCTCTGATCCCTTCGGGGGCTGGACAAGACGTCTTCAAGCAATCTTCCTAGGCAGTTTGACCGTCGGAAGAGCAAGCGTTAGGAATTTTGCCATGCCGCTTTTTACTTGAGGTTAGGCTCATTTTGGGGAGCCCCGATGAGTCATAACCACTCCACGCTGGTGTGGGATGATCTCCGATAGTCTTTCAGGTTTTATATGAGTTACCGTCAAGACCCTGAAGCTAGGAAATTGGCCTTTGCCTCGTTTGCTGGCATTGCGTCTGCTGTATCGAGACGACTGTTGCGGTTGTCTCTAGGTTGTTGGTGAACCGTCGAGATTTAGAACTAGGGATTTTGCCATGGCTCCGTTGTTTGATTGTCGCGTCTGAATCCTGCTGGAAGAAGAATGCTGTGGTGACATCTCATCTGCTGTATCGAGACGAACGTCGAGGTGGTGACCACTCCGTGCTGGTGTGGGATGATCTCCGATAGTCTTTCAGGTTTTATATGAGTTGCCGTCAAGACCCTGAAGCTAGGAATTTTGCCTTCGCTTCGTTTGCTTTGGCGTGTCCGAATCCTGTTGGAGGAAGGACGCTGTAGTGACATCTCGTCTGCTGTTTCGAGACGAACGTCGAGGTGGTGACCACTCCGCGATGGTGTGGGATGATCTCTGATAGTCTTTCAGGTTTTATATGAGTTGCCGTCAAGACCGTGAAGCTAGGAATTTGTCCTTTGCTTCGTTTTCTTTGGCGTGTCCGAATCCTGTTGGAGGAAGGACGCTGTAGTGACATCTCATCTGCTGTATCGAGACGAACGTCAAGGTGGTGACCACTCCGTGCTGGTGTGGGATGATCTCCGATAGTCTTTCAGGTTTTATATGAGTTGTCGTCAAGACCCTGAAGTTAGGAATATTGCCTTTGCTTTGTTTGCTGGCATTGCGTCTGTTGTATCGAGACGAATGTCATGGTTGTCTCTAGGTTGTTGGTGAACCGTCGGGACCTGGAACTAGGGACTTTGCCATAGCTCCGCTTTGCTGACGTTGCGTCTACTTTAACGAGACGGATGTAGAGGTGATCTCTAGGTTGTCTGTGAACCGTCGAGATTTGGCTTCTTTTTCTGATGGAGCCTGGTGGGAAGGTATGGTTCCCTCTTTATTTGTGCCCCTGGATTGTATACAGGGATCGCTGTGATCTCACCTGTAGGGCAAAAAGTTTCATTTTATATATTTTTCTTTCCGCGATGCTCTATCATTTCAGCTTTTATATCGCGGAAGTCGCGATTGCCCAATCATTTCGGCTATTTGTTTTATTTACTCGCTGTTTTTTATTGCGAGTTGCCCAACCATTTCGGCTATTTTGTTTGCATACGTTTTTACTTGCTGATTTTGTTGCAAGTTGCCCCATCATTTCGGCTATTTCATATACATTTGACTCGCTGACTTTTCGCCGCGAATTTGGGATTTGATACCAATTTAGGCATCAGCATTGCTACAACTAGGATATTGCCAGGAGCGAATCATCATTTGTCTTTGTCGATATCGAACAAAGATGGCTCAGTAAACAGGGTTTGGATCCTGTCGACTAAGGCTTTTGACTTCATGAGCCGTAAGGGTCTCATAAAGGTATTTCTCCCTATGAGTCGTGAGGATCTCGTAGGTGCGTTTTCTCCTTAAGAATCGTGAGGAGTCTTAAGTGTATGGCCTCTTATAAGTCGTAAGGATCATACACGAGTGTTTTCTCCATATAAGTCGAGAGCACTTATAAATATCTTTTGCCATATGAGCATATCCCCAGTCTCTGGTGGGACTTTGTTAGGGAAATGCTTATTCACGCCCGTGGATTGTATAAAAGGGTCAGCGTTGAACCACTTGTAGGGCCATATTGGAGATTGTGACGGATTAAGAACAGGTTCAGATCCCTGTAGCTTAAGGCTTTTGAACCCTGTGAGCCGTGAGGGTCTCAAAGGGGAATTCTCCTTACGAGTCGTGAGGATCTCGTAAGTGTAATTTCTCCTTAGGAATCGTGAGGATCCCTAAGTGTGTTTCTCCTTCGTGAGTCGTAAGGATTTCACGCAGGTGGTTTCTCCTTACAGGGTCGAGAGGACCTTGCAAGTGTCTTTTGACGAGATTGCGCCCTTTCGGGTTTTCACAAAACTCGCCGGTAGTCCCGCTATTTTTACTCACGAAGCTCTTTCGGGTTTTCATCCGTGCCCATCTTGCTTATGGAAATACCGTTTTTTTAACACCACGTCAGCCTTAGGATGTTGTGGTCCATAGTAATTTATCGACGTCTCGGTCAATTGCAAGTTTTAGGACATTGTGGTCCATCGTTAGTTTAAGAACGTTTCGGTCCGTTGCAAGTTTTAGGACATTGAGGTCCATCGTTAGTTTAAGGACGTTTCGGTCCGTCGTTGCCGTATTCGAGGAAAATTTCTAGTTTACGGACTTTTCGGTCCAGGGGCTTTCTCTATGAATGAGCACGATGCCCCCGGTATGTCCATCTTTTTCGGATCATGTGGTTGTGGCGAGTTCATCTTCCATTTTTCAGACAGTGCGAATTTGCCCTGTTGGTATTGGTCCTCAATCTAGCCTTTGAAGACGAAGCAATCTTTGATTGGATGGCTTACTGCTTGGTGGTAAGGGCAGTAATTAGGATTGTTGACATCGCCTGGCTGCAACGGACGTTTTGGATCCGGCAGATTGATGAGCCTGTTGTGTACTGCCAGCTCAAACAGTCTCCTCGTTTTATCTCGGGGAAACGAGTAAGGATGTCCCAGTCTCTCCTCGAGAGATGGGCGTGGGCGCACGTTGTTTTAGAGAACAACCGGTTTGAAGTTGCTCGGCTGTTGTTGAGTATTGGCGATGAAGGTCGCTTTCCCCTTCCCTTTTTCGTTTCGAGGCTCCGACTTCGAAGAGGAAGGCCTGTGGCCCATCTGGTCTATTTGGGCCAGTTTGTCAATCAGGGCTTGGAAGGTGGTGGGCTTGAAAAACATCATGAACTGGGAGATGGTCGCTTGCGGATCAAGAGTACCCACGAACATGCCCACTGCTGGCGCTTCTTCGATGCGCTGCTCGCATTTCAACCACAGATTCCGCCATCGTATTGCGTATTGGACCCACGTTTCTCCAGGTTTCACCCTGGCATTGATCAATGCCGTTATTGGGGTGCGTTCACTAGCACTCGCGAATCGCTGGGTGAATAGTAGCTCCATCTCTGCAAAAGTTTTGACGGAGTCGTTGGGAAGCTCCGAATACCACTCAAATGCTGTCTCTGACAAGCTACCAATGAATTGGCGAAGCAACAGTTTGTCGTCGCCTCCAGTGTTGCCGCACAAGGCCCTGAACTGAGCGACGTGCTGATGCGGATTGCCCGTCCCTTTATATACATGAAATTTAGGGATCGTATATCCCGGCGGGTACCTTATTTGGTTATACCAGCCTGGATAGGGTCGTCCAGTCTTAACGATCTGCCTGGCCGTTTTGTTCGCCTAATGAGCTCGTATTTGCTGAGCGATGTAATCATCCAGAGCAGCCTTGGAGATGGTCTCCTCCTTGGCTGCTGAAAGAGCCGGAGGAGGGTTCGATGTCTCCCCTCTGTCATCTTCAATGATAATCGGGGGATCTTCAGCTGGAGGTTCTGGCTGTAACATCATCCCAGCCATGTCTTGGAATAGAAGGGTCATTCGTTTTATGTTGGCCACCTATTCCGCGGTCTCCTTTTCTTTTTCTCTCGAGCATTCTTCGGAGGAATTCGGTATCAGTTTCTTGTTCCTGACACTGCTCTGAGGTCTTCGGACTTTCTTTCGATCCAGTGAGTGCGGCTATTGCAGTCAGCATCTCTTGGAGCTTTTTCTGCTGTTGCTCCTGAGCCTTTGTTATCGATCGGGAGAGCAGTCGATGACCCATAAAAGCACGGTTTTCCTCTTTTCCGAAAGCCATATAAACGATATGTGTTACCATGCCCCCAGACTTGGGGCGTTTAGATTCAGCATCCTTGCGGTTCGCCGCGGTCACGGGGGCTTTCTCCTGCCTCCTTCTCTTGTGAGAGGTTGACGTTGAGGGAGCCATTGCAGCGGGCATCCATACGGATGACATCTTTTGTGGTACTACGGGATGGCTCCTTTCTTACCGAGCTTTAAGCTTCTTTGGCCGGCGAGAGTAGTCCTGGTCAATCACCGATTCCTGGACCTGTCGCCAGACTTTGTAAATTTTGGAGGACAGCCGTTGAGGTGACTACTCTGGCTTCTTTTCTATAGCATTCTCCACAAGTGGGGGAGACCTTTTCAGTACGGCAGTCGGAGAGTTTTTGCGCACCCTCCTTAGCGGTTCAAAGTTGTTCCCAGTTAGAACAGCAGCATCGATTTCAACCATGGGAGTTGGCGGAGTCAGTCCAGAAGGGGAGCTGCCCCCAGCCTTCCTTACTCGGCGCCAGTGACGACGGTGAGTATGTCGAGCCGTTGGGATTGTCTCAGCTGTAGGGGTGACTTCATCGTGCCTTCTGTTTTGGCGAAGGGTTGTCGCCGGCGTCGGCCTCTTAAAGACCGATGTCTGTTGAGAAGCAATGTCCAATCTGTCAAAGACAGACTTCTGGACAGAGGAAGCGGCTTTGAGAACTTCGCCTGGAGCGGGAGCCGGAATGGCCAGCCTTGTGAAGACTGACTTCTTGGTAGAATAAGCCGCTTTGACGATTTCGTCCGCTTGAGCCGGGATGGCTATCCGCTTTGGGATGGCTGCTTCAGGTATCGCGGGCTTGTTGGCGTTTTGGCCCAGTCTGTTGAAAACTGAGACATTGTATTTGGGCGACCTGTTGAGAGGGGCCGCAGCAGTGGTAAGTCGATCAAAGACCGACTTCTTTGGGGCTTCTTGTGGCAGCAGCGGGGCATTGAAGCTCATCGGTGGGATCATGGTCCCAAAGAATAGCCCAGTGGTGGCCTGAGTTACTTTCTCCACTGGCATCTTGAACAGGGAGGCTGCTTGGGGCCCGTAAGTTACACCTCCAGATGAGGCGGAACGGGAGTTGCAGTTGCAGCTAGAGCAGTTAAAGGCCATCGATGTTCTTTTTTCTGCACGGGAGCAAAACCAAATCTTAGTACCTCGAACCCAAGGGCAACCACATCAAACCCCGATTCATTCGCGAACACGACACACGAAGTGTAGAGTGGAAAGAGGAAAAGGTTCCACCGGGCGTGCCAGAATCTGTTCCCCTCCGAAACACGGGGATGCGACTGCGTAGGTCTGTCTTGACTGAATTCGGGGCAGATGCTAATTGGTGCTATCCGTCCACCTCTCCAAAGATGCCAAGTTGATTTATGACACCGTGTATCAAAGGTTTAAACGGATGCCGCCGATGTAGCAGACTTCGACAGATTCCCCCTCGTTGAGGGGTTTTTGATTGTGGGGAAGCCCTTCTCTGCAGGCACAAGCCCCTGCAGTTAATTACACTACTGCATCACTGTAACCACTTTCTCCTTCTCCAGATGGTCACTTCGTGTCGTGGGTGTTTGTTTTGTTTTTATTTGCCCGTGGATTGTATACGGAGACTAATTTATGTTGTCGCCCGTAGGGCGTGGATTAGTCCAAATCCGTATTTTCTTAGATTTGGGTTTGGGGTTGGGTTTAAGGATACGTTAATCTCATCTGAGACTAAGATCAACTTAAACGTCTGCTAAGGATACGTTAGTCAAATTTTAGACTAAGATCAACTTAACGGGATCGTTTAGATCCAACAAGAGAGCATTTGGACTCTATTGTTATAGTTTAGAGACTTTTGCGGTCTATAATTAGTTTAAGGACATTACGGTCCAATGTTAGTTTAAGGACATCTTGGTCCGATATTAGTTTAGGGACATTACGGTCCATGGGTTTTAAAGGACCCCACAGTCCAAGATTAAGGACACCATAGTCCATGGGTTTAAGGACCCCACAGTCCAAGGTTAAGGACATCATAGTCCATGGGTTTAAGGACCCCACAGTCCAGTTTAAAGACGTTATAGTTTATGAAATGCATGGTTGTCGGGACCCGTCACCTCTCTGAAGACGTTGAAGGATTACAACGACAAATATCATAGGAGTAAAGAGATGTTCCCTTGAACCAATTTTGGTTGAGAGATCTATAGTCCAATTTGAGACTAAGATCAAAAGATTTGTGAGCATATGGGCTCAGTTAATATAAGTTGAGGACTTATGGCCAAACTTGGGCTAAGTCCAATCAAATTAAAATGTTTAACATTTATTTTGGGCTGTTGAGCCTTTATTTGGGCTTGGCCCTGACATTGTTTTTGTCTTTTACTGAATGCTGAGCATTTCTCATAACTCTGAGCTTATTAAAGAACAATTTATGTTCTATCAGCACACACGTGAGGGGCACGTGGTGCGCTTGGCGCTTTGCGCCAGTCAAAGAGCGCAATGCACTTCTGCCGAGTAGCGCACATGTGAAGGACATGTATCGCGCTTGGCGCTAAGCGCCATATGATGGGCGCATTGCGCCATATGATGGGCGCATTGCGCCAGTTTATGAGCGCAGAGCGCTATCAGTTCAATGGCGCACACGTGAGTGACACGTGGCGCGCCTGGCGCTGAGCGACAGCCCATAAGTGCAGTACGCTAGTTTAAGAGCGCAAAGCGCTAACTGTTAAGTGGCGCACTCATGAGTGACACATGGTGCTCTCGGTGCTGAGCGCCAGTCCAAGAGCGCAGAAGCGTATTTGATCAATTTTATGATCTGGGAAATAAATTCTATCTTAGAAGAGACTTTGTCTCAAGATCCTAAGAACAAAAGTTCTTACTTTATTGAAAGACTTTGCCTTTATGGATCTATGATCCTAAGAGAATTGAATAATTCCCCCCTCCTTTTATGTTGAAATGTATTACCCTCATTTTGTAAAAGACCTTAGTCTTGTAGATCTATGATTTGTGAGAAGATTTATATTCTTCTTTTTATTTTATGACGGGATCTTTTGATCTCTTTTTTAAAAATACATTGGTCTCTGTAGATCTATGATCTTTAAAGAAGTGAGTTCTTCTTTCAATTATGAGATGATTTCATCTCTCTGTTCTTTTTACCTTGAAGAAAAGAAGTTCTTCAATCGAGAGCTTGGCATTTCTTTCTGGGATTTTCTCAAAGCTTATGGGGGGTTCCTCTATATGCTTCTGTATATCTGAGACTTGAAGTCTAGTGGCCTTTTTACAAGGCAAGCTGATTAGTTCAATTGGTTAAGGAGATCTTTTCTCCAATTGATTTGGGGAATTTCCCATCGTTGGATCTTTGATCCAAGGGCTTCTGATTTATAGAAGGCAATCTTCTTGTTTTTTAATAAAGATTGGGAAATCTTTCCATACAGAATTCATTCTGTGTTTTTGGTGATTTTTAATCACTATTGGATCATTGATCCAACGGTGCTCTGGTTTACAGAGCACAATCTTGTTGTTTGGAAAGATTTTGAGAAATCTTTCGTTAACAGAATTTAATTTTGGTTAATTAATGATTCATCATTATTATTGGATCTTAGATCTAACGGTGGGGAGCTTTTAGTTCCTGCGCTAGCGCACCCGTGCTTGCACGTGGTGTGCTGCTTAGAGTGCGGCGCACTTACCGCTAGCGCACCCGTGCTTTGCATGTGGTGAGCTGCTCAGAGCGCAGCGCACTTAGCGCTAGCGCATCCGTGTCTTACACGTGGTGCGCTGCTTAGAGCGCAACGCACCTAGCGCTTGCGCACACATGCTTTGCACGAAGTGCGCTGCTTAGGGCGCAGCGCACTTGGTGCTACATCTGAAGCGTTGCTTCATTTCAAAATTTGAATTTTGAACAGAGCTTTGCTCTGATTGGGGGAAACATTACTGCCCCTCAAAAGAAGGGAAAACTATAACTCTGACAGTCACTCTGTTATCCAGGTCACTTTGGAAGCCTGAAATGATAACCGCCTCCTGAAGGAGGCTACCATTACCATATACTAAGAACATTCTCTTATGTTCATAAATGCTTCCCAATGTTTCTCTAACATTGGATTAATATATTCTTATTGCATCCATTGCAAAAGCAATATCTGGTATAGTACTTGACATTTCATAATTGACTCAATTGCATAAGCAAGTGATATGTCAATCATGCAAATTCCTCTCCTCATCAGTCTAGAAGATATCTCTTTAGAGAGGGTTACTCTGTCACAAGCGAGTACACCACCACGCCAGGAGTCGTCCATTCTAAAACACTTTAGAATAGTGTCAAAATACCCAAATTGGGACACTTCCCAAATCTAGATCTATAACCATAGATCTAATGACCAGAATCTCTGATATTTTATCCAGATTCTATGTGGAGAAACGCCTTGTGACAACCACAGTATAACCGATCGTAGTATAGGAAGATCACTTCCTATCAAGAGCATGTCATCCAAATACCAGGACATCACTCCCTACTATCTTCTTACCAGGTCTATCTGTTTTTCTGATGAATTTAAACTCTATGACTGTCACATCAAAAATTGATGATCTATCACCGCTATACTTGCTTAAGTTTATAAATGGACATAAGCTACTTGCCCACCATGCTTCCGCTGCTCCTATTGACTACAACAACCCTCTGGCAGAGTAATATACACGTGCACTTCTAAAGCTAATTTAGAATGACGTTATACTCATCCACCTGCCAGATCTCATAGTCAAGAACAACAGTAGTGGCAAGCTAGGTTCATCAAAAACCTCCCTTTCACTGTCTTTGAGGAGACCGAAATACCTCTCGGGTGGCTGAGGTTACCCACCGAATCTACGGAGTGGCTAATAGATTGTCGAATCTAATTGAATGTTTAGGTACTACTAAATTTTTGGTAATCGTTTATGGTTCTGGAATCACTTCCAGTTCTACCATACTCCCACTTATGTTTTCTGAAAAGAATTCATTTTACCAAAACGGGTGGCGAGGTAAGAACAATATAACTATTGATCTTCCAAATGGTAGAATGTTAACCCTCGTCAATGCTCGGGATAACCCACAAACTGCCATTACTGAAACGTGCCTTGAGTTTATCCAGATTCTGGTTTTAAGCATAAGCCGGACCACTCCATATACCTTAACAATATTAAGATATGAATCCATTATATATCCAATATAGAAACAAAGGCACTAATTTAATTTAAACCAGATTCAAAATACATGCAGCTCCAGTGCATATTGACTAAATGGAAGAAGGCCAAGTAGCATTACACATCAAGGAGCGTACCCACGGATTAGTAACCTGAGAGAGAAACAAGTTCTCAAATATATTACTTACGATGGAATGCCTAGCACAAGTATCTACAACTTCGATCACCTCGAAGAGTCCTGATACTTGCAACATATGGTTCTCTACTTTATTCTTATACCTATAACTTCTTAAAATTTAGACCTTGTATTTCAATGAAATGCTTGTCTAAAACTAGATAAGTCATAAGTAAACGGAATATAGTACGAGCACCAACCCCTTTGTCTTAATGGACATCAGACAACATATAATACTTTGTATAAGTCCACTGAGTTTAACAACTCAAACTCTGTGCGTCGTAGGTTGAAAACTGTGTTTATGGTTAAGAAGAATTACACCGTTGTTAAATGCACCTTACTTAACCATCAACTGATATATGTAAACGTCATAAACATAATTTCAAAAAGTTATATCTCACTTTATAAAATAAACATACAAATATATCAGTTTGAAATTGGTGCATAACAACGGATATTCAAAACCAAATATTAGCCGTTAAGCAAAACCCAGGTGATTTCTTCAAATATCACTAATTACAAAGAATTCTGATATATTGAGGATATAATCACCCAATTCCCAATATTCTACTCCCACTCAGCTTCTATAATGTCATACAGATATGAGAATAAAGTCTAGTAAATTCATACCCTGGAGTCAGAATCTAATTGGAAAAACAGTTTTTAATTAACACCATACAGTAAGACTGAAACATGAAAATGTTTTGAGGGGTGGGCAGGGTATTCCTAGTAATGCCTCTTCCACTATCTAGATTCATAACAATAGTCATAATTTTCCTTGCCCTCATTGCAATCCTTTTATATGTCTTTACTTCTTACCTTATGTACACCATACTTAGGCTAATTGGTTTTCTTCCTTCCCTGCCTTTTGACACCTTTCTAGGGTTTGGAAGAAGACTATCCAATAAGCGTAATAGGTGTACTCTCCTAATACTAGGAGCCCTTAAAACCTGAGAGAATGTAAAGAGAAAAGACAACCGAATAATTTTATTCAATTTCTCCAGAACCAGAATCCATACACAAACAAAAACAAGTTTCTTCGAGTTCATATGTAACTTTTGTTAAGTTCTGCCTGTGCCCTGGCCATCTACCATGGCCGATGCGGAATAAAAACTGGCATTTAAAATTTGGCGCAAACAAAACCCGCTCCAAGATCGAAACCATAAACCTATATTAGCAAATACAAAGAACTAAACTACTAGGTTTAGAAATGTTATACCGAATGAACCAAGTCCTTCGGTCTTCTACCACCTTCATTAGCTCCTAGAGGTTGCGGATCGAACTTGGTTGTCGGTCTTCCTCCATCGATGATGATCCATCTGAGAGAAACGACGTAGGCTCCAGCCTCGCCAAGCGAGACAACCGATGCTCCAAGGTTGCTAGTAATGGAGAATGGATGTGTAGGAATGTCTCACTATATTTTTCCCTCATCACATGAGCTCAAATGAGCAACCCAAGAAGATGAAGAAGGAGGTGAGGAAAACTAGTGGCATGAGCAACTCAAGAAAATGGCTAAGTCTCTCCAAGAGAGATTGAGAGTAAATCAATGAATCAATACTATGGATGGCATGCAGAGAATATGGCTAGGTCATTTGCAATCATGCAATGAAAATATCTCCTTTCATTTTCCAAATAAAATATCAAGAGCCATGCCCCTCTACATGCCAAACCATGCTTATGCCAACTCATCCTTCCACCTCATTTCCCTTAATAATTTTCTAAAATGCAAATCAAATAATGAGGTGTCCATCTTCTAGAAGTTATTCCGTATAAATACGGAATACAACCTGGTATACGTATCGAAATATATATACGCGTATTCGTACAAAAATACGAATAGCCAAGAGAGAAAATGAATAGTGAACAATAATACTAGAATACATATATAAATATATATATATATATATATAAATTGTTAAATTAAAACCTGATTTAATAATCCGGCTTAATCCTAAACCGCTAGTATTATCAACCGTCCGATTAAAGTCTGTGTAGCCTGTACACATATTTAATCGGACACCTATATGTACCAACTTACGCCATCTACACCATATCGCCTGAACTGTGAAAACCCTCTGTGTGGGACTCTAAAGACTCGTCAATACGCTGGCAGTGGGTTTAACCATAAGCACATCAGCGACACTAGTTATACGTAACGCCTACCCAGGTATTGAACGAAAGAAGGCCGACGAGCTAACTCATCCAAACCCTTACTGAGCCTGTCCGTGACAATCTCCATATAGTCCGGTCTGTTCATCTAAGAGTATCGCATATCGTGTCTGGGGGATGGATAAAGTCAGACCCCTAACAACATAATATTCCGTGTCGGTATGAAGCCCATCACCCACTGAGAAACTCCTGATCCAAATTAGTAATTCTCGTCCACCTTGGCCAAGGATTTCTGGTGATGGCCACCCGTGCACAACGCGACATCAAACCCCAATACCAGGAGAGACGAATCCCCAACGATCCACTCACTGTCTCTATGTGGCTCGGAATTGTACCCAACTAAAACCTGTTTGCACGACTCCTTTGAGCCGTGGTAGGGTAGTAATCAAAGTACAGTGTGAACTTACATGAAACAAATGACGATCTCAGGTCGACAGACTAACCTGTACTCATGTCACCTGGGAACTGCTATATGACAACAGGTATAATACCAACTAGCATGTTCCCGGCGAGTCCGTCCAGTGTACTCATAGCCCAATGAGTACCTGTATACTTTCTTAGGTGACTAACTGACACCAATGGCTTATGAGACCGTCCACTGCCCCTCGTAGGGGTCTCGATAAGTATACACTAGTCTACTCCGGAGTATCGATGTCCAGTCTCATACTTCCATGATTAGGGACATTTAAGGATGTGCTTATAGACCACCAGCTCCCACATATATGATCGCCATCATAATGATGGTAGTCAAGCAAGAATCCAATGGGCTATATCAACATGTAGTAGTGATATGTAATACCACCTAATGCATGTACATGATGATAAAGACAAACCAGATAACATACTATCATCTCGAGTAAAACTGTTCTCCCCGTATAGGTCATCCCTCAATCATCACAATCGCTTGCCTTGGATTCAATAATTGACTTGAGAGCACTATATCCAAAAATCTCCCACTTGCACTTAAGGCTAATTATTGCGATGTCGCATACTCACAGCCCGTGTAATACCGAACACCCAACTTCTCTACTAATCATTCTCGCAAAGCCCGTTTGCGAAACTATTGCGTTCGAGAAATAGCCTCAGTGAGTGGATCCGCTCCAGTGTTCCTATCTTTATCTCTCTATATCTCAACTTCACGGAGAAAGACTATCTCCCGAAATGAGCAATACATTTCTTAGAATTTTTCTGGATATCTGATGGGACCCAGTTCACAAATGAACTCCAAATCCAACAAACTTCTTAGACTTTATCATCCACTGAATTTAATCAGTATCCTGCGCCATTCTTTCCTCAGTATTCGCTTGGACCATATGTCCAACATACTGCCCCTCAAAAGAGGGAAAACTATAATTCTGACAGCCACTCTGTCATCCAGGTCACTTTGGAAGCCTAAAATGATAACCGCCTCCCGAAGGAGGCTGCCGTTACCATATACCAAGAACATCCACTTATGTTCACAACTGCTTCCCAATATTTCTCTTGGATTGGATTAATATATGTTTATTGCATCCAGTGCAAAAACAATATCTGGTGTGGTACTTGACATCTCATGATTGACTCAATTGGCTAAGTAAGTGATATGCTAATCATACAGATCTCTCTCCTCATCAGTCGGAAAGACATCTTTTTAGATAGGGTGACTCCATCACCTGTAGGTACACCACCATGCCAGGAGTCATCCATTCTAAAACACTTTAGAATAGTGTCAAGTACCCAAATTGGGACACTTCCCAAATTTAGATCTAAAACCATAGATCTAGTGATCCTGATATTTTATCCATATCCTATGTGGAGAAACAACCTTGTGACAACCACTGTATAATCGGTCGTAGTATAGGAATATCACTTCATATCAAGAGTATGTCATCCAAATACCAGGACATCACTCCCTACTACCTTCTTGCCAGGTCCTTCTGTTATTCTGATGAAGTCAAACTTTATGACTGTCACATCAAAAATAGACGAACTATCTCCGCTATACCTGCTCTAGTTTATAAATAGACATAAGCTACTTGCCCACTATGCTTCCGCTGCTCCCACTGACTACAAGAATCTTCAGGAAGAGTCATATACACGTGCACTTCTAAAGCTAGTTTAGAACGACGTTATACTCATCCTCCTGCCAGATCTCATAGTCTAGAACAGCAGCATTGGAAAGTTTGGGTAAACAAGAATCTCTCTGTCACCGTCTCTGAGAAGACCGAAGTACCTCTCTAGTGGTTGAGGTTACCCACTGAATCTGTGGAGTGGCTAATTAGATCGTCGAAACCAATTGAATCTTTAGGTTCTATTAAATTTTCAGTAATCGTTTGTGGTTCTGGAATTAATTCCAGTTCTACCATACTCCCACTAATGTTTTCTGAAAAAGAATTCATTTTACTAAAACTGGTGGCGAGTCAAGAACAATATAATTATTGATCTTCTAAATGGTAGAATGTTAACCTTCGTCAAAGCCCGTGATAACCCAGAAACTGCCATTACTGAAACGTGCCTAGAGTTTATCTGGATTCTGGTTTTAAGTATAAGCCGAACAACTCCATATACCTTAACATTGTTAAGATATGAATCCATTCTATATATCTAATATAGAAACATGGACACTAATTTAATTGGAACCAGATTCAAAGCCATGCAGCCGTTTCCAGTGCGTATCAACTAGATGGAAGGAGGCCAAGTAGCATTACTCATCAAGGAATGCATCCACGTATGAGCAACCTGAAAGAGAAGCAATTTCTCAAAACTATTACTTACAATGGAATACTTAACACAAGTATCTACATTTTCGATCACCTTGAAGAATTCTGATATTTGCAATATATGGTTCTCTACTTTATTCTTATACCTATATCTTCTCAAAATATGAACCTTATATTTCAACGAAATACTCGTCTAAAACTAAAGAAGTCATGACTAAACAGAATATAGTGCGAGTACCAACCCCTTTGTCCAAACGGATATCGGACAACATACAATACACTGTATAAGTCCACCGAGTTAAATAACTCAAACTCTATGCGTCGTAAGTTGAAAACTGTACTATGGTCAAGAAGAATTACACCGTTGTTGAATGCACCTTACCTAACCATCAACTGATATAGGTAAATATCATAAACATAATTTTAAAAAGTTATATCTCACTTTATGAAATAAACGTATAAATATATCAGTTCGAAATTGGTGCATAACGACGAATATTCAAAACCAAATATTTGTCGTCAGGTAAAACCCAGGTGACTTCCTCAAATATCACCAATTACAAAGAATTTTGATATAGATTGTCACGCCCCGCTTCCCAAAATACGGAATACGAGGGGTTGACAAGGCCAGCCATGCTCCTACGGTCAAGGAAAGTCCTGCCGTAGTCATACTTCGGCTTCTAGCTTTACGTGTTAAACAGTAAATAATGCGCAGGTAATGAGAAATGCAGTAAATGGAACAAAACAATATAAAGAACTGACCTGATGGGAAACAAGAGGATATAACTCTGGATAGATAATCAAGATGTCCGTGATGTGCGTCTGGTCCTGGTCCCGGCTAAATCTACTCCTCACACTGAGCATGCATACTTAGGTCGTCAGAGCGACACATAGCAATATAATATATATATATATACAAGTGACAACTCGAACAGTGATAATAGATATATATAACAGTAAATCAGAACGGTATAGATATGAACAAGCAGTAATCAATGAAGTGTCTAATGGATCAGGTGAACAGTAAAACAGTAATATAATATGCCAGGTATGTCAACAACGGTAAGTAATGTAAATCAATGCCATTATCCCTATCAGTCTCTAAGTCTCACTGTACAGGTCACTAAGCCTATCGTCAGTCCAAGTGTGAGAGTCAACCACTCGCGAGTGTCCTCCACCCAAGGATAGGACCCAAGGACAAGGGACCGCGGGCCCAACATGTAACTCACGGTAATAATCATGTACCCTGTAAATCTCCATATATCTCCATATATATAAGCCGACAAGGGACTCCCGAGATTCTGTTGAACTCACACTCAAACTACCCCATACCCCGTGGTCTACATCAAACGCTAACCATGATCTCAAATACCAGCCGGTCTGTGACAAGTCTGCACGAGAACTGGAGACAGGATCTCCATCAAGCACGTCCCGACTAATCCTCAAGATAAATGGCAGTGTCTGGTGCCTTATCTATGACACCCATGCAAGAGCTTCCATAAGTGTCCCATACCACTTATAGTCACACGTACACGCGTCTCACAGACGTTGACAATGCAATAGAATAATAAGGTTCACTGATTGTGTACAAGTACGTGTCACTTTCACTTATTCACTTATGCACGAATGCTAACGTACTTGCCACAATCATCACTAATACCTAACACTGGATAATGCACATGATCACTAGGTTATCAATGCAGTCACATATGTATGATATGATAAGGAGACAGTATGTAAAGCATGATTAAGATGTCATAAGACAGTATTCTACCACTTGTACAATTTATCATAAGTCATACGGGTACAGTTTAGCGAAACAATGAATGGGAAATAATTAGGATGTTCAATTATCTATCCAGCGAATTTAGTTTCACGTCAATCGGGTTTCAGAATCACTAGTTATGGCCATTTCATTTTAAGCGTTCACGGCTAGAAATCCGATTTCAGAATCGGAAGTCCGTTTCGCAACGCGTTTTCATCCCAATTGGGATCAGATTTTCGTGATGCTACAGTTGAATGAAATCTAGGGTTTTCAGTAAGGTTTTCAACACAATAGACGGATATTCAATCGCGTCTGTACATCTTGAGATATATACTGTTCAATACTAGTTTGTCAATTCCGATTCTGTTGGGACTGTTATACATCCCCATCTTTTAAATTACAAATTAAATAGCAACCGATGACGAAACAGAATGAAACCACTTGTGTTATCTAGATAATAGATTCACCTTTAGTAAACTGCGGAGTTCCGCAACCTACGAGTTAAGGAAACAAGGTGGTACTCATAACGGGACAGCACACAGTAAACAGAGTCGTTCTGGACTGCAGTCCAGAGTCGCACTCCGATCCAAATATTGTCACAGTTTAAGTACAGAAACCATGAGAACCTTACATAGGGTTATAGTTCGTCGAGTCGGCTTCGATTTAAGCCCTCGAACGCATCATTAAAGTATATATATAATTTATGGTGATTTTAACGATTTTCAGGTACAAAAATTTCCAGTTTTACAGGTATACTTGGGGGTAATCGTTTTAGTCGTTAATAGCCATATTATCCAGTGAAATTTATACAGGATACTCATCACTACAAGGGCCAGGACAGACAATCTAATTCCGTTAAATTAGGCAAGTATTTTCATTGGGATCACACATCGAACAGGTATGGCACATACTCGATCTGAAATTGTAAATTTGTGATCTATGTAATTTAAGTTTGTAACTTGAATATATAGCATGTAGCAAGTAAATTACTTGTCTGGTGACGTATTGACGACGGTACGGCAGCGGCAACAGCGCGATCGCGACACGAACGCGGCACGGCAGCTCGACTTGGCTTGAGCTCGAGTCCTCGGCAGCGGCGGCTTGGTTCGAGATATATGAGGCTTGACTTTGGTTCTGTGCAAAGGAGGAGACGGTTGCGAGCTCAGGCGACTAGAGGATCTCGTCAGCGGAATGGTTGGT
The DNA here is from genome assembly GCA_030015575.1 of Agapanthus africanus. Lineage (NCBI taxonomy): Eukaryota > Viridiplantae > Streptophyta > Magnoliopsida > Asparagales > Amaryllidaceae > Agapanthus > Agapanthus africanus. The sequence continues at coordinate 386,916,805 of JASDDO010000008.1, read as the reverse complement.
CGGAGTTTGTAATGAAGGAGAAGTGAGAGGGAGTGGTGGTTTGTTTAGCTCGGTGATGGGTTAGGGGAAAGCTCGGTCGGTAGTTAAGAGGAGCTCGGGAGCTATGATGGTGGCCATAGGGTTGCAATGGAGGAGAGACGGTGGAGGAGGTCGTGGTGGTGGTCACGGCGGTGATAGGGTCGTCGTCGGAGAGTAAGCCAGAGGCGGCGACGCAGTGGTGGATGTAGCAACTGATGGAAGTCGATGATGGGGGAAGTGGGCTTGAAAATGATGGTGTTGATGACGAGGTCAGCGATGGGGTGAACGGTGATGAGGAGGCAGGGATGGTGTTGGATTGAGAGGGAGAAGCTTGGTTGTTGATGGAGGTGGCTGGGTTCGGTTGAGAAGGAGTAGGAGAACTGGGGCTCGTCGAGGGTGTCGAGAGGGGTTGTAAGGGTGAGTTGGCGGCGATGGAGGTGGCCAGCGATGGCGAGATAGTGAGAGGAGAGAGAGGGTTCGAAAGAGAATGAGAGAGAGAACGAGAGGGAGAACAGAGATTGAGAGGGAAACAGAGAGAGTGGGGAGAGGGTGTGAGGGAGAAGGAGGAGCGAAACGTTGGGGAGCGGGTCGTAGGGGAAACGCGCGCTGTGACGTGGGCGTGGGCGAGGGCGAGGGCGTGGGCGGAGGAAGCGGATCGAGGAAATAATGGGCGTGGGTGGGAAAGTAGGAGAGACGTTGGGGAAGAAGGGGGTTAGGGTATGGGCCGGGTCGGGTTTGAGATGCGGGCCAAGGGAGTGGGCCGGGGTTTGAATTTAAATCCCATTTTATTTTACATGGGCTCGGAAAATAGATTATGGGCTGAGGAAATAAAAGTTTTCGGTTAAATTTTACATAAAAGAAATGGGCTGGGGTTGTTTGGGATCTAATTGTTATTGGTTTTATTTTAATATGTTGGGCTGAGGAAATAATTGAAAAGGGAAAAGGAAGATTTGGGTTTTGTGTTAATGGGGTTTTTAAATATATAAATAATTATAAGTAAACTAAATAAATTTTATAAGTGAAATAGAAATACAGATATTGGTATTCAAAAGGACCGGGTATTACATCATACCACCCTTACAAAAATTTCGTCCTTGAAATTTAAGATAATGATAAGCTATAAAATCATAAGCGAAAGCTATTATATCGCAAACGAACATATAATGATTTACTTGAAATAGGCGGATGAAGAAATTTGAAGGTTTATATATGTAAAAACCACATACCAAAAGAATAGGTCTAAATAAGTATAAGGCAGGAACAACTATAAGGGCAACTACATGTATACGAGAATATAGTTAACGATAACGAACAATAATAATCAAGGCGTGTTCGATAAAATTCGAAACCCAAATATGTGCACATATAAGTATATTAAAAGTAGCACAGCAGAAATAATAAGTATAAAGCACAACCACTTATAATAGTAACCATAGGCATAATACCCGGAAATAAAGTAACGGCAATAAAGTAGTGAAAGATTAGTCGGTAGGTTAAAACATTTTAGGATAATGTATCGATCGAATAGTTTTAAAATAACTTAGAAAACCCACATAATGAAAATAAGAAACATGTAACGAAAATATACGCGATGTAAGGTTGCGCTACTGAAAATAATGGGAAAGCTAGTAGTGGAGTACTTGAAATGCGTAAAACGGGAATAGTCGATAAAACACACTCTTCGATAAATATAAAATAATGAAAACCAAATTTTCGAATAATAATGTCCCTAAATATATTTAGGGTAATAGGAAAAAAAAGCACAAAGAGGTATAGGGCTAGCTAGGGTAATGATTACAAGGAAGTGTGGCTCATCCAAAAGGTCGGGGTGTGTCGGCTTTAGACTGAAGGTCACAGAGATCGGGATCGGGTCAGCACAGGAAGTAAGGGTGAGCAATAAAGGACTACAAGGGGAAAAGTATGGGGATGACAACGGTCGGTACATCATGTGAATCAAAAATTTGAAGGGTTAGCGAACTCAGAAATTTCACTATCGTTTTCCCCTCCCAGAAGGATCTCAAACGAGGCATAGACGAAGGATGAAGGGTGGCCCATTCCAAAGATCAGGGTGCGGTACTTGTTAGTCTAAGTGAGGGTCAAAACAGCACAGGGTATCGAGGTGGACAGTCAGGGGTCTCAGGAAGAAAACGGTAAAGGAAATATCGAAGCATCGAGTGAACCAGTAAACAAAAGATTTACGAACTTAGAAGATTTATTTCATTCCAGAAGATTTTAAACAAAGCATTCTCAAAAACGAAATGTGGCCCTAAACTATACACGGATTTATTTGGCCAGAGAAGACAACATCTAAAGGAAATCCCATTAGTCGCGGTTGTGGAGATTCAGCAAGTTGCGGTTGGTTCGCGTGCTCAGGTAGGGGCGTCCATTTCCATAGGGCCTCGCAGGGACTGCCATTGGGAGTTCTTCCACTGCAGGGTCTTGTTCTTCTGGTCCATCATCCTCGGCTGGAGCTTCTTCATCGAGGTCTGCCTGCATGTGGTTCTCCTCTTCTGGATTCTCTTCCATGGGATTTTCCTCCACTAGATTTTCTTCTATCGGGTCTTCCTCGGGATCTTCCTCTATCGGGTTCTCTTCAGGGTCTCCTTCCTCTTCGTCGGAATCGTCTACCATGTCAAACTCTGGGACGGCTGCTCCTTCGTCCTCGGAATCGCTGTTTTCGAAAATGACCTGGGGACCGTTGATCTCATCGTCGGAACTCATCAGCGTGCGGTCTATGGAAACGCATGACTGTGCATCCTCATCTAGATGCGGCGCTGCTCCAGGGTGGGCCATGGCCTGAAAAGAAAGGGTCATGATTAGGCAGTGGAACACATCAAGAAAATAGCTAAGGGTACGAAGTATAGGAAGCTATGCGGTGGGCAGGAACTGAAAAATAAGGATTAAAAATGTTGTGGTAATGAATAGTATGAATAAGGGGAGAAACAAGAGAATGATACATATATTACGATTCAAAGTTTTTTTTTTTTGCATTCAACTAAAAGTTCGACGGATACAAGATTTCAAACGAAAAGAAATATTTATAAGAGGATGACAACATTTTATTAAGAGCAGAAAATGTGATAACTCTTCTTCGATTACTAGGCCGCTGCATTCTCGTCACGCGAGTTGAATCCTGAGCTGGGTCCGCCTTATCCTCGAAGTTCGAACTACGCAATCATCATCACTTGGCAGGGGTGGAGAGTGTGGACGAGTCTCCTCCTTGCAGCTCCTTCCTTTTTAGGAAACCGTTGATAAGATGTTCGCTGGATCCGCAAATCAGACATTTCCCTTGGGCGCGGTGACAATCCCTCTGAAGATGTCCTGGCCTCTTACAGTACCCACAACATTGGGTCTTCTGCTGCTTCTGTCGCGGGGAAACAAATTGGTGCTTCATCTTCTTCTCTTTTTCTCGCCTAACAGAGATCCCTTTACAATTTGAGACTCCCGCTGGTGCCTGATTCACCTGACTTCTCAGTCCTTCAGCTAACAAGTCGTTCGTTCTCTCCTGGGCTTCCTTCAGACCTTGCAGTACACTCAGAATCTCAACGGTCTGATTCTGGGGAGTGGAGATAGAGAAAGAGTCGTTGGACGACATGATCCTGAAACAATAATTTTGAGGACGATATAAGGCACAAGCTATAAGAATCAAAATGTAATACGGACTGGACAAAGATTCAAGAATATCAGATGTGATGAAATTCATTACAAGTGGAAAATCAACTGTATGACTCTACGTCACTTGAACAGAGTATGGTAGTGTAACCGTGATGTAGTTCACAATTACAACCACGTAACTTTGCCAAGTCACCTGAAACCCTAGCGAATGGATAGCTGAACACACAATGTGAATATGGATCAAGATTAACAAGCTTACAACCTAAACCGAGGGATGTCTTAGATTGTCAAGCTATACACAGACAACTGCAATCCCAATCGAAGCAAAACCTGGCTCTGATACCAACTAAACCATGTCACGCCCCGCTTCCCAAAATACGGAATACGAGGGGTTGACAAGGTCAGCCATGCTCCTACGGTAAAGGAAAGTCCTGCCGTAGTCACACTTCGGCTTCTAGCTTTACGTAGTAAACAATAAATAATGCGCAGGTAATGAGAAATGCAGTAAATGGAACAAAACAATATAAAGAACTGACCTGATGGGAAACAAGAGGATATAACTCTGGATAGATAATCAAAATGTCCGTGATGTGCGTCTGGTCCTGGTCCCGGCTAAATCTACTCCTCACACTGAGTATGCATACTCAGGTCGTCAGAGCGACACATAGCAATATAATATATATATATACAAGTGACAACTCGAACAGTGATAATAGATATATATAACAGTAAATCAGAACGGTATAGATATGAACAAGCAGTAATCAATGAAGTGTCTAATGGATCAGGTGAACAGTAAAACAGTAATATAATATGCCAGGTATGTCAACAACGGTAAGTAATGTATATCAATGCCATTATCCCTATCAGTTTCTAAGTCTCACTATACAGGTCACTAAGCCTATCGTCAGTCCAAGTGTGAGAGTCAACCACTCGCGAGTGTCCTCCACCCAAGGGTAGGACCCAAGGGCAAGGGACCACGGGCCCAACATGTAACTCACGGTAATAATCATGTACCTTGTAAATCTCCATATATCTCCATATATATAAGCAGTCAAGGGACTCCCGAGATTCTGTTGAACTCACACTCAAACTACCCCACACCCCGTGGTCTACATCAAACGCTAACCAAGACCTCAAATACCAGACGGTCTGTAACAAGTCTGCACGAGAACTGGAGACGGGATCTCCATCAAGCACGTCCCGACCAATCCTCAAGATAAATGGCAGTGTCTGGTGCCTTATCTGTGACACCCATGCAAGAGCTTCCATAAGTGTCCCATACCACTTATAGTCACACGTACACGCGTCTCACAGACGTCAACAATGCAATAGAATAATAAGGTTCACTGATTGTGTACAAGTACGTGTCACTTTCACTTATTCACTTATGCACGAACGCTAACGTACTTGCCACAATCATCACTAATACCTAACACTGGGTAATGCACATGATCACCAGGTTATCAATGCAGTCACATATGTATGATATGATAAGGAGACAGTATGTAAAGCATGATTAAGATGTCATAAGACAGTATTCTACCACTTGCACAATTTATCATAAGTCATACGGGTACAGTTTAGCGAAACAATGAATGGGGAATAATTAGAATGTTCAATTATCTATCCAAAAAATTTAGTTTCACGTCAATCGGGTTTCAGAATCACTAGTTATGGCCATTTCATTTTAAGCGTTCACGGCTGGAAATCCGATTTCAGAATCGGAAGTCCGTTTCGTAACGCGTTTTCATCCCAATTGGGATCAGATTTTCGTGATGCTACAGTTGAATGAAATCTAGGGTTTTCAGTAAGGTTTTCAACGCAATAGACAGATATTCAATCGCATCTGTACGTCAGGAGATATACACTGTTCAATACTAGTTTGTCAATTCTGATTCTGTTGGGACTGTTATACATCCCCATCTTTTAAATTACAGATTAAATAGCAACCGATGACGAAACAGAATGAAACCACTTGTGTTATCTAGCTAATAGATTCACCTTTAGTAAACTGTGGAGTTTCGCAACCTACGAGTTAAGGAAACAGGGTGGTACTCATTACGGGACAGCACACAGTAAACAGAGTCGCTCTGGACTGCAGTCCAGAGTCGCACTCCGATCCAAATATTGTCACAGTTTAAGTACAGAAACCATGAGAGCATTACATAGGGTTATAGTTCGTCGAGTCGGCTTCGATTTAAGCCCTCGAACGCATCATTACAGTATATATATAATTTATGGTGATTTTAACGGTTTTCAGGTACAAGAAATTTTCAGTTTTACAGGTATACTTGGGGGTAATCGTTTTAGTCGTTAATAGCCATATTATCCAGTGAAATTTATACAGGATACTCATCACTACAAGGGCCAGGATAGACAATCTAATTCCGTCAAATTAGGGAAGTATTTTCATATGGATCACACATCGAACAGGTATGGCACATACTCGATCTGAAATTGTAAATTTGTGATCTATGTAATTTAAGTTTGTAACTTGAATATATAGCATGCAGCAAGTAAATTACTTGCCTGGTGACGTATTGACGACGGTACGGCAGCAGCAGCGGCGCGATCGCGACACGAACACGGCACGGCAGCTCGACTTGGCTCGAGCTCGAGTCCTCGGCAACGGCGGCTTGGTTCGAGATATATGAGGCTTGACTTGGGTTCTGTGCAAAGGCGGTGACGGTTGCGAGCTCAGGCGACTAGAGGATCTCGTCAGCGGAATGGTTGGTCGGAGTTTGTAATGAAGGAGAAGTGAGAGGGAGTGGTGGTTTGTTTAGCTCGGTGATGGGTTAGGGGAAAGCTCGGTCGGTAGTTAGGAGGAGCTCGGGAGCTATGGTGGTGGCCATGGGGTTGCAATGGAGGAGAGACGGTGGAGGAGGTCATGGTGGTGGTCACGGCGGTGATAGGGTCGTCGTCGGAGAGTAAGCCAGAGGCGGCGACGCAGTGGTGGATGTAGCAACTGATGGAAGTCGATGATGGGGGAAGTGGGCTTGACAATGATGGTGTTGATGACGAGGTCAGCGATGGGGTGAACGGTGATGAGGAGGCAGGGATGGTGTTGGATTGAGAGGGAGAAGCTTGGTTGTTGATGGAGGTGGCTGGGTTGGGTTGAGAAGGAGTAGGAGAACTGGGGCTCGTCGAGGGTGTCGAGAGGGGTTGTAAGGGTGAGTTGGCGGCGATGGAGGTGGCCAGCGATGGCGAGACAGTGAGAGGAGAGAGAGGGTTCGAGAGAGAATGAAAGAGAGAACGAGAGAGAGAACAGAGATTGAGTGGGAAACAGAGAGAGTGGGGAGAGGGTGTAAGGGAGAAGGAGGAGCGAAACGTTGGGGAGCGGGTCGTATGGGAAACGCGCGCTGTGACATGGGCGTGGGCGTAGGCGTGGGCGGAGGAAGCGGATAGAGGAAATAATGGGCGTGGGCAGGAAAGTAGGAGAGACGTTGGGGAAGAAGGGGGTTAGGGTATGGGCCGGGTCGGGTTTGAGATGCGGGCCAAGGGAGTGGGCCGGGGTTTGAATTTAAATCCCATTTTATTTTACATGGGCTCGGAAAATAAATTATGGGCTGAGGAAATAAAAGTTTTGGGTTAAATTTTACATAAAAGAAATGGGCTGGGGTTGTTTTGGATCTAATTGTTATTGGTTTTTTTTTAATTTGTTGGGCTGAGGAAATAATGGAAAAGAGAAAAGGAAGATTTGGGTTTGGTGTTAATGGGGTTTTTAAATATATAAATAATTATAAGTAAACTAAATAAATTTTATACGTGAAATAGAAATACAGATATTGGTATTCAAAAGAACCGGGTATTACATAGATTGAGGATCTAACTATCCAATTCCTAATATTTTAATCCCACTCAATATCTGTAATGACATACAGATGTGAAAATACAGATGTGAGAATCAAATCTGGTAAATACATACCCTAGAGTTAGAATCTAATTGGGAAAACAGTTTTCAATTAACACTGCACAGTGAAATTGAAACATGAAAATGTTTCGAAAGGGTGGCCGGGTATTCCTAGTAATGCCTCTTCCACTATCCAAATTCATGATAGTAACCGTATATTTCCTTACCCTCACTCCAATCCCCTTATATGTCTTTACTTCTTACCTTCTGTACATCACACTTAGGCTAATTGGTTTTCTTCCTTCACTACCCTTCGGCACCAGTCTAAGATTTGGAAAAAGACTATCCAATAAGCGTAATAGTTGTACTCTCCTAATACCAGGAGCTCTCGCAATCTGAGAGAAGGTAAAGAGAAAAGATAACTGAATAATCCTTATTTTATTTCTCCAGAATCAGAAACCATTCTCGAACTGGAACAAGTTTCTTCGAGTTCGTATGTAACTATACGATGGAATATCCAAGAAATGTGGATCTTCATAGTGATAAAGAGTGTTCTGGAGAAATGCAAAGGTGATATAGGAGTGGTAGGGGTATATGCGGTTTTGTCGTAATTGATAGCAGTTGCAATTTCCTTTGCCTTTAATCTAATCCCTTTATATGTTTTTACTTATTACCTTTTGTACACCACACTCAGGCTAATTGGTTTTCTTCCTTCCCTTCCCTTCGGCACCGGCCTAAGGTTTGGAAGAAGACAATCCAATAAGCGTAATAGGTGTACTCTTCTAATACTAGGATCTCTCACAACCTGAGAGAAGGTAAAGGGAAAAGACAACTGAATAATCCTTATTCTATTTCTCCAGAACCAAAATCCATCCTCAAACTGGAACAACTTCCTTCAAGTTTGTATGTAACTATACGATAGCATATCCAATAAATGTGGATCTTCGTAATGATACGGAGTGTTCCGGAGAAATGCAAAGGTGATGTAGAAGTGGCAAGGATATCTGCGACTTAATGTCAATCCAAAATACAACGTGTTTTTAAGAAGTTTTGGTTAACTTGGTTCATGAGTTTTTAAGGTCAGGCCATGGTCGCTGCCAGAGAGAGAGAGAGAAAAGAAACACTCAGCGTACACTCTAACTTAGACTATAATGGTTAATCACTTTATCTAATCAGGATGGCTCCCACTATTTTCTCGAATTCTCCTTCAAACCCTAAAAGGAGAATGAGTCGGGATCATCTAAAATCACCTGAGGAGTAACACCTACTCATCAGTAGGAATCGGGATCCAACTATCATCACATGATAACTTGATGGAATCCACTCAAATCACCACACTCCAGATGGTATGCGCATACCTGGAAAGTTTCCTGTATGTATGAAACTCCCGATGTGGTTTTTACCCCTAGGACCCTAGTGACCTTGACGAAGTCAACAAATCAAAGAGTCCTAGTCAAGTTCAACCCGTCATTATCTTGATTGTATTAAAGCCACCCGCATGAGCCCTTGATGGAGTCAACAAGGCCGCACGACTGTCCTAACTAATCGCATCGCTTGCTACAAACAAGCACCACTTAGCTACTGTACACTACACCTTGACGGAGTCAACAAACGCAACACGAATACTAAGTACTACTCGTAGGAAATGACGGAGGGCTGCGGCTAGATTTTAGCGAAAAACCTTTAACGTAATGAAATTAATATCGTTGAAGGAACCGAGTGATTTTACAAATATATAGTGGCGCAAACTTTTGCTAAAGATGTCACTCCCGGTGAAGGGATCTCGGCTCTTTTCTCATCGAATGAGGTGCAGAATATTCCAAACTGAATATCACGATGCAAAGCAAAAGAATCGATTATAGTGAAAATATTAGCAAACTTTTTCTCAAGAGGTCACTCCCAATGAAAGGATCTTGGCTCTTATCTCGTTAAATGAGGTGATGGATATTCATAACCGAATATCATTGTACAAAGCAAAAGGAAACATCCTGTAATAACAGTTTTTGAAAATTTGGTTCCAGCAACTGTTAGTGATATGTATTCCCCAGAGGCCATTATTGTATGATATAGTGGATGCTTGGACATATATATGGAGGAATTTCTTGCTCGACATGATAGTATGCTATCTGGTTGTCTTTATCTTAACATGTTCACTGGTATTATTATACCGTCTCTCATATACATGTTGATAAAGCCCTTAGGATGTTGGCTTGACTACCAGGACTATGATGCGGATTCATAATACTGGGACCTGGGAAGTCCACAAGCACATCCTTCAATTGTTCCTAGTCAAGGGAATATCGAGACGGGGCGTCGATATTCCAGAGTAGACTAGTGTGTACGTTTCTTGACCCGTTATAGGGCGATGGTTGATCCCATATCCATTGGTGTTTGATATCAAAGATTGTACATAGGTGCTCATTAGAGAATGGGTACACCAAACAGGACTCGACGAGAACTCCTAAATGGTACTATACATATCGTCAGATAGCAGTTCTCTGGTGACACTGGTACAAGTTAGTCTGTAGACCCGAGATCGTCATAGAGTCTTGTGTGGTTCCCACTGTGGTTTGATTTCCTCCCTACCATGGCTCAAAGGACTCATGCAAACATGTAGATTTTGGGTATAGTCCCGAGTCACATGGAGGCAATGAGCGATAGGAGGGGTTTCGTCTCTCCCGGTATTGGGAGTTGATGTTGCGCTATACTCGATTGGCTATAACAGTAAGTCCCTGGCCAGGGCTGTTGATGAGATTTACTGGTAAGTGTTATCAGTAGTTTCTCGAACCGTTGAGCCATATATCGGCATGACTTATCAAGTTATTGGAAACTGTACGGTAAGTGTTACCTATAGGCTTCATGGGAGTTTGGACAAGCTTTCTTGTTGATCTTCTATTCGCTTAATACCTGGTTAGCCGTTACTTCCAGCTAGTACCGCTGAGGGCTTATGGGTGACTGACGTGATCATCACCTACTGCCGGCGTATTGACGAGTCTTTAGGTCCCACATAGAAGTTTCCTGGTTCAAACGAAACGAAATAGGGCACATATGTTGATATGTGCGGGGGCCTGATTAAATACGAGTATGAGATATCGTATTGTAATCTAGCGGCTATTTGTTATCAGTTAGGTTATATGTGATATAACCAGATTATTGAATCAAGTGTTGATTTGATAATGTGTTATACAAATAAATGATATTAGTCGGTTATATGTGATATAACCGGATTATTAAATCAAGTGTTAATTTAATAATATGATATATATTTATTTGATATAATTGTATATTGACTAATTTTATTTCTCACTAATTATATGCTTATCTTTATATATATATATATATATATATATATATATATATTATATATGAAGCATGGAATGGTTTTTCTATTTTATGAAAATAGAAAAAGATATGATAAATGGGCAGACTTTGGAGGGATGGGCAAAGCATGGCTTATATTCTTTGTTTATTAGTTTTGACTAATTATTCAAGCATGGTTGCAATTTATTATTGCAAAAAATTACATGGTTGAATAAGTGAGGTCAAGAGATGAGCCATTCTAGACTTCATTCCACACTTAGCCATTTTCTTCACTTGAGAGCTCATGTGATGAGTTGCTCTCTAGCTCTCTCCATCTTCTTCACCTCCACCTCTAAGCTCAATCCCTCACATGAGTTGTGAACCCTTGAGCTTGTGAGAACACTAGTGAGCAAATATAACCCCTACTTCACCATCCTACACTAGATTAGCGCTTTGGTACAGTGTGTTTCCTTCACTAAAGAGTTTAGTAAAGAGGTAGCTTGGATTAGCGGACTTCGGGTGGATCATCTTCGGCACGAAGGTCATCAGAGCAAGTTCGTTCAACCTTCAAGTGGAGCCTAGTGGAGTCGCGTAGACTACAACCCAGAGCTTTAGAAGAGAAGGACACGGTCTACAAAGGTTGTAACCATCCATCTCTTAGTGTAAAGTTTCTGATATCATGTTTAAAACCCTAATCTTCTAGTTTGATCCTAGGTTAGTGTTCATTAGCACCATGAAATTTTAAAATTGCATGTGTGATGCCCGTTTAAGCCCTACCGTGGTGCTAGCATACACTTTCAACAACATCATATAGGTTTGCTTTCCTTGTATTAATCAGAATTAATGCACTCTATCAATTAATCCATATCACACCACAGAAAAAGAACGAAAACAAAATATACGTATATGCCATCCGCATTTGCCACTGGGCCCCGTCATGCACCGTTGGGTTACTTAACTAACGGCAGAGTGGGAGCTGGACTAGCGCGGGTGCAAAACATATACAATATCTAGTAGTATATATAAATATATATAACATTTGTCCCAGGAATGATATAAGCAACATCACAGAATCTCAGCAAGAAACATAGAATGGTGGATAATCTTGGAGCCTCGGGTTTCATTTGAGCCGCAAATGAGACCCGACGTTCCCGGCCGTGTAGATAGCCCATGCAATAAAAACCTAGACCCCTACGAGCGCGGCAAGTTACCCGCCAATCCCAGAAGTGAAGCAACCCAAATCAACAAAGTTACCCGCCAGCATTTCACTGAATTCGGTAACTTGGGCACCCCCCCTGGGTCATCCTATACCCCCTACGAGTGCGGAGAATAGCCCGTCAATTCTAGAGTAATGCCCCCTCTATCTCAATTCCATGATATGCGAGCCCGTTGCCCTCTAGAACCTGGCTATTCGTGCACTTCACTGCGGGGTAATCCTAGTATAGAAAAGAAAAATATATATACAATGGCGACATCGACCTCAACCCGGTCGTTTCCCAATAAAAGAATATACAATCGGGCAGAGACGGCTGTCCACATGTCAGACGCTCGCCCCGCAATACTGAATATACAAATGAATTTGAACTGTACAACTTTCATTGCACCACTGGCTATCCACCACGACAATTCAACCACAATATCAGCACAACACAGAACATCAACGTGAATATTATGTTCGCAAACCCGTCTAGTTGAACATATAGCAACTAATCGGGTTGTTCCGCTCAATAATATTCACGGTCGCAGATATCATCAAACATACTGATAAACACACAGTTAATATTTCGATCGACAAAAAATTTTCCGTATAGGCCCCAAATGCAAACACTCAAACGAATCTGGGCCAAAACTAAATATCACAAAAATCAAATTTCCATGAATTATAGTGCCAGAAAAAATTTGGCGCCATTTCGCCACAAAAGCGCCACGTAACCGCCGCAAATAGGCAACTTTCGCGGCGGTTTCACGGCCAAACTATTGGCTTAGGTGCTCAAATTTCTTCTCATGCACTATAAATGCCTGTATGTATTTTTAAGATACCTAGAAAAAAAATTTAAACACTTTTCAAAATCGACAGCAAGCATGTGAAAATAGAATTTTGATTCGGAAAAATTGGTCGATCGATATTCTAACCTTGTGCAAACTAACATGTATTGATTTATGGGTGGCTCAGATACAATGCTGGGTTCTGCCTGCGTCCTGTTCATCTACCGTAGCCGATGCGGAACAAAAACAAGCGTTTAAAATTTGGCGCAAACAAAACCCGCTCCAAGATCAAAACTATAAATCTATACTAGCAAATACAAAGAGCTAAACTACTAGGTTTAGAAATGTTATACCGAATGAACCAAGTCCTTCAGTCTTCTACCATCTTCATTAGCTCCTAGGGGTCGCGAATCGAACTTGGTTGCTGGTCTTCTTCCATCGATGATGATCCACCCGAGAGAAACGACGCAGGCTCTAGCCTCGCCAAGCGAGGCAACCGATACTCCAAGGTTGCTAGCAATGGAGAGTGGAGGTGTAGGAATGTCACTATATTTTTCTCTCATCACATGAGCTTAAATGAGCAATCCAAGAAGATGAAGAAGGAGGTGAAGAAAACTAGTGGCATGAGCAACTCAAGAAAATGGCTAAGTCTCTCCAAGAGACAGTGAGAGTAAATCAATGAATCAATAATATGGATGGCATGTAGAGAATATGGCTAAGTCATTTGCAACCATGCAATGAAAATATCTCCTTTCATTTTCTAAATAAAATATCAAGAGCCATGTCTCTCTACATGCCAAACCATGCTTATGCCAACTCACCCCTCCACCTCATTTCCCTTAATGATTTTCTAAAATGAAAATCAAATAATGAGGTGTCCGTCTTCTAGAAGTTATTCCGTATAAATACGGAATACAACCTGGTATACGTATCGAAATACATATGCGCGTATTCGTACAAAAATACGAATAGCCAAGAGAGAAAATGAATAATGAACAATAATACTAGAATACATATATATATATATATAAAGTATTAAATCAAAACCTGATTTAATAATCCGTCTTAATCCTAAGCCGTTAGTATTATCAACCGTCCGATTAAAATCTGTGTAGCCTGTACAAATATTTAATCGAACGCCTGTATGTACCAACATACATCATCTGCACCATATCGCCTGAATCATGAAAACGCTCTGTGTGGGACTCTAAAGACTCGTCAATCCGCTGGCAATGGGATTAACCACAAGTACGTTAGCGGCACTAGCTGTACATAACGGCTATCCAGGTATTAAGTGAAAGGAAGGCCGACGAGCAAACTCATCCAAACCCCTACTGATGTTGTCCATGACAATCTTCATACAGTCCGGTCTGTTCATATAAGAGTATCGCATATCATGTCTAGGGTGTGGATAAAGTCAGACCCCTAATAACGCGATATTTCGTGTCGGTATGAAGCCTATCGCCCACTGAGAAACTACAGATCCAAATCTGTAATTCTAGTCCACATTGGCCAAGGATTTCTGGTGATGGCCACCCGTGCACAACGCAGCATTAACCCCCAATACCGAGAGAGACAAATCCCCGACGATCCACTCACTGCCTCCATGTGGCTCGGAACTGTACCCAACTAAAACCCGTTTGCACGACTCCTTTGAGCCGTGGTAGGATAGTAATCAAAGCACAATGGGAACTCACATGAGACAAATGATGATCTTAGGTTAACAGACTAACCTGTACTCATGTCACCTGGGAACTGCTATCTGACAATAGGTATAATACCAACTGGCATGTTCCCAGCGAGTCCGTCCAGTGTACTCATAACCCAATGAGCACCTGTATACTATCTTAGGTGACTAACTGACACCAATGGCTTGTGAGACCGGCCACCGCTCCTCGTCGGGGTCTCGATAAGTATACACTAGTCTACTCCAGAGTATCGATGCCCGGTCTTGATACTCCCACGACTAGGGACATTTAAGGATGTGCTTATAGATCACTCAGCTCCCACATATATGATCACCATCATAATACTGGTAATTAAGCAAGAATCCTATGGGCTCTATCAACATGTAATAGTGATCTGTAATGCCACCTAATGCATGTATATGATGATAAAAATAAACCAGATAACACACTAGCATCTCGAGTAAGATTGTTCTCCCCGTATAGGTCCTCCCTCAATCATCACAATCGCTTGCCTGCGATTCAATAATTGACTTGATGGCACTATATACAACAACTTTACGATGGTATACCTAAGCAATATGGATCTTCGTAGTGATACAGAATGTTCTGGAAAAATGCAAAGGGGAAGTAGGAGTGGCAAGGATATATGATGCTTCGTCATGAATCATATGTAGGGTTGCTAGGAACGCACACAAGGGTCTACGAGGCATCAACCATGCCCGATTAAAAATTTAGCCGTGCCGAACAACCCGAATACGGAACTTTAAACTAGAGATTAGGCGAAAACAAGCATGCCAAACATTTTAACACTAAGTGAGAGGGATTACAACCTTTGTAGATCCGGTCCTTCACTTCATATGCTCCGTGTTGTGGTCCCTTCGCTGCGATCATCGGGATCCGGACTCTCAAGAGGTTCCACGAAGAGAAAGACGCAACCTTTGCTTCCGATCTTCGATACTTAGATGATCTACCTTGAAGTTTCTTTAACACAAGCTAACACTCATGAAATGATGTGAACACCCTCATCTAAATGGCAAGGGAAGATGAGGATGATGAAATAGGATTTTTGCTCTCTTTATTTATTTTTTTCTCATATTTATCCATCACAAAAATCAAAGCAAGAAAGGATTTCAAGCAAAGAAGAAGAAGGAAGAAGATGATGAACAATAATGTTCAACCTTTTGTGATGAATAGGAAATGAAATGATATGATAGAATTATGCAACCATGGTTCACTTAACCATTGTAGAGAATAGACTAGGGTTAGGGTTTGGGTTGGGTTAAAGCATGAGTCACTTACAAATATCTTTCACAAAACAAAACAAAACCTTCTAGAAACATCTAGAAAGTTTAACCCTAATCCAAACCCTAATCATGTTTAAACTCCACTAAATAAGTTGCATTATTTATCATATCATGTTATAATATTATATATCACATATATAATATTTATCGTAACAAAATAAAATAATACAATTAACATATATCGCATATATATCAATGTATTATCCGAGTGAGAAAAAGAATCTTTTAGTGAGCAAATATTAGTTAATGTAATTTAATATATCAAATATATTATTATACATTAAATTATCGAATCAACACTTGATTCAACAATCCGGCTATATCGCATATAACCGACTAATATTTATCCATACCGATTCATCGAATCAACACTTGATCCGATGACCCGGCTGATATCAAATATCGCGAGAATAGAATACGGTATCACATATCGCATTATCCTCGGTCCCGCACATATCACATATGTGCCCCTACTCCGTTTTTCCTGAGTCAAGAAACCTCTGTGTAGGACTCTAAAGAATCGTCAATACGCCTGCAGTAGGTGATGATCATATCAATCACCCACAAGCTGCAAGCGGTCAGCTAAACGTAACAGCTATCCAGGTATTGAGCGCTCAGAAGATCAACATGCAAGCCTGTAACTTCTCCTGTGAATCCAAACAGTAACACTCCCGTACAGTCCGGTCTCGTCATCTGATATGTTGCATATCTAGCCTAGGGGTGGTAAACGTCAGACCCCAGTAGCTCGATAAGTCGTGTCGATATGAGGTCTATAACAGTTCGAGAAACTACTGATAACACTTACCAGTAAATCTCAGCAACCCTGGCCAGGGATTTCCGGTTACAGCCAATCGAACACAGCACAACATCAACTCCCTATACCGGGAGAGACGAATCCCCTCCTATCGCTCATTGCCTCCATGTGATTCGGGACTGTACCCAAAAGCCACCTTTTTGCACGCCCTCTTGGACGTGGTATGATGGAAATCAAAGCACAGTGGGAATCACACAAGACTCTATGACGATCTTGGGTCGACAGACTACTCTGTACCAGTGTCACCGGAGAACTGCCATCTGACGTATGGTATAATACCATCTGGGAGTTCTCGGCGAGTCCGTCCAGTGTACCCAGTCTCCACTGAGCGCCCGTACACCATCCTTGATGTCAAACACCGATGGATATGGGATCATCCATCGCCCATCATATGGGTCAAGATGCGTATACGCTAGTCTACTCTGGTGTATCGATGCCCTGTCTCGATACACCCTCGACTAGGAACAGTTATAGGATGTACTCGTCGACTACCGTGGCCCCACTAGTATGATCTCATCATAGTCCCAGTAGTCGAGTACATATCCTAAGGGCTTTATCAACATGTAATATAGAGACAATCAGAGTACATGTTTAGATAAAGTACAACCAGATAGCATACTATCATGTCGAGCAAGAAAGTCCTCCCTATATATGTCCTAGCATCCACTACAATATACATCGTATGTACAGTAATGGCCTCTAGGGCATACATATAACTAACAATCTCCCACTTGCACTAGGGCCATCTGTTATGGTATCGCATACCCAACAATTAGCTGCGGTTGAAGTATCTCATACTCAACCATCCCATAAAAGTCTCTACTGGGAAAAAGGCCTTTGTGAGTGGATTCGCGCTGTTGTCCTCTGTGTCTACTCTCCTAACCTCGATCTTCCTGGAGATCAACCATCTCCATGATCAGGTGATACTGCCTAAGAATTATATCTGGATTTCTGATGGGACGGTAGTTCCTTGGCTGAAGCCACAACTCCATTGTCACACAATGGTAGGAACGAAGTTCATCTTATGAAATTATATATATCCAGACTACCTCTTTGGTAGCATCTTTTGTAACGATGTATCTTGCCTTTAATCGTCTAGTATGTCACGGTATATAGCTTGGAACTCTTCCAACATACCGTCCCTCCACTGAGGGTATAGACAAGCCTGCGACTGACATTCAGTCGTCCTTATCACCCTGGAACCTTTCCAGTGATTCTCCCCCAGGATCGATTGATACCTTCTCACTACAACTAGTGAGTATCCTAACATCCAATTAGAACTATCTTATAGATCCAAAACCCAGGATTTAGGAGGTATCACTTTGATCCTATATGGAGAATCCTTGTGATAAGCGGAGATTGACCGAGCGTAGCATAGGAAACTCCTTCCCTATCAAGAGTATGTCATCCACGTACTCTACGAGGATCACCACCATACTCTCTACTACCTTTT
The DNA here is from genome assembly GCA_030015575.1 of Agapanthus africanus. NCBI lineage: Eukaryota > Viridiplantae > Streptophyta > Magnoliopsida > Asparagales > Amaryllidaceae > Agapanthus > Agapanthus africanus. The sequence continues at coordinate 386,898,774 of JASDDO010000008.1, read as the reverse complement.
CGTATATACAAGGTTCATCCACCATTTTGATGAAGTCAAACTCTTTGACTACCACATCAAAACAGATGTTCCATCTCCGCAATGCCTGTTTTATCATTTAAAACATCTTGCACACGTTTCCGCTGCTCCCACTGTCTACGAAGCCTTCTGGCTGTGTACTTATAGACGCTCTTTTCTAAAACATCATTTAGAAAAGCAGTCATGACACCCAACCGCCAGATATCGTAGTCATGGTATGTAGCCGTAGCAAGCAGGATCTGGATGGACTTAAGCATAGCTCCTTAGAAAAGGTTTCATCATAATCCATACCTGGTCAATGATGCAAACCTTTAACAAGTCTAGCTTTGAAAGTCTCAACTTTTCCATGTACACCAAGTAATCTTCTCAAGATATACTTGCTCCTGATGGGGATTTAACCCTTCAGATAAAGCAACCAAAGTCCATACTTTGTTGGTGTATAAGGATTCCATCTCAGATCGATAAGCATCCAGCCATTCTTACAGAGTCACACTCCTGATGGCCAGCTCGAAACTAGTTGGGTCATCATCTCATGATGCAATCCTCACTCCCACTGTCATAGAGAAACCGAAGTATCTCTCAGGTGGGTGAGGAACCCTACTAAATCGGCGGAGAGGCTGAGGTTCGTTGGAAACTATTGAATCCTTTGGTTCTACCAAATCATCAGCTGCAGTTTGTATAGCTGGAACCTTTCCAGTTCTACATAACAGACCTTGCCTCGAGCTTGTCCGGATTTTGCTTTTAGACATAGCCCGGACAACCCAAATCTTAACAAACTTAAGATATGGGCTCTTCCCTTTCCATATCACATATGAAGTGGTAGGCAACTGATTTGATTTGAACCCTTATTCAATAGGCATGCAGCTTCTCAAGAGCATAACTCCCAAAAGGAAATAGGAAACTCAGTAGTACTCATCATAGAGCATACCATATCACATAGGGTGCTATTGCTCCGCCCCGATACACCGACGTGCTGTGGTGTATGCGGAGGAGTAATGCTAAGAGAGAATCTCATTCTCCTTTAGAATAGTCCAGGAATTCCGTGCTCAAGTATTCTCCTCCTTGATCTCATCAAAGGACATAATACTTTTACCCATATTTTGGTTCTCTACTCCTAACTTATATTCTGTGAATATCTCAAAAGGTTCGGGCTTGTGTTTCAACAGAAACATATGTCTGAATCTTGAGAGATCATCAGAGAATGTAATGAAGTACAAAGAACCGGTCTTGGCATGTGTAGACAGGGGACCTTCATACATCAGCATGTATCAATCCCAAAAGTTCACTAACTCTTTCTCTGTTTTCAATAAACAGAGCTATGGTCATCTTATCTTTGTGACATGACCGGCAAGTTTCACAAGATGTAAATTCAAACTAATTTAAATATGCATCTATATGTAACTTAGCTAGTCGGGTCGCATTGATATGACCTAGTCTACAATACCTCAAGAAGGATTCGTTCATTTCTGAACTCTTCCTCTTGTGTGTGTTCCGTATACTTAGAACTGTAGTTTGATTCAGAACGTCAATGCTTTTAGATAACGTGCCTGAACCGATCAACTCTTGATATATGAAATGTTCAAAACATTATCCAACAATACAAAATTATATCCTTTCTTTACTAATAAAGAAACTGATATGATTTTGTATATCAGGTTCGGTATCTAATAACATTTGTTCAGATTCAATGTATTCTGGTAATACAGGGTGATAGTGACCAACAGACTTGGTTGCAGCACTTGCACCGTTTTCTGTCTCATGAAACTTTTCACCCGTTCTCAGTTCTCTACCTATCTGTAGCCCATGTAACAGATTACATATACGGGATCCTGATCCGGTATCACATACCCAGGACGTAAAGGATACTGAGAAACAGTTCTGTGTAATGAACACACCCGAAGATGATGCATCAACATGCACTTTCTTCGTTTGGGCGGCACGGGAAATCTGGTATTCCCCAATTTCCTGCTCTGTCTTATAACTATTATAAGTTGGAGCGGGACCAACGTTCCCCAGCTCAGTATAACAAGCGGGTTCGGTCAATATATCCGTTTTATTATCTTGATTAAGGCGTGATATGGTCGCTACCTGGAGAGAGAGAGAAGAAAACACTCAGCGTATGCTCTTGCAAGATTAGATTGGTTATATAATATATCTAATCAGGATGTCTCCCACTGTTTTAATCAAATCTTCCTTCAAACCCTAAAAGGAAAGACTAGCCGGGATTAATCACACGCTACAAGTTCGCCAATCTTTCAGCCAAGCCAGTGTCGGTACTTTGAGGGAGGTCCCCCGTGCTTTCGCACGAACCTAATTAATGTAAACCTCGTTTTCCCAGAGGCGTAATCCCGTTAACACCTTTCTAGACACCTACTTGATCGGCTAATTGTAATGTGTAAAACTCTCCTAGGAGTAACTCTTACTCGCAGCGGGTATCGGGATCCAACTATCTCATAGAAGGTATGCAATCTCATTGCAAATTTCAACATTTGAAATTCCCGATAATATTTTACCCCTAGCGTCCCATGACCTTGACGCAGGCCAACAAACCATAGTCCGCTAGTCAAGTTCAACCCGTCATTTCTTGATTGAATTAAACCCACCCGCACGACCCTTGACGCAGGCCAACAAAGTCGCACGACTACCCTAATCCAATCTGCATCATATGCATAAACAGATAAATACTAGTTAGCTACCGCACACTACGCCTTGACGCAGGCCAACAAACGTAGCACGAATACTAAGTAGGACTTATCTGAAATGACGGAGGGCTACGACAGGTTTTTAAGAAAACCCTTTGCTTAAAGAACTTGATATCGTTGTAGAATCGAGTGATTTTAAATGGAGTGCTTTTGAGGCTTTTCTAGTTTTGCTAAAGGGGTCACTCCCGGTGAAGGGATCGTCGGCCCTTTCCTCATCGAATAAGGTGCAGGATATATCATATATACCGCTGTGCAAAGCAAGAACTATAGAAGCAATCAAAAGACAGACCGAGTTTGTATCATCTGCCAGTTATTGCTAAAGGAGTCACTCCCGGTGAAGGGATCTCGGTCCTTTCCTTATCGAATAAGGTGCTGGATGTTCTACAAGGAACACCGCTATGCAAAGCAAGAACTGTAGCTACCAGTTTTTATAAACAAGTTTCTACAACATCTTAGGTTTCTTTTATTTTCATTAATCTCATTAATGAAGTCCCATTTTATTATGCTTCGTAAGCATCTCTTTTTGAAACGAAATCTGCAATATAACATATATCTCATATATATAATATAAACATTCGTCTCAGGCAGTAATATGATCTCATCACAGAACATTGCAGCAGAAGAACATATATGAAATATTGGATATACTAGGACGTCCGTGTTTTCAATACGAGCCTGTATAAAACACGGATTCCACTGTCGCGATGAATAGCCAAACCCACATCCGTAGACCCCTACGAGAGCGACAAGTAACACTGCCAATTCTAGGGTTAGGAGACCCGGTCTCGACTCCTCGAGATGGTCTCCCACTGGACCCTAGAACCCGGTTACTTGTGCTCCCCGCCTTGGGTCTACCTAATGCGGAAAAGTAAATAATATACAACGGTGACTTCTTCCGCTACCTGGAAGTGCCCCAATAAAAGAATATTACATACAAATGAATTTTACATGAATGAAAAAGAAAAAACTCTCATCTCACATAAAACCCCCGGCTATTCAAAAGCGACGATCCAATACAACATATCACAGCAACACATAATATCTCATATCATCAACGTAAGCAAGTATGCGTATCCCGATTGTCGTTGATGTATAGCAACGAAGCCGGCGATACACCACATACTACGCTTACGGTCACAGAAAAGAAAGTGTAAAACTACAACAATTGGAATCCGCAACCTCTTTAGACATCGCATGCCTAACCAAATGAATTCCTTAGACATCACATGCCTAACAATTATAAACCCCGCATTTTAGTCTCATTATCGAAAACTCTTTTCAATATCAAGTCGGGCAATTCAACAAGATTCCCGACGTCCTGATCGAATGCTCGTCGCAAACTTTAGTAGACGGCCGCACCCCCGATACCGTCGACGAAGTGCACTAAGGCGGAACACCGCTGCCGCGAGCACCCGAACGGATGCTTTCGGCGACGGGGTTCTCCTACAGTCACTTGGTCGGGGCTATGGGGCGAGGCTGTCTATTAAGTTTACCCGACGAGTATCCGCGTACGCTACGTAATTGCGACGGACTTTTGATCGCATCAAAATTCCGTGGCAACCGATCATCTGAGACTAAACTGCTATGTTTATAATATTCAAATTAGTTATCTCATAACTACCTGTGGATTCCAATTATTGTATCACATTCCAGATAAATAGAAAAAGTTAAACTTTCCGATCGAATCATCAAGCACCCAAGATTTCCCCAATATATCTCAACACTTGAAATCAGTTTAAAAACATCCATTACATGCCACAGTACCAATGGTCCAGCCGTAGAAGGGTCAAGCCAACGCCTCACATGTGGCACGCCGTACTGCCCCAAACCCTAAGGTTCAAAGGGCAGTTCAAGACGGTCACATAATCGAGTTAAGGTTTGTTGTCTTCTAGAGGGTCCATCGAGTTACTTGCACGACTTAGAACATTCTTAAACACGAGGAAAAATCCAACTTTTGAAAAATTTTCCGACAGGGGAAAAAGTGAGTTATTGATATCCATTCGAACTTTTTAACAGTTTCTAAAAGTTATCCGGAAAACCACATAGACAAAATCTGATACTCCGATCGAAACATCGAATCCCCAAAACAACCCCAAAAAACTCAGCTGTAGAATAAACATTAAAAATTCCCAGAGAACTCAGCACTGAATAAAAGAAGTTACTGTGCAAAAATGGGTTGGTGACGTCATCATTGCGCCGCATAACCGCCGCAGAAGGCATGCTTCTGCCGCGGTTACGCCGCGCTTTGCACTGTTCATTGAAAACTTTTTGCATCGTAATTCTTAGAATTCCCTGCTGAATTTTTTAAGCATTTTTAATATTGAAAAATCCACACTTTTCAAAATAGGACAGAGAGCAATTTGGATTCGGGGTTTCGGGTTCGATCGGACTTCAAACTCCGTCTAGACTTCGCCTAAAGCTCTAGCTTGGCTCTGATACCACTGTAGGGTTGCTAGGAACGCGCACAAGGGTCTACGAGGCATCAACCATGCCCGATTAAAAATTTAGCCGTGCCGAACAACCCGAATACGGAACTTTAAACTAGAGATTAGGCGAAAACAAGCACGCCAAACATTTTAACACTAAGTGAGAGGGATTACAACCTTTGTAGATCCGGTCCTTCACTTCATATGCTCCGTGTTGTGGTCCCTTCGCTGCGATCATCGGGATCCGGACTCTCGAGAGGTTCCACGAAGAGAAAGACGCAACCTTTGCTTCCGATCTTCGATACTTAGATGATCTACCTTGAAGTTTCTTTAACACAAGCTAACACTCATGAAATGATGTGAACACCCTCATCTAAATGGCAAGGGAAGATGAGGATGATGAAGTAGGATTTTTGCTCTCTTTATTTATTTTTTTCTCATATTTATCCATCACAAAAATCAAAGCAAGAAAGGATTTCAAGCAAAGAAGAAGAAGGAAGAAGATGATGAACAAAAATGTTCAACCTTTTGTGATGAATAGGAAATGAAATGATATGATAGAATTATGCAACCATGGTTCACTTAACCATTGTAGAGAATAGACTAGGGTTAGGGTTTGGGTTGGGTTAAAGCATGAGTCACTTACAAATATCTTTCACAAAACAAAACAAAACCTTCTAGAAACATCTAGAAAGTTTAACCCTAATCCAAACCCTAATCATGTTTAAACTCCACTAAATAAGTTGCATTATTTATCATATCATGTTATAATATTATATATCACATATATAATATTTATCGTAACAAAATAAAATAATACAATTAACATATATCGCATATATATCAATGTATTATCCGAGTGAGAAAAAGAATCTTTTAGTGAGAAAATATTAGTTAATGTAATTTAATATATCAAATATATTATTATACATTAAATTATCGAATCAACACTTGATTCGACAATCCGGCTATATCGTATATAACCGACTAATATTTATCCGTACCGATTCATCGAATCAACACTTGATCCGATGACCCGGCTGATATCAAATATCGCGAGAATAGAATACGGTATCACATATCGCATTATCCTCGGTCCCGCACATATCACATATGTGCCCCTACTCCGTTTTGCCTGAGTCAAGAAACCTCTGTGTAGGACTCTAAAGAATCGTCAATACGCCGGCAGTAGGTGATGATCATATCAATCACCCACAAGCTGCAAGCGGTCAGCTAAACGTAACAGCTATCCAGGTATTGAGCGCTCAGAAGATCAACAAGCAAGCCTGTAACTTCTCCTGTGAATCCAAACAGTAACACTCCCGTATAGTCCGGTCTCGTCGTCTGATATGTTGCATATCTCGCCTAGGGGTGGTAAACGTCAGACCCCAGTAGCTCGATAAGTCGTGTCGATATGAGGTCTATAACAGTTCAAGAAACTACTGATAACACTTACCAGTAAATCTCAGCAACCCTGGCCAGGGATTTCCGGTTACAGCCAATCGAACACAGCACAACATCAACTCCCTATACCTGGAGAGACGAATCCCCTCCTATCGCTCATTGCCTCCATGTGATTCGGGACTGTACCCAAAAGCCACCTTTTTGCATGCCCTCTTGGACGTGGTATGATGGAAATCAAAGCACAGTGGGAATCACACAAGACTCTATGACGATCTCGGGTCGACAGACTACTCTGTACCAGTGTCACCGGAGAACTGCCATCTGACGTATGGTATAATACCATCTGGGAGTTCTCGGCGAGTCCGTCCAGTGTACCCAGTCTCCACTGAGCACCCGTACACCATCCTTGATGTCAAACACTGATGGATATGGGATCATCCATCGCCCATCATATGGGTCAAGATGCGTATACGCTAGTCTACTCTGGTGTATCGATGCCCTGTCTCGATACACCCTCGACTAGGAACAGTTATAGGATGTACTCGTCGACTACCGTGGCCCCACTAGTATGATCTCATCATAGTCCCAGTAGTCGAGTACATATCCTAAGGGCTTTATCAACATGTAATATAGAGACAATCAGAGTACATGTTTAGATAAAGTACAACCAGATAGCATACTATCATGTCGAGCAAGAAAGTCCTCCCTATATATGTCCTAGCATCCACTACAATATACATCGTATGTACAGTAATGGCCTCTAGGGCATACATATAACTAACATCATAGCCATCGCAATCTCCTTTGCCCTCATTCTAACCCCATTTATATGTCTTTACTTCTTATCTTATGTACACCATTCTTAAGCTAATTGCTTTTCTTCCTTCCCTACCTTTCAGAACCTGCCTATGGTTTGGAAGAAGATTATCCAATAAGCGCAATAGGTGTACTCTTCTAATACCAGGAGCCCTCGCAACCTGAGAGAAGGTAAAGAGAAAAGACAACCGAATAATCATATTCAATTTCTCCAGAACCGGAAACCATCCTTGAACTGAAATAAGTTTCTTCGAGTTCGTATGTAACTATACAATGGAATACCCAAGCAATATGGATTTTCGTAGTAATACGGAGTGTTCTGGAGAAATGCAAAGGGAAAGTAAGAGCGGCAGGGATATATGCAATTTTATAGTGAATCATGAAAATCCAAAAGCCAAAGTGTTTAAGAAGGTTCAGTTAACTTGGTTTATGAGTTTTAATTTAAGGTCAGGTCATGGTCGCTGCCAAAGAAACAGAGAAAAGAAACACTCGACATGCACTCTAACCTAGATTAGATTGGTTAATCACTTTATCTAATCAGGATGGCTCCTACTATTTCCTCAAATTCTCTTTCAAACCCTAAAAGAAGAATTAGTCAAGATTAATCACACCCTGCAAGTTCGTTTATCTTTCAGCTAGGCCAGTGTTGGTACTTCGGAGGGAAGAGCCCCGTGCTTTCGCGCGGACCTAATTATATAACCTCGTTTTCCCAAAGGCGTAGTCCCGTTAACACCTTTCAAGATACCTACTTGATTAGCTAATTGCAAAGTGAAAAATTCTCTCGAAAAGTAGCGGATACTCACAGTAGGATCAGGACCCAACTATCATTGTATGATAATTTTGAAGGAAACCTACCAAAAATACCACACTCCAGAAGGTATGCAACACTAGCAAATTTGCTGTATATTTGAAACTCCCGATGTGGTTTTTGCCCCGAGCGCTTATAACCTTAATGAAGGTCAAAACATTATAAGTTGCAAGTCAAGTTCAACCCATCATTATCCAGATTAATTTAGACCCATTCGTACAAGCCCTTGGCGAAAGTCAAAATAGCTGTACGCCTTTCCTAGATTAATGAATCTATCTATGCTACAGATAAGCACCCACTAGCTACCAAACACTATGCCTTGGCGAAGGTCAAAACACATTGCATGAATACTAGTAGATACCTATCTGAAATGACGGAGGGCTACAGCTGGTTTTTGGTGAAAACTCTTTAATGTAATGAACTTGATATCGTTGAAAAAACCGAATAGATTTGAAAAGGAATGGTTTAAGCTCCGCTTTTAAAAACTAGTGGTTATGAAGAAAACCGAGTAATCTACAGTATCATAAACTTTGCTCAAGAGGTCACTTCCCGTGAAGGGATTTAGGCTCTTGCCTACTAGAATGAGGTGTTGGATATTCCTGAATGAACACCACTATGCAAAGCAAATGAATACAACTATAGTTTTTTGAAGTTTGGTCCAACAACATCTTTTAGGTTTATTTTTCCTTGCATTAATCAAAATTAATGTGGTCCCATCAATTAATCCCTTTCACACTAGAAAAGAACGAAAATACAATGTACGTATATGCCATCCACATTCGCCACGGGGCCCCGTCATGCACCGTTAGGTTACTTAACTAACGGCAGAGCAGGGGATGGACTAGCGAGGGTGCAAAACATATATAACATCTACTAGTATATATATAAATATATATTACATTTGTCTCAGGCATGATATAAGCAACATCACAGAAAAGCGATAAGCAATACAGAATAACGGATAATCTAAGAGCCCCGAGTTTCATTTGAGCCGCAAATGAAACCCGACATTCCCCGGTCGTGTGGATAGTATGTGCAATGTATAACCAAGACCTCTACGAGTGCGGCAAGTTACTCGCCAATCGCAGAAGTGAGACAACCCCAATCAATAAAGTGAATGGGCCACCAAGCACTTCATGGAATCCGGTAACTGGAGCACCCCTCCGTGGGTCATCCTATATCCCTATGAGTGCGGCAAATAGCCCGTCAATTCTAGAGTGAGGCCCCCTCCGTCTCAACGTCATGAGATATGGGCCCGTTGTCCTCTAGAACCCGGCTACTCGAGCAATCCACCGTGAGGTAATCCTAGTACAGAAAAGAAAAACATATATACAAAAATGACATCGACCTCAACCTGGTCGTGCCCTAATAAAATAATATACAAACTGGCGGAAATGGCAGTCCATAAGTCGGACGCTGGCCCCGCAATAATGAATATACAAATGAGTCTAAACTGTACAACTACCATTGACAATCCGAACAAACCATCACAGGTAACAACATCACAGCAGTATAAGCAAGTACAACCCCGTCTAAATGACATATAGCAAATAGACGATGTTTGAAAAACACATACACCACATCACAGATATCAACGATGCAAAATTTCATGTTTTGAAACTTTTCAAGTTTCCCCCAAAGTAAAGACAACACTAAGTGAAATCTGGGAAATCAAACAAGTCCAAAAACACCAATTTACAAAACCCAAGACACTGTATGAAAACGAGATACATTGGTGAATAGTAAAAAGGCAGTATCGGGAATTTTGGCAATTTGGCCAGCCAAAGTAAGAGGGAATGCCCTCGTTTTCATCGTGTGTCACATATGTCTAGACAAAGCCTCTGCACTTGTTTAAAAAAAAATTTAGAGACCAAAAAAATTTCAGAATAGAGAGTGGGTTTTGATATTAGAATTTTTCGATTTTGAAACTAATGCATCGTCTACTACTAGTTTCTACCATTTGGGTAGCTCTGATACCATATTGGGGTTCCTAGCGCCCTGGCCGTCGACCGCGGCCATTGCGGAACGAAAAATTTTGGACTTTAAAAAACTTGGTGTTAGAAACAACTACCTAGAATCGAAACCAAACATGAAATTAGCAACCTACAAAGATATTATCTACTGAGATAGAAGTGTTATACCGAAAGATTCTTGTCCTTCAGTCTTCTACCCTCTTCCTTAGCTCTTTGAAGTCACTTTGATCAAACTTGACCGCCAATCTTCCTACGTCGAAGATGATCCACCCGAGAGATGTGGCTCATGGTTCTAGCTCCACATTAAGAATCTAGTGAAGCATTTAGAGACTCTAGGTTGTTTATCTAGAGTGCTTAGGGATGTAGTGAGTTGCTCTAAGTGAATATCTATCTCTCCTCTACTCTTGATTCTCAACACATGAGATGGTAGGGTAGAAGATGAAGAAGAAGGAGGAGGAGCTCAAAAAAGGTAATTGAGGAGAGAGCAAGAAAATGGTGGGAGTGTTTTTCCAAATGACCATTCTTTTTTTTTTCTGAGAGAAAACCATGAAGCATAGTTTTGTATAAATAATTTTCAAATAAAAATATAGCAACCATACTTGAATAGTTTGCACAAATGAATTAATAATTCATTTGTCAACACTATTTAAATATGGTTCTTACCATTCTCTCTTCATTACCTTTACACCTCATTTACATTTAAAAATAAATGGATAAACCAAAATGAGGTGTCCACCTTCTACAATGTTTTCCGTATAAATACGGATTACACTCAACTGTATATATTTACCCGTATTCGTATCAAAATACGAATACCCAAAGAGATAGAATAACACAAATAATATAATACTAGAATATACATATCGAAATATATATACGTAAATTATTAAATCAATACCTGATTTAATAATCCGGCTCAATCCTAAGCCGGCTAGTTGTTCATACCAGAATATTGCATTTTATACCGCCCATTCTTACGTTCGTTTGTTTATAGGCAGGTGCTTTTAATCAGTGTTTGCTACATAATTACAGGATACTGGTCTCGGCTCTAAACAGTGAATATCATGGAAAAATACGACAAATTCCGGATTACCGCCAACAACAGATAAAACACGGATCTCCGCTCTCTATCCGTGTGTTGCGACATACCAGTTTAAGGGACAAAATGGCAAATCGATTGTCATTTTCATGCACAAAGCTCAATGGCAACACAAAATCCAAGAAATCTACACGGAGCTCGAGGAAATCATGGCAAAAGATCCACATCACATCACCTTTTTGTTATGCTGGAATTCTGGAAATAATGTGAAGAGATTCTGAGAAAAGTACTATACCACACTGAAGAAGACATCAAATCATGGAACCCCACAAAATCCTATAGCCTAACTCCTCTAAAGCGCCGCGGTTCCGCGGCATTAGCGCGCTTAGGCCGCGGAACCGCGGCCATATAGGCTCCTCACTGCGTCGTTTTCTGGGGTTATTTTGGTAACTCTATGTGGAGCCAGATTCTTGCCCTAAGTTTCCAGTTCCCTGCCTATAAATACCCCAGTTCTGAGCCAAACCAAAGTGTTAAATTCTTAAGCCTCTTTTTGCTAGTTTTAGTTTTCTTCTTCTTCTTCTTCATCTTTCCTCCATGAAAATGTAGTGAGAGCATTGAGTGGATGTTAAATGAAGATGAGGGTTTTTGTATAATTCTTGTTTGTTTAGCTTCCCCTTGAGATTTTTGCTTTCTCTTGATCTTTCAACCTCTTCATTGAGCTTGAAAGTTTAAGGGTTGGTTATTGATCTCAAGGGTTATATCTTCTTATGGAATTAGTGCTTCATTTCACATAAGTTCTTTACCCTTCTCTTGATCTTGCAACCTCTTTATTGAGCTTGCAAGTTTAAGGGTTGGCTATTGATCCCATACTTGTCTTGAGTTCTAGTTTCTAGTTCTTTTTCTTGCTTATTTATTTCTTGCTTTTTATTACCTTGCTTTACTTTCAAGCACTTTAAATTCCATGCACTTACTTACTTGTAATCTTTTCTTTTCTTTTGCTCTTTTTGGTTCGTTTTTGTGAATGGTTGTAATTATTGTTGTTAAGAATAAATACGCTATTGTAAGTTAATGTTTCTTTGCTCATTTCCTTTTCCCGTTATTTTCCATTGAACTCCGCCCAAACGATACGCAAGCGCTCCGTTAGGCACCCTACCCTACCAAGGTAACGGTGATTCCTAACCGCGACCGGTTGCGTTCGGTTTGGCCGGAGGCGAAAGCAAGAGACAAGAACGGAAGGACAAGGGTAAATAAGCCGGATTCCACGAATACCGTGCTTAAATCCCCTAATCCACGTTGTTGCCAATTGCTCTAGCTTCAATTGGTCAAGACTCGGCTCAAAGGTTTTGAGTGCGGATTTCTTTAGCTTACAATTTCGTATCTTTTTCTTAACAACTTCATACTTGCATATAAAACACATAGGTTAGTTTGAACAAACACATAAAAATTCTTTATTGACTCCTCTAAGACAAGAACGGAAATACAACCATCTCCCTGTGGATCGACCCGTGCTCAACCGGCTAGCTGCATAGCGACACCGTCCTGATCGCGGTTATACTTTAGAACTTTGAACATCCGACACGCCAAAAGCGTGCGATCAAATGGCGCCGTTGCCGGGGAGACGGTAGCGTATTTTCTTTCTTGTTATTCGGGTTAATATTCTTTTTGTATATATTTATAAATAAAAAAAATCTTTTTTTTTGATAATTTTTGTGAGCAAGTCTGCAGATTTTTGCGGATTTGCGAACGGCGATTGTGGGGAGAAAAGTGTACGTTCCAGGCTAAGGTGATTGCAAAGTACAGTGCCAAAGATCCGGGTAGTTTGACCCGCGCAAGCGAACTTTTCAAGCTTACCGGATTTGATTCAACAGGGGTTTCCTAACCCAAAACTTAACGGTACGTACTTTACTAACACCTTCTTTTCAAATCCGACGCATCCAATATACTATTCTTTGCAGGATTCTTTGCAAGTTCGCTAGCAAACGCTAAAAATTGACTAACCCGTATTTGTTGCAGTGCCGTGCTTAAACTAAAAAACGATTGTTTGATTCTTTATAGAATTTTTATTGAATTGCGCATTGCATACATTAATACGGACTTAAGGGCAAGCGAACCCCACAATATACGGTAAAGGATTTCATCACCTTTTCCGTGGCCCACAAATAACGAACTTGAGCATAACGTTTACCCGCACAAATTTTAAAAGAAATTAGACTTTAAGACTTAAGGACTTCGCGCTCATTAGGAGAAGTTAACCGTGTTTAGAACCTCGCTTAACGGTACATTGTTTACGGGGTGTCTAGGAAAGTGTTAACGGCGTAACCGCCAAAAGAGAAAGGGTTATTTAATTAAGGAACTTCGTGAAAGCGTTGGAAAACCTTCCCTTATCTCTGCACTTACCTGGCCTCGTGATCAGTGTATCTTGAGCCCGTTTCTCGACACAGTTTTACTTCGACAATCAAGTTCTGGAGCAGGTCTAGTTGACCTAGGTAAATCCTAGAACGATTAGGTGTGTGGTATTTTTGTGTCGTGATTGTTTTTTTCCAGATTCTTTTTTGTGTGTATATTTCATTCTTTTGTTAATAACTAAAAAAAAAATCCACATCCTTTTTCCCCTCCTTTTTTCTACATTTCTTTCATTCTCTTTTCATATCATGGGTACCCCACCTCGCAAAACTCTTGCCGAACTTTGGTACCCACAACCAGACATAACTTCCTACGGTTCTTGCTTTGGCCGAACATCGAACGATCCCTCCATGCCCAAAATTTCATTGAAAGATCATATAGACGCGTCTAGGACAAACACTTGCCCTCCGCAATCCACTTTGTATCAACCTTTTCAACCTCCCCCACCCTCTTATGTTGATACCCCTTTTGCAAGTCGTCCTTTGTCCATCGCTGAACATATTGAACAATCCTGTAGCCGATCTTTCACTCCTTTCACCACTACAGATTCTTGGGATCAACAATTCCATTCACCTTCTTATCCAAATGTTGATCCTACTCCTGTCCAGCCATTCAATTCCTACCAGTCCTACCCGACCTTTGCACCTTCCCTAGACATTGCTTCTGAACCGCCATTTGGGAGTTTTCAGTATCCAAACAACTTTGAATTTTTTACTGAAACCTCTTCCCAACCTATGTCTAGTCTGGAAAAATCATTGGAAGACTTTAGGGTAGCGTCGTACCAACAGATAATGGATTTGAATGCGTCCATGGCCGCCCTTATACAACCTAGTGACCCGGTAGCTAGTTTTCAATTAGCTCCAAATTTTTCAATGTATGAAGAGGCAGTAGGACAGGTTGAGAATTTGAGTGGAGAGAGTGAGATGTACCCCCTTCTGCATCAAGCCTACCCGTTTCAACTTGAATCCCACAACTCCGGTTTTGAATGTCTATCTAATGTTCCAAACGATTCATTGATTAAAGATAGAACAGATAATGAGTTATGCGACTTTGTAGTGTTTGATTTACCTGATTGTGAAGGGTCCCTTCCAAGTGAAACCATTCCTAAACATTTTGACCTCTACACCTCCACTTTAGAACCTGAATTGATTGATATCCATGCTTTTGTTGAGGTGTCTGAGAATATAGATTTTCACTTGATTGAGGATATTGACGCTGGGAATATTTTGGATGATGAACCCGTATATTTAGCTGAGTTTTTCTCTCCAATTCATCATCCCGAGTCATTAAATGTTTTTCCCGAACCCCATATGCGTCTGGAATTTGAAGACATTTGCATGGATAAGCTGAATTTTGAGGAAACTTTTGAGGATATTTTTAAGGATGAACCAGTTTTAATTGATGAGTCGGATTTTCCAATTCATCCTGTTCCTTTCATTGACTGTGTATATCCTCCTGAACCCTTAATCGATACCCTTCCTCAATCACTTCCCCCCATCCTTTCCATCGTTCCGACATTGCAAGAAACCGTATCATTTTCACTTCCTGTGTCTGGTTTACCAAGTTCGGCTTACCCATGGTTTCTTAAGAATCTTGAGGGATTTGACCCCATTTCTCGATGGGTTAATAGATTAGCACAAACGCTTCTTACACATCAGTCATCACAAATTGTGCTAATCTATTCACTCCATTTCCACCCTCAAGTTCGTATTCCACTTCTTTCTCCCTTCCGCCATTCTTCTTCTCATATACCGAGA
The DNA here is from genome assembly GCA_030015575.1 of Agapanthus africanus. Classification (NCBI taxonomy): domain Eukaryota; kingdom Viridiplantae; phylum Streptophyta; class Magnoliopsida; order Asparagales; family Amaryllidaceae; genus Agapanthus; species Agapanthus africanus. The sequence continues at coordinate 386,883,428 of JASDDO010000008.1, read as the reverse complement.
CCGTATCCCGCTTCTATCTCAATACGGTCTCGCGTATTCTCTATTTCTTACCTCTCCGCATTCTTTCACCAGCCACTGCTTTATCACGATAAGATCTTTGAATGGTTGGTGCTTACTTTTGGCCTGTGTAAGGCCTTGTATAGCTTGATACTGTTCTTTCCCCCCTAATCCTGAACTTCAACGCTTAACAGTGGAAACACTGTTTTACTTAAGTTTGGGGGGGAACCTTTTTGTATATATATTTTTTTTGTTTTCCTTTTTTGTTTTGTATATAATTTGTTTCTAGGGAGCGCCGACAATTTTGACCCTCTTGATATAGCCTGACAGTGAGGGCACTGTCAAGTTTAAGTTTGGGGGTGTGCTCGGTAAGCTTTCTTCCTTCGCATTCATTTGTATATTTTGCATTTACATACCTTATTAAAAAACCCACCAAAAAATCGAAAATTTTCCAAAAAATATAAAAACTTTGTCAAGTTAGCTAGTGGGAGAACTCAGATTCAACATTTCAACGGTTTTGTTTGATAAGATAAGAATAACTAAATCTTATTTTTAGATTTTGAAAACCTGAAAGATAACTCTCCTTTGAAGTTAACTATAGCTGATATACGTCTTTACATCACACTACACATGTCGTGAGTTTTGGAAATTAGATGACAGGTCTTTTATGTCTAAAAACTTTTAAATGGATAAATAATTTTCTGAGGATCAAATAGGTTTGTTCTGAAATAAGTAATATCAAGAATAGTTTATGAAGTGAAGTGAATATGAAGGGATATTATTGATGCCTTAATTGGAACTAATTCTGAAAAATAACCCCTCTGGAACTTGATTGGAATGATTACACACCGAACCCACTAAACACGTCTTTTATCCAAAAAAATAATTGAACTACCGATTATATCTCCGTTCGTATTGAATCATCATGATTTTCACGCCAAACTGTCTTTTGTTTTTGGACCTAGGTAACTTGAGTAATTAAGTCCGCTGGGGTGTTTCTACACCTAATGCCCTAAAGCCAACTGGTTTGGGTGCATTGGCCCAAAGCTCGTTAAGATGCCTAGAAAGTCCAGTTTAAAACAAAGTCAAGCAAGTGTTCTCTCCGAGTTAAAATTCCTAACGGTTCTTTGTGTGAGAATAATCTTGACAAAAGACAGGTTTTATAAAAAAATATTTCTAGCGGAGATATGAAGGTTTTATTCTATGATAAAGACTATTGCACGTTCACAGAGGTGTGTATGAAATGAAAACAAGAAAAAGGTGGAGTGAAAAATAAGACCTAGTTTCCTGTTAGGGAAGATAGAAATTTTGAAGTTGAAATTTTACTGGAAAACGAAACTTGAAAAATACTTAACTCTTTATAAAACTTATGTGATCCTTTTAAAAAATTTATATGGGCTTTATTGTGTGACATGATGACTTTAATCGATTCTTCTGGAACTTAACGACACTATTTGCACTGCACGTAAAGACATATAAAATCTTTAGTTAAATAAGAAGCGAGGTGTGAAAAATAAGGGTTCGATAGTCTAGACTTAGGATCATAGAATTGTTATTTTCTGAAACAAAACTTTAGGGTTTGAATCATAGTTATTTCGCAAAACTAGCTTGACCGGATTTTGTGGGTGTAATCCGCTGAAAACCCTCAGGAGACAACACTCCTCCTACTAGGGACACCTAGAGGTTTAACGGCTTGTTGCACGAGCTCAGTGCAATCGCGTTCCCTGCGAAAGTGCGGTTAGGACTTTTTTGTGAATAATTGGTTTTGCTCGGGACGAGCAAAAGTTAAGTTTGGGGGTATTTGTTCATACCAGAATATTGCATTTTATACCGTCCATTCTTACGTTCGTTTGTTTATAGGCAGGTGCTTTTAATCAGTGTTTGCTACATAATTACAGGATACTGGTCTCAGCTCTAAACAGTGAATATCATGGAAAAGTACGACAAATTCCGGATTACTGCCAACAACAGATAAAACACGGGTCTCCGCTCTCTATCCGTGTGTTGCCACATACCAGTTTAAGGGACAAAATGGAAAATCGATTGTCATTTTCATGCACAAAGCTCAATGGCAACACAAAATCCAAGAAATCTACGCGGAGCTCGAGGAAATCATGGCAAAAGATCCACATCACATCACCTTTTTGTTATGCTGGAATTCTGGAAATATTGTGAAGAGATTCTGAGAAAAGTACTATACCACACTAAGAAGACATCAAACCATGGAACCCCACAAAATCCTATGGCCTAACTCCTCTAAAGCGCCGCGGTTCCGCGGCATTAGCGCGCTTAGGCCGCGGAACCGCGGCCATATAGGCTCCTCACTGCGTCGTTTTCTGGGATTATTTTGGCAACTCTATGTGGAGCCAGATTCTTGCCCTAGGTTTCCAGTTCCCTGCCTATAAATACCCCAGTTCTGAGCCAAACCAAAGTGTTAAATTCTTAAGCCTCTTTTTGCTAGTTTTAGTTTTCTTCTTCTTCTTCATCTTTCCTCCATGAAAATGTAGTGAGAGCATTGAGTGGATGTTAAATGAAGATGAGGGTTTTTGTATCATTCTTGTTTGTTTAGCTTCCCCTTGAGATTTTTGCTTTCTCTTGATCTTTCAACCTCTTCATTGAGCTTGAAAGTTTAAGGGTTGGTTATTGATCTCAAGAGTTGTATCTTCTTATGGAATTAGTGCTTCATTTCACATGAGTTCTTTACCCTTCTCTTGATCTTGCAACCTCTTTATTGAGCTTGCAAGTTTAAGGGTTGGCTATTGATCCCATGCTTGTCTTGAGTTCTAGTTTCTAGTTCTTTTTCTTGCTTATTTATTTCTTGCTTTTTATTACCTTGCTTTACTTTCATGCACTTTAAATTCCATGCACTTACTTACTTGTAATCTTTTCTTTTCTTTTGCTCTTTTTGGTTCGTTTTTGTGAATGGTTGTAATTATTGTTGTTAAGAATAAATACGCTATTGTAAGTTAATGTTTCTTTGCTCATTTCCTTTTCCCGTTATTTTCCATTGAACTCCGCCCAAACGATACGCAAGCGTTCCGTTAGGCACCTTACCCTACCAAGGTAACGGTGATTCCTAACCGCGACCGGTTGCGTTCGGTTTGGCCGGAGGCGAAAGCAAGAGACAAGAACGGAAGGACAAGGGTAAATAAGCCGGATTCCACGAATACCGTGCTTAAATCCCCTAATCCACGTTGTTGCCAATTGCTCTAGCTTCAATTAGTCAAGACTCGGCTCAAAGGTTTTGAGTGCGGATTTCTTTAGGTTACAATTTCGTATCTTTTTCTTAACAACTTCATACTTGCATATAAAACACATAGGTTAGTTTGAACAAACACATACAAATTTTTTATTGACTCCTCTAAGACAAGAACAGAAATACAACCATCTCCCTGTGGATCGACCCGTGCTCAACCGGCTAGCTGCATAGCGACACCGTCCTGATCGCGGTTATACTTTAGAACTTTGAACATCCGACACGCCAAAAGCGTGCGATCACTAGTATTATCAACCGTTCGATCGAAAGTTCGGGTAACTAGTACAATCATTCGATCGGAGCTCTGCACATATCAAAATACGGCTACTACATCATTTCATCTGAACCAGAAAAACCCTCTGTATGGGACTCTAAAGACTCGTCAATACGCTGGTAGTGGGTTTAACTACAAAAACGTCAGCGGCACTAGCTGTACGTAACGACTATCCAAATATTGAGCGAAAGGAAGGTCGACGAGCAAACTCATCTGAACCCCTACCGAGCCTGTTAGTGACAATCTCCATACAGTCCGGTCAGTTCGTATAAGAGTATCGCATACTGGGTCTAGAGGGTGGGTAAAGTCAGACCCCTAATAACGCGATCTTTCGTATCGGTGAAGCCCATCACCCACTGAGAAACTACTGATCCAAATCAGTAATTCTCGTCTTCCTTGGCCAAGAATTTCCGGTGATGACCATCCGTGCATAGCGCGACATCAACCCCCAATACCGAGAGAGACGAATCCCCGACGATCCGCTCACTGTCTCCTTGTGGCTCGGAACTGTACCCAACTAAAATCTGTTTGCACGACTCTTTTAAGCCGTGGTGGCGTAGTAATCATAGCACAGTGGGAACTCACATGAGACAAATGACGATCTCAGATCGATAGACTAACATGTAATCATGTCACCTAAGAACTGCTACCTGACAATACGTATAATACTATTTAGCATGTTCCCGGCGAGTCCGTCCCGTGTAACTCATAATCCAATGAGCACCTGTATACTATCTTAGGTGACTAACTGACACCAATGGCTTATGAGACCGGCCACCGCCCCTCGTCGGGGTCTCGAAAAGTATACACCGGTCTACTCCGGAGTATCGATGTCCAGTCTCGATACTCTCTCGACAAGGGATATTTAAGGATGCGCTTATAGACCACCCAACTCCCACGTATATGATCGCCGTCATAGTGCTGATAGTCAAGCAAGAATCCTATGGGCTCTATCAATATGTAATAGTGATCTGTAATATTACATAATACATGTAAATAATGATAAAGACAAATCAAATAGTATACTATCATTTTGAGTAAGACTGTTCTACCCGTATAGGTCCTCTCTCAATTATCATAATCACCTGCCTACGATTACAATAATTGCCTTGATGGCACTATAGCCAACAGCTAATACATGGATGAATTACAAACACAAGTATTACAAGCAAACACACGAGGGGTTATTCGTTGCGACAATCCGAACCGAACCAAACACACAAAAACATATCAACATATGTGAGCAAATCAATTAAAGCAAACAATTTATTTTAACTGGTTTACATCGCCGATGATCCAATTAAACAAAACATTTCCAAAGAATAATACCAGAGACGTACCTATCAATAATGTCAATAATATACACAACGTACAACCGGTTAAAAACCTCGACCCGAAGCAATGGAATAAAAAACAATTGGAAGATGAAGAGTACACCTAAAATCCCATCCCCTCAGGCACCCCCCACCCAGTCCTCGCTCCCACCCCCACACATCCACACCCACACCCACTACGGGTTGAACCAGAGACCCCATTTGGGGTTCTCCGGTTCAGTCACAAAGAAAGGGAATTTTTTTTTTGGTGGCATGAAAAAAATGCAGCAAGGAGGGGGGAAATTCATGCAACATGAATCAACAAGTGGGAAATTCATGAAACACGAACAGAGCGCGGGGGGTGGGGGGGGTGGGGTGGGGTTCATGCAACATGAATCAACAAGGAAGTGGGGAAATTCATGAAACATGAACACACAGCACGCGCGCGGGGCGGGGGTGGTTTTGAATTTCATGCAACATGAAAAGGAAGTGGGGAAATTCATGAAATATGTGTGTGTGGAGAGGGGGCGCAAATAGAATCATGCAACTTCAAACAGATATGCATGACAATTCATTTTTTAATGGATCATCAACAACAAATGCAACTAATAGTAAATGATCGGCTCTGATATCATGTTGGTTAATCGATTCTAGGACCGTGACATTCACGGCCACGACATTCACGGCCGCAACGGAATTTGAGAACAACAATTTTTAATAACATAGAACCAATTAACCACTCAAGATCACTCATTTACATATCTATTTGCAAAAACAAAACTCAAGAGAGCATATCAAGAAGAGTAGAGAGGGCTATGACTTTTGTGGCGTGTCCATCCAATTGCGGAAGAGCCCTTCTAAATTTCATGAGCTTCCGGATACGTGTGATAGCCGACCGTTTCACCATAGATGATCCGCGGTGAAAGATCTCAGCCCTAGCTCCAACTTCACTTCATAAGTGAAGCAACTCGTCCTATGAACACGTTAGGGTATAGAGGGAGATGATATGGTCAAGAAATGCACTCTCTTTTTTAGTGCTCTTCTCTATTTTGGGACTTGCCATTGTAGAGGAGGGCAAACTTGAGGAGAAGAAGAAGAAGAAAGATGGATTGTATGGAAAAATGAATTAATTGCCTTTCTCATTTACCATCTCATATATTAACATGAAAGCTCTCATATCATCATCTCTTTCCTCTTTGTTGTCACACAAAAAGAGAGGGGGGCCCACTACCACAAGGTGACATTTATCGTATGATGATCTCTCTCAGTGGCGTGCCAAGATCCACAACCTAACCGTGTCGAGAGTGGTCTTTCTCGATATAGTTAAGTTAAGCGTATAAATAAATCATGCAAGTAATATACAAAAACTGATAATAAAAGTAGAAACATTAATTTTCATTAACTAAAATTATTACATCTCAAGATACTGAAAGCAACTAGGTAGTTTGATTACATTGATGGAAAAAAGCAAGCTCTAAAGATGTGGGCAATAGAAGAGCTATCTTAATACTCTTGCGTCAACTGCACGTTGTCTTCATTAGTGGGCTCCACTCCATCGTTTCTTTCTGTATCAATCTTGTCCTCATTTAACGGATATTCCAGGGATAGAGAAAGGAAAAGTAAGACCGTCAGCAAGTTACACGTACCCGAGTAGGATTTTCTCAACAGAAAGAAAATAGTAAAGAGAATAAGTGTGCGTAATGTATGATGTCATATATGTGTAGATGTATGATGTATGTGTTGTAAATTTCAGGTGAAATATGGTATATTACGTAAAGTAACTACAGATAATATGTTCGTTTAATTTGTTAGACAAGGGTAACGGGTTCTCGAGATTATTCCGTTCTAAGTGATGCTCGATATTGGTTTTGTGCACCTTGTGCACCTGATTGGATTTTGCGCATGTTCGGCGCTTGATATTGGATTTCTTGATTTCGTGTATGATGGATGCACCTGATTTGGGTTTTCGCGCATGTTGGGCGGATGTTTTAAGACGCGATTTTGGTGCACACCAGATGCACTAAATCGAGATTCTTCGTGCATGTCAGATGCACCTGTTTTTGCTGTCAGGCACACCTGTTGCCCTTGACAGATGTTTCGTGCACACCCGATGCACTTAGATATTGCTTCTGTGCATATGTATATTCATGGATTTCAATTTCCGTGCGCACCAGACGCACGTAGTATTCATATGCATATTTCGGGATTGATTTCTTATAGAGCAGTACGTTTTTATGATATCTGCTATGTGTTTTCGTACTGAGCAGGACTAGTCAGAGGACAGTACCTGAATATATTTTGCATGCATTGATAGCTATCGAAGGGAATTCCAAAAAATGAGCTATAGTCTCAGTATTTACCTACGTGTCTGATATGACACGAAACGTTTAAAACAAGGAAACCCTTCTAAATTGTTTCCCAAAACGGCGAAACGTACATATTAAACAAAGGATATATATATACACATATATGTAGTTATTTTCTTACAATAGACGTCCGCCACTGTGCAGTGTTGCGAACATCGCACGACGATTTGAAAAAGGTTTGTCATGCATTGCTTCTAGATGCTTTAATGATGTATATCATGTTGGTTTTCGTATTGGATCTTGACATTGATGTCTTCCCCATGACTCCGATGATTGTGGGATGCTTGACGGAGTTTTGATTTTGAGTTATATGCTCATTTTTCATGCGCATGCGCTGTGCTACGATTTGTTTTATGTATTTATGATTTCAGAGCCCCGACGACTTGCTGGTTTTGCTTAGATATTTTAGTTTTTGGGGGGAGTTTTAATTTAAATTCGGGGACCGAATTTCATTAAGGGGGGAAGATTGTAACGTTTTGAAAATCGTTTCGGTGAAATTTCGGAAAAATCGGTAAAATAAAGTGGTTTTCTGTAAAAAAATCAAAATACAAATATTTTTGTTATAAAATTAAATATACATATTCTAGCTATGTAATTACTAGTAATTGGTGTTTATTGAGCCACTGGTAAAATTTCTAATTTTCTGAAAATTTTTCCGAAATTAATTATTTTAATATTATTTTAAGCCGTCACTAATACATTTAATTAGGGAAAATTACAAATTGGAATGGGTTGATACAAATTTTATAATTCATGACACACTAAACTGACATGTAAAATATTATTTTTGAAATGAAATGGTTTGCCAAAACGGTTTAGAAAATGTCGAAGAAAAAGGGCTTAAATAGTGAAATTTGTGTTAATGGGAATTAGGGTAATACATTTATCTTTTTCCCTAACCCACACACCCACACCTCACCCTCTCTTCCTCTCTCCAAGTGGCCAACCCCCCTTTGACAGCCTTCTCCCTCTCTCTCTATCTCCAATCACCTCACTTTTCATTACTTAAACAATGAAAAGAAAAGAAAATGAAAGAAAGTCAAAGAGGTGTGGACTTTGTCTTTTCTCCCCACTTTCAACCCCTCCCTCTCTCTCCTCACTCCCCTCAATTTCTGGCCGAAAATTTCCAGCCTCCAACAGCAGCCCCTCCTTCCATCTTCTCCTCTCATTTTCCATCAAAAATTCACCAATTTCCATCAAAATCAAACCTAAAATTCAAATCAAAGCCCTACCCATTTTCCCTTATCTCCTTTAGCATGGATCTTGGCGCAAAGATTTCAATTTGGAGGGCTAGATTTAAAGTTGGATCAATGGGTTGTGAGGTATAAAAATCTAATTAGGGTTTGTATGACTTATTTATAATGTTTAGTGGATTTTGTGGCCGCTAGATTTGTTTAAATATCAAGTTTTGTACTAAAACGGTTAATTTTGCTTGATAGATTTTCGGAAAAATAGCCTTTAAAGTGAGTTTGAGGTTTTTGTGAATTGCAACCTATTTCATATTATAATTAGTGGTTGTGAATGTGTAAATGGGTGTGTTTGGGTTTTTCTCAATGATTTGGTGTTTGTATGCCGACGTCGAGGGTTTTTGGGTTGATTTGTGAAAGCAACCATAGGTCTTGACCTATGTGGGATTCGTGTGTCGTTTTGGTCATGAGTCGGATTTTAATGCGATACGGTGCGTTATGATATGTAGGTACCCCATATGGACTTCGAGACGACAAGCAAGCGTGTGGCGACGTCGGCACCGGCGAGCGAGGACCAGGTGAGTAGATTTATATCTACGGGGAGAAGTCGGGTGGATGGCGTATAGCACCCCCGCAGTTCGTGGTGATGTATACGAATACGTATACACACATATATTGATTATATATTGTTTGATGTTTTTGATGATAAAGATGGATATTTGGTGTGATTGGATTAGTGTAGTGTTGCGAAACCCTAGAGTAGTGGTTGCACCACACATACACACACAGCCATACTTGCATACATTCTTCTTTCATATGTGCTTAGATGGGAATTTATATATTTATGTGTTCACATGGGTATGAGACTATGTGTTCACATACTGGATTTGAGGATAGTATTTGGGATGTGAGGTGAGTCGATGAGATTTGATTTGAGACCGTGAGATCGGTGATTTGGCGAAATTCGTATTTGAGATACGTCATGATGTTATAGCGGATCTTTGGAAGATGATACCATGTGAATAGTGATATAAATAAAATGGTCGACATGTGATCGTGATATGAGATATGATATGCTAGGATGTTGATAATAGGCCGTATTGGGCGATGTATACTCCTTCATGATGATATGTGCTGATGATATCGGTTTGTACGAGACTGTCCATCAGTAGTCAGATCATGATTATATTGATGATATTAGTATTGTACTAGGCATAGATCAGTACCCGGATTATGATCTTTGATAAAGAGGATACCGGCCGAATAATGTAATGAATGTGATATTGACCGTACCCAGATTTGGGGATGCCGTACGACGGATTTACGTACGAGCTATATATTGATGTTTGATCCGCACTCTTGACTTGGAAATATTTGATTATAGATATGGTATCGGATGTGATATTATCGAGGCGGGATCACCGACTAATATATATATATATATATATATATATATATATATGTATCGGCTCAGATGTTAGGCGGTTTCCTTACCTTTAGTTTAGCTTGATAGCTCAGCCCTATAGTTTAGTGTAATTGTTAGCCCATATTAGTTGTCGTTGTGTTTAGTATTTAGCTCCCGCTCATTATTGTTGTTCGTTTCGCATCGCCTGCTTACATTATGATTCATATTCTATTGTTGATATCATACTGTTAGGACACCAGCACCATTACCGATGACGCGTATGTACCACGTACACTTACTTGCCGGCTCACACACATCTTCATCGGTAATTACCATGTCACGAATACTTTAGAAAATACTATCTCATTGACAAAGGTTGTTAGCTAATAATTTAGACATGATATTAATGTACTTGCCTTATATGCTAGATCAGACCTTGTAGTTATTACTTGCTACTTCATGCATGTTATTATTCACTGTTATGCCGCATTCATGGATTTTCATGCCTATATTCACTGTTTGCATTCTATTGAGGATTTGGATTCGGATTTTCATGAGATTTCCTGGATTTGGGGGAAAACCGCAAAAACATTTATAAACTTCTTTTCTCTCTCTTTTTAAATGAAAAACGCGGTTTTCTCATGATGTATGAGTCGTCCACCATGAGTTTGCTGATGGATTTCGAGACCCAATTCGAAGAGACGGATGAACCGTTTCGGGTACATGGTGGACCCGGTAAGGTACCCCGGGGCAAGAAGCTCGTGGTGATGACGATGAGCCTGGCAGAGGAAGACTACCGACCGGTGATTTTACCCGACGCGTCGGATATCCGGAGGATACCGTCGTGTTCTTGAGATTGATGGTAGGGGCCGGTCTGGACTGACGGCGCCCTAGATAGTGAGATTGACATACAAAGATTTTGTGATATTGAGGTACAGAGATTGCGACACAAAGATATCGAGAGATTTGGATACTTGTTTTGTGTCGATGCTAGGCACTGTTTATACTGATTTCATTTATGATACCTCGTTTTTAAAAAGATACAGAAATCTCACTAATTTATGAACGCAGTTTTCTTCAGTACATGCATTCTGTTTCATGCATTCATACATCATCCATATGATATATTGCCACCTGAGGCACTGACACGGGTATATGGGATTACACTTGGGTTAGATATTTACCCTAGCCCTTGTTATAGGCTGCTGGTTATATATTTAAGGATATATTATGATCGTATGACCTAGGATTGCGTTGTTCATGCGATTTCTGTTCGTAGATTTTTTTCTACTCACGAGTTGGCAACTCACCCCCGTTGTGCCACAGTTCTTGCAGGTTTTTGCCGTACAGGTTTCATTACGGCTTTGCTGGCACTGCTTCTTTTTCGGGTGACTTGCTAATAGGTGGGTTTACTTGTATCGTCCCCACCATTATACCTTGTATATTATTATTCTGTTGTATCTAGAAGTTCTATCAACCAAACATGTATTTATTTTAGAGATAGAGACCAGTAATGTTTATTCTTTCGACCTTAGAGTCGCGCGTTGTATTTCTATGGATTTTCTTGCTGTTTTGAGTTTCCTTTTGAGTTTTGATTCTCGCCCTTGGCGTTGTATATTATATTGCTTGTGTGGTTGTGACCGTCGATTGACGAAGAGCTAGCTCCCGCTTGGGGATGTCTTTTTATTCATTTCGTATACTATTCATGTTGTATCCCGTTTGGGGGCCAGTATTTACAAAGGAGACTCTGCCGAAATTTTCACGAAATATTTGATGCTTTAAAAAAAAAGGCATTACTCGGTTTATGCTATTAAAACTACTTGCTTTAAGTTGGTTTTTCCTTCACTCTACTGCTTCTTTGGTTTTGATTTCTGGGTTTTCGGCTTACTTAGATTACGTACGCCTCGAGACGTTTCGTAGTCTAAGTGTCGGTCATGTTCCGTACTTTCGGGTCGTGACACCACTGGACCCTGGAACCCGGTTACTTGTGCTCCCCGCCTTGGGTCTACCTAATGCGGAAAAGTAAATAATATACAATGGTGACATCATCCTCAGCCCGAAAGTGCCCCAATAAAAGAATATTACATACAATGAATTTTACATGAATGAAAATAAAAACCCTCATCTCACATAAAACCCCCGTCTATTCAAAACACGACGATCCAATATAACATATCACAGCAACACATAACATCACATGTCATCAACGTAAGTAAATATGCGTATCCCAATTGTCGTTGATGTATAGCAACGAAACCGGCGATACACCACATATTACACTTACGGTCGCTGAAAAGAAAGTGTAAAATTACAACAGTTGGAATTCGCAACCTCCTTAGACATCTCATGCCTAACCAAATGAATTCCTTAGACATCGCATGCCTAACAATTATAAACCTCATATTTTAGTCTCGATCTCGAAAACACTTTTCAATATCTAGTCGGGCAATTCAACAAGATTCCTGACATCCTGATCGAATGCTCGTCGCAAACTTTAGTAGACAGCCGCACCCCCGGATGTCGTCGACGAAGTGCACTAAGGCGGAACACCGCTGCCGCGAGCACCCGAACGGATGCTTTTGGCGACGGGGTTCTCCTACAGTCACTTGGTCGGGGCTATGGGGCATGGCTATCTATTAAGTTTACCCGGCAAGTATCCGCGTACGCTACGTGATTGCGACGGACTTTTGATCACATCAAAATCCCGTGGCAACCGATCAAATGAGACTAAACTGCTAGATTTATAACATTCAAATTAGTTATCTCATAACTACTTGTGGATTCTAAATATTGTATCACATTCCAGATAAATAAACAATGTTAAACTTTTCGATCGAATAAACAAACACCAAAGATTTCCCAAATAGTTCTCAACACTTGAGCGTAGTTTAAAAGCATCCACCACATGCCACAGTACCAATGGTTCAGCCGTAGAAGGGTCAAACCAACGCCTCACATGTGGCAACGCCGTACTGCCATAAACTCTAAGGTTTAGAGGCGGTTCAGACGGTCACATAATCGAGTTAAGCTTTGTGTTCTTCTAGAGAGTCCACCGCGTTACTTGCATGACTTTGAATGTTCTTTAACTAAGGAAAAATCCAACACTTGGAAATTTTCCGACAGGGGAAAAAGTGAGTTATTGATATCCGTTCGAACCTTTTAACATATTCTAAATTACCCGGAAAAACTGAAACGAAGTTAAACTTTCCGATCGAATCAACGAATACAAAAGATCTCCAGAAAACTCAATACTTAAGTAATATTAAAAATTCCCAGAAGCACTAGGTAACACCTACGGATCAACTGTTGAAAAAAGATCACTTAATCCTCAAGTTTTGCCGCGGAACCGCCGCCAATACCCTGGTTTGGCCGCGGTTCTGCGGCGCTTTGATGGATTCATAGGGTCGTTTTTCACACATATCCATAAAATCACCTGCTTAATTTTCTGAGTAGTTTTAATACAGAAAAAATCAACATTTTAAAAAATTTCCGGAGAGGGGGTATTTTGCGACGTTTCGGGGCTTGATCGGAGTTTTAACTTCGTATACACGTCGCCTAATGCGCTAGCTAGGCTCTGATACCACTGTAGGGTTACTAGGCACTGTCACAAGGGTCTATAAGGCATCAACCATGCCCGATTTAAAATTTAGACGTGCCAAACAACCCAAAGCGAGGATCTTTGCTAGATAATTAGGGTTAAACATGCAAGTAAATATCTTTACAACTAAGAGAGAGGGATACAACCTTTGTAGTCCGCTGCTTCGCTTCATAAGCTCCAAGTAGTAGTCCCTTCGCCGCGATCCATGATCTGCCGGACTCAAGAGAGGCTCTACAAGCCGAACGATCTATGCTTGCTTGAAGTCTTCCTTTTCGAAGATGATCTACCTTGAAGTTTCTTTAACTCAAGCTCTCACTTCTCTAATCAAGTATTAGAGAAGAGAACACCCTAATCTAAGTGGCTAGAATAGATGAGGATGATGAAGTAGGAATTTAGCTCTCTTTTGTTTTCATAATCTCACACTAATCCATCACAAAAGAAAAACCTAGAAAGCTTTTCAAGAGCTCAAGGAAGAAGAAGAAGAATGATCAATTCCTTTTGTGATGAATAATGAATCAAGTGTGTGGTTACAATTGCAACCATGGGTTAAGTTAGAAGACTTAACCCTTGTAGAGATTTAACTATGGTTAAATGGTTGGGTTGGGTTAAAGAAATATCTTTGCAAAATATCACAAAATATCAAGGTCAAAGTCAAAGCTTCAAGAAGTTTCTTGAAAGCTTCATTAAAGCTTAACCCTAATCCAAACCTTAACCATATTTAAACTCCACAAATCATGTTGCATTTATAACCATAATATGTTACAATATTATATATCACATATACAATATTTATTGTAACAAAATAAAATAATACAATTAACATATATCGCATATATATCAATGTATTACCCGAGTAAGAAAAAGAATCTTTAAGTGAGCTTATATTAGTTAATGTAATTTAATATATCAAATATATAATTTTACATTAAATTATCGAATCAACACTTGATCCGATAATCCGGCTATTTCATAAATAACCGACTAATATAATTTGTATCAGTTCATCGAATCAACACTTGATCCGATGACCCGGTTATATCACATATACCCGGCCGATATCTCATATCGCGAGAATCTAATACGGTATCGCATACACGTATTATTCTCGGTCCCGCACATATCACATATGTGCTCCTACTCCGTTTTGCCTGAGCCAGGAAACCTCTGTGTAGGACTCTAAAGAATCGTCAATACGCCGGCAGTAAGTGATGATCATATCAAACACCCACAAGCTGCAAGCGGTCAGCTAAACGTAACAGCCACCCAGGTATTGAGCAATCAGAAGATCAACAAGCAAGCCTGTACATTCTCCCGTGAATCCAACCAGTAACACTCACGTACAGTCTGGTCTCTTCGTCTGATATGTCGCATATCTCGTCTAGGGGTGGTAAACGTCAGACCCCAGTAGCTTGATAAGTCGTGTCGATATGAAGTCTATAACAGTTCGAGAAACTACTGATAACACTTACCAGTAAATCTCAGCAACCCTAGCCAGGGATTTCCAGTTATAGCCAATCGAACACAGCGCAACATCAACTCCGTATACCAAGAGAGACGAAACCCCTCCTATCGCTCATTGCCTCCATGTGATTCGGGGCTGTACCCAAAAGCCACCTTTTTTGCACGCCCTCTTGGACGTGGTATGATGGAAATCAAAGCACAGTAGGAATCACACAAGACACTATGACGATCTCGGGTCTACAGACTAACCTGTACCAGTGTCACCAGAGAACAGCCATCTGACGTGAGGTATAATACCATCTGGGAGTTCTCGGCGAGTCCGTCCAGTATACCCAGTCTCCACTGAGCACCCGTACACCTTCTCTGATGTCAAACACCAATGGATATGGGATCATCCATCGCCCATCATATAGGTCAAGAAGCGCATACGCTAGTCTACTCTGGAGTATCGATGCCCTGTCTCGGCACTCCCACGACTAGGAACATTTGAAGGATGTACTTGATGACTACACTGTCCCCACTAGTATGATCTGCATCATAGTCCTGGTAATCAAGTACTCATCCTAAGGGCTTTATCAATATGTGACATAGAGACAATCAGAGTACATGTTAAGATAAAGGGTAACCAGATAGTATACTATCATGTCGAGCAAGAAAGTCCTTCCTATATATGTCCAAATATCCACTACAATATACATCGTATGTACAGTAATGGCCTCTGGGGCATACATATAACTAACAAGCAGTGCCAGCGCCAAGCCGGGACCCACGCCAGCTCACGCGCGACGGGACATGGGTCGTTAGATCTGGTCGACCGACGGTGTGGATCTGGTTGACTCGTGGGTCCGGCTTCTGTAGCGGGTGGTGAAAATATTAGGTATTTTATCCCATAAATCCTTATAAAGACCCCTGATCTTGTAAAATCCACAGAAAAAAATTCCTTTGACAAAAAAATCCCAAAAATTTCCATAGCTTCTTTTTTGAGTTTTATATACTCTGGACCAAGTCCTAGAGGCTAAAAAATTATTGACTTCAAGATAAATCTGTTTTCGTACAACTCAACGGTCACCGACTTTCATTTTCCTAGCTCATTTTAGCTAGGATCTCTGAACACTTGACCCTCTGTTATCTTCATTATTATAATATCTATTTATGAAAAAAATCCCAGGATTTAATTATGAGGTTTTAACTGAATTATCTATTTTACGGGTTATGATGATTAAAAAATGATATTAAACCCTAATTAAATAATGAACATTTAGAAGTTATCTTTTACGATAAAATCACAGGGTAATGGACAGCTACCATTTCATGCGTGGACATATGGAACTAAGCCGTCAAGCGACTATCATGACTGGGATAAATTTTACGTGGATAAATGTAATTATTATACGGTATTAAATAAATGTTATCAATAATCTTTCTCTAATTGCTTAAAACATAGAAAATTCATAGTAAATTTTTATGTATTGGTTATTTTTAAATAAAATTGATGGTAAACTTGAAAAATCATATTTTCACTAAAATCGTTATTTCACAAAAATACCATCAACTCCTAACAATTTATATTTTCCTTAAAATGCCATGAACTTTGGAAAAATAGTATTTTCCTTAAAATGCCCTAAACTTTTCTAAGTGATATTTTTATTAAAATACCATGAACCTTTATGAATCATAATTTTTATTAAAATACCATCAACTTGGTAGACTAATTATTTTTATTAAAATACTTTGAACTTTTAAAAGCTGGGGTTTTCTTTCAAAAATCAATAATAATCCTAAAAACTATATTTTTAATAAATACCTTTAAAATGTTAAACCTTACCAAAAATACCTCTAACTTCAAAAGTGAAGTTTTTAAATTAGAATTTCCCTAAAATACCATGTGTTCCACATAAATCATAATTATGATAAAATACCATAGTCCATTATAAACTAAACTTTTCATAAAATACCGTGTTTACTTTACAAATTATAATAGAACGAGATATAACCAACGGCCGTGGAAGTCCATATCGACCGAGATATCATCTACTTGAATCCAACTTTTGATATATCACACGACATAACCTACGATACGGTTAAGGTTAGAATTTGCGAACCAGGGTATAGAATACTATTACGAATGATATGAACAGTCCAATATACGGATGCCTACCAACCCGATATTCACGCGGAGACTACCAACCTGATATTCGGGCGGAGACTACCAACGCGAAATTCGGGTGGAGACTAACCCTACTTTAAGGACGAATAATCCAAATTATGGATGACATACTAATGTGGAAATTTCATGCCTATATGGTATACACTAATTCGTAAAACCTTTATACTGAATAAAACGAGGCTGGATAGTTTGATTAGACAAGATAGACACAGACTCAGATTCTTCTATTACTCGATCAGATCTGAAAAAGTGGAACAGTACATTTCATTTTCCCCAACTGTTGTTCCGTGGTTACAACGGAATAATCTCGAGAACCCGCTACCCTTGTCTAACAAACTAAGCGAACATATTACTTGTAGTTACCTTACGTGGTATATCATACATTACCTGATAGCTACAACACATACATCATATCTCTACACACATATGACATCATACATTATACACACTTGTTTTCTTTACCATTTTCTTTATGTTGAAAAAATTCTACCCGAGTGTAACTCGCCGACGAACTTCATTTTCCTTTCTCTATCCTAAGAACGTCCGTTAGATGAAAACGAGATTGATGAAGAAGGAGACGATGGACTGGAGCCCACTATTGAAGACTATATGGAGTTGACGTATGAGTATTAGGATAGATTTTCTATTGCCCACATATTTAGGGCTTGCTTTCTTTTCATCAATATAATCAAACAATCTAGTTGCTTTCAGTGCTTTGGGATGTAATAATTTTAGTTAATGGAAATAAATGCTTCTTCTTTTATTATCGGTTTTGGTACATTACCTGCATGATTTATTTATACACTTATTGTAACTGTATCGAAAAAGACCACTCTCGACACAGTTAGGTTGCAGACCTTGGCACGCCACTGTTTCTATACTTTTAGGAAGTGGGGCATGATAGGTTTTAGTAGCGGCCCATGAAGGTCTTCAATATACTAAAATGAAACCATTAACCGACGTTATTATATTTATGAATCTTATCCACTTACATCATCTTCATACATCTTCCATTATTCTTTTTTATCTTCCTTGCATTCAGCGTTCTGACCATGGCCTTTCCTTTTCAGGTCATGGCCAATATAGGAGACATACCCTTTCCTGACGATTGTAGCGTGTCAGATATTACCTTCGAGGCCACACTTGGTTATTCAAACGACAAGGTCGTAGGACCACCAACGGTTATCTCTGACAGTGACTCAAAGAAACTTACCGAGAAAGTGCCGGAGGAAGAGGAACCCATCGAGAAAGAACCGGCGGAAGAAGAACCTATTGAAGAGGGACCGGATGAAGAGGAGGCTCCCGTTGAGGTGGAGGAACTGGAAGAATAAGGTCCTCACATGCGATTTATTAGGAAGACACTCTATATTCGGGAGCATGCTTATCGATGCGCGTGACACACCCTTCTACGCCTCTATCGCTGTGACATACTAGGCTCACCCTTCTACTATAGCTTTGTAAGGAAGGTCAACAAACTCCGTGCTAGAGCTGAGCGGTTCCACCCGTATGTTTGATGGACAGTGATCGAGACGATCGGTATTAGTTTTAGTTTGTACTAGTTGGACAAATAAAGCTATGTATGGCAGTAGGTGCACATTTATCTTTAGTTTTATCTCCTTTTAATTTTTATTAATAAAATCTTAGTTTCGTGCAAAATTCTCTTGTGTTTCATACATTTTCTTTTTCTTAGTTTATCTCTTGCATTAATTGTTATTCTTTCGTGCAAGTTACTATCTTGTTTCATCCTTGAATCTGGTTGTAACCTAACCCCACCTTCTTATTAAGTTAACGATGGCTGGCCGTGACCATAATCGCAACAGGAGAGGAAATAGGATCCATGAGGCCGCTGCTCAACAAGCAGCCATGATGCAAATGATGCAAGGACTGTTAGACCAACACCAGGAACAGACCGCCGCCCTTCATCAAGAGCTGCGAGAAACTACGAAGCAACAGGCTGAGTTATTAGAGAAAGCATTAGCCCTAACTCCCTAAGGATCCGCGGGAGTTAAACAATTCCGATCACTACATCCGAAGACTTTTGCTGGGAAAGGGACTCCATTAAAGGCTGAGGAATGGCTTCGGGGAACTGTCAACGACCATAGGGCTGCTCAAGTCCCAATGGATGCGTGGGTCAGTATTACCAAGCTGCAACTCACGGACAATGCCCGAATATGGTGGGAAGCTAAGGAAAGTAGACTGATGGATCCTATCACCTGGGAAACCTTCAAGGTGCATTTCGATACTCGGTACTTTCCAGTAGTAGCGCATATGGATATGGAGCGGAAGTTCGTTCAATTCCAACATGGGTCTATATGGGAGATGACTGTAGACCAATATACGGCGGAATATGCTATGCTTAGCCGTTTTGCTCTCCATCTTTTGGCCACCCCTAAACTATATGCTATGAGATTCCGACAAGGGTTGGATCTTAGGACACAGTCGGCCATGTCCGGTTCCGCTCTCCCCACTTATGATGCAATCCTGGAGGCAGCTCATAATTATGAGGATCTGGAGAAAATGATCAAGAAGAGCGATCATTCGTCCAGAATGAAACGACCGACAAATCAAACTTCAGGAGGGTCTTCTTCCAAATTCAACGAAAGACAGTAATTCAAGAGGCCAGCATGGCCAATTATCCTAAGAAAACCAATTGTTACATGCAACTACTGTGGCAAATTCAGACATTACATGAGAGACTGTCATATTATGAATAAACTCTGTATAATTTGTGGGTCCCCAGATCATGCTATGGGGGATTGCCCTCAGAGAAGAAGACAACTAGGCCCTGTCAACAAGCCAGTCAACAATGGGGCACCACAACAGGGAAACCGACCACTTCCTGCTGTTAAGCCGACCGGACAAGGTGCGCTAGCTAGAGGACCACCCTTGCCTTCGTAAAAGCGTGTTTTTCAGTAAGCTCAGCGTAATGGTCCCAAGCGCCAGGTCTATACTATGACAGCTGAGGAGGCTGAGGCTATAGAGGAAGTCATTACAGGTATCCATTCCTTTCCTGTATATCTTGCTTCCAGTATCACCGTTATTTTCGTTATCCACGTATAGTTAGGCTCACTCATGACCTTACTTTTAAAATGTAGGTGTCCTCCTAGTATCCTCTACACTTTCACTTACACTTTTTAACTCCGGCACGTCATACTGCTTTATGGCACAAAAGTTTGCGATAGCCAACTCCATTCCAATGATGCCCTTCATCACTAAATGGAATGTTGACACAGAAAATGGTGTGATCAATTCCACTATGGGGTATGACCTATGTCCTATGGTTATCTGCGGTCGGGGTTTTTACGCCAACTTTATGGTGATAGATACGCCTAATTTCGACGTAGTCTTGGGCATGGACTTGTTGAGTAATTTTTACGCTACCATCGACTGCCGTCAAAGGAGGTTAGTGTTCGAGATTCCCGACCATCCAATGTTCGTATTCGAGAGCGGGAGTTGATCTTTGTATCCTGCAACTTATAAAGTTGTACCGAGGAAGGAGGAGAAGTTATATACCTTATAGAAGGAGGAAGATATGCCGATGGTGGTTCGAAAGTTCGAAGATGTGTTCGTCGAGGCGTCTGGGTTACCACCAGATTGAGCGATCAAATTCATAATAGACTTGATGCTAGGCACACAACCAATCTTACGAGCATCGTATCGGATTTGGCTGGCAGAATTGAACGAGCTTCGAATGCAAATTGAGGACCACCTTAATAAGGGATTTATTAGACCGAGCACGTCACTTTGGGATGATCCGGTTCTTTTGGTACCTAAGAAGGATGGAACAAAGCGGATGTGCATAGATTATTAGGAACTAAATAAGGTCACTATCAAGAACAAGTATCCCTTACTGAGGATAGACGATCTGTTCGATCCTTTGGAAGGATCTCAAATGTTCTCGAAGCTAGATCTGCGGACGGGTTATCATCAACTCAAAGTCATGACGTCTGACATTCCTAAGACCGATTTCCAGACTAAGTATGAGCACTACAAATTTCTAGTGATGCCTTTTGGAGTGACCAATGCCCCGGCAGTATTCATGAATCTGATGAACTAAGTGTTTTATGAATACCTGGACAAGATTGTCGTCATCTTCATCGATGATATCACTTATGTATTCAAAGGATCGCGAGGAACACGCGGAGCATCTGCCTATCGTGCTTGAAACTTTGCGTCAACATCAACTGTATGCAAAGCTCAGCAAATGCGAGTTTTGGTTGGAGCGAGTGGCTTTCCTGGGACACATTGTGTCGGGCGATGGAATTTCGGTAGATTCGGCAAAAATTACCGCTATACAAAAATGGCTGACACCAGGAACAGTTACGAAGATCAGGAGCTTCTTGGGGCTTGCTGGATATTTTCGTCGGTTTATTAAAAACTTCTCTAGGATCGCAGAACCGATGACTTGTTTGACTCGGAAGAATGTGCCATATGTATGGTCTGAGGCTTGTGAGAAGGCGTTTTCGGAGTTGAAAACTCGTCTAACCACAGTGCCCATTCTTACTATTCCGAAAAGAACTGGAGGTTTCGAAGTTCATTGTGACGCCTTGGGAAAAGAATTGGGATGTGTGGTACACCAACACGGCATGCTAGTAGCGTATGTATCGAGACAGCTGAAGATTCACAAACGCAACTACCCAACC
The DNA here is from genome assembly GCA_030015575.1 of Agapanthus africanus. Lineage (NCBI taxonomy): Eukaryota > Viridiplantae > Streptophyta > Magnoliopsida > Asparagales > Amaryllidaceae > Agapanthus > Agapanthus africanus. The sequence goes on along the minus strand of JASDDO010000008.1, from coordinate 386,861,761 downwards.
CATGATTTGGAGCTCGTTGTGGTTATCTTCACACTCAGAATCTGGAGGCATTATTTATTGGGGGAGAAGGTGGGGATTTATACCGATCATAAGAGTTTGAAGTATATCTTTACTCAGAAGGAACTTAATATGAGGCAAAGGAGGTGGCAGAACTAATAGAGAATTTTGATATAAACCTGCAATATCATCCAGGGAAAGTAAATATGGTCCCTGACACTCTAAGTCACCAGCCGATAGTTTTGAGTCTTGTTACTCACTGGAGGAATCTACAGGACCTCAATGAGTTAGAGACGGAGGTAATCATGCTAGGGGTACCCTCGTTACTTATGAATATGTAAATTTAGTCTATATTGGTAGATCGGATCAAAGAAGCTCAAGCTGGAGATGTAAGATTATAAAAGATTCGAGAGCAGGTAGAAACAAACTTGCGAACTGATTTCATCATTCATGAAGACGGGTCACTAAGATATGGAAGCAGGATTTGTGTGCCTACAGGCAAAATCAGAGAGGAATTGATGAAAGAGATGCACAATTCTCCATACCCTGTTCATCCTGGAGGTACGAAGATGCACAAGAACCTCCGTCAAAACTATTGGTTGCATGGTATGAAGCGGGAGGTAGCAAAGAGTGTATCTAAGTGCCTGATTTTTCAACGGGTGAAGGCTGAACACCACCGAACTGCCGGTCTATTACAACCCTTATCGATACCCAAATAGAAGTGGCAGAACGTCGCTATGGATTTCGTGACTGCAGTCCCTCGTAGTACAAAGGGCAATGATGCAGTATGGGTAATCGTGGACCGGCTTACCAAGGCCGCGCATTTCATTCCTTTTCACGTCAGCCAGTCAACTGAAACCATAGTGAAGAAGTATATGGAGGAGATCGTCCGATTACACGGAGTACTTATATGAATCGTTTCTGATCGAGACACACGTTTCCAATCTCATTTCTGGCAGAGTCTACAGGAGAGTCTTGGCACGAACTTGAGTTTCAGTACAGTCTATCACCCTCAAACCGATGGCCAATCCGAAAGAGTTATTCAGATTCTCGAAGTTATGCTCCGAGCCTGTATGTTGGATTTTAAGGGATCTTGGGATGACCACTTGGACTTGGTAGAGTTCGCGTATAACAACATCTACCAGTCAAGTATCGGTAAGGCGCCTTTCATGGCATTATATAGGAGAAAGTGCATGTCTCCATTGATCTGGGATGACGTTGGAGATCGAGAACTACTAAGATCATAGATGATTGTCGAGACAGTGGGAGTGGTGAGGACCATCAGGGAACATTTACATAAAGCTCGGGATCGACAGAAACACTGGGCATATACAAAAAGGAGGCACCTAGAATTTAAACTAGGTGAACATGTGTTCCTAAAGATCTCACTGAATCACGGAGTGATACGTTTCAGGAAGCATGGAAAACTCAGCCCGCGATTCATCGGCCCTTTCGACATCATTGAACGAGTTGGGGAGATTGCGTATCGCCTAGCCTTATCACCTTTCTTTGGAGGACGTGCACGACATTTTTCATATCTCACAGTTAAGGAGGTGTGTCGGTGATCACAGTCACGTTTTGGATCATTTCGAAATCACAGTAGGGGCTGACCTAATCTACGAACTACAATCGGTCGAGATCCTAGATTAGAAGAAGAGGACATTGAGGGACAAGACAGTCTAGCTGGTTAGAGTTATGTGGAGGAAAAACTCTCCGGGCGAGTCCATGTGAGAGAGAGAGAGGATGAGATGAGGGAATGTTATCCACATCTATTTGTAACTTCTTCTATGTAACTATCCTTTTGCTTACCTCCGAAATTTCGAGGACGAAATTATTTCAAGGATGGTAGATTGTAACAACCGTGTACTCTAGATACATAATAAAAAAATGTTTTCTAATTTTTCTGATGTCAAAACAATTATTTTACTACATCTATTGGTAGAAAACACTTTAAAAACATTTTTCTATAATTAAAATGAATTAATATGAATTTTGGGAATTTTTAAGAATTTAAATGGAATTTTTATTGAAGGGAAAAGTTTTTAAAATGAACAAAGCGTGTTATTTTCGACCAAATTTAGTTGCAAATGGAAGAAAACATCAAAATTTATTTTCCATCTTCTAAATTTTAAAAATATTTTAAACTATTTTAAAATGATTTTTAAAAGCCAAAAACTAATTTTAAAACATTTTTAAATATTAAAAACGAAATTTTATTAATTTTTCGAGCGAGAATGATTCTGGGCCGTCGGATCTGAAAACCAATGGCTCAGATCCTGCTGACGGTTTTTAATAAAGAAAAAGGAAAAAATATAAATAAATATCGGCGCTTTTGATCTGTACCTTGGATCAAAAATCCAACGGCCCAAATCAGCAGTGCCGGCACCAAGCCGGGACCCACGCTAGCTCACGTGCGACGGAACATGGGTCATTGGATCTAGTCGACCGACGGTGTAGATCTGCTCGGCTCGTACGGCCGACTTCTGCAGCGGCTAGTGAAAACATTAGGGATTTTTATGCCATAAATCCCTATAAAGACCCCTGATCTTGTAAAATTCACCGAAAAAAATTCCTTCAACACAAAAATCCAAAAACCTTTTCAGAGCTTTCTTTTTGAGTCTTCTACACTCTAGACCAAGTTCCAGAGGCTAAAATATTCTTGGCATCAATATAAATCTGTTTCGTACAACCAGACACTCATCGACTTTCATTTTTATATCTCATTTCAGGTTTGATTTCTCAACTCTTGACCCTCTTTTATCTTCATTATGATAATATCTATCTGTGAAAAAAATTCCAGTACTTAATTATGAGGTTTTAACTAGATTAACTATTTTACGGTTTATGATGATTAAAAAAACGATATTAAACCCTAATTAAATAATAAATTTTTAGCAGTTATCTTTCACGATAAAATCACGGGGTAATGGACAACCCCTATTTCATGTTTGGACATATGGAACTAAGTCGCCAAGCGACTATTATGACCGGGATAATTTTTAATTGAATAAATATAATTATTCTACGGCATTAAATAAAGGTTATCGATAATCTTTCCTTAATTGCTTAAAATATGAAAAAATCATAGTAAATTTTTGTATATTGATTATTTTTAAATAAAATTGATGGTAAACTTGGAAAACCATATTTTCACTAAAATCGCTATTTCGCAAAAAAGCTATCAACTCCTAACAATTTATATTTTCATTAAAATACCACAAACCTTGGAAAAATAGTATTTTCCTTAAAATACCATAAACTTTTCTAAGTGATATTTTTATTAAAATACCACGAACCTTTATAAATCACAATTTTTATAAAAATACCATGAACTTGGTAGACTAATTAATTTTATTAAAATAACCTGAACTTTTAAAAGCTATGGTTTTTTTTAAAAATTCAATAATAATCCTAAAATCTATATTTTTACTACATACCTTTAAGAAGTTAAACCTTACCAAAAATACCCCTAACTTCAAAAGTAAAGTTTTTAAATTAGTCCATTAATTATAAACTAAGGTTTTCATAAAATACCATGTTTACTTTACAAATTATAATGGAACGAGATATAACCAATGACCGTGGAAGTCCATATCAACCGAGATTTCATCTACTTGAATCCAACTTTTGATATATCACATGACATGACTTACGATACAGTTAGGATTAGAATACGCGAACCTGAGTATGGAATACTATTACAAATGATATAAACAGTCCAATATACGGACGCCTACCAACCCGATATTCGTGCGGAGACTAACAACCCGAGTTCGAACGGAGACCAACCTTACATTAAGGACGGATAATCCAAATTATAGATGACATACTAATGTGGAAATTTATGCCTAGATGATATACACACTAACTCTAATTCGTAAAACCTTTACACTGAATAAATCATGACTGGGTAGTTTGATTAGATAAGGTAGTATACGGACTTGGATTTCCCTATTATTCGATCAGATCCAGAAAAGTGGAACGGTATATTTCACTTTCTCCGAAATCGAAGTCCAGTGCATCTAAGTGCACAAAATGCGTATCACTGCACTACAAGCATATGTGAATTATACTGAGTGCAAAAACCAAATCGTATGCGTATATACGCACAAATCAACTCAAATGTATGAAATCCATATAATCACAAACATGAGAAACCAAGGCACGAAAACTATCTCAAGTGCAACAACTGTGCAAAAATCGTAAATACTCAGTAGGTGCAACCATGGTGCATGAAAACAATATCATGAAACTCAATCATCAAAACCAAATCATGCGAATAGATCGCTCAAAATACCAAAATCAAGTATGGCGGAATAGTCCCGCTCAAGCACATCCTCCAAGAATCTCTGGCCAACTGTCGTGGTCACTCATAGCATGTCTCGTCGATGATCCTGAACTCTGGCCTGCCGGTGTGCGTAACATGACCACTCCTGGGTCCAAGTCTTCTCGTAATTCATCCCAGAAAGATCCTGTCGAGATCTCTCCCAAATCTTGTCTCTGCCGAACAGTCTGGAAGTCATCGTCCCTTACTAGATCTGTTCTCGTTCAGGAACGGCTGCATACTCATCGCGACTCCTTCTGGAAGGTATATCCAAGTACAATGCCTCGGCATGCATATCGTATCTCTGATGTCGGCGGAGTGGAACGTTGTCTCATCAAGATCTCGTACGAACCTCTTACTCCGCTTTCTCTAATGTCGACTGCTTCGGACTTGTCTCGTCGTGGCTGCATGGACTGAGATCCAACGGCTATCCTCATATCTGGAGTCTCCCAAGAAATGCATCTCACCACCTGACATCCGAATGAAGTCGAACCATTTGATCGATTCGTCAAAACCTTATAATCCCCCAAGAGATCAACATCTTGGGTACAGTTTAATAGTATCGAGTACGTACCACAGCATCGATGGTCCAGCCATAGAAGGGCAAACCCAAGCCTCACTAATGGCGCCGCGGAACTGCCGCAAACCCTAAGGTTCAAAGGCTTTCACACGGTCATTAAGTCGAGTTAGGGTTTCATTCTTCTAGAGGGTCCATAGAATTGCATGCAAGCTCTTCCGAATACTTTAAACTTGGAATAATAGGTTTCTGACATTCGATCGTCTCTGTCGACTCTCAACGTCTCCGCGTGAAGTCGTCTCTAGCTAGAATCAATCTATCTGATGACCTCGCATCGGGGTAGGTGAAAGAACCACATGTCCTAGTCATTCATCCTCGGGTGACTAGCGACCTTCTATCATCTCTTAGTACAACTCGTACTGCAATAGCTCCAACATCTGGGGCGATATCTCGTCGTTCGCGGCAATAACTGGCTCACTCGTCTGCACGCTGAACAGTGTCTCAATCATCATGAATAAGCAATACGCCAACGGTCATCAAAATCTGGCTAGCCTCTATCATTGGTTCAATCCTCTGGTGCTGATCTGCACGTCCGAGTAATCTCATACAGCGATCCATCAAACGCTCGTGGCGCGAAAACACAATAAAAAGACACATCTCTGCAATCGTGTGTCGCCGGAATCACGCCCTGGTCAGTCCTCGTTCGTAACGAGCTCGTGCTGACCGCAACTCTAGCCGTAGCTCTCCCTGCCCGTAATCGTGGCAGCAAAACCATAACTGATACCGATGAGGCTAACTCAGGAATGAATATAATACTGAGCAAAGAAATGTACATCATAAGGCTTCATAAGTGGGGTAGCGTATCGTAAGTATGCCGCGGAACATACCCACGGTACGTCACTCTACTTTAGTCACCTATTCCATCAACCAAGGATCATCCTACGCTCCGAAGGTAAAACCTAACGCTTTGATACCAATTTTGTCACGACCCGAAAGTACAGAACATGACCGGCACTTAGACTACGAAACGTCTCGAGGCGTACGTAATCTAAGTAAGCCGAAAACCCAGAAATCAAAACCAAAGAAGCAGTAGAGTGAAGGAAAAACCAACTTAAAGCAAATAGTTTTAATAGCATAAGCCGAATTATGCGTTTTTTTTAAAACATCAAATATTTCCTGAAAATTTCGGCAGAGTCTCCTTTGTAAATACTGGCCCCCAAACGGGATACAACATGAATAGTATACGAAATGAATAAAAAAGCATCCCCAAGCAGGAGCTAGCTCTTCGTCAATCGACGGTCTCAACCACACAAGCAATATTCGCCAAGGGCGAGGATCAAAACTCAAAAGGAAACTCAAAACAGCAAGAAAATCCATAGAAATACAACGCGCGACTCTAAGGTCGAAAGAATAAATATTACTGGTCTCTATCTCTAAAATAAATACATGTTTAGTTGATGGAACTTCTAGATACAACACAATAATAATATACAAGGTATAATGGTGGGGACGATACAAGTAAACCCACCTACTAGCAAGTCACCCGAAAAAAAAAGCAGTGCCAGCAAAGCCGTAATAAAACTTGTACGGCAAAAACCTGCAAGAACTGTGGCACAACGGGGGTGAGTTGCCAACTCGTGAGTAGAAAAACATCTACGAACAGAAATCGCATGAACAACGCAATCCTAGGTCATACGATCATAATATATCCTTAAATATATAACCAGCAGCCTATAACAACGGCTAGGGTAAATATCTAACCCAAGTGTAATCCCATGTGCCCGTGTCAGTGCCTCAGGTAGCAATATATCATATGGATGATGTATGAATGCATGAAACAGAATGCATGTACTGAAGAAAACTGCTTTCATAAATTAGTGAGATTTCTGTATCTTTTTAAAAATGAGGTATCATAAATGAAATCAGCATAAACAGTGCCAAACATCGACACAAAACAAGTATCCAAATCTCTCGATATCTCTGTGTCGCAATCTCTATACCTCAATATCTCAAAATCTCTGTATGTCAATCTCACTATCTAGGGCGTCGTCAGTCCAGACCGGCCCCTACCATCAATCTCAAGACCACGACGGTATCCTCCGGATATCCGACGCGTCGGGTAAAATAACCGGTCGGTAGTCTTTCCCCTTCCAGGCTCATCGTCATCACCACGAGCTTCTTGCCCCGAGGTACCTTACCGGGTCCACCATGTACCCAAAACGGTTCATCTGTCTCCTCGAATCGGGTCTCGAAATCCATCAGCAAACTCATGGTGGACGACTCATACATCATGGGAAAACCGCGTTTTTCATTTAAAAAGAGAGAGAAAAGAAGTTAATAAATGTTTTTGCAGTTTTCCCCCAAATCCAGGAAATCTCATGAAAATCCAAATCCAAATCCTCAATAGAATGTAAACAGTGAATATAGGCATGAAAATCCATGAATGCGGCATAACAGTGAATAATAACATGCATGAAGTAGCAAGTAATAACTACAAGGTCTGATCTAGCATATAAGGCAAGTACACTAATATCATATCTAAATTATTAGCTAACAACCTATGTCAATAAGATAGTATTTTCTAAAGTGTTCGTGACATGGTAATTACCGATGAAGATGTGTGTGAGCCGGCAAGTAAGTGTACGTGGTACATACACGTCATCGGTAATGGTGCTGGTGTCCTAACAACATGATATCAACAATAGAATATGAATCATAATGTAAGCAGGCGATGCGGAGCGAACAACAATAATGAGCGGGAGCTAAATACTAAACACAACGACAACTAATATGGGCTAACAATTACACTAAACTATAGGGCTGAGCTATCAAGCTAAACTAAAGGTAAGGAAACCGCCTAACATCTGAGTCGATACATATATATATATATATATATATATATATATATATATATATATATATTAGTCGGTGATCCCGTCTCGATAAAATCACATCCGATACCATATCTATAATCAAATATTCCCAAGTCAAGAGTGCGGATCAAACATCAATATATAGCTCGTACGTAAATCCGTCGTACGGCATCCCCAAATCTGGGTACGGTCAATATCACATTCATCACATTATTCGGCTGGTATCCTATTTATCAAAGATCATAATCTGGGTACTGATCTATGCCTAGTACAATACTAATATCATCAATATAATCATGATCTGACTACTGATGGACAGTCTCGTACAAACCGATATCATCAGCACATATCATCATGAAGGAGTATACATCGTCCAATACGGCCTATTATCAACATCCTAGCATATCATATCTCATATCACGATCACATGTCGACCATTTTATTTATATCACTATTCACATGGTATCATCGTCCAAAGATCCGCTATAACATCATGACGTATCTCAAATACAAATTCCGCCAAATCACCGATCTCACGGTCTCAAATCAAATCTCATCGACTCACCTCAGATCCCAAATACTGTACTCAAATCCAGTATGTGAACACATAGTCCCATACCCATGTGAACACATAAATATATAAATTCCCATCTAAGCACATATGAAAGAAGAATGTATGCAAGTATGGCTGTGTGTATGTATGTGTGGTGCAACCACTACTCTAGGGTTTCGCAACACTACACTAATCCAATCACACCAAATATCCATCTTTATCATAAAAAACATCACACAATATATAATCAATATATGTGTGTATACGTATTCGTATACATCACCACGAACTGCGGGGGTGCTATACGCCATCCACCCGACTTCTCCCCGTAGATATAAATCTACTCACCTGGTCCTCGCTCGCCGGTGCCGACGTCGCCACGCGCTTGCTTGTCGTCTCGAAGTCCACATGCGGTACCTACATATCATAACGCACTGTATCGCATTAAAATCCGACTCATGACCAAAACGACACACGAATCCCACATAGGTCAAGACCTATGGTTGCTTTCACAAATCAACCCAAAAACCCTCGACGTCGGCGTACAAACGCCAAACCATCGAGAAGAACCCAAACACACCCATTTACACATTCACAATCACTAATTATAATATGAAATAAGTTGCAATTCACAAAAACCTCAAACTCACTTTAAAGGCTATTTTTCCGAAAATCTAGCAAGCAAAATTAACCGTTTTATTACAAAACTTGATATTTAAACAAATCTAGCGGCCACAATATCCACTAAACATTATAAATAAGTCATACAAACCCTAATTAGATTTTTATACCTCACAACCCTTTGATCCAACTTGAAATCTAGCCCTCCAAATTGAAATCTTTGCGCCAAGATCCATGCTAAAGGAGATAAGGGAAAATAGGTAGGGCTTTGATTTGAATTTTAGGTTTGATTTTTGATGGAAATTGGTGAATTTTTGATGGAAAATGAGAGGAGAAGATGGAAGGAGGGGCTGCTGTTGGAGGCTGGAAATTTTCGGCCAGAAATTGAGGGGAGTGAGGAGAGAGAGGGAGGGGTTGAAAGTGGGGAGAAAGGACAAAGTCCACACCTCTTTGACTTTCTTTCATTTTCTTTTCTTTTCATTGTTTAAGTAATGAAAAATGAGGTGATTGGAGAGAGAGAGGGAGAGGGCTGTCAAAGGGGGGCCGACCACTTAGGGAGAGGATGAGAGGGTGAGGTGTGGGTGTCTGGGTTAGGAAAAAAGATAAATGTATTACCCCAATTCCCGTTAACACAAATTTCACTATTTAAGCCCTTTTTCTTCGACATTTTCTAAACCGTTTTGGCAAACCATTTCATTTCAAAAACAATATTTTACATGTCAGTTTAGTGTGTCATGGATTATAAAATTTGTATCAACACATTCCAATTTGTAATTTTCCCTAATTAAATGTATTAGTGACGGCTTAAAATAATATTAAAATAATTAATTTCGGAAATTTTTTCAGAAAATTAGAAATTTTACCAGTGGCTCAATAAACACCAAATACTAGTAATTATATAGCTAGAATATGTTTATTTAATTTTATAATAAAGATATTTGTATTTTGACTTTTTACAGAAAACCCCTTTATTTTATCGATTATTCCGAAATTTCACCGAAACGATTTACAAAATGTTACAAGTGGGAGACCATCTCGAGGAGTCGAGACCGGGTCTCCTAACCCTAGAATTGGCAGTGTTGCTTGCCTCTCTCGTAGGGGTCTAGGGATGTGGATTTGGCTATTCATCGCGACCGTAGAATCCGCGTTTTATACAGGCTCGCATAAAACACGGAAATCCTAGTATATCCAATATTTCATATGTTATCTTCTGCTGCAATATTCTGTGATGAGATCATATTACTGTCTGAGACGAATGTTTATATTATATATATGAGATATATGTTATATTGCTGATTTCGTTTCAAATGTGATGCTTGTGAAGCATAATAAAATGGGACTTCATTAATGAGATTAATGAAACTAAAAGAAACCTAAAGATGTTGTAGAAACTTGTTTAAGGTAGCTCTAGTTCTTGCTTTGCATAGCGGTATTCCTTGTAGAATATCCAGCACTTTATTCGATAAAAAAAGAGCCAAGATCCCTTCACCGGGAGTGACCTCTTTAGCAAAACTAGCAGATGCTACAAACACGGTTTGTCTTTTGATTGTTTCTATAGTTTTTGCTTTGCATAGTGGTATTTGTGAAATATCCTGCACCTTATTCGATAAGGAAAGAGCCGACGATCCCTTCACCGGGAGTGACCTCTTTATCAAAACTAGAAAAGTCCTCAAAAACATTCCATTTAAAATCACTCGATTCTACAACGATATCAAGTTCATTACGCAAAGGATTTTCTTCAAAACCTGTCGTAGCCCTCCGTCATTTCAGATAAGTACTACTTAGTATTCGTGCTGCGTTTGTTGACCTTAGCCAAGGCGTAGTGTGCGGTACCTATTTATGCTTATCTGCAAAAGCATATGATACGATTGAGTTAGGGTAGTCATGTGACTTTGTTGACCTTGTCAAGGGTCATGCGGGTGGGTTTAATTCAATCGGGAAATGACGGGTTGAACTTGACTTGCGGTCTATGGTTTGTTGACCATGTCAAGGTCATAGATCGTTCGGGGCAAAATATTATCGGGAATTTCAAGTGTTGAAATTTGCTATGAGATTGCATACCTTCTATGAGATGGTTGGATCTCGATACCCGCTGCGAGTAAGAGTTACTCCTGGGAGAGTTTTACACATTATAATTGTAAGTCCATGCTACCTCTCCCGGTACTTTCGGGCATGCGGAATTTGATAAAAAATGATTTTCTTAGAGGTGGTAACATGGACTTAAAACCCGGATCTTTGTTAAACATCTAACTAACAACCTAACTACGAGTTGCTAACTACTCGGTTAGGGGGTTATACCTTTCTATTTCTCGAACTCCTTCGTCTTCAAGCTTTGATGGTCGTCCGGATCGCCTTCACTCCGTCGTCTCCTTGCGCCGAAGATAGATCCACCTCGAAAGCTTCTACCTTTGGCTTCTTCTTCGGTCTTTGAAGAAACTAGTTCACTTGGTTTGCTAAACCTTGTGAACTAGAGTGAGTAGAGAAGAGTTTGTATGGGATTTTATCTATGGTTCTTGATTCTCAACTCATGAGACAAGTGAACCATAGACTAAGAGAGGGAGAGCAAGAGGAGAAGATGAGAGCTCAAGAACAAGAGAGAGAATGAGCATGAAAGAATGAGAGAAGACTTTTCTCATTTGGCTCTCATAATCCAAAACAATCATAACACATCATATCAATCAAGTATTATGTGATGGTTTAAGCAACCATAGCCATATCATTTCATGCACTCATTTTGCACAAAAGAGCAAGCAAGCAAAAGTCTTTGCCATGAAATGATAGCTATAGTTATCATGATGGTCAACTAGTCAAGCCTAGTCAACCGGTCAACAAAGTCAACAAGTCAACAAAAGTCAACAAGTCAACAAAGTCAACAGTCAACAACCATGTCACCATAATACCTAATTAATATAATTGTTAATCATATATCATATTCTCATTAGGGTTGAGCAAAAAGTCAATAGTCAACTGTCAACGGTCAACAACCCTAATGAGAATCCTCCGCCTCTGTCTCTCCGTCAACTGTGCATACACACCCGCATCCGCGTTCCGAGGAACACGAATACAAACTGGATAAATCCAATCCCAATACATACACTAGGATCTGGCTTAAACCAAAGCCCGCTAGTGTTTACTGTCCGGACACTGTACGTGCACAAGTGCACGGATGTGACCGAACCCTGTCGCAAAACCATGCGACCTGCCGCAAAACCATGCGACCTGCCGCAAAACCATGCGACCTCTACTCTTTTGCCTAAAGGCGAATAGCTTTCTGTGTGGGACTCTAAAGACTCGACACTACGCTGGCAGTGGGTTTAACCACAGACCGCAAGCGGCACTAGCTGTGCGTAACGGTCCCCAGGTAGAAGCCGACAAGAAAACTGACGAGGTGAAACCCATCTGAACTCCTACTGAGCCTGAATGTGATAATCTCCGTACAGTCCGGTCTGTTCGTCTGATACATCGCATGGCGGGCCTAGGGGGGCGGTAAACGTCAGTCCCCTAATAGCGGTACAAGTCGTGTCGGAGTGAAGCCCAAAACACCCTGAGATAACACTGGAAGCCTACCAGTATATCTCGATTGCCCTGGCCAGGGACTACTCGTGTAATGGCTCTCCTAGACACAGCGCGATGTCAACCCCCAATACCGGGAGAGACGAATCTTGTCTAACCGTCACTGCCTCCAAGTGCTTCGGGACTGCACCCAACTACCACCTGTTTGCACGACTCCTTTGAGCCGTGGTAGGGTAGTAATCAAAGTACAGTGGGAACACACTCGAGGCGAAGTGACAGTGTCAAGTCAGCGGACTAAGCTGTACTCATGTCACCTGGGAACTGATAACTGACGATAGGTATAATACCAACCGGTCAGTTCCCGATGAGTCATATCCAGTGTACTCGTAACCCAACGAGCACCCGCATACTATCTCCAGTACGACGTACTGACGGCTGTGGGACAGACCGTCTCCCACTCTGGGATGAGAAGCGCATGCGCTAGTCTACTCCGGAGTATCGATGCCCTGTCTCGATAGTCCTGCGACTAGGGACCTGCATAAGTATGTGCTTATAGATTACCCAGCCCCCACTAGTGTGACTGCCATCACAACGCTGGTAATCAAGCAAAGATCCTAAGGGCTCCACTAATGTGTATAGGTGATATACTAAAATAAACACAAGTACACATTGAAGTAGAAACAAACCAAGTAGCATACTACTATTTTGAGCAAGATTGTATATACAAGGTGAATATCCCAAGCTTCCATTAAGTAATATACAAACTAGTATGATACAGTAATGGCCTCTAGGGCATATACACTAACAATAATTAGCCGATCAAGTAGGTGTCTAGAAAGGTGTCAACGGGGTTATGCCTCTGGGAAAACGAGGTTTACTTTAATTAGGTCCGTGCGAAAGCACGGGGAACCTCCCTCAAAGTACCGGCACCGGCATGGCTGAAAGATTGGCGAACTTGTAGAGTGTAATTAATCCCGGCTAGTCTTTCCTTTTATAGTTTGGAGGAAGATTTGACTAAAACAATGGGAGTCATCCTGATTAGATAAATTGATAACCAATCTAATCTTGCAAGAGCATACGCTGAATGTTTTCTTCTATCTCTCTCCAGGTAGCGACCATGTCACGCCTTAATCAAGATAATAATACAGATGTATTGACCGAACCCGCTTGTTATACTGCGCTAAGGAACGTTGGTCCCGCTCCAACTTATAATTGTTATAAGACAGAGCAGGAAATAGGGGATTACAAGAATTCCCATGCCGCCCAAACGAAGAAAGTGCATGCTGATGCATCTTCTTCGGGTATGTTCATTACCGAGAACTGTTTCTCAGTATCCTTTACGTCCTGGGTATGAGATACCGGATCAGGATCCCGCAAATGTAATTTGTTACATGGGCTACAGATAGGTACAGAACTGAGAACGGATGATAAGTTTCAAGAGTTGGAAATGATGCAAGTGTTGCAGCCAAGTCTGTTGGCAGTTATCACCCTTTATTACCAGAATACATTGATTCTGAACGAATGTTATTAGATACCGAACCTGATATACAACATCATATCAATCTCTTTATTAGTAAAGAAGGATATAATTTTGTATTGATGGATAATGTTTTGATCATTTCCTATATCAAGAGTTGATCGGTTCAGGCACGTTATCTAAAAGCATAGACGTTCTAAATCAAACCACAATTCTTAATGTACAGAACACACATAAGAGGAAGAGTTCAGAAAAGAACGAATCCTTCTTGAGACATTGTAGACTAGGTCATATCAATGCGACCCGACTGGCTGAAGTTACATAAAGATGCATATTTAAATTAGTTTAGATTTACATCTTGTAAAACTTGCCAGTCATGTCACAAAGATAAAATGACCACAGCTCCGTTAATTGGAAACAGAGAAAGAGTTAGTGAACTCTTGGGATTGATACATGCTGATGTATGAAGGTCCCCTGTCTACACATGCCAAGACCGGTTCTTTGTACTTCATTACATTCACTGATGATCTCTCAAGATTCAGACATATGTTCCTGTTGAAACACAAGTCCGAAACTTTTGAGATAATCACAAAATATAAATTAGAAGTAGAGAACCAAAAATGGGTATAAGTATTATGTCCTTTGATGAGATCAAGGAGGAGAATACTTGAGCACGGAATTCGTGGACTATTCTAAAGGAGAATGAGATTCTCTCTCAGCATTACTCCTCCGTATACACCACAGCACGTCGGTGTATCGGGGCGGAGCAATCGCACCCTATATGATATGGTGTGCTCTATGATGAGTACTACTGAGTAGCCTATTTTCTTTTGGGGTTATGCACTTGAGAAGTTGCATACCTATTGAATAGGGTTCCAACCAAATCAGATGCCTACCACTCCATATGTGATATGGTATGGGGAGAGCCCATCTCTTAAGAATGTTAAGATTTGGGGTTGTCCAGCCTATGTCAAAAGCAAAATCCGGACAAGCTCGAGGCAATGACAGTTCTGTTGTAGTTTGTTGGATATCCCAAGCATTCGCAAGGGAATATCTTCTACCACACCGAGGAACAAAAGATGTTTTATTTCTCGGCATACCACTTCTTGAGAAAAAAGGAATTTCTTGTGAAGAAATTAGTGGTCATGAGGTAGAATTGAAAAGGAGTTCCAACTATACAAACTACGGCTGATGATTTGGTAAAACCCGGAGGATTCAATAGTTTCCAGCGAACTTCAGCCTCTCCGCCGATCTGGTAGGGTTCCTCATCCACCTAAGAGATACTTCGGTTTCTCTATGACAGTGGGAGAGAGGATTGCATCATGAGATGAGATGATGACCCAACTAGTTTCGAACAAGCCATCAGGAATGGGGACTCTGTGAGAATGGCTGGATGCTTAGCGATCTGAGATGGAATCCTTATACACCAACAAAGTATAGACTTTGGTTACTTTATCTGAAGGGTTAAATCCCCATTAGGAGCAAGTATATCTTGAGAAGATTACTTGGTGTACATGGAAAAGTTAAGACTTTCAAAGCTATGTTTAAGTCCATCCAGATCCTACTTTCCACGGCTACATACCATGACTACGATATCTGGCGGTTGGGTGTCATGGCTGCTTTTCTAAATGATGATTTGGAAGAGAGCGTCTATAAGTACACAGCCAGAGGGCTTCGTAGACAGTGGGAGCAGCGGAAACGTGAGCATGATGTTTTATAGGATAAATCAGGCATCGCGGAGTTGGAACGTCTGTTTTGATGTAGTAGTCAAAGAGTTTGACTTCATCAAAATGGAAGATGAACCTTGTATATACAAAAAGGTAGTAGAGCGTATGGTGGTGATCCTCGTAGAGTACGTGGATGACATACTCTTGATAGGGAAGGAATTTCCTATGCTACGCTCGGTCAATCTCCTATTATCACAAAGATTCTCCATATAGGATCAAGGTGATACCTCCTAAATCCTAAGTTTTGGATCTATGAGATAAATCTAATTGAATGTTATGATTCTCACTAGTTGTAGTGAAATGGTATCAATCGATCCTAGGGAGAATCACTGAAAAGGTTCTAGGGTGATAAGGACGACTGAATGTCAGTCGCAGGCATTGTCTTTACCCTCAGTGGAGGGACGGTATGTTGGAAGAGTTCCAAGATAGATACCGTGACATACTAGACGATTAAAGGCAAGATACATCGTTACCAAGGATGATACCAAAGAATCAGTCTGGATATATTTTAGTTCATGAGATGAACTTCGTTCCTGCCATTGTGTGACAATGGAGTTGTGGCTTATGCCTAGGAACCCCCGTCCCATCAGAGATCCAGACATATTCTTAGGCAGTATCACCTGATCATGGAGATGGTTGATCTCCGAGTAGATCGAGGTTAGGAGAGTAGACACAGAGGACAACAGCGCGGATCCACTCACAAAGGCCTATTTCCTAGTAGAGACTTTTATGGGATGGTTGAGTATGAGATACTTCAACCACAGCTGATTATTGGGTATGCGATACCACAACATATGGCCCTAGTGCAAGTGGGAGATTGTTAGTTATATGTATGCCCTATAGGCCATTACTGTACATACGATGTATATTGTAGTGGATGCTTGGACATATATAGGAATGACTTTCTTACTCGATATGATAGTATGCTATCTGGTTACCCTTTATCTTAACGTATACTCTGATTGTCTCTATGTCACATATTGATAAAGCCCTTAGGATGAGTACTTGACTACCAGGACTATGATGCAGATCATACTAGTGGGGACAGTGTAGTCGCCAAGTACATCCTTCAAATGTTCCTAGTCGTAGGAGTGCCGAGACAGGGCATCGATATTCCATAGTAGAATAGCGTATGCGCTTCTTGAACCATATGATGGGCGATGGATGATCCCATATCCATTGGTGTTTGACATCAGAGATGGTGTACGGGTGCTCAGTGGAGACTGGGTACACTGGACGGACTCGCCGAGAACTCCCAGATGGTATTATACCTCACGTCAGATGGCAGTTCTCTAGTGACACTGGTACAGGTTAGTCTGTAGACCCGAGATCGTCATAGAGTCTTGTGTGATTCCCACTGTGCTTTGATTTCCATCATACCACGTCTAAAAGGGCGTGCAAAAAGGTGGCTTTTGGGTACAGTCCCGAATCACATGGAGGCAATGAGCGATGGGAGGGGTTTCGTCTCTCCCGGTATAGGGAGTTGATGTTGCGCTGTGTTCGATTGGCTATAACTGGAAATACCTGGCCTGGGTTGCTGAGATTTACTGGTAAGTGTTATCAGTAGTTTCTCGAACTGTTATAGACCTCATATCGACACGACTTATCATGCTACTGGGGTCTGACGTTTACCACCCCTAGGCGAGATATGCGACATATCAGACGAAAAGACCGGACTGTACGTGAGAGTTACTTGTTGGATTCACGGGAGAATGTACAGGCTTGCTTGTTGATCTTCTGATTGCTCAATACCTGGGTGGCTGTTACGTTTAGCTGACCGCTTGCAGCTTGTGGGTGTTTGATATGATCATCATCTACTGCCGGCGTATTGACGATTCTTTAGAGTTCTACACAGAGGTTTCCTGGCTCAGGCAAAACGGAGTAGGAGCACATATGTGATATGTGCGGGACCGAGAATAATACGTGTATGCGATACCGTATTAGATTCTCGCGATATGAGATATCGGCCGGGTATATGTGATATAACCGGGTCATCGGATCAAGTGTTGATTCGATGAACTGATACAAATTATATTAGTCGGTTATTTGTGAAATAGCCGGATTATCGGATTAAGTGTTGATTCGATAATTTAATGTAAAATTATATATTTGATATATTAAATTACATTAACTAATATAAGCTCACTTAAAGATTCTTTTTCTCACTCGGGTAATACATTGATATATATACGATATATGTTAATTGTATTATTTTATTTTGTTACAATAAATATTGTATATGTGATATATAATATTGTAACATGTTATGGTTATAAATGCAACATGATTTGTGGAGTTTAAATATGGTTAGGGTTTGGATTAGGGTTAAGCTTTAATGAAGCTTTCAAGAAGCTTCTTGAAGCTTTGACTTTGATCTTGATATTTTGTGATATTTTGCAAAGATATTTCTTTAACCCAACCCAACCCTTTAACCATAGTTAAATCTCTACAAGGGTTAAGTCTTCTAACTTAACCCATGGTCGTAATTCTAACCACACACTTGATTCATTATTCATCACAAAAGGAATTGATCATTCTTCTTTTTCTTCCTTGAGCTCTTAAAAAGCTTTCTAGGTTTTTCTTTTGTGATGGATTAGTGTGAGATTATGAAAACAAAAGAGAGCTAAACTCCTACTTCATCATCCTCATCTATTCTAGCCACTTAGATTAGGGTGTTCTCTTCTCTAATACTTGATTAGAGAAGTGAGAGCTTGAGTTAAAGAAACTTCAAGGTAGATCATCTTCGAAAAGGAAGACTTCAAGCAAGCATGGATCGTTCGGCTTGTGGAGCCTCTCTTGAGTCCGGAATATCATGGATCGCGGCGAAAGGACTACTACACGGAGCTTATGAAGCGAAGGAGCGGACTACAAAGGTTGTAATCCCTCTCTCTTAGTTGTAAAGATGTTTACTTTCATATTTAACCCTAATTATCTAGCAAAGATCCTCGCTTTGGGTTGTTCGGCACGTCTAAATTTTAAATCGGGCATGGTTGATACCTTATAGACCCTTGTGACAGTGCCTAGTAACCCTAAACTGCTGATCTGGGCCGTTGGATCTTTGATCCAACGGTCTAGATTAAAGGCGTCGATATTTATTTATATTTTTTTCTTTTTCTTTATTAAAAACTGTCGGCAGGATCTGAGCCGTTAGTTTTCAGATCCGACGGCCTAGATTCATTCCCGCTCGAAAAATTAATAAAATTTCATTTTTAATATTTAAAAATGTTTTAAAATTAGTTTTTGGCTTTTAAAAATAGTTAAAAATATTTTGAAAATTTTAGAAAATTATAGAAAATATATTTTGATGTTTTATTCCATTTTCAACCAAATTTGGTCCAAATTAAGTCCCTTTGTCAGTTTTAAAAACTTTTCCCTTTAATAAAAATTCCATTTAAAAAATTCCCAAAAATTCCTAAAAATCATATTAATTTATTTTAATTATAGAATAATGTTTTTAAAGTGTTTTCTACCAATAGATGCAGTAAAATAATTGTTTTGACATCAGAAAAATTAGAAAACGTTTTTTATTATGTATCTAGAGTATACGGTCGTTACACATACTCACACATATAGAATGAGGGATGCATATGTATCCAATACATATACCCAATATGTATCACATACACGATGAGTCATCAATATCTTACATAGGAGAGAGTGTGTTTATCAAATACACAATACTAGAAACAATATAAAATACGGTTAGCAAGTCCACACTTGACTTGATATTCCGGCTTGTAAATAAACCGGCTAGTATTCAAGTCTTCCGATTAAATAACGTATATCCAATATATGTATTTAATCTAACTCATGCACATATCCCTATATGCACGCCACATCGCATTTTACCCAGATAGGCACTTTCATTGCGGGACTCTAAAGACCTGTCAATACGCTAGCAGTTGGTTATATAGGATCGTATTCAATTAAATCTGAAACACTTTTAGATTCAACATCCTCATGGATTAACCCACAAGCTCATCAGCGATACTAGCTGCACGTAACAGCTACCCAGGTATGATCAAGATAAAACCAGGTCGACGAGCAAACTCATCCGGACCCGATAAATTCTATCAGTGACAATCAGCGTACAGTCCGGTCTCTTCGTTTGAGAGTGTCGCATATTGGGTTTGGGGGTGGAATCTTTCAGACCCTTAATAACCCGATAAGTCATGCTGACAGTGGACTCATAACCATTAAAGATACAATAGATAACACTTATCAGTTTGTCTCACTTACTGTGGCCACAGACTTCTGGGTATAGTCATGTCTCGCACTGCGCGACATCGACTCCCTATACCGAAAGAGACGAATTCTCTCGACCGCTCACTGCCTCCATGTGATTCAGGAATGTACCCAACTAAAAGCTGTTTGCATGACTCTTTAAAGTTGTGGTAGGGTAGTAATCAAAGTATAGTGGGAACACACACAAGAAACTATAGCGATCTCAGGTAATGAGACTACCCTGTACTCATGTCATCAGAGAGTTGCTATCTAACATTGGAATAATACCATCTAGGAGTTTTCGGTGAGTCTGTCTAGTGTAACTCATTCTCTAATGAGCATATGTATATAATATTTAGCATCAAACGACAATGGCTATGAGATCAACCATCGCCCGGTCGGGGTCAAGAAACGTATACACTAGTCTACTCTGGAATATCGATACCCTGTCTCGATACTCCTACGACTAGGGATATTTAAGAATGTGCTTATGAAATGTCAGGCCCCAATAATATGAACCCTATCATAGTCCTAGTAGTAAAGCAAAGATCTTATGGGCTTTATCATTATGTATTGGCGATACGTGATAACGAGTAAAACCTATACACATGAAAGATAAAAACAATCCAGATAGTATACTATCATCTTAAGCAAGACCGTTCTCCATATTGGTCCTCCTTGAATTCAGTAATTGAATTCCTGCAATTACGATAATTGCCTTGAGGGAACCTATATCCAACAAACGGGGAAAATT
Organism: Agapanthus africanus; assembly: GCA_030015575.1. NCBI lineage: Eukaryota > Viridiplantae > Streptophyta > Magnoliopsida > Asparagales > Amaryllidaceae > Agapanthus > Agapanthus africanus. Next base: position 386,841,181 of record JASDDO010000008.1, on the reverse strand, counting down.
ATCTCGTTGTAATCTACTCTCTCCTTCAGACTGTAGCCTATAACAACTAGAAGAGCCTTGAATCTTGTTCTTTATTCACCTAAGATTCCAGACTTTTTATTAAAGTTCCACTTGTATCCTACAATTTTTCTTCCTTCTGGCGGATTAACAAGCTCCCATGTCTGATTCTTGTGAAGAGATTCCATCTCTTCTCCAATTGCAGCAATCCACTGAATAGACTCGGCACCGAAAATAGCCTCTCTATAACTAGAGGGATCAGGAGACTCCAACTCTTCCGCTGCATTAAGTGCATACACTACCAAATCCTTATAACTATACATCTGAAGCGGACGGATCCGCCTCCGCAGAAGATCAGTGATAATACTGTATGTTTGGTGTTGAGATTGCTGCTATGTACCTGGCTCGGATATATTCTCCTGATTAGGGGTGTTCACCGAGTCGGGTTAGACCTGTTACCCTCCCAAACCCGTCCTATTTTGACGGGTAAAATGGTCGTGCAAAATCTACCCGAAATTGACGGGTTCAAAATCCGAACGCGCCTGCATTTTAATAGGGCGGGTGTTAAAATTTTTATAGCCAACCCGGACCCGCACACGCACCCGCACCCACCCGCAACCCTTATCAGCCCGCAACCGATCTGAATCTGCTCGCTTCATTAACATTTGAGCCGTTGATAGGATTAATTTTAGCTAATATTATACCCTAAACGTAAATAAATTATTTAAACTCTATTCTCACATCTCGTATCTAAAATTTAATTGAGCCGCATCCCTTTTTAATCTTCTCTCTTCTCATCTCTTTCTATCTTCTTAAATTACCAAATCTTGTTAGTTCTCGGTCATAGGATTTAGTGGAGAAAGCTACGATTTCAATTTCTAAAATCAATAGATTATAGAAAACTATGATTTCACGATTAAAAGGAGAGAGAAAATTAGGGTTTTATGGTTTATTGCTTTATTTCATATAAATTATACATTAAATTTAGTATATTAAACCCATTATTATTAGAAACCGCGTTTAACTCGCCCGAATTAATTAAAACCAAACCCGAGCTCGAAACCTGCCCGAACCCGTTGGGTTCGGGTTTGTCTACTCATTACAATGGGCGGGTTTAAAGTGGCTAGAAAACCCGCCCGACATAGAGGGTCTGGGTTCATTTATGGTCAAAAATCCGTCCAACCCGATCCGTGCACACTCCTACTCCTGATCATACTGAAATGGAGTTATTTCAAACCCACATGTTTACTGGCATCCTTTCTTTATCTGCAGAAACATCAATCTCCTTTCTCGGACGAAGAATAGAATTTTCTTTAAAAGTCACTTCTCTACTATGTATATCTTTCAAATTAGAAGTCCAAATTCTGTAACCCTTGACCCCAATACCATACCCAAAAAATTACCCTTCTTTGCCCTAGGCTCCTACTTTCCCTTACTAACATGATAATAATCAGCGAAACAAAATAATCTAAGGGTAGAATAATCAGCAGGTTTTCCGAACCATACCTCCATAGGGGTCTTGCAATAAATGACCGTTGAGGGAGAGGGATTCACCAGGCAACGCGCCGTAGTAATAGTCTCAGCACAGAAATCCTTAGATAAGCCAGCTTTAGAAAGTATGCACTGTGCTCTTCATACGTTCTGCGACACCATTCTGTAGTGAAGTCTCTCTAACTGTACCGTGCCTTGCGATGCCCTCATCTTTACAGAACTCATTAAACTGATTTGAACAGAACTTCATGCCATTATCAGTATGAAGATGCTTAATCCTCCTCTCAGTTTGGTTCTTAACTAGAACCTTCCACAACTTGAAGGCCTTATAAATATCGCTTTTATTCTTTAGTATAATGGCCCAAACCATTCTGGAGATAAGGAATACCGAGAACCGCATTTTGATAAAACACAAGAAGGTCCCCAAACATCAACATGGATATAATCGAGCGTCTCCTTCATCCTAAGCACTGCCTTGTCGAACTGCTTGCCGGAAATACAATGCTTATAGAAGTCAATTGTCGCTGTCTTGTGGCCTCCAAGCAAGCCTTGTTTACCGAGAACCGCTAAACCCCTCTCGCTCATGTGTCCAAGTCATATATGCCACAACTTGGTCTTCTCTGCCTCTGATTCTTCTGTATACGAGACAACTGCAGAACCTGTCACCGTCTTTCCTTGCAGAATATATAAGGTTATCTCCTTTACTCTTTTCATCACCACCAAAGCACATTTCGAGACCCGAAGAACTCCACCTTCAATCACACATCGGTAACGTTTGGAGTCCATAATGCCCAAGAAAATCAAATTATTTTTCAGATATGGAACATATCTAACATCAGACAAAGTCCTCATCACACCATCATGCATACGAATCCGAATAAAGGCAATACCACCAGCTTTGCAGGACACGTTATTGTCCATCAAGACATTACCGCCATTGAACCTATCATATATTGAAAACCAGTCCTGATTGGGACACATATGATAAGAACAACCGAAATCTAGCACCTATTCTTTCATTAGCCGAACATGATCAGTAACAGATAGAACTTGTTCGGCTTCACCAGAGAACTCATCTTTTGATACACCGGCAACTGAAAAATTGTTTGCCTTCTTTTCCATCTCTTCCTTTTTTGGACATGAATACTGCATATGTCCCTTCTTTTGTAGTAATGACAACTAATATTCCCATCACGAGTCCTTGATTTAGATCTGCCTCTCCACTTTTGTTTGTTTTTGTCCCTATATGAAAGTCCCTTTTATTAGAACGCTCTCTTTGATCGGAACCATTCGCCATAAATCCATTCTCCTGACTATCATCATTGCTTCATGATACCTTATACCGAAGTTCATGAGAGTGAAGCGCTGATATGACATCTTTTAGAGATATGGTGTCCTTACCAACAATAAAAGAATTTATGAAATTCTTGAAGACGGTGGTAAGAAGCATAACAGAATTAGGGCAGAATCTTCATCCTTTACTTTAACATCCACATACTTCAAATCCATGAGAATCGTATTCAGCAGATCATGATGTTCTTTTAGAGGCGTATTTTCTTTCATATGGAGAGAAAATAATCATTGCTTTAGATACAACTTGTTCGTGAGGGGTTTCGTCATGTACAAATTCTCCAATTTGCCAGAAACCTAACGCGGTCTCCTCGTTTGCAACTTCGCATAAGACTTCATCTTCTAAATATAGTTGAACCTTCGCATGTGCCTTCTCCTCCATCTTTTTATAGTCATCATCAGTCATCGACGTTGGAATCGTTCCAAAAAGTGACGTCCACAGTGTAAGTCGATGTCGCGCACCCCGCGTGTCCGTGGGGAGGCGGAATATGCAAAAACGATTTTTCAAAGCTCGCAACACCGACTTGAACTCTAGGATCAATACTAAACCCTAATTAGATAACTTGCAATGAGGTTTAACTACTATAATACAAAGTTATACCTCACGATACATGTCCTTCGGGTCTTCTCCGCTGTCCTCCACTCGTCATCGGCTCCAAGGATCGAAAACGGATCGGGCAACCTCAACGGCCTCCTCGAGTCAAAAACGATCCACCCGAGAGTCTATAGTCCGAGCTCCTATCTAGAATCTGAGATAAATATGGCTTCTAGTTCGTTAAACTAGAAGTCCTAGATGGTGTAGAGAGTGAAGATGAGTTACATTGTCTCTTGGAACCCTAGGTTTCTAAACTCATGAGACATTTAGGGTTTAGAGGAAGAAGAAGATGGCTTGAAGAAAAGCTAGTAAAGAATGAACTCCAGAAGGAATGGCTCTCTAGTTTGTGATAATAATACACTCTCCAAAATATCTAGTATGCTTGATAAAATATCTAGTGTGCAATGATCACACTTAGTGATTCATGGCATGAGTCATGCCATGAGTCACCAAGAGCCATGTCCCACCTTTTTCCACCTCCACCTCATTTCCTCCACCCGATTTAGGTTTTTAATCTTTAATCCAAAAAGAAAAGAAACCCTAATGAGTCATCTCCTTCTAGAAGCTTTCCCGTAAGAATTACGAGAGCACCCCTCATTCGTATATACATACCCGCATCTGCATTCCGAAGAATACGAACACAAAGAGACGAAAATAATCCATAAATATAATACTAGGATCCGGCTTAAACAAAAACCCACTAGTATTATCCACCCGATCATCATACGCGCACAAGTGCACGTACGTAATCTAAGCCCCGCCGTAAAACCATACGGCCTCTACACTTTTTTCCCGGTGCAGGGAAACCCTCTGTGTGAGACTCTAAAGACTCGACACTACGTTGGCAGTGGGATTAACCATAAGCCGCAAGCGGTACTAGCTGTTGTTCATATCAGAATTTTGCATTATTATATTCCCCATTCTTAATCGTATTGCAAATAAATAGGTGCTTTTGATCCATGTCTGCTAAATAGTTGCAGGTTACGGGTTCTCGAAACAATACAGTGAAAATGGTGAAAAAACGCTACAAAAGTGAGACTACGACCAACAAATAGAAGAATCTTTATGATGCCGCCTACAGCTTAAGGAACAAATGAAGATCAATGAACAGTTCGATTTCACAAAGCACGAAGGCAGCACAAGATTCAAGATTTCAATACAAAGCGAACGGTAAAAGTCCACAACATTCTGCACTGTGGAGATCTGGAAGAAACTAGAAAATATTCTGAAGAACTAAGTGAAGAAAACAGAAGAAAATAGCAGCATGAAGCAACCCAGAGAAAAACAGCCCAAGAGCCCATAAAACGGGCGCGGAACCGCGGCCAAACAAGGCTTATGGCCGCGGATCCGTGGCCGTGTATCGCACGTGTCGGTGCGTGTCGGTGGAGTCGGTGCATTGACCCGGTTTTCTTAGGGTAGTTTTGTAATTCTAGATGTGGATCAGATGTAAACCCTAGGGTTTCTATTATCTATATATAGGAAGCCTACAGCTCTTTTTGGAGCATGCCTCTTTTAATTTCTAGATTTTTAAATTTTCATTCCATCGTAATTGTCAAAGAGTGCATCAATATAAAGTAAGTTTTTTATCTTGAATTTCTTATCTGCAATTTTATTTCTCTGCAATTTTTATCTGCCGTAGTTATTTTCCGCAAGTTAATTAGGCTATTAAAAGAAAATCACAAAAATGAATTCCATTGTTAATTCCCTAATGAGTGAGTAGTTTCTTACTTGTTAGGGTTAGGATTGGGTCAGTTTGAGAGATGGAAATCTCTCACTCCTTTCTTGCCCGTTCAATATTTTAAAGTAGGACTCGATGCAAATAAAACACGCACCGCTCACTACGGCACCCTATCCTACGAGATAGCGGTGATTCCCTAATTTGACCGGTTGTAGTTGATTTCCATAGAGGTTAGGAATAAGAATTAAGAAAGGACGGACAAGGGCCAAAAGGAAGAAACGAAGTTTCTTCCTGATCGTGCTAATCCCCTTTGTTAATTATTACTTTAACACCTAAGATCTTAATTAGGGCAAAGAAAGCGGTGAGTAGAATTAACTTTCCAAATTAACCTAATTCTTACCCCCAACAAGCTTTTAATCCAAATCAAATTCAACCTCAGTTTTTATAGAAAATCAAAATCTAGCACAAATAGGAATTGACTCGTTAGAACAATAAGAAAAGACACGTTTTCCTTGTGGACCGACCCGTACTCAACCGGCTAGGTACCAAGCGACACCGTCTTGATTGCGGTTAATTCTTTTATTTCAAAACGCATACGCACAAAACATCGACCAATCAAATGGCGTCGTTGCCAGGGATAACGGTAGTTATTTTCTTTTTGTAATTTCGGGTTAATTAAAAAATTAAAAAATTATAAAAACTGAAAAATATAAAAACAAAAAAATTATCGTCTTGTTATTTTTTGAAGGGTTTTTGTACGAATTGTGCGGGAACGGAAAGACGAACAGATTCAGATCTGGAAAAATCCAGTGAACAAAACAGCAAACAGCATATCTGAAAATACAGAGGAGAACCACAGCAGATAACAGAAAAAGTTTGGAGGCCAGAGTCAACTCTCTTACCGTGGAACCGCCGCAATATCAAGCCTTTGGCCGCGGAAACGCGGCTTCTTGCTGATATCAGCAACTAAAAACTTCTCTGTAAGCATTCTTTTCCTCTCTTCTGCCTTCTGAAATCCTCTGAAAAATTTTCCTGCAGGGTTTTTTGCACAAAACTTCTCCCCCTTCTCCCATAAATTGATTTTGTGCAGGATTCTTTGCGCCGTAAATAAAAGAAAAAAAAATTTGGCAAATGTTTTGGATTTTTGTGTGTTTACTGCTTTGCATTTTTTAAAACGGACTTTTAAGGGGCTATAACACCAATCCAGATTGGGTGGGAATTTCATTACCCTTCCTAGGACCCCAAAAATCACAAAAAGCATTTGCATCAACTCTCGAGTTAATTAAAAAATACTAGACTCAGCCAATAAGGACCGTCGTGCTCATTAGGACAAAGGAAAGGTTGTAGGTATCGATCGTTTATCTAAACCTGACTTTGTGGTGCCTAGGCTAGACAAGTGGGAAAGATAATTTTAAAAGGCCCATCTCACGGTGATTCGTGAGCGGATCCCTCCTTTCTTTACTTGTGCTTACCTGGCCACAATTGGCGGTGAAGAGGCGATTTGAGAATCTCACAACTTGCCCTTTGGAACAGTTAGAAGCAGTCTAGTTGACTTAGGAGACCCTAGCTCTAGGCTTGATTGTGCATATTATGATTGCTTGAAAGTGTGTCTAGTTCCATATAAAAATCTTTTGCAAAACTCATTATAAAAAAAAACCACAAAACAAAATTTTTACAAAAACTTGCCATTTTGTCGCTAGAAATCCATTGCACCCCACCTTCTCTCATTGACGTTTTCTTACCCCCACTTTCTGTTTTTACCTTTTGACTACACTACACCTCGTTAGTGTATGTCCAGTTGGTCTAGGGACACTAGCGCCCGTTTAGTCCGTGTCTCGTTAGTGCCTACTGACGACGCGTTCGACACCGAAGTCGAAATTCCCTCCACTTCGTTACCTTCATCTTCAAATTCATCATCTTCTAAGGAGATGTTGGGATTCAATCCTAACAACCCCTTACCTACGGGACTGATTCCACCTTAACTGGGTGCGAATAACCCACCACACCCTCCTGTCGAAGCGCCCCAACGAATCGCGCTCCAGGATCTTTTCTATCCCATCCGCACTGCACTTCCCACTTGTCTTTCACTTCCACAGGCTAATGGGGATAACTTCGTAATTAAATCCCACATCATCAATATGTTGCCCAAATTTCACGGACTGGAATCCGAAGATGCCACATCTTCATTAACAAATTCCAGAATGTTTGCGCAATGATGAAGACCACACAACTTTCTGATGATGCTATAAGGCTACGTGTCATTCCATTCACTTTATGTGACCTAGCTGAAAAATGGTTATATAGAACAGCATCACACTCCATAAAAAATTAGGAAGAGTTTGTTAAGGCTTTTCTAAAAAAGTTTTACCCACACCACAAGACCGCGAGAATTCGCAATGAAATTATTCAATTTTCTCAGCTTCCTTCCGAACCTTTTTGGAAGTGTTTCGAAAGATTTAAGGATCTTCTTGTTCAGTGCCCTCACCACGGTATCGAGAATTGGCAACTTTTTTCAAATTTTATACGAAGGACTGAACCCAGCAACTAAGCAGTTGTTGGAAACCATTTGTCAAGGTCACTTTCTTACAAAATCAAGCGAGGAAGCTTGGCAATTTCTCGATGATCTTGCTGAACAAACACTTCAGTGGGAAAGCACTAAGACCACTTCATCTACTTCATCAGGTCAGTCTAGGGCAGGCATACATCAACTTGATATGTCGATTGCAATAAAGGCCGAAATAGCTGCACTCACGAAAAAACTAGAAGCAATTGAGAGCAAATTCTCCTCGCCTTCTCCTGCCCCAGCTTTACCCCCACGCACTATTTGTGCTTGTTGTTCAGATCCATCCCATCTAAACGAAGAGTGTCCTTAAAACCCACCAGTTCAAGGACAAGATCAAGTCAATGCTGTCTTTCAGCAAAGACTCTTATCCTCAAACCCCAATCTTACCAAAACCAAATGAACAATTTTGTACCAAACAACTCTTATCCTCAAAACAATTTTGTTCAACCGAATAACGATAAGGTTTCCTCGCTAGAACGAAGTCTGGATGCGTTTTTAAAACAATCTACGCAATCCTCAGCCAGCATCCAATCGTCCATTCAGTCTTTGGTGCACACTGCTTCACATGATCAGAGCATCAAAACAATAGAAGCCCAAACTGCACAACTGATTGCTGCGTTAAGCGAGCGAGAGAAGGGGAAACTTCCATCTCAACCACTGCCAAATCCCGGTCACACACAAAATACATATGTTGCTCATGAACAACAAAATCATAATGTGAGTGTCGTGACTACATTGAGATCTGGAAAGGTATTGCACAACAACGTTGGTAATAATGATGATACCCCGGCCGCCGCTTCTTCTTCTTCATCATCATCTTCTTCATCTTCTTCATCTTCTTCAGAGCCTGTTCTTCATTCTTCACAAGGCTCTACTTCTTCTAATTCGAACGGACCCACATCTCACTCCATGATAACACCAACACTGGGATCCGTTCCAACTCCGCAATCTACTCCACAAACATTGGACTCAACAATTTTTCAAAATATTCCATTTCCAAATAGATTAAGATCCAATAAACCTACTCCACAAATGGAGAAGATTGTGGAGTTATTCAAACAGGTTAACATTAACATACCTCTCTTGGATGCAATCCAACAAGTCCCTTCTTACGCTAAAATCTTAAAGGACTTATGCACCAAGAAGAGAAAATCACAGGTACCTAAGAAAGTTTTCGTGGCTAGTGCAGTAAGTGATGCTCTTACACAACCTTTACCCCCAAAACGTATGGACCCTGGCTGTCCTACAATTTCAATAACAATTGGGGATAAGAACATCAATCGCGCACTTTTAGATCTTGGTGCCAGTGTTAATTTGCTTCCTTATTCAGTATATGAACAATTAGGCGTTGGAGAGCTTAAACCCACTCATTGTACTCTCCAAATGGCCGACTGATCCATCACTCATCCTAGGGGAAAGTTAGAGGATATGTTAATTAAAGTAGGGGACTTCATTTTCCCCGTTGATTTCATTGTTATGGACACACAACCTGTAGCTAACCCCCGGAGTCAAATTCCGGTGATACTTGGTCGACCATTCCTTGCGACTTCTAATGCGGTGATCAATTGTCGAAATGGTTCAATGAACCTATCTTTTGGAAACATGACAATTAAGCTCAACATTTTTAAGTTGGGGAATCAGCCCTCCGAGCCTAATGCTAATATACTTGATGTTTGCTCGATCCAAGAGATCACGCAGGAGGACTGTGAGCTCGAAAAATTTATGTTCGATCACAGCAGTTTTGACGCCACTAGTGCGTTCCTCCTTGAATCAGACACAGTTTTCACACCCGATAACGATTATGAGTGTTTCACTTTTTCGGACGATTTTGAAGAATCACCACCCGAGTTTGAGTCCTTTGAATTTTCGGATGAGTTAGCTGAACCATCCGACTCGGTTGCTTACACTCGATTCAAACCATTGTTGGAATCCTTCGAGTTCGAGACAGTTTCACCAATTTTACCTTCAATTGTTTCACCTCCAAAACTCGAACTCAAGCTATTGCCGTCTCACCTTAAATACGCTTATTTAGGTGAGAATAAGACCCTTCCTGTTATCATTTCAGCCTCTCTGGCCCTCGAGCAAGAGAAATCCTTTTTAATGGTCTTACAAAATAATCGGCAAGCTTTTGGCTGGACTATGGCAGACATCAAGGGGATTAGTCCCCTCATAGTTGAACATCATATACATATGATGGATGATGTCAAGCCAGTTAGGAATCCACAGAGACGCCTCAACCCCATAATGAAGGAGGCTGTTAAAAAGGAGATTGTAAAATGTCTAGATAGTGTTATCATTTACCCTATCTCTGATAGCCAGTGGGTTAGCCCCATTCACGTTGTCCCAAAGAAATCGGGCATAACGGTCATAACAAATGAGGCGAATGAGTTAATACCTACTCGCACCCAAACTGGGTGGCGAGTTTGCATCGATTATAGAAAACTCAATGCCGCGACACGGAAAGACCACTTTCCATTACCTTTTATTGACCAAATGCTAGAACGATTGGCTGGGCATGAATTTTACTGCTTCTTGGATGGCTACTCCGGCTATAATCAAGTTCACATCGCCGAAAAGGACCAAGAAAAGACCACATTTACTTGTCCTTTCGGTACATTTGCTTACCGTCGCATGCCCTTTGGGTTATGCAATGCACCCGCTACTTTCCAGTGCTGTATGATGGGCATCTTTTCAGACATGGTGGAAAAATTCTTGGAGATTTTTATGGATGATTTCTCCATTTTCGGCGACTCCTTTGATGAGTATTTGATACATTTAGACGCAGTTCTTACCCGTTGTAGGGATAAGAACCTCACTTTAAATTGGGAGAAGTGCCACTGTATGGTACGAGAGGGTATTGTCTTAGGACATATCATCTCGCAAAATGGCATTGAGGTTGATAAAGCTAAGATTGAAGTCATTTCCAATCTTCCTCCTCCGAAGTGCGTCAAAGACATCCGAGCCTTCCTTGGCCATGCTGGTTTCTATAGACGGTTCATCAAGGATTTTAGAAAGATAGCTAGACCCTTGACTCTTTTGTTGGCCAAGGACACCACGTTTGATTTTGACTCAACCCGCATGAAGGCGTTCGAGTCGTTGAAAAACTCACTTATTTCCGTGCCCATTCTTTCATCTCCTGACTGGACGTATCCATTTGAAATTATGTGCGATGTATCTGATTTCGCCATTAGTGTTGTCCTTGGACAGCACATAAATAAGATGCCGCACGTAATTTATTACTCTAGCCGAACATTAAACGAGGCCCAATTCAATTACACAACAACTGAAAAAAGAATTCTTAGCTGTTGTGTTTGCACTAGAAAAATTCAGGCCCTATTTAATCGGCTCTCCAGTCATCGTTTACACGGACCACTCAGCTCTTCGCCATCTTTTTGCGAAGAAGGATGCTAAATCTCGGCTAATACGTTGGATCCTCTTGCTACAAGAGTTTGACCTTGTCATAAGAGACAAGAGAGGATGAGAAAACGTAGTCGCCGACCACCTTTCACGACTCCCTTCTTCGCCTACACTTTAAATTCCTATTAAAGACGTTTTTTCCAGATGAGCGGCTCATAACCGTGTCATGCGAACCTTGGTTCGCAGATATCGTAAATTATTTGGCCACCGGACTGATACCAACGATTGGTCGAATCAGGACAGACTCCGATTCCTGTTCCAAGTAAAACATTTTTACTGGGATGAACTGTATCTCTTCAAATACTGTTCCGACTAAATCATTCGTCGGTGTGTCCCCAACAACGAGTTTAAGAGCATGCTGTCATTCTGCCATGACCAAGCGTGTGGCGGGCATTTTGGCCTTAAGAAGACAGCAGAAAAAATCTTGCAGTATGGCTTCTACTGGCCATGACTTTTTAAAGACGCATACGAATACTGCAAGACATGCTCCCGGTGCCAACACTTGGGCCGGATATCTCGGAGAAATGAAATGCCGCTCCAACCAATTTTGGTTGTTGAAATTTTTGATGTTTGGGAGATAGACTTTATGGGACCATTTCCCAACTCTTTTGGGAACATGTATATTCTACTTGTTGTTGACTATGTTTCAAAATAGGTCGAGGCTGTGCCCAGCCGAACTAATGACAACAAGATTGTCGTTAGATTTCTCAAAGAAAACATTTTTCGCGGTTTGGGCATCCATGTGCGATTATCAGTGATAATGGATCTCACTTTTGTAATAGGACTTTCGAGTCCTTAATGCGAAAATACTCCATTACTCACAAGCTGTCAACGCCCTATCATCCCCAAACTTGTGGGCAAGCCGAGATCTCTAATCGGCAAATTAAACAAATATTGGAGAAAACGGTTTCCAAAAACTGTAAAGATTGGTCATCAAAACTTATTGATGCACTTTGGGCATTCCGTACTGCCTATAAGACCGATATTAGCATGTCTCCATATAGGCTTGTTTATGGAAAGGCTTACCACCTTCCAGTTGAAATAGAGCATAAGACATTTTGGGCAATTAAAGAGTTGAATCTATCTTTGGGAGATGCGGGCAGCAATAAAAAGCTGCAGTTGAACGAATTAGACGAGCTGCGGGATGAAGCCTATGAGAACGCAGTAGTTGTTAAAAACCAAACGAAGGTGTTCCACGATAAACACCTTATGCGCAAGACTTTCAAACATGGTCAACAGGTTTTACTTTACGATACTCGGTTACATTTCCATCCCGGCAAGTTCAGATCTCGATGGAAAGGGCCATTTTTGATACGCACCGTATATCCGCACGGTGCGGTCGATTTAGAAAACCCGGAGAACGGTTCACTATTTAAAGTGAACGGACATCGACTTAAACCGTTCCTCACTGTGGACCCTTCGGAGGAGCTGCTTGTAGGGTTACTAGGCACACTCAAGAGGTTCCACAAGGCATCTACCATGCCAAATTCAAAAATTTAGGTTCCTAACAACTCTATGCAAGATCGTTAACTAGAGATTAGGTGAAAACTATAAACTTGTAAACTACTTTACTACAAGTGAAAGGGATTACAACCTTTGTAGATCCGGTCCTTCACTTCAATAGCTCCGTGTTGACGTCCCTTCACTGCGATCATCGGGATCCCGGACTCTAGCGTTGGTTTCGTCGGAGAAATGAGCGAGCTAGGTCGTTGACTTCGAGGCCGAAGATGATCTACGTCGGGGAGACTCAAACTCAAGTTATTCATTCACTTGGTCAAAAACTTTGTGAAGAGAACATCCTATACTACATGGCAAGTAGTAGAGGATGAAGAAATAGGAAGTGGGTTCACTTTAGAATTGGATTTCTCACTCTTTTTCTCATGGCACCATTGGAGCTAGCAAGCTTTTGTGGAGCTTGATGATGAAGAAGAAGAAGAAAAGAATCAATAGGATAAATATCCAAATGAAACATATCCTTTTAATTATGGCACCATGGTTGAGTTAAGCTCTCATGCTTAACTCATGTAGAGAATTAACCAAAGCATTAGGTTAAGGGTTGGGTTAACTAATATCCTAAGGAAATGACAAAAGATTTGACTTTGTCAAAGTTTCTTCAAGCTTCATGAAGCTTGATAACTTTGACCAAAGTCTCACTCTTTTGTTATTTGTTAGGAAAATAGTAAACCCTAATTTAACCTTGATTTGGTATAAGTCTCATACACACAACTTGTTTGTATCATCAAGCATGATACAAACATGTACACTTGTATATATCACATATAAACAATGTGCACAATCAAGTGAGAAAATCAATCTTAAGTGAACCAATACTAGTTAATGTAAAGTAATATATCAAATATATAATTATACATTAAATCATTAAATCAACACTTGATTTAACGATCCGGTCATATTGCATATAACCGACTAATATCAATAGTAACAACTTATCGAATCAACACTTGATCCGATAACCCGGCTATATCTTATACAACCGATCAATATCACAAATCGCGAGAATAGAATACAGTATCACATACTGGTATTATTCTCGGTCCCGCACATATCTCATATGCGCTCCTATTTCGTTTCGCTTGAGCCAGGACACCCCTGTGTAGGACTCTAAAGACTCGTCAATACGCCGGCAGCAGGTGATGATCATATCAAACACCCACAAGCCGCAAGCGGTCTGCTAAACGTAACGGCCACCCGGGTATTGAGCGATTAGCGCTCACACTCCTGTGAATCCAACCAGTAACACTTACCGTACAGTCCGGTCTGTTCGTCTGATATGTCGCATATCTCGCCTAGGGGTGGTAAACGTCAGAACCCGATAACTCGATAAGTCGTGTCGATATGAGGCTCATAACGGGTCGAGAAACTACTGGTAACACTTACCAGTAAATCCCTAAAACAGCCTTGGCCAAGGACTTCCTGTTATAGCCAATCGAGCACTGCGCAACATCAACTCCCTATACCGGGAGAGACGAAACCCCTCCTATCGCTCATTGTCTCCATGTGACTCGGGACTGTACCCAAAAACCACCGTTTTGCACGCCCTCTTGGACGTGGTAAGGTGGAAATCAAAGCATAGTAAGAATCACACAAGACTCTATGACGATCTCGGGTCTACAGACTAACCTGTACCAGTGTCACCAGAGAACTGCCATCTAACGTAAGGTATAATACCATCTGGGAGTTCTCGGCGAGTCCGTCCAGTGTACCCAGTCTACACTGAGCACCCGTATATCATCTCTGATGTCAAACACCAATGGATATGGGATCATCCATCGCCTATCTATATGGGTCGAGAAGGTACACGCTAGTCTACTCTGGTATATCGATGCCCTGTCTCGATACACCCACGACTAGGGACCTTGAAGGATGTACTTATGGACTACCATGTCCCCACTAGTATGATCCGCATCATAGTCCATATAGTCAAGTACACATCCTAAGGGCTTTACTAACATGTAATAGAGAGACAATCAGTGTACACGTTAAGGTAAAGAGTAACCAGATAGCATACTAACATATCGAGCAAGAAAGTCATTCCTATATATGTCCAAGCATCCACTACAATATACATCCTATATATAGTAATGGCCTCTAGGGCATACATATAACTAACAATCTCCCACTTGCACTAGGGCCATCTGATAGCAGTGGTTGTAGTATCTCATACTCAACCATCCCATAAAAGTCTCTCTCTGGGAAAAGGCCTTTGTGAGTGGATCCGCCGTGTCGTCCTCTTAGTCTACTCTCCTAACCTCGATCCCCTGGAGATCAACCATCTCCATGATCAGGTGATACTGCCTTAGAATATGTCTAGATCATTGATGGGACAGGCGTTCCTTGGCATAAGCCACAACTCCATTGTCACACAATAGGAGGAACGAAGTTCATCTCATGAACTATTATACATCCAGACTGCCTCTTTGGTAGCATCTTTAGTAGCGATGTATCCAGCCTTTATCGTCTAGTATGCCACGGTATCTAGCTTGGAACTCTTCCAACATACCGTCCCTTTACTGAGGGTACAGACAATGCCTGTGACTGACATTCAGTCATCCTTATCACCCTGGAACCTTTCCAGTGATTCTCTCCAGGATCAATTGATACCATCTCACTACAACTAGTGAGTATCCTAAGATCCAGTTAGATCTATCTCATAGATCCAAAATCCAGGATTCAGGAGGTATCATTATTATCCTATATGTAGAATCCTTGTGATAAGCGGAGATTGACCGAGCGTAGCATAGGAAACTCCTTCCCTATCAAGAGTATGTCATCCACGTACTCTACGAGGATCACCACCACACTCCTTACTACCTTTTTGTAAATACTAGGTTCATCTACCATTTTGATGATGTCAAACACTTTGACTAACACATCAAAACAGATGTTCCAACTCCGCGATGCCTGCTTTATCACATAAAACATCTTGCACATGTTTCCGCTGCTCCCACTGTCTACGAAGCCCTCTGACTGTGTACTTAGAGACTCTCTCTCTTCTAAAACATCATTTAGAAAAGCAGTCATGACACCCAACCGCCAGATATCGTAGTCATGGTATGTAGCCGTGGCAAGTAGGATCTGGATGGACTTAAGCATAGTTACTTAGAAAAGGTTTCATTATAATCCATACCTGGTCAATGATGCAAACCTTTAACAAGTCTAGCTTTGAAAGTCTCAACTTTTCCATGTACACCAAGTAATCTTCTCAAGATATACTTTCTCCTGATGGGGATTTAACCCTTCAGATAAAGCAACCAAAGTCCATACTTTGTTGGTGTATAAGGATTCCATCTCAGATTGTTAAGCATCCAGCCTGTTAGTTATATGTATGCCCTAGAGGCCATTACTGTACATAGGATGTACATTGTAGTGGATGCTGGGACATATATAGGGAGGACTTTCTTGCTCGACATGATAGTATGCTATCTGGTTACTCTTTACCTTAACGTGTATACTGATTGTCTCTCTGTTACATGTTGGTAAAGCCCTTAGGATGTGTACTTGACTACCTGGACTATGATGCGGATCATACTAGTGGGGACATGGTAGTCTATAAGTACATCCTTTAAGGTCCCAAATCGTGGGTGTATCGAGACAGGGCATCGATATACCAGTGTAGACTAGCGTATACCTTCTCGACCCATACAGATGGGCGATGGATGATCCCATATCCATTGGTGTTTGACATCAGAGATGATATACGGGTGCTCAGTAGAGACTGGGTACACTGGACGGACTCGCCGAGAACTCCCAGATGGTATTATACCTTACGTCAGATGGCAGTTCTCTGGTGACACTGGTACAGAGTAGTCTGTTGACCCGAGATCGTCATAGAGTCTTGTGTGGTTCCCACTGTACTTTGATTTCCATCTTACCACGTCCAAGAGGGCGTGCAAAACGGTGGTTTTTGGGTACAGTCCCGAATCACATGGAGGCAATGAGCGATAGGAGGGGATTCGTCTCTCCCGGTATAGGGAGTTGATGTTGCACTGTGTTCGATTGGCTATAACCGGAAATCCCTGGCCAGGGTTGCTGAGATTTACTGGTAAGTGTTACCAGTAGTTTCTCGAACTGTTATAGACCTCATATCGACACGACTTATCGAGCTATTGGGGTCTGACGTTTACCACCCCTAGGCGAGATATGCGACATATCAGACGACGAGACCGGACTGTACGGTAGTGTTACTGGTTGGATTCACTGGAGTGTGAGCGGGCTTGCTCGTCGATCTTCTGATCGCTCAATACCCGGATGGCCGTTACGTTTAGCAGACCGCTTGCGGCTTGTGGATGTTTGATATGATCATCATCTGCTACCGGCGTATTGACGAGTCTTTAGAGTCCTACACAGAGGTTTCCTGGCTCAAGCGAAACGAAATAAGAGCGCATATGAGATATGTGCGGGACCGAGAATGATACCAGTATGTGATACTGTATTCGATTCTCGCGATTTGTGACATTGATCGGTTATATGCGATATAGCCGGGTTATCGGATCAAGTGTTGATTCCATAAGTTGTTACTGTTAATATTAGTCGGTTATATGCGATATGACCGGATCATTAAATCAAGTGTTGATTTAATGATTTAATGCATAATTATATATTTGATATATTAGTTTGCATTAACTAGTATCGGTTTACTTAAGATGGATTTTCTCACTCGCATGTGCACATCGTATATGTGATATATTTTTGTGCACTTGATTGTATCATGTTTGATGATGCAAGATTGCTAGGGTATGTGTAAAGAGTTAAACCTATGGTTAAGTAAATGGTTAGGGTTTTCTTTTATTCATTCATTTGTCTTTTTATTTGGATTAAAAGAAAAGAGAAAATAAAAACAAAAGGGTTTCTTTCTTTCATGAAGCTTGTTGAAGCTTCATGATGCTTTGACCAAAGTAACCCTTTTGTCTTCATCTCATTGACCCCAACCATTCATTTAACCTTAGTCAATTCTCTACACATAACCATGGTTAATATTATGATAAGGATGATTTTATTATTCTTTTCTATATACTTATCATAATATTCTTTCTTCTTCATCTTCATCTTCAACATTGAAGCAAGCTTGCCTCCATCAATGGCAACTTGATGAAATGAGTGAGAAATTCAATTCTAAAGTCTACCAACTTCCTATTTCTTCATCCTCTACCTCTTGCCAAGTAGTAGAGTGTGTTTTCTTCACAAGTTTCTTGACTTGGTGAAGTTGGAGCTTGATCTAGTGATGCCTCGACGTAGATCATCTTCGGCACCAAGCCGACGACCTTGCCCGCCCATTTCTCCGATGAAGCCGACGCTAGAGCCCGGGATTCCATTTGGACAGCGAGGAGAGTTCATTGCGGAGCTATGGAGGTGGAGGACCGGATCTACAAAGGTTGTATTTCCGTTCTTTTAGTAAAGTAGTTTACTAGTTGCATCTTTCACCTAAATTTCTAGTTAACGATCCGTAGTCTAGGGTTTCTCGGCACCGTTAAATTTGAAATTGGCATGGTTGATGCCTTGTGAGACCTCTTGAGAGTGCCTAGTAACCCTACAGTGGTATCAGAGCCTAGCTAGAGCCTTAGGCGATGCGTAGACGGAATTGGAAGTCCGATCGAACCGAAACCCAAACCCTAATTTGCTCTCTGGACTTTTTCAAAAAATTGGGTTTTTTCCATAATAAAAATATGCAGTAAATTAAGCAGGAAATTCTAAGAATTACGATGCAAAAATTACCTAATGATCTTTCTAAAGTGCAGCGGAACCGCGGCATTAGCGTGCTAATGCGGCTGTTCCGCGGCCCTTTTGTCTTATCTCCCATTGAAATTTGCACAGTAATTCCTATTTGGCAGTGCTGGTTTTCCTGGGAATTTTTAATCTGAAATAAAGAGTTGAGTATTTTGGGTTGTATTGGGAGTTCGTACATTCGATCGGATTGTCAAACTTTGTCTATGTGTTTTTCCGGATAATTTTAGAATATGTTAAAAAGTTCGACCGGATATAAATACCCAACTTTTCCCCTGCCGGAAAATTTTCAAGTGTTGGATTTTTCCGTGGTTTAAAGACGTTCTAAGTAGTGCAAGTAACGCGATGGTCCCTCTAGAAGATAACAAACCTTAACTCGATTATGTGACCGTCTTGAACTGCCCTTTGAACCTTAGGGTTTGGGGCAGTACGACGTGCCACATGTGAGGCGTTGGCTTGACCCTTCTACGGCTGGAACGTTGGTACTGAGGCATGAACTGAATGTTTTTAGATTTATTTCATGTGTTGAGCTGTTTCGGGAAAACTTGGGTGTTCGAATGTTCGATCGGAAAGTTTAACATTTTCTATTTATCTGGAATGGGATACAATAATTGGAATTCACAAGCAGTTATGAGATAACTGAATGAATGTTATAAACATAGCACTTTAGTCTCACTTGATCGGTTGCCACGGAATTTTGATGTGATCAAAAGTCCGTCGCAATCACGTAGCGTACGCGGATACTCGCCGGGTAAACTTAATAGACAGCCTCGCCCCATAGCCCCGACCAAGTGACTGTAGGAGAACCCCGTCGCCGAAAGCATCCGTTCGGGTGCTCGCGGTAGCGGTGTTCCGCCTTGGTGCACTTCGTCGACGGCATCGGGGGTGCGGCCATCTACTAAAGTTTGCGACAAGCATTCGATCACAATGTCGGGAATCCTGTTGAATTCCCCGACTTGGTATTGAAAAGAGTTTTCGATAATGAGACTAAAATGCGGGGTTTATAATTGTTAGGCATGAGATGTCTAAGGAATTCATTTGGTTAGGCATGCGATGTCTAAAGAGATTGCGGATTCCAACTGTTGTACTTTTACACTTTCTTTTCTGTGACCGTAAGTGTAATATGTGATATCGCCGGTTTCGTTGCTATATGTCAACGACAATTGGGATGCGCATATTTACTTACGTTGATGACATGTGATGTTATGTGTTGCTGGATATGTTATATTGGATCGTCGTGTTTGAATAGCCGGGGGTTTTTATGTGAGATGAGTGTTTTTCATTTTCATTCATGTAAAAACTTGTATGTAATATTCTTTTATTGGGGCACTTCCAGGTTGCGGAAGTTGTCACCGTTGTTGTATATTATTTACTTTTCCGCACTAGGATAGACCCAAGGAGGAGGGCACTAGTAACCGGGTTCTGGAGTCCAGTGGGAGACCAACTCGA
Source organism: Agapanthus africanus (assembly GCA_030015575.1). Taxonomy (NCBI): domain Eukaryota; kingdom Viridiplantae; phylum Streptophyta; class Magnoliopsida; order Asparagales; family Amaryllidaceae; genus Agapanthus; species Agapanthus africanus. The sequence goes on along the minus strand of JASDDO010000008.1, from coordinate 386,821,399 downwards.
GGAGTCGATTCCGGGACTCCTAACTCTAGAATTGGTAGGGTTGCTTGCCGCTCTCGTAGGGGTCTAGGGGTGTGGGTTTGGCTATTCATCGCGACCGTGGAATCCGTGTTTCATACTGGCTCGTATTGAAAACACGGACGTCCTAGTATATCCAATATTTCATATGATTCTTCTGCTGCGATATCTGTGATGTGATCATGTGATGTTCTGTGATAGATACAGTATATAGTATATATGATATATTTGTTGGAGTTAGTGCCCTCAGAGTCAATTATTGGATCACAGGCACGTGATTGCAATGATTGAGGGAGGACCTATCCCGGTAGGACAGTCTTACTCGAGATGATAGTATGATATCTGGTTTACCTTTATCATCGTGTACTGCTTTAGGTGACCTGACATGTCGCTATTACACGTTGATAGAGCCCCTAGGATTCTTGCTTGACTGCCAGCAGTATGATGGCGATCATATACGTGGGAGCTGGTAGTCTATAAGCACATCCTTAAAAGGTCCGTAGTCGTAGGAGTTTCGAGACAGGGCATCGATACTCCATTAGTAGACTAGTGTATACAGTCGAGACCCCGACGAGGGGCGGTGGCCGGTCTCACAAGCCACTGGTGTCAGTTGGTTCACCTAAGATGTGTACAGGCGGTCATTGGGTTATGAGTACACCGGACAGGACTCGTCGGGAACCTGCTAGTTGGTCTTATACCAGACGTCAGATAGCAGTTCCCTGGTGACATGTGTACAGGTTAGTTCATTGACCTGGGGATCGTCATTTGTCTCGTGTGAGTTCCCACTGTACTTTGATTACTACCCTACCACGGCTCAAAGGAGTCGTGCAAACAGATTTTAGTTGGGTGCAGTCCCGATCCACATGGAGGCAATGAGCGGATCTTCAGGGGTTCGTCTCTCCCGGTATTGGGGGTGAGGTCGCGCTGTGTCTAGGAGAGCCATTACGCAAAGCCCTCGGCCGAGGCAGGAGATTTACTGGTAGGTATTCCAGTAGTATCTCAGGACGTTCTGGGCTACACTCCGACACGACTTGTACCGCTTTTAGGGGTCTGACTTTTACCAACCCCCTAGGCCCGCCATGCGATACTCATAGACGAACGGACCGGACTGTACGGATATTGTCACTGACAGGCTCAGTTGGGTGTCGGGGTGAGCTTCCTCATCGACGTCCCTTTTGGTCAATAGCTGGTGGCCCGTCACGTATTGGCTTATACCTCTGACGTGCTAGTGGTTAAATCCACAGCCATAGTATTGACGAGTCTTTAGAGTCCACCACACTTACAGTTACTCAAGCTTTCGGGCGAAACGCTGTAGAGGCCGTATGGAGATATGGCAGGGTCCGATCAGATACGTGCGGTATTGCACAGATCAGGATCGGACAGTATTGTACTAGTAGCCGTATAGTTATATGGCAGGGTTCGATCTGATACGTGCGGTATTGCACGGATCAGGATCGGACGGATATTACTAGCCGGCTTTGGCTTAAGCCGGTCCTAGTTTAGTACAGTGTAGATTTTGTCTCTTTTGCATTTGTATCCGGACGGAATACAGATGCGGGTGTGTATGCACAGTATGGGGTTTTCCTGTAATTTATTACGGGACCAGTTTTCTGGAGTTGCCAGTTTGCATTCCATTCCGGCCGGTTTTCCTTTGTTCTTTCCCGGCCGGACTTTTCTGATGGAGGGGGTAATTTGCAGTTTTGCAAATTACATATGGTGGAGGTTTTATTTGTAAGATGTTTTATTATGAAAGCATCTTTTATATTCCTTTCTTTTCTATCATCATTTCTTGAAAAGGTGATTAGGATTGATTTTAAGCTTGATGTGAGTTTGTGATGATGGTGTTAGGATATGGTCACCCTCTCCTTTTTCCTACACTCACCTCCCTTCATGTTTATGTGTTCATATTGTTTCCTCCACCATTCTTCTTCTCACTTGATGAATATGATAAGTTTTTCATGAGAGGAAAAAGAAAGAGAGAAGAAGAAGAAGAGAGTTTCATCTTGAGAGTTTCATCCATGATCTCATTTTCTTGCTAGAAAAATGCAAGCACCATTTTTCTATTCTTGATTCCTCCATCACCATGGCAACAAACCCCAAAGAGACATACCCTCTACACTACACATTCTACAGCATATCTTGAGCATGTCGAGTTGCCGACTTCATGCGCGAGTTGCCTCGGTATTGAGGCGGGAGCCCGTAAAAGAAGAAGGTGATGTGGTGCCCTTTCCGGCGAGGAGGCGACGATGTGGAGGCAACACTTTCCGCGGGAGATCGGGACGATGGAGATGAAGACCGGAGGACTCGGATCAGTCGGTATACTTCTCACCCCATCTCTAGTTAGCTAGTAGAGGTTAATGGTTCACGATCCGGGTTTTCATTGTCCGCGGTAGCGCCGGTTTCCGAGTAAGGAAATTTTTTTTTTTTATTCCGCATTTTGACCTCGAGCAAGAGGCCGGGGCGCTGCCGTAGCGCAACATGGTATCAGAGCCACGCCATTAACCTTACCTAGCTTGTTCTAATGTGTTTTTCAGTTCCGATCGACCGAAATTCCAAAAACCGTATTTTTCCTTCACATCAGTTTCTGTCGAAATTTTTTGGAGTCTAAAAATTTTTCAGGTGGTCTCAGAATGATGTGCAGGGAGTTCTAAGAATACTGAAAAAATTTGGTAAAGTGATCGTTCCGTACGACCGCGCAAACGCGGCCTAAGCCCCTCATTGGCCGCGCTTCCGCCGCAAGAATTGGGCTTCACTTCACCAATTTTTCTCAGTGGTCTTGTGGGCTTAAATTAGGGGTTTTGGAATATTAAAAATGGGCCCAGGTTTTCTGTGAGTGCTACAGTTTTGATTGGGGGCCCACTTGTTAAGGTTTGATCAATCGGAAAATTTTAAACACATTATTTCACAGTATTTACATTATATCTGTGACCGTGAATGTCACTCGATCGGTAAATCCGGTCTAACTGCTATAGCCCGGTTAGACGGATTTGCGAACGTGATTTTCACGTTGATGTTCTATGTTTATGCTGTGATGTTGCGGATCGGTCGTGGGGGATAGCCTGGATGCAATGCTAGTACTGTGTTGTTGTATTATGTACATTTGATATTGCGGGGCGAGCGTCCGACATGTGGACTGCCTCACTGCCTGTTTGTATTATTCTTTTGGGGCACGACCTGGTTGCGGTCGATGTACCCGGTATATGTATATTTTACTTTCTGTACTAGGATTACCCCGCGGTGGGGTGCACGGATAGCCGGGTTCTGGAGGGCAACGGGCCCGCATCTCATGGCATTGAGACGGAGGGGGCTTCGCTCTAGGATTGGCGGGCTATTCGCCGCACTCGTAGGGGGTACAGGTTGACCCAGGAGGGGTGCCCAAGTTACCGGATTCCATGAAGTGCTGGGTGGTCCATTCACAGTGCTGGAAGGGGCTGCCTCGCTTCAGGTTTTGGCGGGTGACTTGCCGCGTCCGTAGGGGTCTAGGATTTCATTGCACAGGCTATCCACACGACCAGGGGAACGTCGGGTTTCTGCAGCGGCTCTGTGAAACCCGGGGCTTCCAGATATCTGTATTGTTCTGTGATCCTGTACATTTCTGTGATGTTGCATTTTTATCACGCCTTGAGCGAAATATAATATATTGGTATATATATTAGTAGATGTTGTATATGCTTTACATCCGCGCTAGTCCAGTCCCCGCTCTGCCGTTAGTTAGCTAACCTAACGGGTGATGACGGGACCCAGTGGCGAATGCGGATGGCATATACATACGTCAGTATATTTTCGTTCTTTGTGGTGTGATTAATTGATGGGAGTGCGTTGATTCGGATCAATGCAAAGATAAACAAACTTATTCTGATGTTGTTGGAACATTTTTCAAAAAGCTGTTATTGCAAGGACGTTCACTTTTGTTTTGCATCGTGGTATTCATTTGGAATATCCTGCTCCTCAGTCGATGAGGCAAGGGCCGAGATCCCTTCACCGGGAGTGACCCCTTGGACAGAATTTTGCGTCAGGGCATTAACTTCACTATAGCCGATTACTTTTGCTTTGCATCGTGGTATTCAGTTGGAATATCCTGCACCTCATTCTACGGGGAAAGAGCCGAGATCCCTTCACCGGGAGTGACCTCTTTAGTAAAGGTTTTCGTCACTATATTTTTATAAAAGGCTATGCAGTTCCTTCAACGATATCAAGTTCATTACGTTAAAGGTTTTTCGCCAAAAACCAGTCGTAGCCCTCCGTCATTTCTTATGGGTATTATTTAGTATTCGTGCTGCGTTTGTTGACTCCGTCAAGGCGTAGTGTACGGTAGCTAAATGGTGCTTGTTTGTTGCATAAATGGGATTGGTTAGGACAGTCGTGCGGCCTTGTTGACTCCGTCAAGGGCACGTACGGGTGGGTTTAATGCAATCCAGATAATGACGGGATGAACTTGACTAGGACTCTTTGATTTGTTGACTCCGTCAAGGTCACTTGAGTCCTAGGGGTAAAAATCACATCGGGAGTTTCAAAAGAACTGAAACTTGCCAGGCATGCGCATACCTTCTGGAGTGTGGTGACTTGAGTGGATTCCGTCAAGTTATCATGCGATGATAGTTGGATCCCGATTCCCACTGATGAGTTGGTTTACTCCTCGGGTGATCCCGACTAATTCTTCATTCAGGTTTGGAGGAGAATTTGAGGTACAGTGGGAGGTTTCCTGATTAGAAAAAGTGATAACCGTTCTGATCTAAGTTAGAGTGCACGCTGAGTGTTTCTTTTCTCTCTCTCTCTTTGGCAGCGACCATTGACCCGACCCTGGACTATGACTCGGTAACTAAGTTGACCGAACCTTCTTAGCACAGGCTTTTGGATTGTCAGAGTTGCAGACCTCATTGCCACTCCTACTTTTACCCTTTTCTCCAGGACACCCCGTATTACTACGAACGTCCACTTCCATTGGACAAAACCATCGTATGGTTAGATACGAACTCGAAGGACTTCGAGGATGGTTTCTGGTTCTGGAGAAAACGGATAGGATTATTCAGTTGTCTTTTCCCTTTTACCTTCTCTCAGGTTGCGAGTACTCCTTGGTTTAGGAGTAGTACACCTATTACGCAAATTGGATAGTCTTCTTCCAAACCTTAGGCTGGTGCCGAACGGTGGGGAATGAAGAAAACCAATTAGCATAACGATGGTGTGCAAAAGGCATTAAGTTAAGACAAAGCAAGGGATTAGTAGGAGGGCAAAGTAAATTGCGACTGATATTCACGACCAAACCAAGTATTTCTTCGCCAATCCTAAATCACCTTTGTATTTCTCCAGGACACTCCGTATCACTACGAAGATCCACAGTTTATTGGATACTCCATCGTATGGTTATATACGAACTCGAAAGGAACTTGTTCCAGTTCGGGGATGGATTCTGGTTCAGGAGAAATAGGAATAAAGTACATTCAGGTGTCTTTTATCTTCACCTTCTCTCGTTTTGCGAGTGCTCCTAGGATTAGGACGGTACACCTTTTATGCTTATTGGATAGTCTTCTTCCAAACCATAGGCTGGTGCCGAACGGTAGGGAAGGAAGAAAACCATTTGGCCTAATGGGGTGTACAGAAGGTAATGACTAAAGACATATAAAGGGATTTGGAGAGATGGCAAAGAGATATACGGTTACAGTTGTGAATCTTGATAATGGAAGAGGCATTACTAGGAATACCAGGATACCCCAACGAAACATTTCAATGTTTCAGTTTCACTGTGTACTGTTAAAAGAAAACTGATTTCCCGATTAGACACTTACTCCAGGGTATGTATTTACCAGGTATAATTCTCACATCTGTATGGTTTTACAGATGATGAGTGGGAGTAAGTTATTGGGAATTGGGTGATCATCCTCATAATATCGGGATTCGTTGTAATCGGTGATATTTGAGGAGATCATCTGGGCTCTTTGCCGGTCGGCAAATATTTGGTTTTGAATATCCGCGGTTATGCACCAATTTCAAATGATATATCTGTACGTCTATTTTCATAAAGTGAGATATACCTTTTGATATTATGTCGATGACATTTACCTATATCAGTGGATGGTTAGGTAAGGAGCATTAAACAGCGGTGTAATTCTTCTTAACCATAAGTACAGTTTTCAACCTACGACACACAGTGAAAGAGTTGTTAGACTCAGAGGACCTATACAGAGTATTGTATGTTGTCCAGTGTCCATCAGGACAGAGGGGTTGGTCCTCATACTATATTCTGTTTACTTTTGACTTCTCTAGTTCTTAGACATGTGTTTCGTAGAAACACAGGGTCTAAGTTTTGAGGAGTTATAGGTATTTGAATAGAGTAGAGAACCAGGTGTAGCAAGTATCGGGATTCTTCAAAGAGATCGAAGATGTAGATACTTGTGTATGGTATTCAGTTGATAGTAATGATAAAGAGAACTATATTCTCTTTCGGGTTACTCATAATTGGAAGCATTCCTAAGTTGAGTAACGCTGATCGGCCTCCTTCCATTTAGTTGACATGCACTGGTGACAGCTGCATGATTTGAATCTGGTTCAATTAAATCAGTGCCTCTGGTTCTATATTGGATATAGAACAGTTCATATCTTGACATTGTTAAGGCACGGGGAGTTGTCCGGCTTATGCTTAAAACCAGACACTGGACAACTCAAGGCACGTTTCTGTAATGGCTGTTTGTGGGTTGACCCAGGCTATGACGAGGGTTGACTTTCTACCATCTAGATGAACAATAGCAATATTGTTCTAGACTCGCCACAGTTTTTATTAAAAATGGATTTTTTCAGAAAAAGTAGTGGGAGTATGGTAGAACTGGAAGTGATTCCAGAACCGCAAACGATTACTGAAGATTTGATAAGCAACCTAAAGATTCAATCTGGTTTGACATTCCATTGGCCACTCCGCAGATACGGTGGGTAACTTCAGGCACCCGAGAGGTACTCCGGTAGCCTCAAGGACGGTGACAGGGAAGTTCTTGTTTACCCACACTTGCCATTGCTGTTGTTCCAGGCTGCGAAACCCGGCAGGAGGATGAGTATAGTGTCGTTCTAAACTAGCTTTGGAAGTGCACGTCTATATGACTCTGCCAGAGGGTTGTCGTAGTCAGTGGGAGCAGCGGAAGCATTGGTGGACATCAGGCTTATGTCTATTTATAGACTGAAGCAGATGTAGCGGAGATAGATCATCTATTTCTGATGTGACAGTCATAGGTTTGACGTCATCAGAATAAGGGGTGGATCTGTTGAGAAGGTAGTAGGAAGTGATATTCCTATACTACGATCGGTTATACTTTGGTCGTCACACAGTGTTTTCTCCACATAGGACTTGGATATTATATCAGACATACTGGTTACTAGATCTATGGTTTTAGATCTAGATTTGGGTGGTTTCCCAATCTGGGTACCTTGACAGCATTCTATGAGTATTTAGAATGGACGACTCCTGACACGGTAGTGTACTTGCCGTTGATGGAGTCACCCTCTCTAAAGGTGTCTTATAGACTAAAGAGGAGAGGGATACTCATGATTGGCAGATCACTTGCTTAGGCAATTGAGTCAATCATGAGATGTCAGGTACCACACCAGATGTTGTTCTTGCACTAGATGCAATAAGTTGATATTAATCCAATCCTGGAGAAACAGTCGGAAGCAGTTTTAGAACATAAGTTAATGTTCTAGGGATGTGATAACGACAGCCTCTTTTAGGAGACGGTTATCATTCCAGGCTTCCAAGGTGACTTGGATGGCAGAGTGGCTGTCAGAGTTGTAGTTTTCCCTCCGACGAGGGGCAGTATTTTGGACAGGTGGTCCAAGGCAATACTAAGGGAGGCATGGCGTTGGGTACTGATTAAGTTCAGTTATCGATACAGTCTAAGAAGTTTGGATTTAGAGTTCATTTATGAACAAGGTCCCATCAGACATCCAGACATTCTAAGACAGGTATTGCTCATTTCGGGAGATGGCTTTCTCCGCGAACTTGAGATATAGAGAGACATAGAAAGAAACGTCACAGCGGATCCACTCACTGAGGCTGTTCCTCGAACGCAATAGTTTCGCAAACGAGCTTTGTGAGACTGACTAGTAGAGGAGTTGGGTGTTCGGTATCACACGGGCTGTGAGTATGCGACATCGCAATAATTAGCCTTGAGTGCAAGTGGGAGATTGTTGGAGTTAGTGCCCTCAGAGTCAATTATTGGATCATAGGCACGTGATTGCAATGATTGAGGGAGGACCTATCCCGGTAGGACAGTCTTACTCGAGATGATAGTATGATATCTGGTTTACCTTTATCATCGTGTACTGCTTTAGGTGACCTGACATGTCGCTATTACACGTTGATAGAGCCCCTAGGATTCTTGCTTGACTGCCAGCAGTATGATGGCGATCATATACGTGGGAGCTGGTAGTCTATAAGCACATCCTTAAAAGGTCCCTAGTCATAGGAGTTTCGAGACAGGGCATCGATACTCCATTAGTAGACTAGTGTATACAGTCGAGACCCCGACGAGGGGCGGTGGCCGGTCTCACAAGCCACTGGTGTCAGTTGGTTCACCTAAGATGTATACAGGCGCTCATTGGGTTATGAGTACACCGGACAGGACTCGACGGGAACCTGCTAGTTGGTCTTATACCAGACGTCAGATAGCAGTTCCCTGGTGACATGTGTACATGTTAGTTCATTGACCTGGGGATCATCATTTGTCTCGTGTGAGTTCCCACTGTACTTTGATTACTACCCTACCACGGCTCAAAAGAGTCGTGCAAACAGGTTTTAGTTGGGTGCAGTCCCGAGCCACATGGAGGCAGTGAGCGGATCTTCAGGGGTTCGTCTCTCCCGGTATTGGGGGTGAGGTCGCGCTGTGTCTAGGAGAGCCATTACGCAAAGCCCTCGGCCGAGGCAGGAGATTTACTGGTAGGTATTCCAGTAGTATCTCAGGGCGTTCTGGGCTACACTCCGACACGACTTGTACCGCTTTTGGGGGTCTGACTTTTACCAACCCCCTAGGCCCGCCATGCGATACTCATAGACGAACGGACCGGACTGTACGGATATTGTCACTGACAGGCTCAGTTGGGTGTCGGGGTGAGCTTCCTCATCGACGTCCCTTTTGGTCAATAGCTGGTGGCCCGTCACGTATTGGCTTATACCTCTGACGTGCTAGTGGTTAAATCCACAGCCATAGTATTGACGAGTCTTTAGAGTCCACCACACTTACAGTTACTCAAGCTTTCGGGCGAAACGCTGTAGAGGCCGTATGGAGATATGGCAGGGTCCGATCAGATACGTGCGGTATTGCACAGATCAGGATCGGACAGTATTGTACTAGTAGCCGTATAGTTATATGGCAGGGTTCGATCTGATATGTGCGGTATTGCACGGATCAGGATCGGACGGATATTACTAGCCGGCTTTGGCTTAAGTCGGTCCTAGTTTAGTACAGTGTAGATTTTGTCTCTTTTGCATTTGTATCCGGACGGAATACAGATGCGGGTGTGTATGCACAGTATGGGGTTTTCCTGTAATTTATTACGGGACCAGTTTTCTGGAGTTGCCAGTTTGCATTCTGTTCCGGCCGGTTTTCCTTTGTTCTTTCCCGGCCGGACTTTTCTGATGGAGGGGGTAATTTGCAGTTTTGCAAATTACATATGGTGGAGGTTTTATTTGTAAGATGTTTTATTATGAAAGCATCTTTTATATTCCTTTCTTTTCTATCATCATTTCTTGAAAAGGTGATTAGGATTGATTTTAAGCTTGATGTGAGTTTGTGATGATGGTGTTAGGATATGGTCACCCTCTCCTTTTTCCTACACTCACCTCCCTTCATGTTTATGTGTTCATATTGTTTCCTCCACCATTCTTCTTCTCACTTGATGAATATGATAAGTTTTTCATGAGAGGAAAAAGAAAGAGAGAAGAAGAAGAAGAGAGCTTCATCTTGAGAGTTTCATCCATGATCTCATTTTCTTGCTAGAAAAATGCAAGCACCATTTTTCTATTCTTGATTCCTCCATCACCATGGCAACAAACCCCAAAGAGACATACCCTCTACACTACACATTCTACAGCATATCTTGAGCATGTCGAGTTGCCGGCTTCATGCGCGAGTTGCCTCGGTATTGAGGCGGGAGCCCGTAAAAGAAGAAGGTGATGTGGTGCCCTTTCCGGCGAGGAGGCGACGATGTGGAGGCAACACTTTCCGCGGGAGATCGGGACGATGGAGATGAAGACCGGAGGACTCGGATCAGTCGGTATACTTCTCACCCCATCTCTAGTTAGCTAGTAGAGGTTAATGGTTCACGATCCGGGTTTTCATTGTCCGCGGTAGCGCCGGTTTTCGAGTAAGGAAATTTTTTTTTTTTTTATTCCGCATTTTGGCCTCGAGCAAGAGGTCGGGGCGCTGCCGTGGTGCAACAATATTATATAGACGTTACTTATGTTTTACACCCGCGCTAGCCTTGCCACGCTCTGCCGTTAGTTACCTAACCTAACGGTGCACGAGGGGACATCGAGGCGAATGCGGATGGCATAAGTGTACGTCGTATTTATCTGTGATGTTTAGGTACTTAAATGATGGGAATTCATTAATGTGATTAATGAAATAAAAGAAACCTAAGATGTTGTAGAATCAAATTTCAAAATAAAACAGGTAGCTACAGTTCTTGCTTTGCACAGCGGTATATATGATATATCCTGTGTTAGTGTATATGCCCTAGAGGCCATTACTGTATCATACTAGTATGTATATTACTTGATGGAAGCTTGGGATATTCACAGTTGTACAGACAATCTTGCTCAATATAGTAGTATGCTACTTGGTTTGTCTCTGCTTTAATGTGTACATGTGTGTTTATTTATTATATCACCTATACGCATTAGTAGAGCCCTTAGGATCTTTGCTTGATTACCGGCGTTGTGATGGCGATCACACTCGTGGGGGCTGGGTAATCTACAAGCACATCCTTATACACGTCCCTAGTCATGGGAGTATCGAGATAGGGCATCGATGCTCCGGAGTAGACTAGCGTATGCGCTTCTCATCCCAGCACGGGAGACGGTCTGTCCCACAGCCGTCGGTACGTCGTACTTGAGATAGTATGCGGGTGGTCGTTAGGTTACGAGTACACTGGACAGGACTCGTCGGGAACTGATGGTTGGTATTATACATATCGTCAGTTATCAGTTCCCAGGTGACATGAGTACAGCTTAGTCCGCTGACTTGACACTGTCACTTCGCCTCGAGTGTGTTCCCACTGTTCTTTGATTACTACCCTACCACGGCTCTACTGAGTCGTGCAAACAGGTAGTAGTTGGGAGCAGTCCCGAAGCACTTGGAGGCAGTGACGGTTAGACAGGATTCGTCTCTCCCGGTATTGGGGGTTGACATCGCGCTGTGTCTAGGAGAGCCATTACACAAGTAGTCCCTGGCCAGGGCAAGCGAGATATACTGGTAGGTTCCAGTGTTATCTCAGGGTGTTCTGGGCTTCACTCCGACACGACTTGTACCGCTATTAGGGGTCTGACGCTTGCCGCCCCCCTAGGCCCGACATGCGATGTATCAGACGAACAGACCAGACTGTACGGAGATTGTCACATGCAGGCTCAGTAGGAGTTCGGATGGGTTTACCTCATCGGCCTTCTTATCGACATCTACCTGGGGACCGTTACGTACAGCTAGTGCCGCTTGCGGTCTGTGGTTAAACCCACTGCCAGCGTAGTGTCGAGTCTTTAGAGTCCCACACAGAGAGTTTCCCTGTACTGAGCGAAACGTGTAGAGGCCGTATGGTTTTACGGCAGGGCTGCGATCACTTACGTACACTTGTGTGCGTATGGTGTTCGGGCAGGCAGTACTAGTAGGCTTTGGTTTAAGCCGGATCCTAGTATTGCACGGATGGATTTGTTTTGTCTTCTGTGCATCCGCATTCTACGGAATACGGATGCAGGTGTGTATGCACAGTTTTTCGGAGTGATGAAGGAGGAGGTGCCTCATTAGGGTTTTGACAGTTGATTCGGTCAAAACCATTTTGAGGCGGACTCATTAGGGTTTTTGACAGTTCGTTTGGTCAAAACCATTATGAGCCGCGAACATCATTTACTAATCCTATTAGTGATAATCTTATGATGGCTAATTGCATTGACCATTTGACCCCGTTGACCTCTCTTGACTTTGTTGACCGGTTGACTTGGTTGACCATTGACTTTCAAGAGGGTTCCACACTCTTCTTTTCTTTTCCTTTTTCTTTTGGATTATGATAATGGTCATTTCAAAAGTAGCCATCAACTTTATCTTGATGGGATTAGTAATGATGTTGTTTTGCATTATTTGCAACCATGGTTGTTTTTCTTTTGATTATAATTTTTTTGTCTCATTCTCTCTCTTGAAAATGAGAAGGTCCATGGTTGCTAACCTTCCTCCTTCTTCTTCCTCCTCTTGATTTCTCCTTTGATCTCATGTGTTGAGAGAAAAAGGATTTCACTTGACAAACACATCCATACATCTCCTCTACACATCCTAGGGCTTCTAGATTAGCAATCTCCTTGCCCTAGTTACCTCGGCTTGAGGTGGAGCTCGGTGTACATCTTTGGGTGGATCGTCTTCGACTCAAGGAGGCCGCGGAGGTGACCAAAGTCCGGATCAACCATTGAGCAAGCAAAGAGAAGAGCAACAAGAAGTGAAGAACAACAAGGAGTGAAGAACAACAAGAAGAGAAGGAGTTCAAGTTGAGGTATAACCCCTAACCGAGTAGATAACATCTCAAGTTAGGTAGCTAGTGTATTGTTTAGCAAAGATCCGGCTTTTACGGTCCATGTTACAAAGTTTAGAAAAAAATTTGTTTTACCGTTTCCGCAACCCCGAAAGTACCGGGAGAGGTAACGTGGACCTAACAGTGGTATCAGAGCCAAACTAAACATAAACTAGCTTGGTAGTGAAGTGTATCGAAGTTCGAAACGGAAAAATCGAAAAAAAAACCGAGTTATAAAAACCTGAGTTTCTGTTAAAAAATTTTCTGGTCAAAACAAAATTTGTTATACTCCAAAAATCATCTCAGGGTTTTAGAAGAAAGCCACCACAAACGAGCCAGCAACTCGACCAAAGCGCCGCGTTTCCGCGGCAATAGCAAGCTATTGCCGCGGAACCGCGGCCATCTTGGTGAGTCACTGGGTCGTTTTTGGTGCAGAGTGTTTCTGACTTGGTTTTAGGATTTTTAAGATGGTTTAAATGTGCCCAGATTTGCCAGAATAGAAATTTGTTTTTGGGGGCCTATAAATCCGTATTTTTCCGAACTTCAATATACTTTGACTATAAAGGTTATATCTGTGATGTTCATATGTATTGAACGTCGGCTAATCGCTATATGTCGATTAGTCGGGGTTATACATATCTGTGATCTGTGATTGTTGTTGATGGTTTGTGTATATGAACTCGTTGGATTGTCGCGGATGAATAGCCGGGGTGAATGTGAGATGAGGTTTTCTTTTTCTTTCATTCATGTAATAAATTTGTAAATTGATGTAATATTATTTGTATGGCCGCACAACCGGGTCGGGGTTGTAGCCGTCATTGTATAATTCTTTTTACTGTTTTTGCTCCTAGGATAGACCCATGGAGGGGGTGCACAAACTACCGGGTATCTCGAAGTGCCGAGTGGCCTACTCATGGCGTTGAGGGAGGTTGCTTCGCTTCGGGTACTTGGCGGGTAGTTTGCCGCACCCGTAGGGGTCTTGGGTGGGGTTTTGGCTATTCATCGCGACCGTGTAATCCATTTTTCGTTGCAGGCTTGAACGAATCGCGGGTTCCTAGTATATCCAAAGTGTTCATCTGTGATCTGGATTGGCTATCGTTGCAGTATATCTATATATAATAACTATTTAGGCGTTGCTTATGTTTTACAGCCGCGCTAGCCCAGCCCCCGCTCTGTCGTTAGTTAAGTAACCTAACGGGTGATGACGGGGCCCAGTGGCGAATGCGAATGGTATAAGCGTACGTCATATTTTGGTTGTTTTCTGCAATAGTAGGATTTAAATGATGGGACGCATTAAAAGAACTAATGCAAGAAAATAAACCTAAAAGACGTTGTTGGAACAATTTTTCAAAAAGGTGTTATTGCAAGGACGTTCATTTTTGTTTTGCATCGCGGTATTCGGTTGTGAATGCCCAGCACCTCAGTCGACGAGGCAAGGGCCGAGATCCCTTCATCGGGAGTGACCCCTTGGACAAAAGTTTGCGTCAGGGTAATAACTTCATCATAGTCGATTATTCTTGCTTTGCATCGAGGTATTCAGTTTGGAATATCCTGCACCTCATTCGACGAGGAAAGAGCCGAGATCCCTTCGCAGGGAGTGACCTCTTTAGCAAAAGTTTTCGCCACTATATTTTCAAAAAGATTACCAGGTTCCTTCAACGATATCAAGTTCATTACGTTAACGGGTTTTTCTCCAAAAACCCAGTCATAGCCCTCCGTCGTTTCGGATAATTAATACTTGGTATTCGTGCTGCGTTTGTTGATTATTCGTCAAGAAACAGTGAACGGTAGCTGAGTAATAATTCTCTGTTGCACTGATAGATGCGATTGGTTAGGACGGTCGCATGATTTTGTTGATTATTCGTCAAGGATCATGCGGGCGGGTCTAATGCAATCCTGGATAACGACGGGTTGAACTTGACTAGGACCTTTTGATTTGTTGATTATTCGTCAAGGTCACTTGGGTCCTAGGGGCAAAAACCACATCGGGAGTTTCAAAAGTACTGAAACTTGCAGATTTAGCATACCTTCTGGAGTGTGGTGACTAGAGTGGATTCCATCTAGGTCATCACACAATGATGGTTGGATCCCGATCCCACTGATGAGTTGGATTACTCTTGGGAGATTATTTCACTAAACGATCAATGCTATAAACCTAGTAGGTGTCTAGAAAGGTGTTAGCGGGGCTACGCCCCCAGGCAAAAGAGGTTCTTGAATTAAGGAACTTCGCGAAAGCATTGGAAAACCTCCCTCGAAGTACCGACACTAGCCTGGCTGAAAGGTTAAGCAAGTATTGTGACGTGAATTAAAATCCTGACTAGTTCTTCTTTTAAAAGGTTTTAAGAAGAATTTGAGTAAACAGTGGGAGACATCCTGGTTAGATAAATTAATAAACCAATCTATTCTTGCAAGAGCATACGCTGAGTGTTTCTTTTCTCTCTCTCCAGGCACTAACCTTTTCACGCCCTAATCAAGATAATAAAATGTATCGCTTGACCGATCCGAATTCTTATTCGGGACTGGGGAAAGTTGGTTCAGCTCTAACTTGTGACAACAGTCATGAGTATGAGAATGGGAAAGGGGATTGTATGGATTTCCAGGATACCCAGTCGAAGAAGAAGCATGGTTTTGCATCTACTTCAGGTGTTCTTGTAATTGAGAACTGTTTTACGGTCAGCCCTACCTCCTGGGTACTTGATACCGGATCAGGATCTCATATCTGTAATTTATTACAGGGACTGAGAAAAAGTAGGAAAGTTGCACCGGGTGATATGTCGCTCAGAGTAGCGAACGGAGCACAAGTTAATGCGGCAGCCGTCGGTGAATATCACCTAGTATTGCCAAATGGCAAGACTATGATTTTGAACGATTGCTACTATGTACCCTCCATGGTTTGCAACATCATATCAGTTTCTTTACTCGATAAAGATGGATATAACTTTGTTCTTGAAAAGAATATCATGAACATTTACCTTGATAAGGTACTGGTTGCAGAGGGTACACTGTGTAATTGTATCTACGTTCTAAATCAGAATACAGTTCTTAATATACAAAACACACGCAAGAGGAAGAATTCAGATACGAATGAATCCTACTTGTGGCATTGTAGACTTGGTCATGTCGGAGAGAAAAGACTGAGTAAGTTGCATAAAGATGGACTCTTGGATGCGTTCGAGTTTTCATCTTATGAAACTTGTCAGTCTTGTCTCAAAGGGAAGATGACCAAATCTCCGTTCACCGGACATGGAGAAAGAGCAGCAGAGCTCTTGGGACTCGTACATAGTGATGTATGTGGTCCGATGTCTATACATGCAAGGGGTGGGTTCTCGTACTTCATCACATTCACTGACGATCTCTCTAGGTTCGGATATGTGTATCTGATGAAACACAAATCTGAAGCTTTTGAGAAATTCAAGGAATTCAGAAACGAAGTAGAGAACCGGACAGGCAAAAGTATCAAGATCCTCCGGTCTGACAGGGGAGGGGAGTACTTAAGCACGGAATTCCTTGATTACTTAAAAGAGAATGGTATTCTCTCTCAGCTTACTCCTCCTTATACACCACAGCACAACGGTGTATCGGAGCGGAGGAATCGTACCCTATTGGATATGGTTCGCTCCATGATAAGTAGTGCTGAGTTACCTCTTTCATTCTGGGGACATGCGCTTCAGACAGCGGCATACCTTTTGAATCAAGTTCCGTCCAAATCTGTGCCTAAAACTCCGTATGAAATATGGAGCAGTAAGAAACCATGTCTGAAGTTTATTAAGATATGGGGTTGTCCGGCCTATGTGAAAACACAGAAACCGGACAAGCTAGAGGCACGATCAGTTCTGTGTAAATTTATGGGATATCCTAAAAACTCACTGGGATATCTGTTCTACCACACTGAGGAACAGAAGGTGTTTGTATCTCGCCACGCCACCTTCTTAGAAAGGGAGTTTCTTGCAAAAGAAACTAGTGGGAGTTCGGTAGAACTGGAAGAAATTCAGCGACCACAAAATATAACTGAAAATTTGGAGGAACCGCTAGATTCTATAACCCCAGACGAACCTCAGCCACTCCGCAGATCTGGTAGGATTTCTCATCCGCCCGAGAGATACTACCGTTTTCTCATAGACGGGGATCGAGAGGATTGCATCTTGGAAGAAGATGACCCTACCAGTTTCAGGCAGGCCATTATCAGTAGGGACTCTGATAAGTGGCAGGAAGCAATGCAATCCGAAATGGAGTCCATATACGCCAATAAAGTGTGGACCTTGGATATTGCTCCACCTGGGGTAAAACCCGTTGGATGCAAATGGATCTACAAAAGAAAACTTGGTGTAGATGGGCAGGTGGAAACCTATAAAGCTAGACTCGTTGCAAAAGGTTTTCGTCAAAGACCTGGTTTGGACTATGACGAGACTTTTTCTCTGGTGGCTATGCTCAAATCCATTCGGATCCTACTTGCCATTGCTGCCTTCCATGACTATGAAATCTGGCAGATGGATGTTAAGACGGCTTTCCTAAACGGTTGTTTGGAAGAGTGCGTTTACATGGATCAACCAGAAGGTTTCGTAGACAGTGGGAGCAGCGGAAGGGTGTGCAAGTTGCTTAAATCCATTTATGGATTAAAGCAGGCATCGCGGAGCTGGAACATCTGTTTTGATGAGGCAATCAAGGAATTTGATTTCATCAAGAACGAAGATGAACCCTGTGTATATAAGAAGATTGTAGGACGAACTGTCGTATTCCTAGTCTTGTACGTGGACGACATACTTTTGATAGGAAATGATATTCCTATGCTACAATCGGTCAAGCTATTTTTGTCACAAAGGTTCTCCATGAAGGACCTGGGTGATGCCTCGTACATTCTGGGGATCAAGATCTATAGAGATAGATCCAAGAGACTATTGGGACTTTCGCAGTCCAGGTACATAGAGACCGTACTAAAGAGATTTAGTATGGAGGGTTCCAAGCGCGGTAACATACCCGCATTGCACGGAATTACCCTCTCCAAGAAGATGTCCCCTAAGACTGACGAGGAGTGGGTTCGCATGAGCACTATACCCTACGCTTCGGCGGTAGGATCTATAATGTATGCGATGCTATGTACAAGACCAGATGTAGCTTACGCGTTGAGCGCGGTAAGCCGGTATCAGTCAGACCCAGGGGAGGACCACTGGACAGCAGTGAAGAACATTCTCAAGTACCTAAGAAGGACTAAGGAGATGTTCCTGGTTTACGGTAATGGAGACCTTAGGGTCGAGTCCTTTACCGATTCAAGCTTCCAGAATGACAAAGATGACAGCAAGTCCGTCTCGGGTTTTGTGTTTACCCTCAACGGAGGGGCGGTATGTTGGAGGAGTTCCAAGCAGGATACCGTCGCAGACTCGACGATGGAGGCTGAATACATTGCTGCAAGCGATGCCGCAAAAGAGGCGGTCTGGATAAAGAAGTTCATTAGTGAACTTCAGGTGGTTCCGTCCATTGTTGACCCAATACCTTTGTATTGCGATAACAATGGGGCTATAGCTTTAGCGAAGGAACCAAGGTCCCATCAGAAATCCAGGCACATCTTAAGGCGGTATCACCTGATCAGGGAGATCATTGATCGCCAGGAGATCGAGGTATGGAGAGTGGACACAAAGGACAACACTGCGGACCCATTCACGAAGGCTTTACCCCAGACTCAGTTCGAGCGGCTGATCGAGATGATAGGTCTTCGATACGCCAATACATGGCCTTAGTGCAAGTGGGAGATTGTTAGTGTATATGCCCTAGAGGCCATTACTGTATCATACTAGTATGTATATTACTTGATGGAAGCTTGGGATATTCACAGTTGTACAGACAATCTTGCTCAATATAGTAGTATGCTACTTGGTTTGTCTCTGCTTTAATGTGTACATGTGTGTTTATTTATTATATCACCTATACGCATTAGTAGAGCCCTTAGGATCTTTGCTTGATTACCGGCGTTGTGATGGCGATCACACTCGTGGGGGCTGGGTAATCTACAAGCACATCCTTATACACGTCCCTAGTCGTGGGAGTATCGAGATAGGGCATCGATGCTCCGGAGTAGACTAGCGTATGCGCTTCTCATCCCAGCACGGGAGACGGTCTGTCCCACAGCCGTCGGTACGTCGTACTTGAGATAGTATGCGGGTGCTCGTTAGGTTACGAGTACACTGGACAGGACTCGTCGGGAACTGATGGTTGGTATTATACATATCGTCAGTTATCAGTTTCCAGGTGACATGAGTACAGCTTAGTCCGCTGACTTGACACTGTCACTTCGCCTCGAGTGTGTTCCCACTGTTCTTTGATTACTACCCTACCACGGCTCTACTGAGTCGTGCAAACAGGTAGTAGTTGGGAGCAGTCCCGAAGCACTTGGAGGCAGTGACGGTTAGACAGGATTCGTCTCTCCCGGTATTGGGGGTTGACATCGCGCTGTGTCTAGGAGAGCCATTACACAAGTAGTCCCTGGCCAGGGCAAGCGAGATATACTGGTAGGTTCCAGTGTTATCTCAGGGTGTTCTGGGCTTCACTCCGACACGACTTGTACCGCTATTAGGGGTCTGACGCTTGCCGCCCCCTAGGCCCGACATGCGATGTATCAGACGAACAGACCGGACTGTACGGAGATTGTCACATGCAGGCTCAGTAGGAGTTCGGATGGGTTTACCTCATCGGCCTTCTTATCGACATCTACCTGGGGACCGTTACGTACAGCTAGTGCCGCTTGCGGTCTGTGGTTAAACCCACTGCCAGCGTAGTGTCGAGTCTTTAGAGTCCCACACAGAGAGTTTCCCTGCACTGAGCGAAACGTGTAGAGGCCGTATGGTTTTACGGCAGGGCTGCGATCACTTACGTACACTTGTGTGCATATGGTGTTCGGGCAGGCAGTACTAGTAGGATTTGGTTTAAGCCGGATCCTAGTATTGCACGGATGGATTTGTTTTGTCTTCTGTGCATCCGCATTCTACGGAATACGGATGCAGGTGTGTATGCACAGTTTTTCGGAGTGATGAAGGAGGAGGTGCCTCATTAGGGTTTTGACAGTTGATTCGGTCAAAACCATTTTGAGGCGGACTCATTAGGGTTTTTGACAGTTCGTTTGGTCAAAACCATTATGAGCCGCGAACATCATTTACTAATCCTATTAGTGATAATCTTATGATGGCTAATTGCATTGACCATTTGACCCCGTTGACCTCTCTTGACTTTGTTGACCGGTTGACCGGGTTGACCATTGACTTTCAAGAGGGTTCCACACTCTTCTTTTCTTTTTCTTTTTCTTTTGGATTATGATAATGGTCATTTCAAAAGTAGCCATCAACTTTATCTTGATGGGATTAGTAATGATGTTGTTTTGCATTATTTGCAACCATGTTTGTTTTTCTTTTGATCATAATTTTTTTTCTCTCATTCTCTCTCTTGAAAATGAGAAGCTCCATGGTTGCTAACCTTCCTCCTTCTTCTTCCTCCTCTTGATTTCTCCTTTGATCTCATGTGTTGAGAGAAAAAGGATTTCACTTGACAAACACATCCATACATCTCCTCTACACATCCTAGGGCTTCTAGATTAGCAATCTCCTTGCCCTAGTTATCTCGGCTTGAGGTGGAGCTCGGTGTACATCTCTCGGGTGGATCGTCTTCGACTCAAGGAGGCCGCGGAGGTGACCAAAGTCCGGATCAACCATTGAGCAAGCAAAGAGAAGAGCAACAAGAAGTGAAGAACAACAAGGAGTGAAGAACAACAAGAAGAGAAGGAGTTCAAGTTGAGGTATAACCCCTAACCGAGTAGATAACATCTCAAGTTAGGTAGCTAGTGTATTGTTTAGCAAAGATCCGGCTTTTACGGTCCATGTTACAAAGTTTAGAAAAAATTTTGTTTTACCGTTTCCGCAACCCCGAAAGTACCGGGAGAGGTAACGTGGACCTAACATCCTGCACCTTATTCGATAAGGAAAGGACTGAGATCCCTTCACCGGGAGTGACTCCTTTAGCAATAACTGGCAGATGCTACACACTCGGTTTGTCTTTTGATTGCTTTTAAGAGTCTTTGCTTTGCACAGTGATATATATGATATATCCTGCACCTCATTCGACGAGGAAAGGACCGACGATCCCTTCACCGGGAGTGACTCCTTTAGCAAAACTAGAAAAGCCTCAAAAATTTCAAAACTCATTCGATCCTACAACGATATCAAGTTCATTACGCAATAGGTTTTCTCAAAAACCTGTCGTAGCCCTCCGTCATTTTAGATAAGTTGTATATAGTATTCGTGCTACATTTATTGGCTTTCGTCAAGGTGTAGTGTGCGGTAGCTATCTGCTGCTTATCTGCTGCATATGATGCGATTGGATTAGGGTAGTCGTGCGGCTTTGTTGGCTTTCGTCAAGGGTCGTGCGGGTGGGTTTAATTCAATCAAGAAATGACGGGTTGGACTTGACTAGTACCCTATGGTTTGTTGGCTTTCGTCAAGGTCATAGGATGCTAGGGGCAAAATATTATCGGGAATTTCAAGTGTTGAAATTTGCAATGAGATTGCATACCTTCTATGAGATAGTTGGATCCCGATACCCGCTGCGAGTAATTGTTACTCCTGGGAGAGTTTTACACATTACAATTAGCCGATCAAGTAGGTGTCTAGAAAGGTGTCAACGGGGTTACGCCTCTGGGAAAACGAGGTTTACATTAATTAGGTTCGTGCGAAAGCACGGGGGACCTCCCTCAAAGTACCGACACTGACCTGGCTGAAAGATTGGCGAACTTGTAGTGTGTAATTAATCCCGTCTAGTCTTTCCTTTTAGGGTTTGAAGGAAGATTTGATAAAAAGCAGTGGGAGCCATCCTGATTAGATAAAATAATAACCAATCTATTCTTGCAAGAGCGCACGCTGAGTGTTTTCTTCTCTCTCTCTCCAGGTAGCGACCATGTCACGCCTTAATCAAGATAATAAAACGGATAATTGACTGAACCCGCTTGTTATACTGAGCTGGGGAACGTTGGTCCCGCTCCAACTTATAATTGTTATAAGACAGAGCAGGAAATTGGGGAATACCGATTTCCCATGCCGCCCAAACGAAGAAAGTGCATATGATGCATCTTCTTCGGGTGTGTTCGTTTTACAAAGAACTGAGAACGGGTGATAAGTTTCATGAGGCAGAAAACGGGGCAAGTGTTGCAGCCAAGTCTGTTGGTCACTGTCACCCTGTATTACCAATACATTGATTCTGAACAAATGCTATTAGATACCGAACCTGATATACAAAATCATATCAGTCTCTTTAGTGGTAAAGAAATGATAAAATTATGTATTGTTGGATAATGTTTTGAACATTTCCTATATCAAAAGTTGATCGGTTCAGGCACGTTATCTAAAAGCATTGATGTTCTAAATCAAACTACAGTTCCTAGTATACAGAACACACACAAGAGGAAGAGTTCAGAAATGAACGGATCCTTCTTGAGGCATTGTAGACTAGGTCATATCAATGCGACCCGACTGGCTGAAGTTACATTTAGATGCATATTTAAATCAGTTTGAATTTACATCTTGTGAAAACTTGCCAGTCATGTCACAGAGATAAGATGACCACAGCTCTGTTTATTGGAAACAGAGAAAGAGTTAGTGAACTCTTGGGATGATACATGTTGATGTATGTAGGTCCCCTGTCTACAGATACCAAGACAGGTTCTTTGTACTTCATTAAATTCTCTGATGATCTTTCGAGATTCAGACCTATGTTCCTGTTGAAACACAAGTCAGAACCTTTTGAGATATTCACAGAATATAAGTTAGAAATAGAGAACCAAAATATGGGTATAAGTATTATGTCCTTTGATGTGATCGAGGAGGAGAATACTTGAGCACGGAAATCCTGGACTATTCTAAAGGAGAATGAGATTCTCTCTCAGCATTACTCCTCCGTATACACCATAGCACGATGGTATATCGGGGCGGAGTAATTGCACCCTATGTGATATGGTGTGCTCTATGAAGAGTACTACTGAGTTTCCTATTTACTTTTGGGAGTTATCCACTTGAGAAGTTGCATACCTATTGAATAGGGTTTCAATCAAATCAGTAGCCTACCACTTCATATGTGATATGGAAAGGGAAGAGCCCATCTCTTAAGTCAGTTAAGATTTAGGGTTGTCCGGCCTATGTCTAAAAGCAAAATCCGGACAAGCTCGAGGCAAATACTGTTATGTAAAACTGGAATCGTTCCAGCTGTACAAACTACAGATGATGATTTGATAGAACCAAAGGATTCAGTAGATTCCAACGAACCTCAGCCTCTCCGCCGATCTAGTAGGGTTCCTTACCCACCTGAGAGATACTTCGGTTTCTCTATGACAGTGGGAGCGAGGAATGCATCATGAGATGATGACCCAACTAGTTTCGAGCTGGCCATCAGGAGTGAGACTCTGTAAGAATGGCTGGATGCTTAGCGATCTGAGATGGAATCCTTATACACCAACAAAGTATGGACTTTGGTTGCTATATCTGAAGGGTTAAATCCCCATCAGGAGCAAGTATATCTTGAGAAGATTACTTGGTGTAGATGGAAAAGTTGAGACTTTCAAAGCTAGACTTGTTAAAAGTTTGCATCATTTACCAGGCATGGATAATGATGAAACCTTTTTCCAGGATCTATGCTTAAGTCCATCCAGATCCTACTTTCCACGGCTACATACCATGACTACGATATCTGGTGGTTGGGTGCCATGACTGCTTTTCTAAATGATGTTTTGGAAGAGAGCGTCTATAAGTACACACCAGAGGGCTTCGTAGACAGTAGGAGCAGCGGAAACGTGTGCAAGATGATTTATAGGATAAAACAGGCATCGCGGAGATGGAACATCTGTTTTGATGTGGTAGTCAAAGAGTTTGACTTCATCAAAATGGTAGATGAACCTTGTATATACAAAAAGGTAGTAGAGAGTATGGTGGTGATCCTCGTAGAGTACGTGGATGACATACTCTTGATAGGGAAGGAGTTTCCTATGCTACGCTCGGTCAATCTCCGCTTATCACAAGGATTCTCCATAAAGGATCAATGTGATACCGCCTAAATTCTGAGTATTCATCTATGAGATAGATGTAATTGGATATTAGGATACTCACTAGATGTAGTGAGACGGTATCAATTGATCCTGGGGAAAAACACTGGAAGTGTTCCAGGGTGATAAAGACGACTGAATGTCAGTCACAGGCATTGTCTTTACCCTCAGTAAAGGGACGGTATATTGGAAGAGTTCCAAGCTAGATATTGTGGCATACTAGACGATAAAGGCTGGATACATCGCTACTTAAGATGCTACCAAAGAGGCAGTCTGGGTGTATATTGGTTCATGAGATGAACTTTGTTCCACCCATTGTGTGACAATGGAGTTGTGGCTTTTGCCAAGGAACGTCCGTCCCATCAGTGATCCAGACATATTCTAAGGCAGTATCACCTGATCATGGAGATGACTGATCTCCAAGGTGATCGAGGTTAGGAGAGTAGACTCAGAGGATAACGCGGCGGATCCACTCACGAAGGCCTATTCCCAGAGAGAGACTTTTATGGGATGGTTGAGTATGAGATACTACAACCACTGCTATCAGATGGCCCAAGTGCAAGTGGGAGATTGTTAGTTATATGTATGCCCTAGAGGCCATTACTGTACATAGGATGTACATTGTAGTGGATGCTGGGACATATATAGGGAGGACTTTCTTGCTCGACATGATAGTATGCTATCTGGTTACTCTTTACCTTAACGTGTATACTGATTGTCTCTCTGTTACATGTTGGTAAAGCCCTTAGGATGTGTACTTGACTACCTGGACTATGATGCGGATCATACTAGTGGGGACATGGTAGTCTATAAGTACATCCATCAAGGTCCCTAGTCGTGGGTGTATCGAGATAGGGCATCGATATACCAGTGTAGACTAGCGTATACCTTCTCGACCCATACAGATGGGCGATGGATGATCCCATATCCATTGGTGTTTGACATCAGAGATGAAAAACGGGTGCTCAGTAGAGACTGGGTACACTGGACGGACTCGCCGAGAACTCCCAGATGGTATTATACCTTACGTCAGATGGCAGTTCTCTGGTGACACTGGTACAGAGTAGTCTGTTGACCCGAGATCGTCATAGAGTCTTGTGTGGTTCCCACTGTGCTTTGATTTCCATCTTACCACGTCCAAGAGGGCGTGCAAAACGGTGGTTTTTGGGTACAGTCCCGAATCACATGGAGGCAATGAGCGATAGGAGGGGATTCGTCTCTCCCGGTATAGGGAGTTGATGTTGCACTGTGTTCGATTGGCTATAACCGGAAATCCCTGGCCAGGGTTGCTGAGATTTACTGGTAAGTGTTACCAGTAGTTTCTCGAACTGTTATAGACCTCATATCGACACGACTTATCGAGCTATTGGGGTCTGACGTTTACCACCCCTAGGCGAGATATGCGACATATCAGACGACGAGACCGGACTGTACGGTAGTGTTACTGGTTGGATTCACTGGAGTGTGAGCGGGCTTGCTCGTCGATCTTCTGATCGCTCAATACCCGGGTGGCCGTTACGTTTAGCAGACCGCTTGCGGCTTGTGGATGTTTGATATGATCATCATCTGCTACCGGCGTATTGACGAGTCTTTAGAGTCCTACACAGAGGTTTCCTAGCTCAAGCGAAACGAAATAGGAGCGCATATGAGATATGTGCGGGACCGAGAATGATACCAGTATGTGATACTGTATTCGATTCTCGCGATTTGTGACATTGATCGGTTATATGCGATATAGCCGGGTTATCGGATCAAGTGTTGATTCGATAAGTTGTTACTGTTAATATTAGTCGGTTATATGCGATATGACCGGATCATTAAATCAAGTGTTGATTTAATGATTTAATGCATAATTATATATTTGATATATTAGTTTGCATTAACTAGTATCGGTTTACTTAAGATGGATTTTCTCACTCGCATGTGCACATCGTATATGTGATATATTTTTGTGCACTTGATTGTATCATGTTTGATGATGCAAGATTGCTAGGGTATGTGTAAAGAGTTAAACCTATGGTTAAGTAAATGGTTAGGGTTTTCTTTTATTCATTCATTTGTCTTTTTATTTGGATTAAAAGAAAAGAGAAAAGAAAAACAAAAGGGTTTCTTTCTTTCATGAAGCTTGGTGAAGCTTCATGAAGCTTTGACCAAAGTAACCCTTTTGTCTTCATCTCCTTGACCCCAACCATTCATTTAACCTTAGTCAATTCTCTACACATAACCATGGTTAATATTATGATAAGGATGATTTTATTATTCTTTTCTATATACTTATCATAATATTCTTTCTTCTTCATCTTCATCTTCAACATTGAAGCAAGCTTGCCTCCATCAATGGCAACTTGATGAAATGAGTGAGAAATCCAATTCTAAAGTCTACCCACATCCTATTTCTTCATCCTCTACCTCTTGCCAAGTAGTAGAGCGTGTTTTCTTCACAAGTTTCTTGACTTGGTGAAGTTGGAGCTTGATCTAGTGATGCCTCGACGTAGATCATCTTCGGCACCAAGCCGATGACCTTGCCCGCCCATTTCTCCGATGAAGCCGACGCTAGAGCCCGGGATTCCATTTGGATAGCGAGGAGAGTTCATTGCGGAGCTGTGGAGGTGGAGGACTGGATCTACAAAGGTTGTATTTCCGTTCTTTTAGTAAAGTAGTTTACTAGTTGCATCTTTCACCTAAATTTCTAGTTAACGATCCGTAGTCTAGGGTTTCTCGGCACCGTTAAATTTGAAATTGGCATGGTTGATGCCTTGTGAGACCTCTTGAGAGTGCCTAGTAACCCTACACAGCCATTCTTACAGAGTCCTACTGGTCATCATCTCATGATGCTATCCTTGCTCCCACTGTCATAGAGAAACCAAAGTATCTCTCAGGTGGGTGAGAAACCCTACTAGATCGGCGGAGAGGCTGAGGTTCGTTGGTTGCTATTGAATCCTTTGGTTCTACCAAATCATCAGCTGCAGTTTGTATAGCTGGAACTCTTTCCAGTTCTACCTCATGCCCTTAAATTTCTTCATAAGAAATTCCCTTTCACAAAGGTGGCATGCTGAGTAACAAAACATCTTTTGTTCCTCGGTTAGGTAGAAGATATTCCCTTGCGAATGCTTGGGATATCCAACAAACTTCCACAGAACTGACTTTGCCTCGAGCTTGTCCGGATTATGCTTTTAAACATAGGCTGGACAACCCCAAATCTTAACAAACTTAAGATATGGGCTCTTCCCTTTCCATATCATATATGAAGTGGTAGGCAACTGATTTGATCGGAACCCTATTCAATAGGTATGCAACTTCATAAGTGCATAACTCCCTAAAAGGAAATAGAAAACTCAGTAGTACTCATCATAGAGCACACCATATCTAATATGGTGTGTTTGCTCCGCCCCAATACACTGAGGTGCTGTGGTGTATACGGAGGAGTAATGCTGAGAGAGAATCTCATTCTTAGAATAGTCCAGGAATCCCGTGCTCAAGTATTCTCCTCCTTGATCACATCAAAGGACATAATACTTATACCCATTTTTGGTTCTCTACTTCTAACTTATATTCTGTGAATATCTCAAAAGGTTCGGACTTGTGTTTCAACAGGAACATATGTCTGAATCTTGAGAGATCATCAGAGAAGGTAATGAAGTATAAAGAACCGGTCTTAGCATGTGTAGACAGGGGACCTTCATACATCAATATGTATCATCCCAAGAGTTCACTAACTCTTTCTCTGCTTCCAATAAACAGAGCTATGGTCATCTTATCTCTGTGACATGACTGGCAAGTTTCACAAGATGTAAATTCAAACTAATTTAAATATGCATCTATATGTAACTTCAGCTAGTCGGGTCGCATTGATATGACCTAGTCTACAATACCTCAAGAAGGATTCATTCATTTCTGAACTCTTCCTCTTGTGTGTGTTCTATATACTAAGAATTGTGGTTTGATTTAGAACGTTAATGCTTTTAGATAACGTGCCAGAACCGATCAACTCTTGATATAGGAAATGTTCAAAACATTATCCAATCAATACAAAATTATATCCTTTCTTTACTAATAAAGAGACTGATATGATTTTGTATATCAGGTTCAGTATCTAATAACATTTGTTCAGAATCAATGTATTCTGGTAATACAGGGTGACAGTGACCAACAGACTTGGCTGCAACACTTGCACCGTTTTCTGCCTCATGAAACCTATCACCCATTCTCAGTTCTCTACCTTTCTGTAGCCCATATAATATATTGCATATGTGGGATCCTGATCCGGTATCAAATACCCAGGACGTAAAGGACACTGAGAAACAGTTATCGGTAATGAATACACCCGAAGATGATGCATCGGTATGCACTTTCTTCGTTTGGGCGGCACGGGAATTCTGGTAATCCCCAATTTCCTGCTCTGTCTTATAACAATTATAAGTTGGAGCGGGACCAACGTTCCCCAGCTCAGTATAACAAGCGGGTTCGGTCAATACATCCGTTTTATTATCTTGATTAAGGCGTGACATGGTCGCTACCTGGAGAGAGAGAGAAGAAAACACTCTGTGTGCGCTCTTGCAAGACAGATTGGTTATTATTTTATCTAATCAGGATGGCTCCCACTGTTTGTATCAAATCTTCCTTCAAACCCTAAAAGGAAAGACTAGCCGGGATTAATTACACGCTACAAGTTCGCCAATCTTTCAGCCAGGCCAGTGTCGGTACTTTGAGGGAGGTTTCTCGTGCTTTCGCACGGACCTAATTAAAGTAAACCTCGTTTTCCCAGAGGCGTAACCCCGTTGACTCCTTTCTAGACACATACTTGATCGGCTAATTGTAATGTGTAAAACTCTCCCAGGAGTAACAATTACTCGCAGTGGGTATCGGGATCCAACTATCTCATAGAAGGTATGCAATCTCATTGCAAATTTCAACACTTGAAATTCCCGATACTTTTGCCCCGAACGATCTATGATCTTGACAAGGTCAACAAACCATAGACCGTAAGTCAAGTTCTACCCGTCATTTCTTGATTGAATCAAACCCACCCGCACGACCCTTGACAAGGTCAACAAGGCCGTACGACTACCCTAAAACAATCTGCATCATATGCATAAGCAGATAAATACTGGTTAGCTACCGCACACTGCGCCTTGACAAGGTCAACAAACGCAGCACGAATACTAAGCAGGACTTATCTGAAATGACGGAGGGCTACGACAGGTTTTTCTGAAAACCTATTGCGTAATGAACTTGATATCATTGTAGAATCAAATGATTTCAAAATGGAGTGTTTTTTAGGCTTTTCTAGTTTTTCTAAAGGGGTCACTCCCGGTGAAGGGATCGTCGGCCCTTTCCTCATCGAATAAGGTGCAGGATATATCATATATACCGCTGTGCAAAGCAAGAACTATAGGAGCAATCAAAAGACAAACCGAGGCTTGTAGCATCTGCCAGTCATTGCTAAAGGGGTCACCCCCGGTGAAGGGATCTCGGCCCTTTCCTTATCGAATAAGGTGCAGGATGTTCTACAAGGAACACCGCGATGCAAAGCAAGAACTGTAGCTACCTGTTTTTGAAAATTCGATTCCACAACATCATTTAGGTTTCTTTTCTTTCATTAATCATATTTATGAAGTCCCATCATTTAAATCACCTAAACATCACAGATAAATACGACGTACACTTATGCCATCCGCATTCGCCTCGATGTCCCCTCATGCACCGTTAGGTTAGGTGACTAACGGCAGAGCGGGGCAGGGCTAGCGTGGGTGTAAAACATAAGTAACATCTATATAATATATCATATATATCATATACAGTATCTATCATCACATATCAAATGATCACATCACAGATATCGCAGCAGAAGAAACATATGAAACATTGGATATACTAGGACGTACGTGTTTTTAATACGAGCCTGTATAAAACACGGATTCCACGGTCGCGATGAATAGCCAAACCCATACTCCTAAACCCCTACGAGAGCGGCAAGCAACCCTACCAATTCTAGAGTTAGGAGACCTCCGACTCGGCTCCTCGAGTTGGTCTCCCACTGGACTCTAGAACCCGGTTACTTGTGCTCTCCTCCTTGGGTCTATCCTAGTGCGGAAAAGTAAATAATATACAAATGGTGACATCAACCTCAACCCGGAAGTGCCCCAATAAAAGAATATTACATACAATAAATTTTACATGAATGAAAATAAAAACTCTCATCTCACATAAAACCCCCGGCTATTCAAAACGCGACGATCCAATATAGCATATCCAGCAACACATAACATCACATGTCATCAACGTAAGTAAATGTGCGCATCCTAATTGTCGTTGACATATAGCAACGAAACCGGCGATATCACATATTACACTTACGGTCACAGAAAAGAAAGTGTAAAACTACAACAGTTGGAATCCGCAACCCCTTTAGACATCGCATGCCTAACCAAATGAATTCCTTAGACATCGCATGCCTAACAATTATAAACCCCGCATTTTAGTCTCATTATCGAAAACTCTTTTGAATATCAAGTCGGGCAATTCAACAAGATTCCCGATATCCTGATCGAATGCTCGTCGCAAACTTTAGTAGACGGCCGCACCCCCGGTTGCCGTCGACGAAGTGCACCAAGGCGGAACACCGCTGCCGCGAGCACCCGAACGGATGCTTTCGGCGACGGGGTTCTCCTACAGTCACTTGGTCGGGGCTATGGGGCGTGGCTGTCTATTAAGTTTACCCGGCGAGTATCCGCGTACGCAACTTGATTGCGACGGACTTTTGATCACATCAAAATTCCGTGGCAACCGATCAAGTAAGACTAAAGTGCTAGATTTATAACATTCATTCAGTTATCTCATAACTACTTGTGGATTCCAAATATTATATCACATTCCAGATAAATAGACAATGTTAAACTTTCCGATCGAATAATCAAACACCCAAGTTTTCCCGAAAAGCTCAACACATGAAATAAGTTTAAAAACATCCACTTCATGCCACAGTACCAACGGTCCAGCCGTAGAAGGGTCAAGCCAACGCCTCACATGTGGCACGCCGTACTGTCCCAAACCTTAAGGTTCAAAGGGCAGTTCAAGACGGTCACATAATCGAGTTAAGGTTTGTTGTCTTCTAAAGGGTCCATCGCGTTACTTGCACTACTTAGAACGTTCTTAAACTACGGAAAAATCCAACACTTGGAAATTTCCCGGCAGGGGAAAAAATGGGTATTTATATCCGGTCGAACTTTTTAACAGTTTCTAAAATATCCGGAAAAACATAAAGGAAGTTAAATTATCCGATCGAATTAACGAGTCCCCAATAAAACCCTAGAAAACTCAACACTTGAGTGGAATTAAAACATTCCCAGAAAAAAATGACAAGAAAGTACCTAAGAATAAATATGTGAAGTTTGAGGGACTAATTCACAATTTGGGCCGCGGAACCGCCGCCAAACCCTTGGTTTGGCCGCGGTTCCGCGGTCCAATTTTTGAGTTAGGGGTCCGTACTTCACAGTAATTCTTATATTTTCCTGCTTAATTTTCTGAGCATTTTTAATTCACAAAAATCCACAGTTTGAAAAAATGTACAGAGAAGGGTTTTGATCGGGGTTTCGGGGTTCGATCGGATCTCTAACTTCGTCTACACTTCGCCTAAAGCTCTAGCTAGGCTCTGATACCACTGTAGGGTTACTAGGCACACTCAAGAGATTCCACAAGGTATCTACCATGCCAAATTCAAAAATTTAGGTGCCTAACAACTCTATACAAGATCGTTAACTAGAGATTAGGCGAAAACTATAAACTAGTAAACTACTTTACTACAAGTGAAAGGGATTACAACCTTTGTAGATCCGGTCCTTCACTTCAATAGCTCCGTGTTGACGTCCCTTCACTGCGATCATCGGGATCCCGGACTCTAGCGTTAGTTTCGTCGGAGAAATGAGCGAGCTAGGTCGTTGACTTCGAGGCCGAAGATGATCTACGTCGGGGAGACTCAAACTCAAGCTATTCCTTCATTTGGTCAAAAACTTTGTGAAGAGAACACCCTATACTACATGGCAAGTAGTAGAGGATGAAGAAATAGGAAGTGGGTTCACTTTAGAATTGGATTTCTCACTCTTTTTCTCATGGAACCATTGGAGCTAGCAAGCTTTTGTGGAGCTTGATGATGAAGAAGAAGAAGAAAAGAATCAATAGGATAAATATCCAAATGAAACATATCCTTTTAATTATGGCACCATGGTTGAGTTAAGCTCTCATGCTTAACTCATGTAGAGAATTAACCAAAGCATTAGGTTAAGGGTTGGGTTAACTAATATCCTAAGGAAATGACAAAAGATTTGACTTTGTCAAAGTTTCTTCAAGCTTCATGAAGCTTGATAACTTTGACCAAATTCTCACTCTTTTGTTATTTGTTAGGAAAATAGTAAACCCTAATTTAACCTTGATTTGGTATAAGTCTCATACACACAACTTGTTTGTATCATCAAGCATGATACAAACATGTACACTTGTATATATCACATATAAACAATGTGCACAATCAAGTGAGAAAATCAATCTTAAGTGAACCAATACTAGTTAATGTAAAGTAATATATCAAATATATAATTATACATTAAATCATTAAATCAACACTTGATTTAACGATCCGGTCATATTGCATATAACCGACTAATATCAATAGTAACAACTTATCGAATCAACACTTGATCCGATAACCCGGCTATATCTTATACAACCGATCAATGTCACAAATCGCGAGAATAGAATACAGTATCACATACTGGTATTATTCTCGGTCCCGCACATATCTCATATGCGCTCCTATTTCGTTTCGCTTGAGCCAGGACACCCCTGTATAGGAATCTAAAGACTCGTCAATACGCTGGCAGCAGGTGATGATCATATCAAACACCCACAAGCCGCAAGCGGTCTGCTAAACGTAACGGCCACCCGGGTATTGAGCGATCAGCGCTCACACTCCTGTGAATCCAACCAGTAACACTTACCGTACAGTCCGGTCTGTTCGTCTGATATGTCGCATATCTCGCCTAGGGGTGGTAAACGTCAGACCCCGATAACTCGATAAGTCGTGTCGATATGAGGCTCATAACGGGTCAAGAAACTACTGGTAACACTTACCAGTAAATCCCTAAAACAGCCTTGGCCAAGGACTTCCTGTTATAGCCAATCGAGCACTGCGCAACATCAACTCCCTATACCGGGAGAGACGAAACCCCTCCTATCGCTCATTGTCTCCATGTGACTCGGGACTGTACCCAAAAACCACCGTTTTGCATGCCCTCTTGGACGTGGTAAGGTGGAAATCAAAGCACAGTGGGAATCACACAAGACTCTATGACGATCTCGGGTCTACAGACTAACATGTACCAGTGTCACCAGAGAACTGCCATCTGACGTAAGGTATAATACCATCTGGGAGTTCTCGGCGAGTCCTTCCAGTGTACCCAGTCTACACTGAGCACCCGTATATCATCTCTGATGTCAAACACCAATGGATATGGGATCATCCATCGCCCATCTATATGGGTCGAGAAGGTACACGCTAGTCTACTCTGGTATATCGATGCCCTGTCTCGATACACCCACGACTAGGGACCTTGAAGGATGTACTTATGAACTACCATGTCCCCACTAGTATGATCCGCATCATAGTCCATATAGTCAAGTACACATCCTAAGGGCTTTACCAACATGTAACAGAGAGACAATCAGTGTACACGTTAAGGTAAAGAGTAACCAGATAGCATACTAACATATCGAGTAAGAAAGTCATCCCTATATATGTCCAAGCATCCACTACAATATACATCCTATGTATAGTAATGGCCTCTAGGGCATACATATAACTAACACTGCTGTTTTTACAGGTGCCGATCTACATTGACTGATCTTCCTCCATCTACCCCTAAATTTTCGATTATCTAGCTAAAACACTGTTTCAAACAAGTTTGGGGGTATGTATCATTTGTAATTATATAAAAACAAAATAACATAAAAAATTGAAAAAAATTGAAAAAAAAAATGGGTATTTTTGTAAATTTCCAGATAAAATAAAAATAAAAATTTTATTTGCAAATAATAACCTCTCTTCAAGTGGGGCTTTTTACAAATAACCAACACACTTCCCCCTATAAATAACACCCGACCCCTCTCGATATTTTACCAAACCCTAATTTCGTTTCTCTGAAAACCCTAGCCGCCGCGCAAGTTTCTGCAGTGCGATCGCCCTAGCCGCCGTCGAACCCGCTCCTGTGCCGCGCTTCCGCTGCGCTCCTGTGTCTTCGCCCTCTGAAAATTTCAGAGTTGGTTCGATCTCTAAACTCCTCTCTGTTAAATATTTTTTTAGATCTGTGAACTTTCTGTGATGGCACCAAATATGCAGTTAGAACGTGATTTCTCACAAATCTTTCACACACGATATATGGGAGTTATTTTGCTGATGAAATCACACGAAGGGGTGGAATTTTTTAATCTATAATCATCCCAATGCTTACGCCCTTCCAGATCTAGTCACTCGTTTTTACGAGTGCATGGAAGAAGGCTGCCTTGCACAATACGGTTTTATCAAACTACTTTGGGGCGATAGGGAGATAATTATTGACAGAGACTTCATCCATGAAGTCACTTTAATCCCTAGATTACATGTTCACGACCAACCCCTTCAGTTTGAAGATTACATGCCCTTAATGGATAATGACTGCTCGAGGGAACCGAGGAAGGGAATACAAGCTAGAACCATTTTCGCTAATGTTTTAACTGTGTGCCGGTGGGCACAAAACAATATTTTTGGGAGTTCTCATAATACCGTATTTTTCACCCCGTCGCTTCATATCGTGCACACCCTAATGACTAGGAACCCTAGATTTGATATGTGCACGGTTTTGCTTTATTCAATTGGTGCTGGCAAAAGGGCCACGAATTACCCATGCCTCATGTTAGTGACACAACTGTGTCGCTATTTCCTCTCTGTAGAGGAATTTGAATTCTACATGCATGGAGGTATACCGATCAGGCCTCTCATTGAGGGCGTATCCACGTCCTATACCAGCTTGACTGATGTTTGGTCACGAACAGAACCGACTGAACACGTGCCCTCCAGAACATCCAGCTCCAGCTCGACCGCGGGCGAGGAAGAACTCACCCCCATAGAACATGCACGTTTAGTGAGAAGAGCCATTAGGGGGATTGCCAATTTGACGAGGATGATGACGCAGCATGATCAGCGTCTAACACAAATAGAGCAGGGGATCAGAACCCTGCTAGCACGAGAGGAGCGTTCCCCCTCACGTTCTAGGGGACGCTGAGGGCCTGAGCAGTGAAGGCACTGCTTTTGGTAAGTTTAGGGGAGGAGGTGGTTGTAAATAGTTATCATTGCATTGCATATTCTTATTTTTTGTACATATTTTTTCTTTTTGCATGTTTAATTCTGCATTGCGTCTTTATAAAAAAAATTATAAAAATTAAAAAAAAATGAAAATAAAAAAAATATAAAAGGAAAAAATCAAATAAAAAATTGAAAAATTTTAAAAATTGAACTTTGGCCATAATTGACTTAAGTTTAACAAGACGGTTAACTAGCTAGGAAAAACTAAATCCTAAACTTAGTAATTAAAAACCCTAAAAATAACCCTTCTTAAAATTTAACGGTACAAAATATATGTCCTTGTAGTTTACTTAGAAATAGGCAAATTTTGAGTTCACTTCTTGGGCTAAGTCAAAATAAGGGAAGAATATTGAAATTTTTATTGAAGTGTAAATCTGAAAAATAATTCCGAACCTTAAGTCTAAATTCTGAAAATATATACCCTACAACTTGCACAAACACGCACCTTGAAACTTGGAATAGTAGAGGATACCTTGAAATGCTCTTGTCTAAAATCCTTAGGATAAAGGAAAATAAAATTATAAGTGTGAATAAAGAGATATAAAAAAAATGAACACTGGTTTTGTAATTACTTAAGGCTGCGTAAAATAAAATATATATAACGAGGGTGCTTTATCACCTAGTGCCTTAGACCAACTGGTTTGGGAGTCACTGCTAAAGCCTTAGGTATTACAAGAAGAGGAATTACGCCTTAATGCGCAAACACATTTTGTAATCGGTCGTTAGTACCTCAAGAAGTATTAACGGTCGCATGAAGAATGTGTGAGCAATTTCATCTAAAATTCACCAACTAAAAATACTTTGGATGATGGACAAGAGTATAATAGCTTGAATTGAATTTCCAAGTGTAGGGGTGATACATACACACACGTAGGGATATATGATTGGGGATTGGATGTGAGATAGGAATGAAAAATAGGACTTATATCTTCAGTAGAAATGATAAAAATTCCTAAGTTGAGATGGAACTTTAGAAGGAAAATTCAAAAGATGCTGAAAGCTAAATAAATTTACAGAACATATACAATCTTAAGTTAAATAATAAGTGAGTGTGAAACATACGGGTTGATAATTTCTAAGTTGAAGATAATAGATTTCTTGCTAGAACACCGAATTGAAGAATGAAAGTCAATAGGCCAAATTGATCGGATTTTGTGGATAGTATCCGCTAAACACCCTCAGGAGATAACACTCCTCCTACAAGAGACACCTAGAGATTTAACGGCTTGTTGCGCGAGCTCAGTGTAATCGTGTTTCCCTGCGAAAGTGAGGTTAGGTTTTTTCGAGAATAAATTAGTTTTGCTCGGGACGAGCAAAAGATAAGTTTGGGGGTATTTGTTCATATCAGATTTTTGCATTATTATATTCCCCATTCTTAATCGTATTGCAAATAAATAGGTGCTTTTGATCCATATCTGTTAAATAGTTTCAGGTTACAGGTTCTCGGAACAATACAGTGAAAATGGTGAAAAAACGCTACAAAAGTGAGACTACGACCAACAAATAGAAGAATTTTTATGATGACGCCTACAGTTTAAGGAACAAATGAAGATCAATGAACAGTTCGATTTCACAAAGCACGATGGCAGCAAAAGATTCAAGATTTCAACACGAAACGAACGATAAAAGTCCACAACATTCTGCACTGTGGAGATCTGGAAGAAACTAGAAAATATTCTGAAGAACCAAGTGAAGAAAACAGAAGCAAATAGCAGCATGAACCAACCCAGAGAAAAAAAGCCCAAGTGCCTATCAAACGGCCGCGGAACCGCGGCCAAACAAGGCTTATGGCCGCGGATCCGCGGCCGTGCATCGCACGTGTCGGTGTGTGTCGGTGGAGTCGGTGCATTGACCCGGTTTTCTTAGGGTAGTTTTGTAATTCTAGATGTGGATCAGATGTAAACCCTAGGGTTTCTATTATCTATAAATAGGAAGCCTACAGCTCTTTTTGGAGCATGTCTCTTTTAATTTCTAGATTTTTAAATTTTCATTCCATCGTAATTGTCAAAGAGTGCATCAATATAAAGTAAGTTTTTTATCTTGAATTTCTTATCTGCAATTTTATTTCTCTGCAATTTTTATCTGCCGTAGTTATTTTCTGCAAGTTAATTAGGTTATTAAAAGAAAATCACAAAAATGAGTTACATTGTTAATTCCCTAATGAGTGGGTAGTTCCTCACTTGTTAGGGTTAGGATTGGGTTTGAGAGATGGAAATCTCTCACTCCTTTCTTGCCCGTTCAATATTTTAAAGTAGGACTCTATGCAAATGAAACACACACCGCTCACTACGGCACCCTATCCCACGAGATAGCGGTGATTCCCTAGTTAGACCAGTTGTGGTTGATTTCCATAGAGGTTAGGGATAAGAATTAAGAAAGGACGGACAAGGGCCAAAAGAAAGAAACGAAGTTTCTTCCTGATCGCGCTAATCCCCTTTGTTAATTATTACCTTAACACCTAAGATCTTAATTAGGGCAAAGAAAGCGGTGAGTAGAATTAACTTTCCAAATTAACCTAATTCTAACCCCAGCAATGTTTTAATCCAAATCAAATTCAACCTCAGTTTTTATAGAAAATCAAAACCTACCACAAATAGGAATTGACTCGTTAGAACAATAAGAAAAGACACGTTTTCCCTGTGGACCGACCCGTACTCAACCGGCAAGCTACCAAGCGACATCGTCTTGATTGGGGTTAATTCTTTGATTTCAAAACGCATACGCACAAAACATCGACCAATCAGCTGCGCGTAACGGCTACCTAGGTATGTGTCGATAAGAAGGCTGATGAGCTAACTCCTACTGAGCCTGTATGTGACAATCTCTGTACAGTCCGGTCTGTTCTTCTAAGAGTATCGCATATCGGGCCTAGGGGGCGGTAATCGTCACACCCCTAATAGCGCAATAAGTCATGTCGGAGTATAGCCCAAAACACCCTGAGAAACTACTGGAATACCTACCAGTAAATCTCGCTTGCCTTGGCCAAGGACTTTGTGTAATGGCCTTCCGAACATAACGCGATATCAACCCCCAACACCGGGAGAGACGAATCCTATCTAACCACCACTGCCTCCAAGTGCTTCGGGACTGCACCCAACTACTACCTGTTTGCACGACTCCTTTGAGCCGTGGTAGGGTAGTAATCAAAGTACAGTGGGAACACACTCGAGGCGAAGTAGCAGTGTCAAGTCGATGGACTAAGCTGTACTCATGTCACCTTGGAACTGCTACCCGACGATAGGTATAATACCCACCAACAGTTCCCGACGAGTCCTGTCCAGTGTACTCATAACCTAATGAGCACCTGCATACTATCTCCAGTACGACGTACTGATAGCTGTGGGACATACCATCTTCCCTTCTGGGATGAGAAGCGTATACACTAGTCTACTCTGCAGTATCGATGCCCCGTCTTGATATTCCTATGACTAGGGATCTGTATAGTATGTGCTTATAGACTACCCAGCCCCCACTAGTGTGACTGCCATCACAACGCTGGTAATCAAGTAAAGATCCTAAGGGCTCTACCAATATGTATAAGCGATATGCTAAAAGAAACACATGCACATATTGAGGTAGAAACAAACCAGGTAGCATACTACCATTTAGAGCAAGACTATTATTTTATCCGTGTATATCCCAAGCTTCCATTAAGTAATATACAAACCAGTATACTACAATAATGGCCTCTAGGACATATAACACTAACAATCTCCCACTTTCACTAAGGCCATATACTGGCATATCGTAGACCTAAGATCTCGAATAGCCTCTCGAACTCTTTCTGAGGGATGGCCTCTGTGAGTAGATCTGCAGTATTGTTCTCCGTATGTACTCTCCTCACCTCTATCTCCTGAGGATCAACGATCTCCCTGATCAGGTGGTATCGCCTCAAGATATGTCTGGATCTCTAATGAGACTTGGGTTCCTTCCCTAATGCTATAGCGTCGTTGTTGTCACAATACTAAAGTATTGGACCAACAATGGAAGGAACCACCTAAAATTCAGTTAAGAACTTCCTCATCCAGACTGCCACTTTTGCGGTGTCTCATGCAGCGAACTACTCCGTTTCCATCGTCGAGTCTGCAACAGTGTCCTGTTTGGAGCTCTTCCAACAGTCCCTCCATTGAGGGTAAAGACATAACCCAACATAGAGTTGGAGTCATCCTTATCACTCTGGAAGCTGGAGTCAGCAAAGGCCTCGATATGGAGGTCTTTTCCTCCATACACCAAGAACATCTCCTTAGTCCTTCTCAGGTACTTGAGGATGTTCTTTACTGCTATCTAGTGCTTCTTCCCTGAGTTTGACTGATACCGGCTTACCACGCTGAGTGCGTAAGCAACATTTGGTCTGGTACATAACATCGCATATATTATAGAGCCTACCGCAGAAGCGTACGGTATAATTGACATGCGAGCACTTTCCAAATCAGTCTTGGAAGACATCTCTTTGGAAAGGGTGATTCCGTGACAAACCGGTAGACTACCGCCCTTAGAATCGTCCATACTAAATATTTTCAGTATGGTGTTGATGTACCTTGACTGTGAAAATCCCACCATCCTTTTTGATCTGTCATGATAGATCTGGATCCCAGAATGTAGTTGGCATCACCCAGGTCTTTCATGGAGAACCTCTGTGACAAGAATTCTTTGACTGATTGTAGTATAGGAATATCATTTCCTATCAAGAGAATGTCATCCACGCACTAGACGGGGAATCCCACAGTTCTCGCTACAATCTTACTATAAATGCACGGTTTATCTGGATTTTTGATAAAGTCGAATTCTTTGACCGTCCCATCAAAACAGATGTTCCAACTCCGCGATGCCTGCTTTAGTCCATGAATGGACTTAAGCAACTTGCACACTTTCCCACTGCTCCCACTCTGATTGAAACCCTCTGGCTGATCCATATAGACGCACACTTCTAAATGTCCATTCAGAAAAGCGGTCTCTACGTCCATCTGCCAGATCTCATAATCATGGAAGGCAGCAATAGCAAAAAGGATCCGAATAGATTTAAGCATAGACACTGGAGAAAAGGTTTCATCATATTCTAAACCAGGTCCTTGACGAAAAACCTTTTGCAACAAGTCTAGCCTTATAGGTTTCAACATGTCCATCTACACCAATCTGAAGATCCATTTGCAGCCTATGGGTTTTACCCCTTCTGGAGCAATGT
This sequence comes from Agapanthus africanus, assembly GCA_030015575.1. Classification (NCBI taxonomy): domain Eukaryota; kingdom Viridiplantae; phylum Streptophyta; class Magnoliopsida; order Asparagales; family Amaryllidaceae; genus Agapanthus; species Agapanthus africanus. The sequence goes on along the minus strand of JASDDO010000008.1, from coordinate 386,780,998 downwards.
TCAAAAATACATACTTTGTTGGTGTACATAGACTCCATCTCGGTCCGCATTGCATCCAGCTATTTTCCGAGTCACCGCTCTAAATAGCTTACTGGAAACTAGTTGGCTCATCATTATCAATGATGTAATCATCTCTATCCCCGTCTATGAGAAAATCGTAGTATCTCTCGGACGGATGAGACTACTTATTAGTCCTGGGGATTGGTGCAGGGATGTCCGGTTCTTTTGAAACCTCTGGTTCTACCATACTTTCAGTAATAGTTTGTGGTTCTGGAATTTCTTCCAGTTCAATTGCGCTCCCACTAGTTTATTTTTCAAAAAATTGATTTTCTAAAAAGTGGGCATGACAAGAAACAAAAACTTTTTGTTCCTTTGCGTAATAGAAAAGACACCCCCTGGAGTTCTTTGGATATCCCACAAACCTACACAGTATTGAGCATGTCTCGAGCTTGTCCGCATACTGATTTTTGACAAAAGCTGGGCATCCCTATATCTTCAGATACTGAAGATAGGGTTTCCTCCCACTCCATATCTGATATGGTGTGGTAGGTACAGTCTTGGTAAGACCCTTATTCAAAAGATATGCAGCTGATTCTAGTGCATAATCTCAGAAGGATTGCGATAACTCAGCGTTACTCATTATGGAATGAACCATATCCAATAGAGTTATGTCCGCCTTTCCTATACATGTTGTGTTGTGTATGGAGGAGTAAGCTGAGAGATAAGTCCATTCACTTTTAGGTAACCTAAGAACTCGGCAATTAAGTATTCACCATATCGATCAGATCTCAGTGTCTTGATACTTTTGCCTGTTTGTGTAACATTTCAAAAAAAAAATATTATTTTAGGGAATTTTTATAATTTAATATTATTTTATTGAATATTTTAATATCTAGGTATAATTAAATTGGGAAAAATTATGGAAAATTCTAAAATAGGTTATTTTATGGAATTATTCCATTTTTAAGTTTTTATAATTAGTTATATGCTAATTTAGTGCTAATCGCGATTAAAAATCGCTAATCGGGTTTTTAGCAATTTTGTGCAAAATATGCACATATCATTTTTATCACACTTGTGCATTTTCTATCATGTTATTTGGGGTTACTATTCTTGTGAGAAGGGTTTTTGGAGAAGGGAAAAGAAAAAGAAAATGGAAAAGGAATAAGATAATGAGGTATGGGTGAGAGAGAGAGGGTAACCTTTGACCAAGACTTAGTCATTCCTCCATTTTCTTCACCATTTCTCTCTCCCTCTTCTTTGCTTGCTGCTGCTGCTCCTGCACCTCATTCTCCCTCCACCTTCAAGCCCTCAATTCATCTCTAAAACATCACCAAAACCCTACCCCCATTTCATTAAAAGTGTGCACAAGCTCAAGATCTACACATTGGACCATGAAAGTAAGGATTTTGGCCACTAGGGGCAACTCAAGAAAATTCTTGAGTTGCCAAATGAGGTATTTGCTGAACCCTTAGCTTATTTTTAGCATTACTTATACCCCCATGTTGTGATAGAACCGATATTGTGTGTTTTGTGGATTTGAGGAAAACCTAGTTAGGGTTTGAGGGAATTTTGTGTTGTGTTGTGAAATTGAGATTAGTAGAGGCCACCCCAACACCCTAGTGCTTGAATTATGACCCAAAACAGAGACTTGGAACCCGGAATACGGATTTAGAAACCCCGACGTCGGATAAATGTGTGATTTGTGAGGGTATTTTGGAATCGGGAGCAACCCGGGGCCACTAGAATTGATTTTGGGATTACTGGGAGTCGTGCAGGCACCTAAGAAGCTACCACTGAGACCCGAGCCCCAAATTCAAACCCCAGGGCGCAGATTTAATCATTCTGGCCGCAATTTGCGGCCAGAGTAGGATGGATTTAGTTCAGGTTTGGTCCATGGCTCATTTTGCACTAAATTAGACCCCTCCTATATGCAGTTTTGGCTAATTGTCACCTGGGGAAAATCTGGGAGCATTTTGGTGTGTTTTAGGCTATGTTTTCCGTATTTTAAAATGCACTTTCTTGATATTTGGATTTGTATTTGGTTGTCGGGTGTTCGTACATCGACAACAAGGATTGTTTGATTGATTTGCACGTTTAGGCCATAGGTTCCAACCTATGAGCACGCTGTGCGCTGTATCGGTTTTCTGCCTCGATTTTAATACGTATTGCGACTGTTTATTATTGTAGGTACCCTCGCAAGGATTCTGAGGCGAAGCAGCACGGCGTCATCGATTTCGGCGAGCGAAGACCAGGTGAGTAGATTATATCTACGGGGGAAGTCGGGTGGATGGCGTATAGCACCCCCGCAATCCGTAGTTGGTATACCTTATATGTATAAATTATTTATGATAGTATAGTGTAGTGGATTATTTGAGATGTGATATCATGTGATAGGGTTAGAAGTAGACTAGAATATTTCCTAGTTGCGAACCCTAGGATAGGTTTACACCCACACGCACACACATGTTGATTCGCTATACTTATACTGTGATAATGATGGATAGTGGATGACTTTGGAGATGAGTTGATGATATTGGGTTTTGTGCCGCGAGATCGGTGATTTGATATGATTCGTATTTGGGATACGACATGTGATCTCTAGCGGGCCTTTGGACGTGTGTTTACACACGCAGTTATAGATGGTATCAGTTGTACTAGACTTAGATCAGTACCCCAGATTATGTGATATGATGATAATGACACCTGATATTTGATGAGAAGAATGTGATATTGACCCGTACCCAGCTATTGGGATGCCGTACGACGATTTACCGTACGAGCTATATATTGATGATTGATCCGCACTCATGACTTGAGGATGTCATATGATATACTTGTAGGTTTCCTAGGCACCCTAGTGAGGTCTCCCAAGCCATCAACCATGGCAATTTCAAAAATTATGGTGCCTACAAACCTTAGTGTACGGATCTATAACTAGATGTCTAGGCGAAACAAAACTTGTTAACACTTAACTAATGAGAATACGGAAATACAACCTTTGTAGATCCGTTTGTCCACCTCCATAGCTCCGCAACGAAGTCGTCTCCGCTGTCCAAAAGAAATCCGGGCTCTAAAGTCGGCTTCGTCGGAGAGAAAGCGAGCTAGGTCGTCGATGTCCATGCCGAAGATGATCTACGTCGAGGCATCGCTATATCAAGCTCAACCTTCACCAAACCCTAAAATCTTGTGAAGGAAACACACTCTACTTCTTGGCAAGAGGTAGAGGATGAAGAAATAGGATGTGGGTAGACATTAGTTTTTGATTTCTCACTCATTTCCTTCACTTGCCATTGATGGGGCAAGCTTTCTTCTCTTGAAGAATGAAGAAGAAGAAGATAATAGTTATGATAAGATTATTAGAAAATGAAAAGAATAATCAAAACTTATCATAACTAAACCATGGTAAAGTGTAGAGTATTAATCATGGTTGAAGCAATGGTTAGGGTTAAGCTAGAGACAAAATGGTCACTTAGTCAAAATGTTCATGAAGCTTCATGAACAAAACAAAAGAGGCCACCATTTTCTCATTTGCTTTTCTTTTATCCATTTATCAAAAAGAATAAATGAATAATTAAGAAAATAAAAGCCTAAACATAAACACAACCATGGTTCAAACTTTACACTTAACCAAAGTGGTATGCATCATCAAACATGATACAAACATGTGCACATAAACATATCGCATATACAATGCGCACACCCGAGCGAGAAAATCCACCTTAAGTAAACCGATACTAGTTGATGCAAAGTAATATATCATATATATAAATATGCATTAAATCATTAAATAAACACTTGATTTAACGATCCGGTTATGTCGCACACAACCGACTAGTATAAAATGTATCGGCTTATCAAATCAACCTTTGATTCGATAACTAGGGTATATCGCATATAACCTAATCGATACATTCATCGCGAGAATGGAATACGGTATCACATACATGTATTATTCTCGGTCCCGCACATATCTCATATGCGCTCCTATTTCGTTTTGCTTGAGCCAGGAAACCTCTGTGTAGGACTCTAAAGACTCGTCAATACGCCGGCAGCAGATGATGATCATATCAAACACCCACAAGCCGCAAGCGGTCTGCTAAACGTAACGGCCACCCGGGTATTGAGCGATCTGAAGATCGACGAGCAAGCCCGCTCACATTCCAGTGAATCCGACCAGTAACACTACCGTACAGTCCGGTCTGATCGTCTGATATGTCGCATATCTTGCCTAGGGGTGGTAAACGTCAGACCCCAATAGCTCGATAAGTCGTGTCGACTTGAGGTCCATAACATTCGTGAAACTACTGATAACTCTTACCAGTATATCACTGCAACCCTGGCCAGGGATTTCCTGTTATGGCCAGTCGAGCACAGCGCAACATCAACCCCCAATACCGGGAGAGACGAATCCCCTCCTATCGCTCATTGCCTCCATGTGAATCGGGACTGTACCCAAAAACCACCTGTTTGCACAACTCAGTAGAGCCATGGTAGGGTGGAAATCAAAGCACAGTGGGAGACACACAAGACTCTATGACGATCTCGGGTCTACAGACTAAGCTGTACCAGTGTCACCAGAGAACTGCCATCTGACGTGAGGTATAATACCATCTGGGAGTTCTCGGCGAGTCTGTTCAGTGTACCCAGTCTCCACTGAGCACCCGCATACCATCTTCGATGTCAAACACCAATGGATATGGGATCATCCATCGCCCATCGCATGGGTCGAGAAGATATGCGCTAGTCTACTCTGGAATATCGATGCCCCGTCTCGATATTCCCACGACTAGGAACAATGAAGGATGTACTCACTGACTACCCAGGCCCCACTAGTATGATCTGCATCATAGTCCTGGAAGTCGAGTACACATCCTAAGGACTTTATCAACATGTAATCAGAGAGACAGAAAGTATACATGTTAAGATAAAGAGCAACCAGATAGCGTACTATCATGTCGAGCAAGAAAGTCCTACCTATATATGTCCCAGCATCCACTACAATATACATCCAATGTACAGTAATGGCCTCTAGGGCATACATATAACTAACAATCTCCCACTTGCACTAGGGCCATCTGTAGCAGTGGTTGCAGTATCTTATACTCAACCATCCCATATGAGTCTCTCTCTGGGAAAAGGCCTTCGTGAGTGGATCCGCCGTGTTGTCCTCTGAGTCTACTCTCCTAACCTCGATCACCCCGGAGATCAACCATCTCCATGATCAGGTGATACTGCCTTAGAATAAGTCTGGATCACTGATGGGACGGACGTTCCTTGGCATAAGCCACAACTCCATTGTCTCACAATGGTAGGAACATAGTTCATCTCATGAACCATTATACATCCAAACAGCCTCTTTGGTAGCATCTTAAGTAGCGATGTATCCTGCCTTTATCGTCTAGTATGTCACGGTATCTAGCTTGGAACTCTTCCAACATACCGTCCCTTTACTGAGGGTAAAGACAATGCCTGCGACTGACATTCAGTCGTCTTTATCACCCTGGAACACTTCCAGTGATTCTCCCCAGGATCGATTGATACCATCTCACTACAACTAGTGAGAATTCTAACATCCAATTAAATCTATCTCATAGATCCAAAACTCAGGATTTAGGAGGTATCACTTTGATCCTATATGGAGAATCTTTGTGATAAACGGAGATTGACCGAGCGTAGCATAGGAAACTCCTTTCTTATCAAGAGTATGTCATCCACGTACTCTACGAGGATCACCACCATACTCCCTACTACCTTTTTGTATATACAAGGTTCATCTACCATTTTGATGATGTCAACTTCTTTGACTACTTCATCAAAACAGATGTTCCAACTCCGCGATGCCTGCTTTATCCTATAAAGCATCTTGCACACGTTTCCGCTGCTCCCACTGTCTACGAGGCCCTCTGGCTGTGTACTTATAGACACTCTCTTCTAAACATCATTTAGAAAAGCAGTCATGACACCCAACCACCAGATATCGTAGTCATGGTATGTAGCCGTGGCAAGTAGGATCTGGATGGACTTAAGCATAGCTCTTTAGAAAAGGTTTCATCATTATCCATGCCTGGTCAATGACGAAAACCTTTAACAAGTCTAGCTTTGAAAGTCTCAACTTTTCCATGTACACCAAGCAATCTTCTCAAGATATACTTGCTCCTGATGGGGATTTAACCCTTCAGATATAGCAACCAAAGTCCATACTTTGTTGGTGTATAAGGATACCATCTCAGATCACTAAGCATCCAGCCATTCTTACAGAGTCTTACTCCCGATGGCCAGCTCGAAACTAGTTGGGTCATCATCTCATGATGCAATCCTCGCTCCCACTGTCATAGAGAAACAAAAGTATCTTTCAGGTGGGTGAGGAACCCTACTAGATCGGCGGAGAGGCTGAGGTTCGTTGGAATCTACTGAATCCTTCGGTTCTACCAAATCATCTGCTGTATTTTGTATGGCTGGAACATTTCCAGTTCTACATAACAGACCTTGCCTCGAGCTTGTCCGGATTTTGCTTTTAGACATAGGCCGGACAACCCCAAATCTTAACCAACTTAAGATATGGGCTCTTCCCCTTCCATATCACATATGAAGTGGTAGGCACTGATTTGATTTGAACCTTATTCAATAGGTATGCAACTTCTCAAGTGCATAACTCCCTAAGGAAAAAGGTAACTCAGTAGTACTCATCATAGAGCACACCATATCAAATAGGGTGTATCTGCTCCGCCCCGATATACCATCGTGCTATGGTGTATACGGAGGAGTAATGCTGAGAGAGAATCTCATTCTCCTTTAGAATAGTCCAGGAATTCCATGCACAAGTATTCTCCTCCTTGATCTTATCATAGGACATAATACTTATACCCGTATTTTGGTTCTCTACTTCTAACTTATATTCTGTGAATATCTCAAAAGGTTCGGACTTGTGTTTCAACAGGAACATAGGTCTGAATCTAAAGAGATCATCAGAGAACGCAATGAAGTATAAAGAACCAGTCTTGGTATGTGTAGACAGGGGACCTACATACATCAACATGTATCATCCCAAGAGTTCACTAACTCTTTCTCTGTTTCCAATAAACAGAGCTATGGTCATCTTATCTTTGTGACATGACTGGCGAGTTTCATAAGATGTAAATTCAAACTAATTTAAATATACATCTTTATGTAACTCTAGCTAGTCGGGTCATATTGATCTGACCTAGTCTACAATACCTCAAGAAGAATTCGTTCATTTCTGAACTCTTCCTCTTGTGTGTGTTCCATATACTAAGAACTGTAGTTTGATTTAGAACATCAATGCTTTTAGATAACGTGCCTGAACCGATCAACTTTTGATATAGGAAATGTTCAAAACATTATCCAACAATACGAAATTTTATCGTTTCTTTACTAATAAAGAGACAGATATGATTTTGTATATCAGGTTCGGTATCTAATAACATTCGTTCAGAATCAATGTATTACAATACAGGGTGACAGTGACCAACAGACTTGGCTGCAACGCTTGCCCCGTTTTCTGCCTTATGAAACTTATCACCCGTTCTCAGTTTTTCTACCCTTTTGTAGCCCTATGTAACATCTTACATATCTGGGATCCTGATCCGGTATCATATACCAAGGATTCGGAGGATACTGAGAAACAGTTCTGTATAATGAACATACCCGAAGATGATGCATCAGCATGCACTCTCTTCGTTTGGGCGGCACGGGAAATCTGGTATTCCCCAAATTCCTGCTCTGTCTTATAACAATTATAAGTTGGAGCGGGACCAACGTTCCCCAGCTCAGTATAACAAGCGGGTTCGGTCAATATTCCGTATTATTATCTTGATTAAGGCGTGAAATGGTCGCTACCAGGAGAGAGAGAAGAAAACACTCTGCGTGCGCTCTGTCAAGAATAGATTGGTTATATATTTTATCTAATCAGGATGGCTCCCACTGCTTTTTATCAAATCTTCCTTCAAACCCTAAAAGGAAAGACTAGCCGGGATTAATTACACTCTACAAGTTCGCCAATCTTTCAGCCAGGCCAGTGTCGGTACTTTGAGGGAGGTTCCCCGTGCTTTCGCACGGACCTAATTACTGTAAACCTCGTTTTCCCAGAGGCGTAACCCCATTGACACCTTTCTAGACACCTACTTGATCGGCTAATTGCAAAGTGCAAAACTCTCCCATGAGTAACAATTACTCGCAGTGGGTATCGGGATCCAACTATCATATAGAAGGTATGCAATCTCATTGCAAATTTCAACACTTGAAACTCCCGATAAAGGTTTTTACCCCTAGCACCTATGACCTTGGCTAAGGTCAACAAATCATAGGCACTAGTCAAGTTCTACCCGTCATTTCATGATTAATTAGACCCACCCACATGACCCTTGGCTAAGGTCAACAAAGCCACATGACTGTCCTAACTAATCGCATCATATGCGGTGTAGGAAGACATCACTTAGCTACCGTACACTGTGCCTTGACTATGGTCAACAAACACAGCACGAATACTAAGTACTCTACTTCCTAAAATGACGGAGGGTTGCGGCTGGTTTTTGTGAAAACCTTTAACGCTTTGAACTTGATCTCGTTGCGGAATCAAATGGTTTTAAATGGAATGTTTTTGAGGCTTTTCTAGTTTTGCTAAAGGGGTCACTCCCGGTGAAGGGATCGTCGGCCCTTTCCTCGTCGAATGAGGTGCGGGATATATCATATATATCACTGTGCAAAGCAGAAACTATAGAAGCGATCAAATGACAAACCGAGGGTTGTAGCATCTGCCAGTTATTGCTAAAGGAGTCATTCCCTGTGAAGGGATCTCGGTCCTTTCCCTATCGAATAAGGTGCAGGATGTTCTACAAGGAACACCACGATGCAAAGCAAGAACTGTAGCTACCTGTTTTATTTTGAAATTCGATTCCACAAAATCAATTAGGTTTATTTTCTTTCATTAATCTCATTAATGAATATCCCATCATTTAATTTACCTAAACATCACAGATAGATATGACGTACACTTATGCCATCCGCATTCGCCTCGATGTCCCCTCGTGCACCGTTAGGTTAGGTAACTAACGGCAGAGCGGGGCAGGGCTAGCGCGGGTGTAAAACATAAGTAACATCTATATAATATATCATATATACTATATATAATATCTGCCACAGAACATCGTATGATCACAGATAAAACACAGCAGAAGAAACATATGAAATATTGGATATACTAGGACGTCCGTGTTTTCAATACGAGCCAGTATAAAACACGGATTCCACGGTCGTGATGAATAGCCAATCCCACACCCCTAGACCCCTACGAGAGCGGCAAGCAACCCTGCCAATTCTAGGGTTAGGAGACCCGGACTCGACTCCTCGAGTTGGTCTCCCACTGGACCCTAGAACCCGGTTACTTGTGCTCCCCTCCTTAGGTCTAACCTAGTGCAGAAAAGTAAATAATATACAACCGGTGACATCTTCCGCAACATGGAAGTGCCCCAAATAAAAGAATATTACATACAAGTTTTTACATGAATGAAAATGAAAAACACTCATCTCACATAAAAACCCCCGGCTATTCAAACACGACGATCCAATATAACATATCCAGCAACACATAACATCACATGTCATCAACGTAAGTAAATATGCGCATCCCAATTGTCGTTGACATATAGCAACGAAACCGGCGATATCACATATTACACTTACGGTCACAGAAAAGAATGTGTAAAACTACAACAGTTGGAATCCGCAACCACCTCAGACATCGCATGCCTGACCAAATGAATTACTTAGACATCGCATGCCTAACAATTATAAACCCCGCACTTTAGTCTCATTATCGAAAACACTTTTCAATATCTAGTCGGGCAATTCAACAGGATTCCCGACATTTTGATCGAATGCTCGTCGCAAACTTCAGTAGGCGGCCGCACTCCCAATACCGTCGACGAAGTGCACCAAGGCGGAACACCGCTGCCGCGAGCACCCGGACGGATGCTTTCGGCGACGGGGTTCTCCTACAGTCACTTGGTCGGGGTTATGGAGTGAGGCTGTCTATTAAGTTTACCCGGCGAATATCCGCGTACGCTACGTGATTGCGACGGACTTTTGATCACATCAAAATTCCGTGGCAACCGATCAAGTGAGACTAAAGTGCTATGTTTATAACATTCATTAAGTTATCACATAACTTTTTGTGAATTCCAATTATTGTATCCCATTCCGGATAATTAGAAAATGTCAAACTTTCCGATCGAACAATCGAACACCCAAGTTTTCCCGATACAGATCAACACATGAAACAAGTATAACAACATTCCGTTCGTGCCTCAGTACCAACGGTCCAGCCGTAGAAGGGTCAAGCCAACGCCTCACATGTGGCACGCCGTACTGCCCCAAACCCGAAGGTTCAAAGGGCAGTTCAAGACGGTCACATAATCAAGTTAAGGTTTGTTGTCTTCTAGAGGGTCCATCGCGTTACTTGCACTACTTAGAACGTCGTTAAACTACGGAAAAATCCAACACTTGGAAATTTCCCAACAGGGGAAAAATTGGGTATTTATATCCGGTCGAACTTTTCAACATGTTCAAAAATTTATCCGGAAAACACATAGACAGAATTAGACTTTCCGATCGAAACAATGATTCCCAAAACAACTCAGAACAACTCAACTGTTGAGTTCAGTTTAAATATTCCAGGAAAATGAGCATTGCATTTTACGAGTTACTGTGAAATTTGACACGTGTCGCAAATCTATTGGCCGCTGAAGGGCCGCACAAACCCTACTTGTGCGGCGCTTCCGCCGCGCTCTGGTGGAATCGTGTGCTCAAATTTCACAGTTATTCTCAGAAAAGCCTGCTTGTTTTTCTGGATATTTTTAATTGCCAAAAATCAACAGTTTTGAAAAAAGTACAGAGAGCGTTTTTCTAATGGGATTTCGGTTCGATCGGGTTTCTAATTCCGTCCGGGGATCGCCTAAGGCTCTAGCTAGGCTCTGATACCACTGTAGGTTTCCTAGGCACCCTAGTGAGGTCTCCCAAGCCATCAACCATGGCAATTTCAAAAATTATGGTGCCTACAAACCCTAGTGTACGGATCTATAACTAGATGTCTAGGCGAAACAAAACTTGTTAACACTTAACTAATGAGAATACGGAAATACAACCTTTGTAGATCCGTTTGTCCACCTCCATAGCTCCGCAACGAAGTCGTCTCCGCTGTCCAAAAGAAATCCGGGCTCTAAAGTCGGCTTCGTCGGAGAGAAAGCGAGCTAGGTCGTCGATGTCCATGCCGAAGATGATCTACGTCGAGGCATCGCTATATCAAGCTCAACCTTCACCAAACCCAAAAATCTTGTGATGGAAACACACTCTACTTCTTGGCAAGAGGTAGAGGATGAAGAAATAGGATGTGGGTAGACATTAGTTTTTGATTTCTCACTCATTTCCTTCACTTGCCATTGATGGGGCAAGCTTTCTTCTCTTGAAGAATGAAGAAGAAGAAGATAATAGTTATGATAAGATTATTAGAAAATGAAAAGAATAATCAAAACTTATCATAACTAAACCATGGTAAAGTGTAGAGTATTAATCATGGTTGAAGCAATGGTTAGGGTTAAGCTAGAAACAAAATGGTCACTTAGTCAAAATGTTCATGAAGCTTCATGAACAAAACAAAAGAGGCCACCATTTTCTCATTTGCTTTTCTTTTATCCATTTATCAAAAAGAATAAATGAATAATTAAGAAAATAAAAGCCTAAACATAAACACAACCATGGTTCAAACTTTACACTTAACCAAAGTGGTATGCATCATCAAACATGATACAAACATGTGCACATAAACATATCGCATATACAATGCGCACACCCGAGCGAGAAAATCCACCTTAAGTAAACCGATACTAGTTGATGCAAAGTAATATATCATATATATAAATATGCATTAAATCATTAAATCAACACTTGATTTAACGATCCGGTTATGTCGCACACAACCGACTAGTATAAAATGTATCGGCTTATCAAATCAACCTTTGATTCGATAACTAGGGTATATCGCATATAACCTAATCGATACATTCATCGCGAGAATGGAATACGGTATCACATACACGTATTATTCTCGGTCCCGCACATATCTCATATGCGCTCCTATTTCGTTTTGCTTGAGCCAGGAAACCTCTGTGTAGGACTCTAAAGACTCGTCAATACGCCGGCAGCAGATGATGATCATATCAAACACCCACAAGCCGCAAGCGGTCTGCTAAACGTAACGGCCACCCGGGTATTGAGCGATCTGAAGATCGACGAGCAAGCCCGCTCACACTCCAGTGAATCCGACCAGTAACACTACCGTACAGTCCGGTCTGATCGTCTGATATGTCGCATATCTTGCCTAGGGGTGGTAAACGTCAGACCCCAATAGCTCGATAAGTCGTGTCGACTTGAGGTCCATAACATTCGTGAAACTACTGATAACTCTTACCAGTATATCACTGCAACCCTGGCCAGGGATTTCCTGTTATGGCCAGTCGAGCACAGCGCAACATCAACCCCCAATACCGGGAGAGACGAATCCCCTCCTATCGCTCATTGCCTCCATGTGAATCGGGACTGTACCCAAAAACCACCTGTTTGCACAACTCAGTAGAGCCGTGGTAGGGTGGAAATCAAAGCACAGTGGGAGACACACAAGACTCTATGACGATCTCGGGTCTACAGACTAAGCTGTACCAGTGTCACCAGAGAACTGCCATCTGACGTGAGGTATAATACCATCTGGGAGTTCTCGGCGAGTCCGTTCAGTGTACCCAGTCTCCACTGAGCACCCGCATACCATCTTCGATGTCAAACACCAATGGATATGGGATCATCCATCGCCCATCGCATGGGTCGAGAAGATATGCGCTAGTCTACTCTGGAATATCGATGCCCCGTCTCGATATTCCCACGACTAGGAACAATGAAGGATGTACTCACTGACTACCCAGGCCCCACTAGTATGATCTGCATCATAGTCCTGGAAGTCGAGTACACATCCTAAGGACTTTATCAACATGTAATCAGAGAGACAGAAAGTATACATGTTAAGATAAAGAGCAACCAGATAGCGTACTATCATGTCGAGCAAGAAAGTCCTACCTATATATGTCCCAGCATCCACTACAATATACATCCAATGTACAGTAATGGCCTCTAGGGCATACATATAACTAACAATACTATATCGTACGCGATACTACTGAGGCGGGATCACCGACTATATATATATATATATATATATATATATATCGACTCAGATTCAGGTGGTATCCATACCCCTCCCGTTGACTTGATAATTAGATGTAGATTACTTAGTAGATGTTAGACTAGACCCGAGTCATACCTCTTTCAAAACTAACGAATCGGGAATATCTTAAAAACAAGTAAAGGGATTCTACGGGTATTTTCAAGGGACGTATCTTTTTTAAAAGCACCGTAGCCCTTATTTTATAAAAACCCCGATTGGTCTTATTTCAAATGGCGCAATCGCATGACATATACATATTGATGTAGACACTTCACTATTGCGTTGATTTATTCGAATCCGCATTTTCAGTACTATTCGCATTGCATTTCATGGTTTATTGCTATATTACCATCATGCTGTTAGGACACCAGCACCATTATCGATGATGCGTATGTTCCACGTACACTTGCTTTCCGGCTCACACACTTCATCATCGATAATTGCCATGTCACTACACTGTAGTACTGTTGCATTCAGGATACGATCCTTGCATGGCATACTTGTACACATACTCATTGTACACTTATATTTGTGCACATACTTACTGTATACTCATACTTGTACACATACTTGTCTGCACATATATAGATGATATTTCTAGATTTGGGAACCGCAAGATACTCTTTAAAACTGATTCATTTTAAAAGAGCGGCTTTCCCCAATATGTGCATATCACTATTCCTTGTTGCATGATATATCGATATGCTTACATTCTTTTATATGTCGCATACATCATGCTTTCTGATTATACGCATTGAGATATGTTGTTTCCATGATATTTCTGGATTTGGAAACCGTGGCTATTTCAACTGAGAATATGTATTGTCTTTAAAACCCGGTTTCCCTTGATATGATATTTCAGTACGTCCACCATGTGTTTTCTCGGTTCTGAGAGTGGCATATGAAACCCGATTCGAGAAGCGGTAGGCACCGTCTGCGGGTACATGGTGGACCCGGTAAGGTACCCCGGGGCAAGAAGACTCGTATATGTTAGACGGTGAGCCTGGCAGGGGAGCACTACCTACCGGTGATAGTATTTGGACTCGGCGGTTATCGTGGGTATACCGACCGGAGTATGTACGTATGGATACGTCGAAATTCGAGGGTCGAAGCTGGGCACTCGGGTTTTCGAGATAGCGTATGATACGTACCTATCAGGGCCAGTCTTGGTGACAGCGCCTGATAGACGAGGATTTACGTGCCGATGCTAGGCACAGGTTTCATGATGTTTTCGAGTGTCGATGCTAGGCACTCAGGTTCCATGATTTGATTATATCCTCATATTTTTCCATGCATATGCTTTACGATATTTACATGCATGATGCTTATTGTCATTGGGTGACACGTGGACGGGATCCACATATATACAGACATTGATCACATACAGACTTTTATTACCTTGATCATACTTCATTTGTATACCTAACAGGGTATGAGGGCACTGTTATATATACCCTTACACCAATATTAGTGGAATGGGACGCTAATATATATGTATTGATATCACATTTACTTCATGTAGACATACCTTATATTTATGACATGTTATTACCTGAGGCACTGGCACGAGTACTTGGCACTACACACATGTCTAGATGTTGCATTGCCACCTTATCATGCTTCAGACTTACTATTGAGGTTTATATTATATACTGATCGTTTTGACCTAGGATTATGTCTTGCATTCGATTTCTGCTTGTAGATATTCTCTATTCACGAGTTGGCAACTCACCCCCGTTGTGCCACAGTTCTTGCAGGTTTTGCCGTACAGGTTCCATTGCGGTATTTCTGAAACATTGCTTTCCTTTGCGGGTGGTTTGCTTGGTAGGTGGGTTCTTGCATCAGAACCACCCTTGTATATGTATTATTCATTGTATCTAGAATTCCATCAACCAAAACTTGTATATTGTTTCAGACTTAGACACTAGTGATGTATTATTTCGACCTTAGAGTCGCGCTTAGCAGTATTACGGTTTTCATGCTTATTGGGTTTCTTTTGAGTTTTGATCCTCGCCATTCGGCGTTGTATATTATATTGCTTGCATGGTTATGACCGTCGATTGACGAAGAGCTAGCTCCCGCTTGGGGATGCCTTTTATCATTGCATATATATTGTTCTTGTTGTACCCCGTTCGGGGCCAGTATTTACAAAAGAAACTCTGCCAAAATTTTTAGAAAAGACCGTACATTTTTAAAATGCATATTCGGCTTAGTTATTTAAAAACCTTGACTTCAAACATGTTTTTCTTCACTTCTTTAAACCAGTTTTCTTTATTTACTCTTAAAATGGTTTTAGATTGCTGGGCTTTTGGCTTACTTGGATCAGATGGAGTCCTATAGACTTCATATGGTTCAAGGGCCAGTCACGTGCTCTTTCGGGTCGTGACAAAGTTGGTATCAGAGCGCTAGGTTGACCTTGGTTCGAGTCTAAGTTTGACTATGTGGAGCCTAGGGCGTTTATATGTATACGGAACTTAGGCTTGACCTTACGGAACTTAGACTTAGTTGAGGGGGTATTAGACCCGAACTTTCATCGCGTAGGATGACCCTTGGTTGATGGAGTAGGTGACTTCAGTAGAGTGACGTACCGTGTGTATGTTCCGCGGCATACTTATGACACGCCACTCTTCTTAAGAAGCCTTAGGATGTACATTTCCTTGCACAGTATTATATTCCTTCCTATGATCTACCCTCATCGATACTGGTTATGTTTTTGCTGCCACGATCACACAGGCAGAGAGAGAGCTACGGCTAGAGTCGCGTCAGCTTGAGCTCGTCGCAGACGAGGACTGACCAGGGCATGATTTCAGAGACTTACGATTGCATTGAGAGGCGTCGTCTTATTGTGTTTTCGCGCCATGAGCGTTTGACAGATCGCTTTCACGAGATTTCTCGGACATGCCGATTGGTACCAGAGGAGCAGGCTACTGCTAGAGGCCAGCCAAGATGTGATGGCCATTGATATATCGCTTACTCAGGATGATCGAGGCACTGTTCAGCGTACAGAAGAATGAGCCAGTTGTTGCTGCAAATGACGAGGTGTCACCCAGATGATTGGACCTACTGCAGCATGAGTATATACTTAGAGATATGTTGGAAGGTCGCTAGTCACCCGAGGATGAACGACTAGGACATGTGGTTCGTTCGCTTACCACGATGCGAGGTCATCAGATAGATTGCTTCTAGCTAGAGACGACTTCACGCGGAGACGTTGAGAGTCGACAGAGACGATCGAATGTCAGGAGCCCATTTTTCAAGTTTAAAGTATACGGAAAGACATGCAGGCGATTCTATGGACCCTCTAGAAGAATGAAACCCTAACACGACTTAATGACAGTGTGAAAACCTTTGAACCTTAGGGTTTGCGGCAGTTCCGCGGCGCCATTAGTGAGGCTTGGGTTTGTCCTTCTACGGCTGGACCACCGACGCTGTGGCATGTACTCGATACTATTAAATTGTACTCAGGATGTTGATCTCTTGGGGGATTATGAGGTTCTGACGAGTCGATCGAATGATTCGACATCATTCGGATATCATGTGATGGGACACACTGCTTGGGAGACTTCAGATACGAGTATAGCCGTTGGAGCACAGTCCATGCAGCCACGATGAGACGAGTCCGAATCAGTCGACAATGAAGCAGAGTGAAGTAAAGAGTTCGCAAGAGATATGTGAGAGACTTTGGATTGACCGTAGCCGAGAACATTGCAGTGCGTAGATAGAGACGTGACGTCGAGGTGGACGATGATACAGACAAGCGGGACAAGAGGTTCGTGCGAGACGCTGACGAGCTGTCATTACTTCCCGTCGAGACTAGAGACCTGATATGCTTACAAAGGCGTTGGGATGCGACCAATTTCCGAGAAAATGCTGTGCTGAAGACGCGGATGTCCATCGAGTGAGAAGAAATTATGCAAGAGTACCAGCCTCCGTACAGACCGGCATAGGCAAGATCGGAAGAGACCTTGAGCGGGATTCCTTCCAGGACACTGCTGCAATGATATTTGCACCCAGGATCAAATGTGTAATGTGCATTCAGAGAGCCAGAGGCCAACGCCTGTGACATGCCGCTTTACGAGTGGTCGTGAGGATTGACCGAAAGATGACCAGAGAAGTGCCAGAACGGAATCGTCCCCGTTAGCACACCTGACAGGGCCGATGAACCGATTGATTATGAGATTGGTAATCCACAGAGAAGATAAGGACCCAGAGACAGAGGACGCCAGACCGTGAGCAAGAGGCAAGTAGATATCTTGCGCTGCTAGCATTGGATGCACCGACACCTTCTCGACCTTGAAGGAGGGACTACCAATGACGGTATTTATGATTTGTGATTTGGTGATTCGATTATCACGTATCCGTCACTTTGGATTTCGGTATTTTGGGCGTTCTGTTTGCATGATTTAGTTTTGATGACTGAGTTTCATGATATTTGTTTTATGCACCCACTGGGTATTTATATTTTGCGCATAGTTATTACATTTGAGATATTGATTGTGATTTCATGCCTATTTTATGCCAGTGATGTGATTTACGTTTCCAGCATAGTTTTCATGCACCTTTAGTGTTTTGATATACGATTTTGGTGCACGCCAGATGCACTAAATCGAAATTCTTCGTGCATGTCAAATGCGCCTGATTTTGCTGTCAAGCACACACGTTGCCTATGACAGATGTTTCGTGCACACCCGTTGCACCTAGATGTTGTTTTGTGCCATATATGGCACATATATGGATTTTGATTTCCATGCGCACCAGACGCACCGGATATTCTTATATACATTTTTGGGGATTGATTTCTTATAGAGCAGTACATTTTCATGATATTCGCTATGTATTGATGTTTTCGGAGCCCCGACAATTTGGATTTTTACTGAAATGTTTTAGTACTTGGGGGTTTAAATTTAAATTCGGGGACCGAATTTATTTAAGAAAGGAAGATTGTAACATTTCAAAAATATATATATATTATTTTTGGGAATTATTATAATTTAATATTATTTTATTGAATATTTTAATATTTAGGTATAATTAAATACAGAAAAATTGGGAAAAATTATGGAAAATTCTAAAATAGGTTATTTTATGGAATTATTCCATTTTTAAGTTTTTATAATTAGTTATATGCTAATTTAGTGCTAATCGCGATTAAAAATCGCTAATCGGGTTTTTAGCAATTTTGTGCAAAATATGCACATATCATTTTTATCACACTTGTGCATTTTCTATCATATTATTTGGGGTTACTATTCTTGTGAGAATGGTTTTTGGAGAAGGGAAAAGAAAAAGAAAATGGAAAAGGAATAAGATAATGAGGTATGGGTGAGAGAGAGAGGGTAACCTTTGACCAAGACTTAGTCATTCCTCCATTTTCTTTACCATTTCTCTCTCCCTCTTCTTTGCTTGCTGCTGCTGCTCCTGCACCTCATTCTCCCTCCACCTTCAAGCCCTCAATTCATCTCTAAAACATCACCAAAACCCTATCCCCATTTCATTAAAAGTGTGCACAAGCTCAAGATCTACACATTGGACCATGAAAGTAAGGATTTTGGCCACTAGGGGCAACACAAGAAAATTCTTGAGTTGCCAAATGAGGTATTTGCTGAACCCTTAGCTTATTTTTAGCATTACTTATACCCCCATATTGTGATAGAACCGATATTGTGTGTTTTGTGGATTTAAGGAAAACCTAGTTAGGGTTTGAGGGAATTTTGTGTTGTGTTGTGAAATTGAGATTAGTAGAGGCCACCCCAACACCCTAGTGCTTGAATTATAACCCAAAACAGAGACTTGGAACCCAGAATACGGATTTAGAAACCTCGGCGTCGGATAAATGTGTGATTTGTGAGGGTATTTTGGAATCTGGAGCAACCCGGGGCCACTAGAATTGATTTTGGGATTACTGGGAGTCGTGCAGGCACCTAAGAAGCTACCACTGAGACCCGAGCCCCAAATTCAAACCCCAGGCAGCAGATTTAATCATTCTGGCCGCAATTTGCGGCCAAAGTAGGATGGATTTGGTTCAGGTTTGGTCCATGGCTCATTTTGCACTAAAATAGACCCCTCCTATATGCAGTTTTGGCTAATTGTCACCTGGGGAAAATCTGGGAGCATTTTGGTGTGTTTTATGCTATGTTTTCTGTATTTTAAAATGCACTTTCTTGATATTTGGATTTGTATTTGGTTGTCGGGTGTTCGTACATCGACAACAAGGATTGTTTGATTGATTTGCACGTTTAGGCCATAGGTTCCAACCTATGAGCACGCTGTGCGCTGTATCGGTTTTCTGCCTTGATTTTAATACGTATTGCGACTGTTTATTATTGTAGGTACCCTCGCAAGGATTCTGAGGCGAAGAAGCGCGACGTCATCGATTTCGGCGAGCGAAGACCAGGTGAGTAGATTATATCTACGAGGGAAGTCGGGTGGATGGCGTATAGCACCCCCGCAGTCCGTAGTTGGTATACCTTATATGTATAAATTATTTATGATAGTATAGTGTAGTGGATTATTTGAGATGTGATATCATGTGATAGGGTTAGAAGTAGACTAGAATATTTCCTAGTTGCGAACCCTAGGATAGGTTTACACCCACACGCACACACATGTTGATTCGCTATACTTATACTGTGATAATGATGGATAGTGGATGACTTTGGAGATGAGTCGATGATATTGGGTTTTGTGCCGCGAGATCGGTGATTTGATATGATTCGTATTTGGGATACGACATGTTATCTCTAGCGGGCCTTTGGACGTGTGTTTACATACGCAGTTATAGATGGTATCAGTTGTACTAGACTTAGATCAGTACCCAGATTATGTGATATGATGATAATGACACCTGATATTTGATGAGAGGAATGTGATATTGACCCGTACCCAGCTATCGGGATGTCGTACGACGATTTACCGTACGAGCTATATATTGATGATTGATCCGCACTCATGACTTGAGGATGTCATATAATATACTATATCGTACGCGATACTACTGAGGCGTGATCACCGACTATATATATATATATATATATATATATATATATATATATATATATATATATATATCAACTCAGATTCAGGTGGTATCCATACCCCTCCCGTTGACATGATAATTAGATGTAGATTACTTAGTAGATGTTAGACTAGACCCGAGTCATACCTCTTTCAAAACTAACGAATCGGGAATATCTTAAAAACAAGTAAAGGGATTCTACGGGTATTTTCAAGGGACGTATCTTTTTTAAAAGCACCGTAGCCCTTATTTTATAAAAACCCCGATTGGTCTTATTTCAAATGGCACAATCGCATGACATATACATATTGATGTAGACACTTCACTATTGCGTTGATTTATTCGAATCCACATTTTCAGTACTATTCGCATTGCATTTCATGGGTTATTGCTATATTACCATCATGCTGTTAGGACACCAGCACCATTATCGATGATGCGTATGTTCCACGTACACTTGCTTGCCGGCTCACACACTTCATCATCGATAATTGCTATGTCACTACACTGTAGTACTGTTGCATTCAGGATACGATCCTTGCATGGCATTCTTGTACACATACTCATTGTACACTTATATTTGTGCACATACTTACTGTATACTCATACTTGTACGCATACTTGTCTGCACATACATAGATGATATTTCTAGATTTGGGAACAGCAAGATACTCTTTAAAACTGATTCATTTTAAAAGAGCGGCTTTCCCCAATATGTGCATATCACTATTCCTTGTTGCATGATATATCGATATGCTTACATTCTTTTATATGTCGCATACATCATGCTTTCTGATTATACGCATTGAGATATGTTGTTTCCATGATATTTCTGGATTTGGAAACCGTGGCTATTTCAACTGAGAATATGTATTGTCTTTAAAACCCGGTTTCCCTTGATATGATATTTCAGTGCGTCCACCATGTGTTTTCTCGGTTCTGAGAGTGGCATATGAAACCCGATTCGAGGACCGGCAGGCACCGTCTACGGGTACATGGTGGACCCGGTAAGGTACCCCGGGGCAAGAAGACTCGTATATGTTAGACGGTGAGCCTGGCAGGGGAGCACTACCTACCGGTGATAGTATTTGGACTCGGCGGTTATCGTGGGGATACCGACCGGAGTATGTACGTATGGATACGTCAAAATTCGAGGGTCGAAGCTGGGCACTCGGGTTTTCGAGATAGCGTATGATACGTACCTATCAGGGCCAGTCTTGGTGACAGCGCCTGATAGACGAGGATTTACGTGCCGATGCTAGGCACAGGTTTCATGATGTTTTCGAGTGTCGATGCTAGGCACTCAGGTTCCATGATTTGATTATATCCTCATATTTTTCCATGCATATGCTTTACGATATTTACATGCATGATGCTTATTGTCATTGGGTGACACGTGGACGGGATCCACATATATACAGACATTGATCACATACAGACTTTTATTACCTTGATCATACTGTAAGTGCACGGCGGCGCCCCGGCCGTCAATCTGACGCCGGAATGCGGAAGCGGTGATAAACTTTAATTTTGCGGACTTAGCAAACCGGCACCACCGCGCACTAAACACCCGGATCGGGCCATTAAACTAGATCTAGCTAACAACAAGAAACGGGAAGAGATATACCGAATGATCCGAGTCCTTCGGTCTTCGTCTCCACTCCGATCTCCCGCGGATGCTTCGTCCGTCATCTCCTCGTTGTCGCCTCTTCGCCGGAAGGGCACCACATCGCCTGCATCTTTTACGGGCTCCCACCTCAATACCGAGGCAACTCGGGCGCGAAGCTGGCGAGTCGACGCGTCCAAGATTTGCTGTAGGAAGTGTAGTGTAGAGGCTATGTCTCATTTGGGTTCGTTGCCATTTGAAGATGATGGAGGAAACAAGATAAGAAAAATGGTGCTTGCATTTTTCTTGCATGAAATGAGATGAACAAATTTTCCCTCTTGAAAATGATCCTCTCATCTTCTTCCCTCTCAACCATGAAAAAACTTCTTCTCCTAGAAAATGGTGGAGGAAAGAATATGAAGCATGAAGGGAGGTGATGGTAGGAGCACAAGTGGTGACCACATCCAAAACATCATCATAACTAACTCACATCAACTACAAATCACTTCTAATCAACAAAAAGCAAGTGATGAGAATGGTATCAAAAGATGCTTTCATAATTAAAACATTTGCAAGAAAATCCTCCACAAAGTGTTATTTGCAAACTTGCAAATGACCCCCTCCATCGGAAAAGTCCGGCCGGGAAAGAACAAAGGAAAACCGGCCGGAACGGAATGCAAACTGGCAACTCCAGAAAACTGGTCCCGTAATAAATTACAGGAAAACCCCGATACTGTGCATACACACCCGCATCTGTATTCCGTCCGGATACAAATGCAATGAGACAAAATCTACACTGTACTATACTAGGATCCGGCTTAAACCAAAGCCGGCTAGTAATATCCGTCCGATCCTGATCCGTACAATACCGCACGTATCTGATCGAACCCTGCCATATAACCATTCAGCCACTAGTACAAACCGTCCGATCCTGATCCGTGCAATACCGCACGTATCTGATCGGACCCTGCCATATCTCCATACGGCCTCTACAGCGTTTCGCCCGAAAGCTTGAGTAACTGAAAGTGTGGTGGACTCTAAAGACTCGTCAATACTATGGCTGTGGATTTAACCACTAGCACGTCAGAGGTATAAGCCAATACGTGACGGGCCACCAGCTATTGACCAAAAGGGACGTCGATGAGCAAACTCATCCTGACACCCTACTGAGCCTGTCAGTGATAATATCCGTACAGTCCGGTCCGTTCGTCTATGAGCATCGCATGTCGGGCCTAGGGGGTTGGTAAAAGTCAGACCCCCAAAAGCGGTACAAGTCGTGTCGGAGTGTAGTCCAGAACACCCTGAGATACTACTGGAATACCTACCAGTAAATCTCCTGCCTTGGCCAAGGACTTCGTGTAATGGCTCTCCTAGACACAGCGCGACCTCACCCCCAATCCCGGGAGAGACGAACCCCCGAAGATCCGCTCACTGCCTCCATGTGGCTCGGGACTGTACCCAACTAAAACCTGTTTGCATGACTCCTTTGAGCCGTGGTAGGGTAGTAATCAAAGCACAGTGGGAATTCACACGAGACAAATGACGATCCCCAGGTCGATGAACTAACCTGTACACATGTCACCTGGGAACTGCTATCTGACGTCAGGTATAAGACCAACTAGCATGTTCCCGGCGAGTCCTGTCCGGTGTACTCATAACCCAATGAGCACCTGTATACATCTTAGGTGAACCAACTGACACCAGTGGCTTGTGAGACCGGCCACCGCCCCTTGTCGGGGTCTCGACTGTATACACTAGTCTACTCTGGAGAATCGATGCCCTGTCTCGGAACTCCTACGACTAGGGACCTTTTAAGGATGTGCTTATAGACTCCAGCTCTCACTTATATGATCGCCCTCATACTGCTGGCAGTCAAGCAAGAATCCTAGGGACTCTATCAACGTGCAATAGTGACATGTCAGGTCACCTAAAGCAGTACACGATGATAAAGGTAAACCAGATAGCATACTATCATCTCGAGTAAGACTGTCCTACCGGGATAGGTCCTCCCTCAATCATTGCAATCACGTGCCTGTGATCCAATAATTGACTCTGAGGGCACTATCTCCAACAATCTCCCACTTGCACTCAAGGCTAATTATTGCGATGTCGCATACTCACAGCCCGTGTGATACCGAACACCCAACTTCTCTACTAGTCAGTCTCACAAATCCCGTTTGTGAAACTATTGCGTTCGAGGAATAGCCTCAGTGAGTGGATCCGCCTTGATGTTTCTTTCTATGTCTCTCTCTATATCTCAAGTTTGCGGAGAAAAGCCATCTCCCGAAATGAGCAATACCTGTCTTAGAATGTCTGGATGTCTGATGGGACCTAGCTCATAAATGAACTCCAAATCCAAACTTCTTAGACTGTATTGTCAACTGAACTTAATCAGTATCCTGCGCCATGCCTTTCCTCAGCATCCACCTGGACCACCTGTCCAAAATACTGCCCCTCGTCAGAGGGAAAACTATAACTCTGACAGCCTCTCTGCCATCCAGGTCACCTTGGAAGCCTGGAATGATAACTGTCTCCCGAAGAAGATTACCGTTATCATATCCCTAGAACATCCACTTATGTTCTAAAGCTGCTTCCGATTGTTTCTCCAGGATTGGATCAATATCAACTTATTGCACCTACTGCAAGAACAACTTCTGGTGTGGTACTTAACATCTCATGATTGGCTCAATTGCCTAAGCAAGTGATCTCCCAACCATGCACATCCCTCTCTACTTTAGTCTATAAGACACCTTTAGAGAGGGTGACTCCATTACCTGCAGGTACACTACCGTGCCAGGAGTCGTCCATTCTAAATACGCTTAGAATGCTGTCAAAGTACCCTGATTGGGAAACCACCCAAATCTAGATCTAAAACCATAGATCTAGTAACCAGTATGTCTGATAATGTCCAAGTCCCATGTGGAAAAACCACTGTGTGACGACCAAAATATAACCGATCGTGGTATAGGAGTTTCTTTTCCTACTCTGTGTATGTCATCCAAATACCAGGATATCATACCCTACTACCTTCTCAACAGATCCATCCCCTATTCTGATGACGTCAAATCCATGACTGTCACATCAGAAATAGATGATCTATCTCCGCTATATCTGCTTTAGTCTATAAATAGACATAAGCCTGATGTCCACCAATGCTTTCGCTGCTCCCACTGACTATGACAACCCTCTGGCAGAGTCATATAGACGTACACTTCTAAAGCTAGTTTAGAATGACGCTATACTCATCCTCCCACCGGGTCTCGCAGCCTGGAACAACAGCAATGGCACGTGTGGGTAAACAACAACTTCCCTGTCACCGTCCTTGAGGCTACCGGAGTACCTCTCGGGTGCCTGAAGTTACCCACCTTATCTGCGGAGTGGCCAATGGAATGTCAAATCAGATTGAATCTTTAGATTCCTTATCAAATCTTCGGTAATCGTTTGCGGTTCTGGAATCACTTCCAGTTCTACCATACTCCCACTACTGTTTTTGAAAAAAAAATTTTAATAAAACTGTGGCGAGTCTAGAACAATATTTCTATTGATCTGCCAGATGGTAGAAAATCAACCCTCGCCATAGCCTGGGTCAACCCACAAACTGTCATTACAGAAACGTGCCTTGAGTTGTCCAGTGTCTGGTTTTAATCATAAGCCGGACAACTCCCCGTACCTTAACGTTAAGATATGAACTGTTCTATATCCAATATAGAACCAGAGGCACTGATTTAATTGAACCAGATTCAAATCATGCAGCTATCTCCAGTGCATGTCAACTAAGTGGAAGGAGGCCGATCAGCGTTACTCAACTTAGGAATGCTTCCAATTATGAGTAACCTGAAAGAGAAGCAATTTCTCTTTACCATTACTATCAACTGAATACCATACACAAGTATCTACATCTTCGATCACTTTGAAGAATCCCGATACTTGCTACACCTGGTTCTCTACTCTATTCAAATACCTATAACTCCTCAAAACTTAGACCCTGTGTTTCTACGAAACACATGTCTAAGAACTAGAGAAGTTAAAAGTAAACAGAATATAGTATGAGGACCAACCCCTCTGTCCTAATGGACACTGGACAACCTACAATACTCTGTATAAGTCCGCTGAGTCTAACAACTCTTTCACTGTATGTCGTAGGTTGAAAACTGTACTTATGGTTAAGAAGAATTACACCGCTGTTTAATGCTCCTTACCTAACCATCCACTGATATAGGTAAATGTCATCGACATAATATCAAAAGGTATATCTCACTCTATAAAAATAGACGTACAGATATATCAATTTGAAATTGGTGCATAACAACGGATATTCAAAACCAAATATTTGCCGACCGGCAAACAGCTCAGGTGATCTCCTCAAATATCACCGATTACAACGAATCCCGATATAATGAGGATGATCACCCTATTTCCAATAACTTACTCCCACCCATCATTTGTAAAACCATACAGATGTGAGAATCAAATCTGGTAAATACATACCCTGGAGCAAGTGTCTAATCGGGAAATCAGTTTTTCTTTTAACAGTACACAGTTGAACTGAAACATTGAAATGTTTCGATGGGGTATCCCGGTATTCTTAGTAATGCCTCTTCCATTATCCAGATTCACAACTATAACCGTATAATTCTTTGCCACCTCTCCAAATCCCTTTATATGTCTTTAGTCATTACCTTCTGCACACCCCTTAGGCCAAATGGTTTTCTTCCTTCCCTACCGTTCGGCACCAGCCTATGGTTTGGAAGAAGACTATCCAGTAAGCATAATGGGTGTACTGTCCTTATCCTAGGAGCACTCGCAATGCGAGAGAAGGTGAAGATAAAAGACAACCGAATAAACCATATTCCTATATCTCCTGGACCAGAATCCATCCCCGAACTGGAACAAGTTCCTTTCGAGTTCGTATATAACCATACGATGGAGTATCCAATAAACTGTGGATCTTCGTAGTAATACGGAGTGTCCTGGAGAAATACAAAGGTGATTTAGGATTGGCGAAGAAATACTTGGTTTGGTCGTGAATATCAGTCGCAATTTACTTTGCCCTCTTACTAATCCCTTTCTTTGTCTGAACTTAATACCTTCTGTACACCGTTTAGGCTAACTGGTTTTCTTCATTCCCTACCGGTCGGCACCAGCCTATGGTTTGGAAGAAGACTATCCAATTTGCGTAATAGGTGTACTACTCCTAAACCAAGGAGTACTCGCAACTTGAGAGAAGGCAAAAAGGAAAAGACAACTGAATAAATCTTATCCGTTTTCTCCAGAACCGGAAACCATCCTCGAATTCCTTCGAGTTCGTATCTAACCATACGATGGTTTTGTCCAATGGAAGTGGACGTTCACAGTAATACGGGGTGTCCTGGAGAAAAGGGTAAAAGTAGGAGTAGCAATGAGGTCTGCAACTCTGACAATCCAAAAGCCAGTGTTAAGAAGGTTCGGTCAACTTGGTCACTGAGTCATAGTCTTAGGGTCGGGTCAATGGTCGCTGCCAAAGAGAGAGAGAAAAGAAACACTCAGCGTGCACTCTAACCTAGATCAGAATGGTTATCACTTTTTCTAATCAGGAAACCTCCCACTGTACCTCAAATTCTCCTCCAAACCTGAAAGAAGAATTAGTCGGGGTCACCCGAGGAGTAAACCAACTCATCAGTGGGAATCGGGATCCAACTATCATCGCATGCTAACGTGACGGAATCCGCTCACGGTATCACACTCCAGAAGGTATGTGCATATCTGGCAAGTTTCAGTTCTTTTGAAACTCCCGATGTGATTTTTGCCCCATGCTCTTATGACCTTGACTTTGGCCAACATATCATAAGTCACATGTCAAGTTCTACCCGTCATTTTCCAGGTTAATTTGAACCCACCCGTACATACCCATGACTTTGGCCAAAATGGCAGTACGACTGTCCCAAACCAACGCATCTATCTATGCTGCATATGAATACCCCAATAGCTACCAATCACTGTGCCTTGACTTTGGCCAACATACACAGCTTGAATACTATTGACTACCCATATGAAACGACGGAGGGCTACGAATGGTTTCTGGCGAAAACCTTTAACGTAATGAACTTGATATCGTTGAAGGAACGGATAGCTTTTTAGAAAATATAGTGACGAAAACCTTTACTAAAGAGGTCACTCCCGGTGAAGGGATCTCGGCTCTTTCCCCGTAGAATGAGGTGCAGGATATTCCAACTGAATACCATGATGCAAAGCAAAAGCAATCGGCTATAGTGAAGTTAATGCCCTGACGCAAACTTCTGTCCAAGGGGTCACTCCCGGTGAAGGGATCTCGGCCCTTGCCTCATCGACTGAGGAGCAGGATATTCCAACTGAATACCACGATGCAAAACAAAAGAGAACGCCCTTGCAATAACAGCTTTTTGAAAAAGTGTTCCAACAACATCAGAATAGGTTTGTTTTAACTTGCATTGATCCGAATCAATGCAGTCCCATCAATTGATCACACCACAAAGAACGAAAATATACTGATGTACGTATATGCCATCCGCATTCGCCACTGGGTCCCGTCATCACCCGTTAGGTTAGCTAACTAACGGCAGAGCGGGGACTGGACTAGCGCGGATGAAAAGCATATACAACATCTACTAATATATATACCAATATATTATATTCGCTCAAGGCGTGAAAAAAATGCAACATCACAGAAATGTTTAGCATCACAGAACAATACAGATATCTGGGATCCCCGGGTTTCACAGAGCCACTACTGAAAACCCGACGTTCCCCTGGTCGTGTGGATAGCCTGTGCAATGAAATCCTAGACCCCTACGGGCGCGGCAAGTTACCCGCCAAAACCTGAAGCAAGGCAGCCCCCTTCAGCGCCGTAAATGGACCACCCAGCACTTCACGGAATCCGGTAACTTGGGCACCCCTCCTGGGTCAACCTGTACCCCCTACGAGTGCGGCGAATAGCCCGCCAATTCTAGAGTGAAGCCCCCTCCGTCCCAATGCCATGAGATGCGGGCTTGTTGCCCTCCAGAACCCGGCTATCCGTGCACCCCACCGCGGGGTAATCCTAGTACAGAAAGTAAAATATACATACAACGGGTACATCGACCGCAACCAGGCCGTGCCCCAAAAGAATAATACAATCAGGCAGTGACGGCAGTCCACATGTCGGACGCTCGCCCCGCAATATCAAATGTACATAATACACCAACACTGTACTAGCATTGCATCCAGGCTATCCCCCACGACCGATCCGCAACATCACAGCAATACATAGAACATCAACGTGAAAGTCACGTTCGCAAATCCGTCTAACCGGGCTATAGCAGTTAGACCGGATTTACCGATCGAGTGACATTCACGGTCGCAGATATAATATAAATACTGTGAAAAAATGTGTTTAAAATATCCGATCGATCAAAAATTAACAAGTGGGCCCCCAAGCAATACTGTAGTACTCACAGAAATTCTGGGCCCAAAATTAATATTCCAAATCCCCTAATTACTGCCCAGAAGCCCACTGGAGAATTTCGAAGCATTCATTCCACCAACCTGCGGCGGAACCGCGGCAACAAGGGGGGTTTTGCCGCGGTTCCGCGCTCGAGCTGAGGGATCATTGTCTCGAATTTTCCCAGAGTTCTTAGAACTCCCTGCACATCATTCTGAGACCACGTGAAAAATTTTTAGAGCAAGCAAAAAATCGACAGAAAACTGATTTGAACTAAAATTGGGTTTTTGGAATTTTGGTCGATCGGAACTGAAAAACACATCAAACAAAGCTAGACGAAGTTAATGGCGAGGCTCTGATACCACTGAAAGTGCACGGCGGCGCCCCGGCCGTCAATCCGACGCCGGAATGCGGAAGCGGTGATAAACTTTAATTTTGCGGACTTAGCAAACCGGCACCACCGCGCACTAAACACCCGGATCTGGCCATTAAACTAGATCTAGCTAACAACAAGAAACGGGAAGAGATATACCGAATGATCCGAGTCCTTCGGTCTACGTCTCCACTCCGATCTCCCGCGGATGCTTCGTCCGTCATCTCCTCGTTGTCGCCTCTTCGCCGGAAGGGCACCACATCGCCTGCATCTTTTACGGGCTCCCACCTCAATACCGAGGCAACTCGGGCGCGAAGCTGGCGAGTCGACGCGTCCAAGATTTGCTGTAGGAAGTGTAGTGTAGAGGCTATGTCTCATTTGGGTTCGTTGCCATTTGAAGATGATGGAGGAAACAAGATAAGAAAAATGGTGCTTGCATTTTTCTTGCATGAAATGAGATGAACAAATTTTCCCTCTTGAAAATGATCCTCTCATCTTCTTCCCTCTCAACCATGAAAAAACTTCTTCTCCTAGAAAATGGTGGAGGAAAGAATATGAAGCATGAAGGGAGGTGATGGTAGGAGCACAAGTGGTGACCACATCCAAAACATCATCATAACTAACTCACATCAACTACAAATCACTTCTAATCAACAAAAAGCAAGTGATGAGAATGGTATCAAAAGATGCTTTCATAATTAAAACATTTGCAAGAAAATCCTCCACAAAGTGTTATTTGCAAACTTGCAAATGACCCCCTCCATCGGAAAAGTCCGGCCGGGAAAGAACAAAGGAAAACCGGCCGGAACGGAATGCAAACTGGCAACTCCAGAAAACTGGTCCCGTAATAAATTACAGGAAAACCCCGATACTGTGCATACACACCCGCATCTGTATTCCGTCCGGATACAAATGCAATGAGACAAAATCTACACTGTACTATACTAGGATCCGGCTTAAACCAAAGCCGGCTAGTAATATCCGTCCGATCCTGATCCGTACAATACCTCACGTATCTGATCGAACCCTGCCATATAACCATACGGCCACTAGTACAAACCGTCCGATCCTGATCCGTGCAATACCGCACGTATCTGATCGGACCCTGCCATATCTCCATACGGCCTCTACAGCGTTTCGCCCGAAAGCTTGAGTAACTGAAAGTGTAGTGGACTCTAAAGACTCGTCAATACTATGGCTGTGGATTTAACCACTAGCACGTCAGAGGTATAAGCCAATACGTGACGGGCCACCAGCTATTGACCAAAAGGGACATCGATGAGCAAACTCATCCTGACACCCTACTGAGCCTGTCAGTGACAATATCCGTACAGTCCGGTCCGTTCGTCTATGAGCATCGCATGTCGGGCCTAGGGGGTTGGTAAAAGTCAGACCCCCAAAAGCGGTACAAGTCGTGTCGGAGTGTAGTCCAGAACACCCTGAGATACTACTGGAATACCTACCAGTAAATCTCCTGCCTTGGCCAAGGACTTCGTGTAATGGCTCTCCTAGACACAGCGCGACCTCACCCCCAATACCGGGAGAGACGAACCCCCGAAGATCCGCTCACTGCCTCCATGTGGCTCGGGACTGTACCCAACTAAAACCTGTTTGCACGACTCCTTTGAGCCGTGGTAGGGTAGTAATCAAAGCACAGTGGGAACTCACACGAGACAAATGACGATCCCCAGGTCGATGAACTAACCTGTACACATGTCACCTAGGAACTGCTATCTGACGTCAGGTATAAGACCAACTAGCATGTTCCCGGCGAGTCCTGTCCGGTGTACTCATAACCCAATGAGCACCTGTATACATCTTAGGTGAACCAACTGACACCAGTGGCTTGTGAGACCGGCCACCGCCCCTCGTCGGGGTCTCGACTGTATACACTAGTCTACTCTGGAGAATCGATGCCCTGTCTTGAAACTCCTACGACTAGGGACCTTTTAAGGATGTGCTTATAGACTCCAGCTCTCACTTATATGATCGCCCTCATACTGCTGGCAGTCAAGCAAGAATCCTAGGGGCTCTATCAACGCGCAATAGCGACATGTCAGGTCACCTAAAGCAGTACACGATGATAAAGGTAAACCAGATAGCATACTATCATCTCGAGTAAGACTGTCCTACCGGGATAGGTCCTCCCTCAATCATTGCAATCACGTGCCTGTGATCCAATAATTAACTCTGAGGGCACTATCTCCAACACATACTTCATTTGTATACATAACAGGGTATGAGGGCACTGTTATATATACCCTTACACCAATATTAGTGGAATGGGACGCTAATATATGTGTATTGATATCACATTTACTTCATGCAGACATACCTTATATTTATGACATGTTATTACCTGAGGCACTGGCACGAGTACTTGGCACTACACACATGTCTAGATGTTGCATTACCGCCTTATCATGCTTCAGACTTACTCTTGAGGTTTATATTATATACTGATCGTTTTGACCTAGGATTATGTCTTGCATTCGATTTCTGCTTGTAGATATTCTCTATTCACGAGTTGGCAACTCACCCCCGTTGTGCCACAGTTCTTGCAGGTTTTGCCGTACAGGTTCCATTGCGGTATTTCTGACACATTGCTTTCCTTTACGGGTGGTTTGCTTGGTAGGTGGGTTCTTGCATCAGAACCACCCTTGTATATGTATTATTCATTGTATCTAGAATTCCATCAACCAAAACTTGTATATTGTTTCAGACTTAGACACTAGTGATGTATTATTTCGACCTTAGAGTCGCGCTTAGCAGTATTACGGTTTTCATGCTTATTGGGTTTCTTTTGAGTTTTGATCCTCGCCATTCGGCGTTGTATATTATATTGCTTGCGTGGTTGTGACCGTCGATTGATGAAGAGCTAGCTCCCGCTTGGGGATGCCTTTTATCATTGCATATATATTGTTCTTGTTGTACCCCGTTCGGGGCCAGTATTTACAAAAGAAACTCTGCCGAAATTTTTAGAAAAGACCGTACATTTTTAAAATGCATATTCGGCTTAGTTATTTAAAAACCTTGACTTCAAACATGTTTTTCTTCACTTCTTTAAACCAGTTTTCTTTAATTACTCTTAAAATGGTTTTAGATTGCTGGGCTTTTGGCTTACTTGGATCAGATGGAGTCCTATAGACTTCATATGGTTCAAGGGCCAGTCACGTGCTCTTTCGGGTCGTGACAGTTTGTTTTTCTACTTCATTCTTATATTCTCGGAATTTTCCAAAGGCCTTAGATTTATGCTTCATCAAGAAGACACGTCCTTACCAAAAGAAATCATCCGTAAAAGTAATGAAATAGGAATAACCACTTCATGCATTTGTAGATATTGGACTACACACGTCGCTTGTGTATGAGTCCTAAGAGCTCGCTCGCTCTTGCTCCGTGTCCAGTGAACGGAGTCTTTGTCATCTTTCCTATGAGACAAAATTGACAAGTTGCATAAGACTGGTATTCGAACGGATCCAAATATTCCTCTCTATGTAACTTCGACAACCGTGTTTCATTGATGTGACCTTGTCTACAATACCATATGAAAGCCTTAATTAATTCTGGAGACTTTCTTTTTAAGTATGTTCTGGACGTTGAAAACCTGAGCTTGATTTAACACGTATTTACTATCCTCTAGTGTACTTGACCCAATCAAATTTTGATTTAGGTGGATGTGGACCACATCACTTACATACTAGACTAGGTGCACATAAACAGTTACGTACAATTAATATCTGCCCACTTGATATACCCTATGGATTGTGTCCACGCTCATTCCGTTAGTGACCCTGAGAGTCATATCACCTGCCTTGATAACTCTACGGTTTCTCAAAGCTTGTAATGAATTACAGATATGAGATTCTGATCCGATATCTTGTACCCAGGAAGTAGAGTTAATCGACAGACTATTTTCAATCACAAACACACCCGAAGTCGAAGCCACAACAGGCTTCGTATCCTGGATTCTGGCTTTCCAAGACCTGCATCCCTTTTGCCAAAACCCTTTCCCGTGACAATAGTAACATCCCTCCTTCCTTACTGTTAACCTCGAAACTTTTGCCCTTCCCTTTCCCTCTATTTTACCGACACCGCCTATCGGCTTTTTGGAGGTCGTTTTCCTCTCACCTTTGGCTTTCGTCTTGGATCCAGAAAAGGAAGATTCCCCAATAAGCAGAGCGGGTGTCTCTCTGGTTTCCTTCACGGTGCCCTCAACTGGAAGTATAGCTTTCTTTCTCTGGGCATAAGTAGAAGGTAAGAACTGTAGAATCAAGTCAATACATGACTCGTTCTCCAACATGGTCTCCAGGTCCGTGAGCTTATTAATATAACTGATCATTGTAGGGAAGTGGTCCCCTACAGATGACCCGACAGTCAAGCTCGCTTGAAGCAATTTTTTCGAGATCTCATATCTTACGTTACGAGATTGCTCTCCATATAAAACTTTGTTATGGAGGAAGATAGAAGCTAAGTCCATCTTCTCGTGCCGCCTCTGGTATACACCATAAACTGAGGCCAACACGAGGCACTTGGCATTCGCACTGTCTTTTCCCCTTGTCTTACGGATATCAACATCCGCCACGGTGGAAATTGAACCTGGGACGGCGGGGGCTTGAGTAGTAATGAGGTGGTTCAGCTGGTCATAGGTAATAGACATCTGGACAAACCTTTGCCAATCAATATAGTATAACTCAGTCATTTTATTATCTAACTGTAACCTAATCTGGTCACCTGGTCACTGCAATTAGGAGAGAGAAGAAAACACTCAGCATGATACTCTTGCAAGTTTATATTGGTTTTTAATTTATCTAAACAGGATGGCTCCCACTGTTTCTCGAGTCCTTCCTTAAACCATAAAAAACGAATTAGTCAGGATTAATCTCACTGTACAATACTTGCTTAACCTTTCAGCCAGGCAAGTGTCGGTACTTCAAGAGAGGTTTTACGACGCTTTCGCAAAGTTCCTTAATTAAATAACCTCTTTTCCCTGGAGGTGTAGCCCCGCTAACACTGTTCTAGACACCTACTTGGTTTATAGTATTGACCGTTAAGTGAAAATCTCCCGAGGAGTAGTGGATACTCACAGTAGGATCGGGATCCAAATATCATTGTGTGATAATCCTGAAGGAATCCTACCAACATTATCACACTCCAATTGGTATGCAGCATTAGCAAGTTTTAGTTTCCTTAGAAACTCCCGATGTGTATTTTTGCCCCATGCTCTTATGACCTTGACAAAGGCTAACATATCATAAGTCACATGTCAAGTTCTACCCGTCATTGTCCATGTTAATTTGAACCCACCCGTACATACCCTTGATGAAAGCCAAAATAGTAGTACGACTGTCCCAAACCAACGCATCTATCTATGCTACAGATGAATATCCAGCAGCTACCAAACACTATGCCTTGGCGAAGGTCAAAATACATAGCTTGAATACTGTTCATACCATAATTTTGCATTATTATATTCCCCATTCTTATTCATTTTATAAATAAACAAGTGCTTTTGACCCATATCTGCTACATAGTTGCAGATTACAGGTTCTCGGAACAAAAACAGTGAAAAAGACAAAAGACGATACAAAAGTGAGACTACGACCGACAAATGGAAGAATCTTGATCAAGCCTATAGTTTGGAAAATAAACGAAGATCAATGGAAAATTTCACAAAGTACAAAGGCAGCGCAAGGTTCAAAGACTTCGACACAAAGTGAATGGTAAAGTCCATTACATTATTCACTGTGGAAATCTGGAAGAGAACCAGAAGATATTCGGAAGAAAAAAGTGAAGAAAACAGATGACAAATGCAACCTGACCAAGACCAGAAAAGATGAGCTCATGATCCCTCTATTTGGCCACGGAACTGCGGCCAAACAGTGGTTTTGGCCGCGGAACCGCGGCCATGAAGGACACGTGTCGGTGGAAATTTCTCTGGCGGTGCGTCGGCGCGTTGACTAGTCTTTTCTTAGGGGGTAAACTTGTAATTGCAGATTTGAGTCGATTGTAAACCTAGGGTTTCTATGTTCTATAAATAGAAGCCCTAAAACCTTTTTTAGGTTATGCCTGTTTTTATTTCATCTATTCAGATCTGAAAATTCCTGTGTAAATGTTTGGAGAGAGCCATCAATAAAGTAAGTAGTTTTATTTAATTGCCCTAGTTAATTTTTGTTCTGCTTTAGTATAATTTTATTATCTGCCCTAGTTAGATAGATAGAAATGTTCTTCAATTCCCTAATGAGCGAGTAGTCTCCTCGCTTGTTAGGGTTAGATTTGGGGAAGGCTTGAGAGATGAAAATCTCCCGCCCCTTTCTTGCCCATCATATATAATTAATAGGACTCCATGCAAACATACACACACCGTTCCCTATGGCACCCTACCCCACGAGGTAACGGTGATACCGTAGTATAAACGACCGGTTGTGTATATTTTCCATGGAGGTTAGGGTAAGAATTAAGAAAGGAAGGACTAGAACCTAGAGGAAGAAACATTGTTTCTTCCTGATGGTACTAATCCCCTTTATTAATTGTTACCATAATACCTAATGAGATCTAAATTAGGGCAATGAAAGCGGTGAGGAAATCTTCAATTTCCAAACTCAACCTAAACCTAACCCCAGCAAAATTCTAGTCTTAGTATAAATTAGTTTAGTTTTTAGCGATAATCCATTCACACCGTTTGGAATTAACTCGTTAGACCAAATTAGGAAATACATAACATCCCTGTGGATCGACCCGTACTCACCGGCTAGCTACCAAGCGACGCCGTTCTTGATTGCGGTTATAAACAATTCTTTGATCACAAATCAAATGGCGCCATTGCCGGGGATGGCATGTTATTTTCTTTTTGCAATTTCGGGTTAATGTAAAATTAAAAAAATTCATAAAAACTGAAAAATAAAAAAAATATAAAAATTTATCATCTTTTATTTTGTGAAGGGTATTTTTTGTGTGAATTTTACAGGATCGACGAACAAGTTCGGATCTGGAAAAATCTAGAATGCAAAACAGAAAATGGCAGATCTGAAAAGCAGAGAAAAATCAGACCAGACAAGCAGAAGAAATCTTGGGAACTGAACCGCCGCCGCCTCCGTGTTTCCGCCGCCGAATGCCTCCTTTGGCCGCGCTTCCGCCGCAGGGAGGTGACGTCATCACCTAAAAAACTCACTGTAAGTTTTCTCTCTCCTCCTCTGAACCCCCTGATATCTCCTCTGTAAATTTGCCTGCAGGATTCTTTGTGCTAAAAAATCTCTCCCCCTTCCAATAATTGATCTTGTGCAGGATTCTTTGCGCCGCGCTTAAAAAAAATTGTTTGCAAGTGATTGTGTTTACTGCTTTGCATATTTTAAAACTGACTTTAAGGGGCTTTTACACCATTCCAGATTGGGTGGGGATTTCATTACCCTTCCCAGGACCCCAAAAATCACATAAGGCATATTGCATTGACCTTCAATTAATTAAAAAAAGATTAGACTTCGCGCTCAATAGGACAAAGGACTAGTTGTAGGCATCGACCGTTGATCCTAACCTGACTTTATGGTGCCTAGGCTAGACAGGTAGTGAAAGGTAACTTTAAAAGGCCCGTCTCACGGTGATTCGTGAACGGATCCCTCCTTTCTCTACTTGTGCTTACCTGGCCACAATTGGCGGTGAAGAGGCGGTTTAAGGTCCTATTTCTTGCCCTTTGGAACAGTTAGGAGCTGTCTAGCTGACCTAGGTGACCCTTAGGCCTGATTGTGCATTTGTGGTTGATTGAACGTGTGTCTAAGCCTTTTATCGATAATCTTTTTGCAAAAAGCTCCATAAAAAAACACAAAAAGGAAAAAAAATTTACAACAACAAAAAAAAGACTTGCAAATTTTGTCGCTAAGAAATCCGTGCACCCCACTTACAACCACCTTCTTTTTCTTCTCCTTCTTACATCATGGGTACCCCACCTCACAAAACCCTCGCCGAACTTTGGTACCCTGAACCAAACTTTGCTTCCTACGCAAATTTGATTTGGTCGAATTAAGGACGACCCTGTCAGCAAGTCAACTACCTTTGGGATGACTTATCAGGCTCAAACTTTCAGCTACTGGCTCCATGCCCAAAATTTCTTTGAAAGATCGAATAGAAGCGTCTAGGAGAAACAGTTGGACTCCGCAATCCACTTTGTATCAACCGTTGTAACCTTCACCACCTTCTTACGTTGATACTCTTTTTTCAAGTCCTATTGTAACTCCAAAACCCATGTCTATTACTGAGCATATTGAACAATCTCGTAACCGATCTTTCACTCCTCTCCACACATCCAGTTCTAGGGATCAACAAGTCCATTCACCTTTTTATCCAAATGTTGATCCTACTCCTGTCCAACCATTCAATTCCTACCAGTCCTACCCAACTTTCACACCTTCCCTAGACATTGCTCCTATACAGCCATTTGGGAGTTCCAGAATCCAAGTAACTTTGAATCTTTTACTGAAACCCCTTCACAACCCATGTCTAGTTTGGAACAGTCGTTGGAAGCCTATATGGTAGCGACAAACCAAATGATGAGGAATGTGGATGCGTCCATTGCCGCCCTTATGCAACCTAATGAACCGGTAGCTAGTTTCCAACTAGCTCCAAATCTTCCAATGTATGACGAGGCGGTTGGACAGGGTGAGAATTTGAGTGGTGAGAGTGAGTTCTACACACTTCCAAATCAAACCTACCCATACCCAATTGAATCCCACAACTCCAGTTTTCAAAAAAGTGTCCCAAATGATTCACCAGTTGAAAATAAAACGTTTAATGAGTTGTGTGACTTTGTAGTGCTTGATTTGCCAGATTGTGAAGAGACCCATTCGAGTGAAACCGTCACCAATCCTTTTGATCTCTACACCTCCAATCTAGATCCTGAATTGATAAATATCCATGCTTTTGATGAGGTGTCCGAAAAAATTGATTTTCACTTGATTGAGGATATTGACGCCAGGAATATTTTGGATAATGAACCCGCAGATTTGACTGAAATTTTCTTTCCAATTCATCATCCCGAGTCATTAAATGTTTCTCCCGAACTTCATATGCGTCTTGATTTTGATGATAATTGCATGGATGGGATAACTTTTGAGGAGAATTATGGGGATAGTATTGAGGAGAGTATTGAGGATAGTATTGAGGATGAACCAGTTTTGTTTGATGAGTCAGATTTTCCAATTCATCCTCCAGAACCTTTAACTGTTATACTTCCTAAATCACCCTCCCTCCTTTCCATCGTTCCAACCACACCAAAGATCACACAGGAGGACTGTGAGCTTGAAAGATTTCTCTTCGATCACAGCAATTTGGACCCCACTAGTGTGTTCCTCTTTGAATCTGACACAGTTCTCACAGACGATAACGATTACGAGTGTTTCACTTTTGCGGACGATTTTGAAGACTCACCGCCCGAGTTTGAGTCTTTTGAATTTTCAGATGAGTTAGTTGAACTATCAGACTCGGTTGCTTACAGTCATTTCGAACAATTGATGGAATCCTTCAAGTTCGAGACAGATTACATAGGTGAGAATAAGACTATCCCTAAATCACTCCCTTTCGTCCTTCCTATCGTTTCGACCGCGCAAGAATCCGTCGCGCTTCCATTTTCAATGGATGGTTTACCAAGTTCAACGTACCCATGTTTTCTTGCAAATCTTGAGGGATTTGACCCCATTTCTCGACGGGTTGATGTAAGTCCATGCTACCCGTCTCCGGTTCTTTGGGGTTGCGGAAATGGTGAAAAACGATTTTTCTTAGGGTGGTAACATGGACTCAAAATACGGATCTTTGTTAAACAAATACCTAACAACCTAACTAGGAGTTTTACCTACTCGGTTAGGGGGTTATACCTTAACTTGAACTCCTTCGTCTTCAACTCGTTGCGGTGGTCGGATCGGCCTCACCTCGTCGTCTCCTCGCGCCGAAGATGGATCTACCCGAAAGCTTCTACCTTTTGGCTTCTACTTCAAACTTTAAGAAACTAGAACACTTGGCTTGCTAAACCTTGTGAACTAGGATGAGTAGAGAAGTGTAATGAGTTTTTATCTCTATGGTTCTTGCTTCATGAGACAATAGAACCATCAACAAGAGAGAGAGCAAGAGGAAGAGAGGGAGCTTGAGGATGAGAGAGAATACAAATGATAGAATGAGCCAATCTTTTTCCTCCCATGCTCTCATAACAAAAAATAATAATAATAATAATAGTAATTGATTATTATGTGATGGTTCATATCATATCAAATGGCAATATCATTTCATGCACTCATTTTGCAAAGCACAACAAGCAAGCAAAAGTCTTTGCCATGAAATGATAACCATTGTAATGATGATGGTCAACTAGTCCAACCTAGTCAACCGGTCAACCAAGTCAACAAGTCAACAAAGTCAACCTTTCAACCCAACCATGGAACAATAATACTTAATTAATTTTATCATTAATCATATCTCTTATTCTCATTAGGGTTTAGCAAAAGTCAACAGTCAACAACCCTAATGAGAATCCTCTGCCTCTGTCTCTATCAACCGTGCATACACACCCGCATCCGCGTTCCAAGGAACACGAATACAAACGAGATAAAATCAATCCCAAAACGTATACTAGGATCTGGCTTAACCCAAAGCCCGCTAGTAATAACTGCCCGGACACTAAACGTGCACAAGTGCACGGATGTGACCGAACCCTGTCGCAAAACCATGCGACCTGTCGCAAAACCATGCGACCTCTACTCTTTTGCCTAAAGGCGAATAGCTCTCTGTGTGGGACTCTAAAGACTCGACACTACGCTAGCAGTGGGTTTAACCACAGACCGCAAGAGGCACTAGCTGTGCGTAACGGCCCCCAGGTAGATGCCGACAAGAAGACGGACCAGGTGAAACCCATCTGAACTCCTACTGAGCCTGAATGTGACAGTCTCCGTACATTCCGGTCTGTTCGTCTGAGAATATCGCATGGCGGGCCTAGGGGGCGGTAAACGTCATTCCACTAATAGCGGTACAAGTCGTGTCGGAGTGTAGCCCAGAACACCCTGAGATAACACTGGAAACCTACCAGTATATCTCGCTTGCCCTGGACAGGGACGACTGTGTGTAATGGCTCTCCTTGACACAGCGCGATATCAACTCCCAATACCGGGAAAGACGAATCCTATCTAACCGTCACTGCCTCCAAGTGCTTCGGGACTGCACCCAACTACTACCTGTTTTCACGACTCCTTTGAGCCGTGGTAGGGTAGTAATCAAAGTGCAGTGGGAACACACTCGAGGCGAAGTGACAGTGTCAAGTCAGCGGACTAAGCTATACTCATGTCACCTGGGAACTGACAACTGACGATAGGTATAGTACCAACCAATCAGTTCCCGACGAGTCATGTCCAGTGTACTCGTAACCTAACGAGCACCCGCATACTATCTCAAGTATGACGTACTGACGGCTGTGGGACAGACCGTCTCCCCTGCTGGGATGAGAAGCGCATACGCTAGTCTACTCCGGAGTATCGATGCCCTGTCTCGATACTCCAACGACTAGGGACCTGCATAAGGATGTGCTTGTGGATTACCCAGCCCCCACGAGTATGACTGCCATCACAACGCTGGTAATCAAGCAAAGATCCTAAGTGCTCTACTAATGTGTATAGGTGATATGCTATAGGAAACACATGTACACACATTGAAGTAGAAACAAACCAAGTAGCATACTACCATTTTGAGCAAGATTGTCTATACACCGGTGAATATCCCAAGCTTCCATTAAGTAATATACAAACTAGTATGATACAGTAATGGCCTCTAGGGCATATACACTAACAATCTCCCACTTGCACTGAGGCCATGTACTGGCGTATCGAAGACCTATCATCTCGATCAGCAGCTCGAACTGAGTCTGGGGCAAGGCCTTTGTGAGTGGATCTGCAGTGTTATCTTCTGAATTTACTCTCTTCACCTCGATCTCCCGGCGATCTACGATCTCCCTGATCAGGTGGTACCGCTCAAAATGTGCCTGGACTTCTGATGGGACCTGGGTTCCTTTGCTAAAGCTATAGCTCCGTTGTTGTCACAATACAGCGGTATTGGATCAATACTGGTAGGAACCACCTGAAGCTCCGTGAGGAACTTCTTCATCCAGACAGCTTCCTTTGCGGCATGGCAAGCAGCTATGTACTCCGCTTCCATAGTTGAGTCAGCAACGGTTTCGTGCTTGGAGCTCTTCCAGCAAACCGCCCCTCCATTGAGGGTAAAAACATAACCCGACATGGACTTGGAGTCATCCTTGTCACTCTGGAAGCTGGAGTCAGCAAAGGCCTCGATCTGGAGGTCTTTTCCGCCATACACCAAGAACATCTCCTTAGTCCTTCTCAGGTACTTGAGAATGTTCTTTACCGCTATCCAGTGTTTCTCCCCTGGGTCTGACTGATACCGGCTTACAACGCTCAATGCATATGCTACATCTGGTCTGGTACACAACATCGCATACATAATAGAGCCTACCGCAGATGCGTAGGGTATTGATGACATGCGAGCCCTTTCCAAATCAGTCTTGGGAGACATCTCTTTGGAGAGGGTGATTCCGTGACAAGCCGGTAGATTACCGCGCTTGGAATCTTCCATACTGAATCGTTTCAGAATGGTGTCGATGTACCTGGACTGTGAAAGTCCCAACATCCTTTTAGATCTATCACGATAGATCTGGATCCCCAGAATGTAGTTGGCATCGCCCAGGTCCTTTATGGAGAACCTCTGTGACAAGAATCCTTTGACTGACTGTAGTATAGGAATATCATTTCCTATTAGGAGAATGTCATCGACGTACAAGACGAGGAATACCACATTTCTCCCTACAATCTTACTGTAAATGCATGGTTCATCTGGGTTTTTGATAAAGTCGAATTCTTTGACAGTATCATCAAAGCAGATGTTCCAACTCCGCGATGCCTACTTCAGTCCATAGATGGACTTGAGCAACTTGCACACTTTACCGCTGCTCCCACTCTGAATGAATCCCTCTGGATGATCCATATAGACGCACTCTTCCAAATTTCCATTTAGAAAAGCCGTATTTACGTCCATCTGCCAGATTTCATAATCGTGGAAGGCAGCAGTGGCAAGAAGGATCCGAATGGATTTGAGCATAGCTACCGGAGAAAAGGTCTCGTCATAGTCCAAACCAGGTTTTTGACGAAAACCCTTTGCAACAAGCCTAGCTTTATAGGTTTCAACCTGCCCATCTACACCAATCTTCTTTCTGAAGATCCATTCGCAGCCTACGGGTTTTACCCCTTCTGGAGTAAAGTCCAAAGTCCAAACTTTGTTGGTGTACATGGACTCCATCTCGGTCCGCATTGCATCCAGCTATTTTACCGAGTCACCGCTCTGAATGGCTTGCTGGAAGCTAGTAGGCTCATCATAATCAATAGTGCAATCCTCTCTATCCCCGTCTATGAGAAAACCGTAGTATCTCTCGGGCGGATGAGACTGCCTACTACTCCTGCGGAGCGGCACAGGAATGTCTGGTTCTCCTGAAACTTCTGGTTCTTCCAAGCTTTCAGTAATAGCTTATGGTTCTGGAATTTCTTCCAGTTCTATTGCGCTCCCACTTATCTGATTTTCCAAAAATTCAGTTTCCAAAAAGTGGGCATGCTGAGAAACAAAAACTTTTTGTTCCTCTGCGGAATAGAAAAGATACCCCCTGGAGTTCTTTGGGTATCCCACAAACTTACACAGTACTGAGCGTGCCTCGAGCTTGTCCGCATGCTGCTTCTTTACAAAAGATGGACACCCCCATGTCTTAAGATACTTAAAACAGGGTTTCTTCCCACTCCATATCTGATATGGGGTGGTAGGCACAGTCTTGGTTGGAGCCTTGTTCAAGAGATATGCAGCTGTTTCTAGTGCATAACCCCAGAAAGATTGCGGTAACTCAGCCTTACTCATCATGGAACGAACCATATCCAATAGGGTTCAATTCCGCTTTTCAGATACACCGTTGTGTTATGGTGTGTATGGAGGAGTACGCTGAGAGAGAATTCCATTCTCTTTTAAGTAGTCCAGAAACTCGGCACTCAAGTATTCACCACCTCGATCAAATCTCAGTGTCTTTATACTTTTGCCTGTTTGTTTTTCAACTTCATTCTTGTATTCCCGAATTTTCTCAAAGGCCTCGGATTTGTGCTTCATTAAGAAGACATGTGCATACCTAGAGAAATCATCTGTGAAAGTAATGAAGTATGAATAACCACTTCACGCATGTGTATACATTGGACCACACACATCACTGTGTATGAGTCCCAAGAGCTCGCTCGCTCTTACTCCGTGTCCAGTGAACGGAGTCTTTGTCATCTTTCCCATGAGACAAGATTCACAAGTGGCATAAGACTGATACTCGAACGGATTCAGGTATCCCTCTTTATGTAACTTAGTTAATCGTGTCTCATTAATGTGACCCAGTCTACAATGCCATAAGAAAGCCTGATTTGTTTCCGGGGACTTTCTTTTAAGTGTGTTCTAGATACTGAAAATCTGAGCTTGATTCAATACGTATATCCCGTTATTTAATGTACCTGACCCAATCAGAACTTGATTTAGGTGGATGTGGACCACATCGC
This sequence comes from Agapanthus africanus, assembly GCA_030015575.1. Classification (NCBI taxonomy): domain Eukaryota; kingdom Viridiplantae; phylum Streptophyta; class Magnoliopsida; order Asparagales; family Amaryllidaceae; genus Agapanthus; species Agapanthus africanus. Next base: position 386,736,675 of record JASDDO010000008.1, on the reverse strand, counting down.
TTACAAAAGTAAAATCATATCCTTCCTTAGAAAGTAAGGATACAGATATGATATTACAAGTCGCACCTGGTATATACAAACAGTTACGCAGAATTAATATCTGCCCAGTTGTCAGTCTAAGATGATATTCCCCTACGGATTCAGCATCCATGCTCATTCCGTTAGCAACCCTGAGAGTCATATCACCTTTCCTGATAACCCTACGGTTTCTCAGAGCCTGTAATGAATTACAGATGTGAGATCCTGATCCGGTATCCAATACCCAGGAAGTAGGGTTAACTGACATACAGTTCTCTATTACAAACACACCCGAAGCCGAAGCCACAACATGCTTCAAATTCTGGCTACTGGCTTTGCTAGCCCTGCAATCCTTCTGCCAATGTTCATTCCCGTAACAATAGGAATGTCCCTCTTTTACTACATCCAGTCCCGAAACTTTTGCCCTTCCCTTTCCTTCTTCTTCCCTGGTTTTCTTCAGGGTATAAGCAGAGGGCGGGGACTGTAGAATCAAGTCAGTATTTGACTCGTTCTCCAACGTGGTCTTTAGGTCCGTGAAATCAAAATAGCTGGTCTCTGTAAGGACGTTGCCCCCTACAGATGACCCGACAGCCAACCTCGCTTGAAGCAATTCGTTCGAGGTCTCATATCTTACGATACGAGATTGCTCTCCATATAAATCTTTATTATGGAGGAAGACAGAAACTAAGTCCATCTTCTCGTGCTGCCTCTGGTATGCACCATCAACTGAGGCTAACACGAGGCACTTGGCTTTCGCACAGTCTTTTTCCGATGTCTTACGGATATCAATATCCATGATAGGGGAAACTGGTCCTGAGACGGCAGGGGTTTGATTAGTTAAGAGGTGTCCCAACTTGTCATGGGCAATGGACATCTGGACAGACTTTTGCCAATCATAACAGTCAGGTTCAGTCATTTTATTATCTATATGTAACCTACGTGTGGTCACTGGGTCGCTGCAATTAAGAGAGAGAGAAGAAAACACTCAGCATGTTGCTCTTGCAAGTTTAGATTGGTTTTTAATTTATCTAAACAGGATGGCTCCCACTGTCTCTCGAATCCCTCCTCAAACCAAAAAAGAAGAATTAGTCGGGATCAATCTCACCGTACAATACTTGCTTAACCGTTTAGCCAGGCCAGTGTTGGTACTTCGAGGGAGGTTTTCCAACGCTTTCGCGAAGTTCCTTAATTAAATAACCTCTTTTCCCTGGGGGCGTAGCCCCGCTAACACCTTTCTAGACACCTACTTGGTTTATAGCATTGATCGTTAAGTGAGAAATTTCCTGAGGAGTAGCATATACTCACAGTAGGATCGGGATCCAAATATCATCGCATGACAAAACTGAAGGAATCCTACCAGAATCATCACACTCCAAATGGTATGCAGTGCTAGCAAGTTTCAGTTTCTTTTGAAACTCCCGATGTGGATTTTTTCCCCATGCTCTTATGACCTTGACGAAGGTCAACAAATCATAAGTCACATGTCAAGTTCTACCCGTCATTGTCCAGGTTAATTTGAACCCACCCGTATATACCCTTGACGAAGGACAACAAGGTAATACGACTGTCCCAAACCAACACATCTATCTATGCTACATATGAACACCCAACAGCTACCAATCACTATGCCTTGACGAAGGTCAACAAACATAGCTTGAATACTATTGAATATTCATACGAAACGACGGAAGGCTACGAATGGTTTTGGTGAAACCGTGAATGTAGTGAACTTGATATAATCGAAGGAACCTTGATAGCTTTTAAAAGGAGTGGCTTAAGCTCCGCATTTAAAAGTTGTTTTTGAAAAGAAACCGAGTAGGTTTTGAAATTGTTCCAACGACTTTAACTTTGGTTTATTTTCTTGCATTAATTTTAATGCGTCCCATCATTTAATCCTACCATTGAAGAAAACAACCAAAATATGACGTACGCTTATGCCATCCGCATTCGCCATGGGGCCATGTCATTACCCGTTAGGTTACTTAACTAACGACAGAGCGGGAGCTGGACTAGCGCGGATGCAAAACATAAGCAACGCCTAAATAGATATCATATATAGATATATTGCAATGATAGCCATTCCAGATCACAGATGAACACATTGGATATACTAGGAATCCGCAATTCGTACGAGCCTGTAACGAAAAGAGGATTACACGGTCGCGGTGAATAGCCAATACCCCACCCAAGACCCCTACGGGTGCGGCAAACTACCCGCCAAATACCCGAAGTGAAACAACCTCCCTCAACACCGTGAGTAGGCCACTCGGCACTTCGAGGTACCCGATAGTTTGTGCACCCCCTCCATGGGTCTATCTTAGGAGCAAAAACAGTAAAAGAAATTATACAATGACGGCTACAACCTCATCCCGGTTGTGCGGCCATATAAATAATATTACATCAATTACAAATTACATGAATTGAAAGAAAAGAAAACTCTCATCTCACAACCCCCGGCTATTCACCCGCGACAATCCAATGAATTCGTATACACATACCATCAACATTACATATCAGAGATATGTATAACCCCCACTAATCGACGTATAGCGATTAGCAGACGTTCAATACATATATCACATCACAGAAATTTACCCGTTAGCTTAAGTCTTTAGAAGTTCGATCAAAATGCGGATTTTTAAGCCCCAAAAACAAATTTTGCTTTCTGGAAAATCTGGGCAGAAAAATCATACTCCAAAAATCCTAAAATACCCCATTAAATATACTGCAGTGAAACCGATCCACGGCCGAGTCAACTCGGCCGCGGATCCGCGGCAAGAAGCTGTTCTTGCCGCGGAACCGCGGTGAGTTGGTCGGTTCTCTGGATCGTTTTTCTGCAGTATACAATAAAAACCCTGAGTCGATTTTTGATATATGTCAAATAAGTTTTACAGCAGTTTAAAAATCGACAAAAAGTTTGTGTTCCGGGCATATTTCGCGACTTTTTCTCCGATCGAACTTCTAGTTACCTTGCTAACATGTTAGATAGTGTTTAACTAGGCTCTGATACCACTGTAAGTCTATGCTACCCGTCCCCGGTTCTTTGGGGTTGCGGAAATGGTGAAAAACGATTTTTCTTAGGGTGGTAACATGGACTCAAAATACGGATCTTTGTTAAACAACTACCCAACAACCTAACTAGGAGTTTTACCTACTCGGTTAGGGGGTTATACCTTAAATTGAACTCCTTCGTCTTCAACTCGTTGCGGTGGTCGGATCGGCCTCACCTCGTCGTCTCCTCGCGCCGAAGATGGATCCACCCGAAAGCTTCTACCTTTTGGCTTCTACTTCAAACTTGAAGAAACTAGAACACTTGGCTTGCTAAACCTTGTGAACTAGGATGAGTAGAGAAGTGTAATGGGTTTTTATCTCTATGGTTCTTGCTTCATGAGACAATAGAACCATCAACAAGAGAGAGAGCAAGAGGAAGAGAGAGAGCTTGAGGATGAGAGAGAATACAAATGATAGAATGAGCCAATCTTTTTCCTCCCATGCTCTCATAATAAATAATAATAATAATAATAATAATAGTAATTGAGTATTATGTGATGGTTCATATCATATAAAATGGCAATATCATTTCATGCACTCATTTTGCAAAGCACAACAAGCAAGCAAAAGTCTTTGCCATGAAATGATAACCATTGTAATGATGATGGTCAACTAGTCCAACCTAGTCAACCGGTCAACCAAGTCAACAAGTCAACAAAGTCAACCTTTCAACTCAACCATGGCATAATAATACTTAATTAATATTATCATTAATCATATCTCTTATTCTCATTAAAATTTAGCAAAAGTCAACAGTCAACAACCCTAATGAGAATCCTCTGCCTCTGTCTCTGTCAACCGTGCATACACACCCGCATCCGCGTTCCGAGAAACACGAATACAAACGAGATAAAATCAATCCCAAAATGTATACTAGGATCTGGCTTAATCCAAAGCCCGCTAGTAATAACTGCCCGGACACTAAACGTGCACAAGTGCACGGATGTGACCGAACCCTGTCGCAAAACCATGCGACCTATCGCAAAACCATGCGACCTCTACTCTTTTGCCTAAAGGCGAATAGCTCTCTGTGTGGGACTCTAAAGAATCGACACTACGCTGGCAGTGGGTTTAACCACAGACCGCAAGCGGCACTAGCTGTGCGTAACGACCCCCAGGTAGATGCCGACAAGAAGACGGACGAGGTGAAACCCATCTGAACTCCTACTGAGCCTGAATGTGATAGTCTCCGTACAGTCCGGTCTGTTCGTCTGAGAATATTGCATGGAGGGCCTAGGGGGCGGTAAACGTCATTCCCCTAATAGCGGTACAAGTCGTGTCGGAGTGTAGCCCAGAACACCCTGAGATAACATTGGAAACCTACCAGTATATCTCGCTTGCCCTGGCCAGGGACGACTGTGTGTAATGGCTCTCCTTGACACAGCGCGATATCAACTCCCAATACCGGGAGAGAAGAATCCTATCTAACCGTCACTGCCTCCAAGTGCTTCGGGACTGCACCCAACTACTACCTGTTTGCACGACTCCTTTGAGCCGTGGTAGGGTAGTAATCAAAGTGCAGTGGGAACACACTCGAGGCGAAGTGACAGTGTCAAGTCAGCGGACTAAGCTGTACTCATGTCACCTGGAAACTGACAACTGACGATAGGTAAAGTACCAACCAATCAGTTCCCGACGAGTCCTATCCAGTGTACTCGTAACCTAACGAGCACCCGCATACTATCTCAAGTACGACGTACTGACGGCTGTGGGACAGACCGTCTCCCCTGCTGGGATGAGAAGCGCATACGCTAGTCTACTCCGGAGTATCGATGCCCTGTCTCGATACTCCAACGACTAGGGACTTGCATAAGGATGTGCTTGTGGATTACCCAGCCCCCACGAGTGTGACTGCCATCACAACGCTGGTAATCAAGCAAAGATCCTAAGGGCTCTACTAATGTGTATAGGTGATATGCTATAAGAAACACATGGACACACATTGAAGTAGAAACAAACCAAGTAGCATACTACCATTTTGAGCAAGATTGTCTATACACCGGTGAATATCCCAAGCTTCCATTAAGTAATATACAAACTAGTATGATACAGTAATGGCCTCTGGGGCATATACACTAACAGTTGATAGATTAGCGCAATCGCTTTTAGAACATCGGTCATCACAATTTGCGCTAATTTATTCACTCGATTTACGCCCTCAAGTTCGTACTACACTTCTTTCTCTTTTCCTCCATTCTTCTCCTCCACCGAGACCATATTCCACCCTTCTTCCCATACGGTCTCGTGTGTTTCTCAACTCCTTTCTCTACACTCCATTCTTCCACCAACCCTACCATTATCACAATAGAATTTTTGAATGGTTGGTGCTAACCTTTGGTCTGTGTAAGGCCTTGTATAGTTTGATTTTTCTCCTCCTTAACTCTGAACTTTAAACGCTTAAAACAGTGGAAACACTGTTTCACTTAAGTTTGGGGGGGACCTTGTTGTATATATATTTTGTTTTTATTTTAAATAAAAAATATGTAAATAAATAAACAGGGGAGCGCCGACAATTTTGACCCTCTTGGTGTAGCCTGACAGTGAGGACACTGTCAGGTTTAAGTTTGGGGGCATGCTCGGTAAGCCTTCTTCCTTCGTATTCATGTGTATATTTTTGCATTTGCATACTTATTTTAAAAACCCATAAAAATTGAAAATTTTCAAAATTACAAAAATTAAAGTATTCAATTTTGGCTATAATTGACTTGAGTTTGACAAAAGGGTTAACTAGCTAGGAACAACTAGATCTTATACTTAGTAAATTAAAAACCCTAAAAATAACCTTTCTTAAAATTTAACGGTAGAAAGTATATGTCTTTGTAGTTTATTTAGAAATAGGCAAATTTCGAGTTCACTTCTTGGGCTAAGTTAAAACAAGGGAAAAGTATTGATATTTTTATTAAAGTATAAGTCTGAAAAATAATCCCTAAGATTAAGTCTAAATTCTGAAAATATATACCCTACAAATTGCGCAAACACGAACCTTGAAACTTGGAATAGTAGAAGAGACCTTGAAATGCTCTTGTCTAAAATCTTTAGTATGAAGGAAAATAAAATAAAAATATAAGTGTGAATAAAGAAATAAAAAAATGAACACTGATTTTTGTAATTACTTAAGATTGCATAAATAGAAAAAATATTTAGTGAGGGTGCTTTATCACCTAGTGCCTTAGACCAACTGGTTTGGGGGTCACTGCTAAAGCCTTAGGTGTTACAAGACTAGGAATTACACCTTAATGTGCAAACACATTTTGTAATCGGTCGTTGGTATCTCAAGAAGTATTAACGGTCGCATGAACAATGTGTGAGCAATTTTATCTTAAAATTCACCAATTGAAATGTGTTTTGGACGACGGACAAGAGTATGATAGCTTGATTTGAATTTCCAAGTGTAGGGGTTATATATACACACACGTAGGGGTATGTGATTGGGGTTTAGATAAGAGATAGGAATGAAGAATAGGACTTATATTTTTAATAGAGATGATAAAAATTCCTAAGTTGAGATAGAACTCTAGAAGGAAAACTTAAAAGATGGTAAAAGCTAAGTAAATTAACAAGAACATATATAATTTTAAGTTAAATGATAAGGAGGCGTGAAATATACGGGTGAATAATTTCTGAGTCGAAAATAATAGAGTTCTTGTTAGAAAACATAATTGGAGAATAAAAGTTGATGGGCCGAATTGATAGAATTTTGTGGGTAGTATCCGCTGAAAACCCTCAGGAGACAACACTCCTCCTACTAGGGACACCTAGAGGTTTAACGTCTTGTTGCATGAGCTCAGTGCAATCGCGTTTCCCTACGAAAGTGAGGTTAGGATTTTGTTGAGAATAAAAACTAGGTTTGCTCGAGGACGAGCAAAAGATAAGTTTGGAGGTATTTGTTCATACCATAATTTTGCATTATTATATTCCCAATTCTTATTCATTTTACAAATAAACAGGTGCTTTTAACCCATGTCTGCTATATAGTTGCAGGTTACAGGTTCTCGGAACAAAAACAGTGAAAAAGACAAAAGACGATACAAAAGTGAGACTACGACCGATAAATGGAAGAATCTTGATCAAGCCTACAGTTTGGAAAATAAACGAAGATCAATAGAAAATTTCACAAAGTACAAAGGCAGCGCAAGGTTCAAAGACTTCGACACAAAGCGAACGGTAAAGTCCACTACATTATTCACTGTGGAAATCTGGAAGAGAACCAGAAAATATTCTAAAGAAAAAAGTGAAGAAAACAGATGACAAATGCAACCTGACCAAGACCAGAAAAGATAAGCTCATGATCCCTCTATTTGGCCGCGGAACCGCGGCCAAACAGGGGTTTTGGCCGCGGAACCGCGGCCATGAAGGACACGTGTCGGTGGAAATTTCTCTGGCGGTGCGTCGGCGCGTTGACTAGTCTTTTCTTAAGGGGTAAACTTGTAATTGCAGATTTGAGTTGATTGTAAACCTAGGGTTTTTATGTTCTATAAATAGAAGCCCTAAAACCTTTTTTAGGTTATGTCTCTTTTTATTTTATCTATTCAAATCTGAAAATTCATGTGTAAATGTTTGGAGAGAGCCATCAATAAAGTAAGTAGTTTTATTTAATTGCCCTAGTTAATTTTTGTTCTGCCTTAGTATAATTTTATTATCTGCCCTAGTTAGATAGATAGAAATGTTCTTCAATTCCCTAATGAGCGAGTAGTCTCCTCGCTTGTTAGGGTTAGATTTGGGGAAGGCTCGAGAGATGAAAATCTCTCACCCCTTTCTTGCCCATCACATATAATTAATAGGACTCCATGCATACATACACACACCATTCCCTACAGCACCCTACCCCACGAGGTAACGGTGATACCGTAGTATAAACGACCGGTTGTGTATGTTTTCCATGGAGGTTAGGGTAAGAATTAAGAAAGGAAGGACAAGAACCTAGAGGAAGAAACATTGTTTCTTCCCGATGGTACTAATCCCCTTTATTAATTGTTACCATAACACCTAATGAGATCTAAATTAGGGCAATGAAAGCGGTGAGGAAATCTTCAATTTCTAAACTCAACCTAAACCTAACCCCAGCAAGATTCTAGTCTTAGTATAAATCAGTTTAGTTTTTAGCGATAATCCATTCACACCATTTGGAATTAACTCGTTATACCAAATTAGGAAATACACAACATCCCTGTGGACCGACCCGTACTCACCGGCTAGCTACCAAGCGACGTCGTTCTTGATTACGATTATAAATAATTCTTTGATCACAAATCAAATACTACTAAATATTCAACTGAAATGACGGAGGGCTACGAATGGTTTTGGCAAAACCGTGAACGTAGTGAACTTGATATAATCGAAGAAACCTGATAGCTTTTAAAAGGAGTGGTTTAAGCTCCGCATTTAAAAGTCTCGTGTTTTAAAATAACCGAGTGGTTTTAAAATTTGTTCCAACGACTCAGCTTTGGTTTGTTTGCTTTGCATTAATGTAATGCAGTCCCATCATTTACACCTATCATCACAGAAAATGACGAAAATACCACGTCCACTTATGTCATCCGCATTCGCCACTGGGCCCCGTCATCACCCGTTAGGTTACTTAACTAACGACAAAGTGAGGGCTGGACTAGCGCAAATGCAAAATATAAGCAACGCCTACTAAATATCATATATAGACATATACATTCGTCTCACGCAATAATAGGCATTCTAGATCACAGATGAACATATTGGATATACTAGGAATTCCGCGTTTCGTTTGAGCCTGTAACGAAAAACGGATTCTACGGTCGTGATGAATAGCCAAATCTCACCCCAGACCTCTACGGGTGCGGCAAACTACCCGCAAAATACCCGAAACGAAGCAACCTCCCACAGTAAAATGAGTAGGCCACTCGGCACTTCAAAGTACCCGGTAGTTTGTGCACCCCACCTTAGGTCTATCTTAGGAGCAGAAAACAGTAAAAGAAATAATACAACGGTGGCTACAATCTCAACCCAGATGTGCCCCGCAAAATAATATTACATCACTTTATAATTATCACATCGAATGAAAGATAAAAACCCTCATCTCACATCCCCCGGATATTCATCCACGACGATCCAATAAATTCATATACACAAACCAACAAAGCAACATAGATATGTGCAACCCCGACTAATTGACGCATATCAATTAGTCGACGTTTCCAAACACATATATCATAACTTAAAACTTTAAACGACGTTAAAACTACGACTTCGAAACACCCCATATTGCCATCACAGAAAGATAACAGTATATCCAAAATTGGAAGAAAAAAAAACACCCGAGACCTTAGATCCAAGCAACTAAAACACAGACCAAAATTCAATGAATTTCACCACAACTAAAAAGGTAATACCGGTTTTTTTGAAGGTTTGGCCGGTCAAAAATAGGTGAGAATGCCTCATTTTTGGTGTGTGTTCATCTCACAAGAAGTAGAGCACTCTGCATTTGTTTTAAAAAAAATTAGAGACTCGAAAAAATTGACAGAAACTTGGATCTTTTCTCGATGTTTCGGAGTTATTTCGGTTTCGTAGTTTTACACTTCATCTAAACTGTTAGCTATGGTTTAGTAGGCTCTGGTACCACTGTAAGTCAATGTCGCGCACCCCGCGTGTCCGCGGGGAGGCGGAATATGCAAAAAACGATTTTTCAAAACTCGCAACACCGACTTGAACTCTAGGATCGATACTAAACCCTAACTAGCTAACTTGCAATGAGGTTTAACTATTATGATACGAAGTTATACCTCACGATACATGTTCTTCGGATCTTCTTCGCTGTCCTCCACTCGTCGTCGGCTCCAAGGATCGAAAACGCATCGGGCAACCTCGACGGCCTCCTCGAGTTAAAGACGATCCACCCGAGAGTCTATAGTCCAAGCTCCTATCTCGAATCTGAGATAACTACGGTTTATAGTTCGCTAAACTAGAAGTTCTAGATGGTGTAGAGAGTGAAGATGAGTTACATTGTCTCTTGGAACCCTAAGTTTCTCAACTCATGAGACATTTAGGGTTTAGAGGAAGAAGAAGATGGCTTGAAGAAAAGCTAGTGAAGAATGAACTCCAGAAGGAATGGCTCTCTATTTTGTGATAATAATACACTCTCCAAAATATCAAGCATACTTGATAAATATCAAGCATGCTTGATAAAATATCTAGTGTGCAATGATCACACTTAGTGAGTCATGCCCTGAGTCACCAAGTGCCTTGTCCCACCTTTTGTCCACTTCCACCTCATTTCCTCCACCCAATTTAAGTTTTTAATCTTTAATCCAAAAAGAAAAGAAACCCTAATGAGACATCTCCTTTTAGAAGCTTTCCCGCAAGAATTACGAGAACGCCCCTCATTCGTATATACATACCCGCATCCGCATTCCGAAGAATACGAACACAAAGAGATGAATATAATCCATCAATATAATAGTAGGATCCGGCATAAACCAAAGCCCACTAGTATTATCCGCCCGATCATCATACGCGCACAAGTGCACGTACGTGATCTAAGCCCTGCCGTAAAACCATACAGCCTCTACACCTTTTGCCCGGTGCATAGAAACCCTCTGTGTAGGACTCTAAAGACACGACATTATGCTGGCAGTGGGTTTAACCACAAGCCACAAGCAGTACTAGCTGCACGTAACGGCTACCCAGGTATGTGTCGATAAGAAGGCCGATGAGCTAACTCCTACTGAGCCTGAATGTGACAATCTTTGTACAGTCCGGTCTGTTCATCTAAGAGTATCGCATATCGGGCTTAGGGGCTGTAATCGTCAGACCTCTAATAGCGCAATAAGTCGTGTCGGAGTATATCCCAAAACACCCTGAGAAACTACCAGAATACCTACCAGTAAATCTCGCTTGCCTTGGCCAAGGACTTTGTGTAAGGGCCTTCCGAACACAGCGCGATATTAACCCCCAACACCGGGAGAGACGAATCATATCTAACCGCCACTACCTCCAAGTGTTTCGGGACTGCACCCAACTACTACCTGTTTGCATGACTCCTTTAAGCCGTGGTAGGGTAGTAATCAAAGTACAGTGGGAATACACTCGAGGCGAATTAGCAGTGTCGGACTAAGCTGTACTCATGTCACCTGGGAACTGCTACCCGACGATAGGTATAATACCCACCAACAGTTCCTGACGAGTCCTGTCCAGTGTACTCATAACCTAATGAGCACCTGCATACTATCTCCAGTACGACGTACTGATGGCTGTGGGACAGACCATCTCCCCTGCTGGGATGAGAAGCATATACACTAGTCTACTCTGCAGTATCGATACTTCGTCTTGATAATTCTACGACTAGAGACCTGTATAGGATGTGCTTATAGACTACCCAGCCTCCACTAGTGTGACTGTCATCACAATGCTGGTAATCAGGCAAAGATCCTAAGCGCTCTACCAATATGTATAAGCGATATGCTAAAAGAAATATATGCACATATTGAGGTAGAAACAAACTAGGTAGCATACTACCATTTCGAGCAAGACCGTTACTTTATACGTGTATATCCCAAGCTTCCATTAAGTAATATACAAATCAGTATGATACAATAATGGCCTCTAAGGCATATAACACTAACACACAGATTCTATTATTTCAACGGAGCGCACATCTTAATATGCCAGAGACTGAAACTATTTTTTCCGGAGAACTTGTCGATCTTAATATTGTTCTATGCCATTTTTATACTCGATCGGTAGAATCAACGCAAGCTCTGATACCGGTTTGTTATGGATGATCAAGATAAACGCGGAAAAAAGATCAAATAAATCGTAGAAAATAGAAAAGATCAACTCAAGAAGAAACAGAGATTTTACGTGGAAATCCAAACGGGAAAAACCACGGGCAGTAGTAGAGAACGTTTCACTATTTGTAGAGAATTACAAAATTTCTCTTCTCTGTCAGTTTTCTCTCTTTAACCCTAAATAATTTGCTTAATATTTATAACCTATAATTAATCCTTAGAGATAAGTATAAATTTTAAATTTGGATCTAATCAAATATATAATTTAAATCAAATATCCAATTAAATATTATCTCCGATTTAAATATTCTCTAAATAGCTAATTTGGATTTATATTATAGAATCAATTCTAACGATACCTTTATCAAGAGTTACGCAAGTATATAGACCATTAATTTCCTCAATTGAATACTTCTCTTCTCTTCATTTCATGTGGGGGTTTAATAATATTCCAAGCTTGATTAACGCTTACATAATGAGAAACTTTATTAGTAAGGATGGTATTAAGAGAAAAAATTAATAAACGTAAAGCAATATTATCGATTATTGTCTTTTCTCATAATTATTCATTTCCGGGTTTGGTTTGGAGGAAGCAATATTCCCTTCTATAAGAATATCCCATAAACCATAAGATTTAGAATTCATGAAATGCTCTAATCAACCATTCTTCATAAATAAAATCATTAAATATTGGTGGACAAGATGGATCAAGACCTCTTTGAATAAAATCCATGGATGTTTCACTCTAGATTGTTAGACCTAAAAGGAAAAGCGCTATGCTCTGATACCAAATGAAAGTGCGCTAATTACTCTAGAGGGAAGGGGGGGAGGGTGTTTGAAAAGGGTTTGACTAAATAATCTGACTTTAAAACTTGCAACAAAATATTTGAGCAATTTAAACAAGAATAAGATAATAATAATTTAAAGTTCCTTACTCGATCCTTCATTGAATGTTCCATGATGTACAAGAATACTAAAATATGGTTAGTTCAATATGAATTGGTTTTGGGAATGGAAGAGGGCAAAACATTGGAAGAGGATAAAATTGGAATTCTCTGTCCTCTGTAGAAATGGAAATTAGTGTTCTTGGGAATTGATGTCAGCCGACATCATCTATTTTGGGAATTCTAATGAATTAGCTAATCCTATTTTTATGTTGAGGGTTATGGTTAGGGTTTAAATATTATGATTTTTAAAAATTAAGGTTTTAAATAAAGCTTAAGAGTTAGGACTTTATTTTTCATGGTTTTAAATCAATGTGCCATTTCATCACATCCAAATAAAAATCTAAGGCAAAGATTAGATTGAATTTTTTTAAGGTCCCACGTAGGTGATCTTTCTTTCCGGCAAAAAAAAGTTGTTGATATGTGAAATCTAATTGAATGTGTGCTCTGCAAAGATCCTGGCCATAAATCCTAATGCTTTGCATGTAGAATACACCAAAATCAAAGGCCCTTGTTTCACATAAATCTAGGCCGTTCGTTCCTGTGTAGGATGGATCTGAACCATTCGATGCAATAGCATGTGTGCTATTATTGCCATAACAGAAGCCACTCCAAATCTTTTCTTCCCTTTTGGAATGGTGGCAGGAATTATGAACACGTAGTTTTTTGAACTTGTTAGGTCATTTTCATTTTCACTCATCACCTGCCAAAAACTTTTTGAATTGGGATATTGTTTGCTGTTTTGATGATGAGTTAGGTGCCCATGGGCAGAAGATTGGAAGATAATGCGCTAAGCCCATCATGGCCAATTTATATGATAAATAAATCATAGTCTTTCTTCGGAGATTGCAAAGTTGATGCTTTTAAATATGCTACAAGAAAACTTTTAAGTTTCATGCATTTTCCAATAGGAAAATGCTTCAACTGCTGGATGGTGTTGCTGGATGTGATGACATTGATGAGATGATAACAAGTTTGTAATGATCAGAAAAGTTATTTCAGGGAGAGTTTTCTAATAAAAGTAGGGAAAATGGAGGAGATAATTGTTTATCATTAACGCTAGGGTTTGTTCGAGAATTTTTCATGAGTCAATGTTGATAACTATTGTAGGGGTTATGATTTGCAGGGTGGATTCAAAAGACTAAATTAAAGTAGAAATCCAAATCTTTTTTCTTTCTTTTTTTGATTTCCATGTTGCCAATGAAATGTTGTATTCATGCTAAGATCATATGTATCCAATTTGATGAAAAGGGTTTCCGTTCAGTTCTTGGACCGTGATATTTTCTGTCAAAAATTAACGTTTAATATTTTTATTACTGTAAATGGATGACCTCTCTTATTTAAGAGAGAAATTTAAGAAACAAGAAAACCCTCCAACAAATTTTTTCCTACTCAAGATATCCAAATCATTAAATTGCATAAAAATGATTTTTTATGAATAGTTGTGAAAAAACTGTATCGACCCTTTCAATATCATCTTGATCAACAAATTGTGAGATAACCACCCATGAAAAATTTATGTGATTTCGATACTTCATGCACTTGGATCTCGGAGGGTCACAAATTTGAAGTTTAACTGATGATTGAAAAAAAAATCGTTACCAAATCAACGGGCAGAGAGTATCAGGATCACATGGAAATCGGTGTATGTATGCATTTGACCATGAAGATCAAGATGCACGGTGCCGATAATCTGAAAAAGTTATAAATAGGTGACATTTTGACTAAGATATATATATATATATATATATATATAGAGAGAGAGAGAGAGAGAGAGAGGGGGGGGGGCATAGGAGGGAATTTCCTCTTATACGTCGAAAATATACAACCTCCGCCATTTTTTCCGACGATCGCATCCATTATCATCTTTGTTATCATCTAAGATGTGCATGCACCAAATTTCATGTGATTCCACCACCTTTTCACCGTTGAATTAACAATGTAAAAAGTTCTATTATCGGTAAAGCATTAATTTTGCACCAACTAAATCAACGTTGAAAAAATGTTATAGTCACATAAAATTTGGTGTATCCACATCTTAGATGATAAAGATGGAGATAATATATGTCGATCATCAAAAAAATCGTAGATGGTGTATTTTTCTGACGCCATAGAAGGAAATTCCCTCCTAGAGCATCTTTCCGTCATTATCATATATATATAGATATATATAATATAAGAAATTCTCTTCTATGTCTCTAATACCCACATTTCGCATAAAATCATCAAAATCTAAGGAAACTTACTTTTATGTGATTTTTTTACTGCTTGCGCTTGCATGGAAAAGTCGCAAATCTGACAGTTTAACCAATGATTTGGAACATATTCAATTACCAAATCAAAGGACAGAAAGCATCAAAATCACATTGAAATTAGTGTATATAAGCTTTAGACCATCAAGATCAAGATGGACGATGCCCATAATCTGAAAAGTTGTGGAAAGTTGACCATATGATCAATATAGAAGAGAAACTCTTTTATATGCCTTCGATACCCACATTTTGCGTATAATCATCAAATCCGAAGGAAACTTACATAAAACCCTAATTGAAGTGTGTCGTGGCATTGACTTCAAGAAATTTATGTTTTGAAGTTATCTTTTATGCATACAGTATATGCATGTTTCTGTGATCTAACTCTCTTGTGGTTGTTGAATAGGGATTGTATCTTATTCTATCTTTTACAGATCAATAATTTCAGAAAATTCAGCAATTTTGCCTGCAAAATGTCACGGCGAATTCTGTAATGTAGCTCCTAATGGGACTTATGGGAGGCTGATTACGCAAAAAACGGGGGAGAATTTTACGGGAAAGAAGTGCCGTTTTGGTAAGTTCTCTGTTCTATGCTTTAACATATGACGTAATTTTCATTTTGATAAATTTGAAATTTTTGATAATTTTTTTTTCACAAATGGTGAATTTGATGCTGATTATCTTGAAAAAATTGTTACTAGAAAAGAGTATATATATGTTTCTCCTTCCTTTTCCATTGATGATTAAATGACTTCTGTAACAATTTTTCATCACTTATTTGGCACATACATAGTATTGATAACAAATTCATATACATTTATCTAATATTTGAACTTAATATAGAGAGATTATAGATATTTGTCATGAAAACTAGAAAAGATGCTTGAATGCTATCAGGTCGACTTATTCAAATGGTTGATCAAAACCTTTGTTTACATGCACACACAAACACACTCTCACTTAACACTTATTATGAGTAAAAACCCTAACCCTAATAGCAGCAACCCCCCCCCCCTAATGACCAGCACATGAAACAGCTTGATGGCTGTGCCCGGGCATCCACCGCTCCGGAACCCTAGCCGCATAAACCATGACCCCGAACATGTAAAAATCCCCCATCACCATCTCATACATGGTCGTCAAAACCGCTTCGGGTTGATGCCCGAAAATTAACACTTTGAGCATGATAGCACGAACCCTGAAACGGCCATTACGACGAAAAGCCCCGATCACACGAGTCCGGTATTTTTGGAGTCCGAAAGATCGGTAGCAGACAGACTGACGCGGTAGCGATTCCAAAGGCGGTGATTAACCCAATGTAGAGGTTTTGGTAAAACGGTTGGCACATGAAGGAGGAGTAGACTAAAGGGTAGCAGAGGTGACGATGAGTATGGAGATGCCTGTGTAGTCGAGCTGGTGCAGGATGTAGGAGTAGAGCTTCGAGTGGCACGAGAGGAGGTGGCATGCGCTTCTTGAGAACAGGAAGAACATCGCGCCGCACATGAAAGCGTAAAAGGGCCATCGGGGGATGGTTTGTTTAACGAGCGGCGGGGCATGGTTGGCATCATTCGATTCAGAGCAACTTTGTGAGATACAATCGGACACAGCTTATGGAAGGCCCCAACTCGATGATAACGACAAAGCCAAACCACCTCCTCCAAATTCTATGATCTCGGTGCAAATTGTAAGGAGAAGGAAGATGAAGAATCCAATCAAGTGCCTGAAAAACACCAGCAAATACTGTATTAAAAAAACCTATCATATAAAACGTAGATTTCTTGGAGTTCGGAAGCATATACTTACGTCCAAATATTGATGGTCTCATTGTGAATGGAGAAGGTACCAAGTATAGTTTGTTTCAGAGGCCACTCGGCTCGATAGTAGTTGAGAATGAACTTGTTTTCCTGCAAATAACTCGGTAGAGATTGGAAATCGACAAGCTCGCAGTTGTTTTCATGGGCCTTGTGGCATGAGGAGGGTCTCTTGTGCACTAAGAACTCCATGTTAATGGAGCCCTTAAAGCACATTGTAGAGACCTTGAGTATCTCAAAGAGTTTGCGGAGTTTATATACTTAGGAAGGAAGAAGAAAGGAACAAATGCAGATTTGTTGTATCCTATGGAAAGAGAGTTAGAGTTGATGACAGTGAGGAGGGAGTGGTGTCACGATTCGAAAACGGCACGTGACAGGCACTTAGGTTATACGAAACTAATGGAGCAATAATGTAGTCTGAGTAAGCCTGAACCAAAATCTAAAATCTGAGTAAGCCTAAACCAAAATCTAAAATCTATAATTTAAAGAAAAATATTGTAGGTGAAATTTTTAGAAAATATTTATAAAATGAAGTAAAACTTGTTTTATAAAGAGTTAGCGTTTGAAAAACAGATAGCACATCTATTGTAAAATTTGAATAAAACCCTATACAATAGCGGTAAATAAACGCATCCCCATATGAGAGCTAACTCGACGACCACAAGACGGAGGCACAATCCATACATAATATACGACGCCCAAGACGAAGAACAATAAACGGAAAACAATAAATACTATATATAAACAAAGTCAAACCGACTCCACACGAGTGCGACTACAACAACAATAGAGCATTTAAGATGTCGGGCAAATACGCCCGACTTGATTGATAGAGTACTCTAAGTACAAAAATAGATACAAGGTAAATACCGAAATGAATTCTAACCTGCCTAGCTCAACAGATGACGATGCAATCACGCCTAAGATAAGCCCTCTCACTGTCGTTATCGATCCATGCGACCAAACCTGTAAGAAACTATGGCACAACGGGGGTGAATTGCCAATACGCGAGTAGAATTCGCATAACAAGTTAGAAATCGCATTCATAAGCAGTGAAACAACTAAGACATGGGTAAACATGTATATTGTGGAAGGTAAATTAGTATGCACTAAAACAAGAAATCAAGTAATGAACAACAATAATAATAACCCATCATGTACAACTCGTATACCGCTATTCTAGTATGTGCAATATACTAACATATGTGATTATCATGGCATCATAAAATAATTCTACATCTCATCCGGTACACGCATAGCATGACCATTAAAGTATATGAGGGCATGTGTGTCACGAATGTAATATGCATATCTTAAACTTGAATTTAAGTGCAATAAAAATATAACAATAATCATTTGTGAACAACTTTTATATATATATATAACAATCACTATCATTTCTTTTCAATCTCATCCTATAACTCCGGTCGGTATTCTCTGGATATCCACCGTGTTCCACCATGTATCTGATGGCGGTTTCTCCCCCTATCTTGATATCAGATACCACCAAACCAATCTACTAGGTATCCATAACCGGCCATCCCCCTCGGTACCAGATAACACCAAATCAATCCATCGTGTATCTGTAACTGGCCACCCCCTCGGTATCAGATAACACCAAACCAGTCCACTATGTATCCGTAACCGACCACCCTCTCGGTACCAGATAAATCAAACCATAAATATATAAAAAAAAAACTTATGGCGGACATATTATCATCATTTCAAAAGAAAATAATTATAGCGTGAACGGATAATATAAACGTAGAACAAACAAACAACATAATCATAGCGTGAATGGATAACATAAACGCAGCACAAACAAATAATATAATTATAGCGTGAACAGAAAACATAAACGTAGCACAAACAAATAATACAATCATAACGTGAACGGATAACAAGTAAAGCAAGTATGACGTAAACAAATAATAAGTAAAGTAAGTACAGCATAAACGAATAATAAGTAAAGCAAATATAGCGTAAACGAGTATTGTAAATGGATAAATATTTTAGAATAATTTAATTATACTTTAAAATAGAACGAAACGTTGTTTTGAAATAAGGAGGCTGTGATATTTTAAAAATAGATATCCTTTTGAAATCCAAGTAACACATCCTTTGTATTTTTAAAATATGAACGAATTGTTAGAAATGAGTAAAACCTTTGTATTTTCATAACCATCCAACCGAGATAAATAATGAGACTCGACGAGTCAAAAATAAATGACCGTATTCAACTGATCATCACCACTACTTCATCCAGTACGAAATCTCATCGATGACAACCAAATATCTCATTGAATCAAATCAAAAATTCATTTTCAATAATTTTAAGGGTTACGATAAACAATATAATGCGCTCAATAATAGTCTGTATGGATATCTAGTCTACGTACGCAAACTCACAGTACAAATATCACGGACCGCCAGTCTACGTACGCACACAGCAATTAATATGAATATCTAGTCACGCACATAATATAACATTGATCATACTATAATATATAAAGTATGGAAAGTTCTACACGTGGTATGGTAATTACTAGTAAACGTATAAATGTTCTAGTGTATACGTGTCGTGGCAGTTACTAATGATGTGTATATGTAACGTGTGAGTTTGTGATTGGTGCCGTATGGTAATCATTAGTAATTGTGCAAGTGTCCTAACAATTATGTTCGTGAAAGTATAATAAAGGAAAAGAAATATAGTATTGGTAAACTGAGCATATTCACGATAAGCATATTAAAGCGAAACTCATAAAATTTACTAATTAACGGACAAGTTTCAATAAAAGCGGCATGAATCGTAAGCATATCAATTGTATAAAGTATCAATTTAAATATGTTTTACGGGGGTGCTATATGCCATCCATCCGATTCCCCACTCGTAGATACAAATCTACTCACAGTAATGCGACTCGACCTAATCGAAGCTTACGACCGCCTTGCCCTTCCTCATCGACTCAGGAGTTTCTGCAATCAACCCTATAACCAATAATAATCATCAACATGAAAGGAAATTCTATCAATATTGATATAAACCAAGCAAACTAAATATGGCACAAAACTCAAATTACTCAAACCAAAAAGAGTATCAAACGTCTGAAGCCCTAAGTTTAGACGTCTGAAGAAGTCGTCTTATCGAGACAGAGAAGAGAGAGACGTCTGAAGAACAATATACATACGTCTGCCCATAAACACAGAGGAAATCCAAAGAAGATGCAGACGTCTGAAGTTTTGAACTCAGACGTCTGATAAACAATATGAAACAATCAAAAGAAAACACAGACGTCTGAAGATCAAGGCCTAGACGTTTGAAAAATAATTATAAAATATAACAAAGGAGTCGCAGACGTCTGAAATTCATGGCTCAGACGTCTGAATAAGAAAAACTGCTGCTCAAAAAACTGGAATTTGCAAAACGCTTTAAAAACCAAACTTTTGCTAAAAACTATTCTCTACAATCCAAAACAAGCTGTAATCAACAAGAAAACTTCACCAACATACTATAACTACAACTAACTATTCAAAACTCCATTTTTGCAAGATTTAAATCGTAAAAACATGATTTTTAAGTAAACCATATAGTTTTCATGGTAAAAACTTATTAAAAGCTGAATTTTTATCTTTTGAAATGGAAATGAAGAGAAGATCCAAGCATTGTCTGAAGCTATCAAGAGGTTGATGATGACTTTTTTAGATGAAGCTTGAGAGAGGAGATAGATGAGAGGGAGTGAGAGAGCTAGAGTTTGTGTCAGAGTGAGAGAAATAATTTTGGAGAAGAAGAAAGAAAGGAAATGAATATGAGGACATATATAGCATGGTAACACCATGCCTCTCCCATGTCCATGCCATGCCCATGCCTCTCCCACCATTTAGAGAGAGAAAAGAAAAGAAAATGTAAATATGGTAATATGTTAATCATGCAAAAAATAAGTAATAATCTCTCTACCAATTTATGAAAACCCAATTCAAGAAATGTTATCACTTTAATAAAACTCGTAATATCATTATTAGAACTCTAAATAAACTTTAAATATTTTGAAACCTTACATGTTCATTCATGAGTACAAGAGCAAGAAGAAGTTTGAGGAGTTTGGTTTTGTTCATTGTGTGGGCAATTTGGGGGGATTATTCCTAGATTTGTTTTGTTAGGCTCTAGAGGTGGAGAAATTGAGGCACAAGTGATTTTTTGTTTAGTGTTGAAGTGATTTTGAGCTTTAGAATCTTAGGAATTGGGTTGGCTATTAGTGTCTTTGGTTCCTTGTATACCATGCAAGTATATGTATGTATGTGTGTGTGTATATACACATATACATATTTTCCCTGCATATTACACTAGAAATTCATACTTTATGGTATTTTACTGAAGTACCCTGCTTATCGAGCTGGATGGTCAAAAAAATACATTGCTTGGTATAAAATTAAAAAACATTGACTATTGATGGAATTTTATCGACATTTCGCCGTATACTAATTAAGCCGAACCCTCGGACAGAGAAATAAAACATAGTTCAAGCAAGTAAAAATATATGCATGAAATTTCAGGCGCAGATACTGCTCAGGAATTTCTTACTATATCCTAAGTCTCGTCATTGGTATCAAAAAAAGTTGCGTTTTGAAGCTCCTCTTATCGCTATCCGCAATGTCCATACAAGTCCATTTTTTTCATTTTAAATTCTGATGGAAAATTCTAAGTCTTCTTTCGAGATCCTCGGCTTATAGTCACTACAAAATTTCTCTATGATTGCTGCATTTAGTATAATGTTGGTCATATTTTTGCTTGCAATTTGAATGTGAGAGCCGAGAGTGTTGAGAAGTTGTAATTGAGTAGACTTTGAATCTCATTTATCTATTATGCTTAAAGAGCCATCTCCTAAAAATTTTCCTCTTTCATAACCGTGTCAAAATAGGAAGAATTGAAGCCCGTAAAAAGAGAATTCTCAGAGAAGAAACGGACGCTATAGTGACCAGAATCGTCTAGGATTAAGAAGCATGCCAAATCATTTCTGGAGAACGGTTAGTGGTGTTCAACGGTGTTTGATGTAATTTGTGTTATTGCTCTTTTCTCATTTCCTTTCCTTTGTACCATTTTTGTTGAACTTTTCATTTAATAAAACGGGGGCGTGCATATACTTCCATTTAGGTCCCAAAAAAAATCCAGCTATCTAAATATTTCCGTATTTTCGAAAGTTGAAATGAAAACAGTTTGGAACAACAATAAATATTTATTGTTACGTGACGAAGTGAACAATGTTGATATGGAATGTGCCCAATTTAGGACACGATCCGATTTGAGGAATGCATGTCAATTTGGAAGTGTATCAAGCAGTTGTTGGTCGTCGGGACCCGCCACCTCTCCGAAATCGTTGAGAAATTACAATGACATGTATCAAAGATGTGAAAAGATGTACCCTTAAACCAAATCCCGTATTTGAGAGAAGAGGGATTGTTGTGGACTTAAGAATCGTTAGTCATATTTGAGACTAAGATTACCTTAGGAGATATAAGATGAATATCATTTTTGATATCATATTTGAGACTAAAATTACCTTAGGAGATATAAAATGAATATCATTTTTGATATTATCAATGAGAGCTCATTAATCATGTTTGAGACTAAAATCAGTTTAATAATATTTGGGGACCACTTTTACTTGAGATCCAGCAAAAATAGCATTTGGGCTCAGCTGCAAGAAAACTTCAGAGACTTAGCCAATTTGGGCTTTAGTCTGCCTACTCTTCTTCATATTTTTATTTAAAAAGTGCTAAGCACTTATTTGGGCTCGTTTGTTCAGCCATTTTCTTTTTATGCAGAAGTGCTAAACACTTATTTGACGCTCTAACACTCGCATGGATGTTATGTAAAGTATTTAATTATGAGCGCTGCCCAATGAGCGCTGAGCACTCTGCCACTTTGGCTGTCTATGAAGTGCTAGGCACTTTTCTTTCTTCTTTTCTTTTTGGGTGGCGTCCACGTGAGGCGCTGCCCAATCAGTGCTAAGCACTCAGCCGCTCTTATTATTTTTGTGGCGCTCATATGAGAAGCACGTGAGGCGCTGGGTGCTGCCCAATCAATGCTGATCATTCGGCCGTTTTGGCTATTAATGAAGTGCTAAGCACTCTTTATGTGGCGTCCATGTGGGACGCTAGGCGCTGTTGAAGAGGGGTGTCCATGTGGGAAACACGTGAGGTGCTAGTTTCTTTTATATAGAGATTAAATCCCTGTTGATATTTTTAGAGAAGTTAAATCTCTGTTAATGGTATTTTGACTATTAACGATCACAAAGATCATTATTTTTAGGATTTTAGATCGATTTTTCTTTAAAGAACTAAGTTCTTGATTTGAATGAACTAAGTTCCTTGAGTATTATGGACTCCGTGTTTTTTTTTATGTTCTTGTATCCATATTCTCCTCTGAATCGTTGATTCTTAAGAATAAGATTTTCCCGATGAGAATTAAATTCTCAACTTGTGGGAGACTTGTCTTGTGGATCTCAGATCCAGAGAAAGAACTAAGTTCTTTTGAAAGGGTTAAACTCTTAGATACGGTATTGTAGAAATATTTTGATATCTTTTCTTTACCTAGAGTTTCGAGAATGAAGCTTTTCTTCTTTTCTTGAGAAACGAGTTCTTTTTTGTTTTGGAAGCTTTATGTATTTTTAAAAAAAAAAGCTTATAGGGGGTTCTCTCTCTTCTTTTCCTTCTCTTCTTTTAAATTAATCGCTTTACTCCTATTTATAGGAGAAGAGAAAAATCAATTTGTTGGTCATATTTTTGCTTGCAATTTGAATGTGAGAGCTGAAAGTGTTGAGAAGTTGTAATTGAGCGGACTTTGAATCTCATTTATCTATTATGCTTAAAGAGTCATTAATTTCTCAATTATTACCAACAACTAGCATAACTCATGTGATAAAAATTTTCCTCTTTCACAAGTGTGTCAAAATAGGGAGAATTGAAGCCAGTCAAAATAGAATTCTCGGAGAAGAAACGGACGCTATAGTGAACAGAATCGTCTAGGATTAAGAAACATGCCAAATCATTTCTGGAGAACGGCTAGTGGTGTTCAACGGTGTTTGATGTAATTTGTGTTTATTGCTTTTTTCTCATTTCCTTTTCTTTGTACAGTTTTTGTGGAACTTTTCGTTATATACCTCCATTTAGGTCAAAAAAAAGAAGAAAAAATCCAGCTATCTAAATATTTCCGTATTTTCGAAAGTTGAAATGAAAACAGTCTGGGACAACAATAAATATATGAACTGGTCCAAAAAATCGTTATTTTGTCAACAGAGAAAAATGAATTTTACAATTCATTTCCTACAAGGTCCACTTCGGCACCCATTTACTGTACATTTTCCTGATATTGCTTGAATAATTTGTCAACTAGAAGAAGAAGAAGAAGAAAAAATCCAATTTTTCAAATTTTTAACAACCTTCGATATCCCTCCAGCTCAAGTAAACCAAGCCTGCAAGATAATGTGTATAAGCCCCGGCGATGACCAAAACATGCCACAATTGGTGGCTATGCCCGACCAAGTCGAATTTTCCGGGCATCCACCTTTCCGGTATCCGCAACACGTAAACAACCACTCCAAGCCCGTATAAACCCAGCATCGCCATCTCATACATGGTCGTAATGACAGCCTCAGGCTGATCCCCGAACACAACCATCTTGTGCATTATAGGCACCATGCCCGACATGCCCATACAGGCGAACAACCCTGTCCGGATCATTGTAAATTCAGGTCGTTCAAATACCGGCACGAGCGAGACCAGGACACTGGCTATGCCAAAGACGGTTATGAAGCACATGTACAGATTGCGGTAGAAGAGGTCACAGGTGAACGTGTAGTAGACCAGCGGGTAGAATGAGGTGACGATCAGGGCAGAGATGCCTCCATAGTCGAGTCTGAGCATGATGTAGTTGGTGTGTGCAGAGTGACAGGAGAGGAGGTGACACGCGCTGCTGATCAGAAGGCAGAACATGGCTCCAGCGAGGTAGGAATAAAAGGGCCAACGAGGGGCCGGTTCGAATTTGGAATCGAACTCGGCGGACAGATTTGTTTGAATCGAAGGTAGAACTAGTAGTTGTTCATGGTGCAATTTTAGAGGAATCGACGTGCCGTTGATTGTGGAAAGATCAGCGGTAGCTTGAACAGCCGTGTCCATTGAATTTATCATAGTAGTGGCAAGAGCGAGGAAGGCGAAGAATCCAATCAAATGCCTGAAATAAGATGAATAGGATGCAAATATTTGATTAATGGAAATATTTTAATGCGGTGAGTTGAGCACAAAATCCCTTAGTGGCTCGTCCTCCTGTTTTACCCTTTTGCTTCGTCGGCCGCATCTAGGTTAGTTGCGGACGGCCGCATCTAGATTAGTTGCGGACGACCGCAGCTACAGATGACTCCGATAGAAATGCACGACATAAGATCATATTCTAATTTCGAGCATAAAAAGAGTTCTTACGTCCAAATGTTGAGGGTCTCATTGTGAATCGCGAAGATGCTCAAAACGGTTTGCTTCAAAGGCCACTCCGCTCGATAGTAGTTGACGACGAATTCGTTGTGCTTCAAGAACTCCGGCAACGAGTAGTAATCCACAAGATCACACTTGCACTTTCCATGGCTTGATCTCTTCTCCTTCTTCTTCCCATCATATCCATCTTCTTCCTTGATCAAAGAAACTAGAAATTGTTGTTGAGGTTTAGAGAAGGACAAAGTTTTCTCCAATGTAACAGTAGAAGCCATTGCAACGTGAAATATTTTTTTTCTTCTCTCTCTCTTGGGGGGTGGTGCTACAAATTAAATGAAGAGATGAGAATGAGAATATTTTGTTTGTCCTTGGAATGATGCTTACAAAAATGAAGAGATGAGGAGGTTGTATTTATAGACTCATTGGGCTCTTTGAGCTATGAGGAAATTGCAGAGGGGTTGAGTCTTGGAAAAAGGCTTTTAGAGATTTTGACCTTGGAAATGATCTCGTTGTGTGTGAATTGGTCATAGAGTCGTCTCTTCATATATATATATATTTTCACTAGTTTAATAGATTTACAGGTAAACAAACTATTTTGCAAATGAAACAAAAAAATAAGTTCAACTAATTTTGCACCAAACTAGTTGTCTAAAAGTTATCTAATGCTAAGCCACCCCCACTTCACAAATTAAGAGGTAGGGGCATGGCCAAGCTAACTTGTTACAATCCACAAAATGCATATTTGTTCACATTTTTTGGTGTAGTTCCATGTAACTATCAAATTAGTAGAAAATTTTCCATCAAAAATGTTTCTAATTCAATGTTTCTTGCTTTCAATTCATCAATTCATCCATCTGTTTTCTGTTGGCTCTATGAATTAATTGTGTGGTACCATGTGTATGCATATCTAGCTAACATTCTTGATTAGGTTGATAATCATGTGTCTATTTCCCTGTAGCTTGAAGAATTTAAGATTGGAATGATATCTAGGTAAGTAGGGTTCTTCACAATTTAAGCGCCGCAGAGGAAACAATTGAGTGTTTGCATCCAAAAATGTGCTTAGCTTGTATGTGAGAATTTGGAGTCACTTATGAGAGATTATTAATATCGCTAGATTCCGTGATAGCCAGAAAAGATGTGATAGTTTCAAAATGAGACGTTCTGAACTCTTTCGCTACCGCTTTTGCTTTCGGGGAAGAAACTCAGTTAGCTTCACAGATAAAAAGTATACCATTGTGTCAGCTATTGTATGATACTGGATTTTGATCCCATACGTAACGCGTGGAAACAAAGATGATCGAATATATTTATAGATGAATATTATTTTTTTTCTATATTTAAGAAGAATATTATTTTTTTCTATATTTAAGAAAAATATACAAATATTATTTTTTATATTGTTAAGATATGTGGATAACATAATCCCACATTAGAAAAAATATAAGAAGTGCATGCGTATAAGATATAAGATGGGACAAACTTCAATAAGGCTTGAGTCTTATTGATGGAGCCTGTCTATATTAAAAATCCATGTACACAACATGTATCATTACACCTCTGAGATTGTACGATCCACATGTTTCATTACACCTTTGAGATTGTGCAATCTGGTGTATGGAAGATGCATGGGTATAAGATATAAGATGGGACCTCATTCGTGTATAATTAAATTTAATACATATATTTTCATTATGTTTGAAAAACAATAAATGATGTTAGTTATTTTTTGTTACCAAGATACAAATATTAAAATCTTTGAGAAATAACTAAATCATGAAGAATTTTTTAATAAGGAAATCATGAACATTTTTCTTTATAGAAAACTCAATATATGATATTCCAAGGATAAATCTTTGCAAAAAACACAATTATGAACATTTTTCAAAAATTAAAATAAAAAAGGGAAAAAATTACTTGATTATTTTTAGTTATGAGAAATTCTTGAGAAATAACTTTTTGTCAAATGAATTAAAATAAAATAAAAACCAAATTATTAAAAAAGAAATAGCCCAAAAATTAATTTTCCTTTGTTCTTAGGTCTCATATTAATGGGCCTTTTGAAAATGAATAATGAAAAAGGATATGAAAATAAATACAGGTAAAGAGAAGAGCAAAAAGGGAATTGCCAAAATTAATGTTTTAACTTGAAAAAGACTCCTTGACCAACCTAATTTTGTATTAGAGTAATATGATATAATAGATAGACTGTGAAACAACTAAGATGGCCATTTATAAAACCATGTAACTGTTTAGTTTTACTTATTAATTCATTTTTTTGTTCTTGTTTACACCTAATTTCGGTTAAGTTAGCCGATAGGTTGCAATCAAATTGACCAGGCTCGACAGTCAATAACACAGGTATATGATCGAGTATTAGCTAGCGTTTTCAATTAACAAGCCCAGAAAACGGTTGTTCTAGAAAAGTGTGCGCTAGAACATGGGAAACTGTGTTATGCAGTTAGAGCCACAAGCCTATTATGATAAAGGCGTAGTGCGAAGTTGCAGCTATAATCATGGGTGTAACTGCTGCTTGATAGGGCTATAAATACTGCAGAAAACGAAAAGAAAGACGCCATTGGTCAATTAACCAAAAGTCCTTTTTTATTATCATTACCAATGTCTAGTTAGGTTTTATCAACAGTTGAAGAGGCTCTGCCGGAATAGACGACTGTGATGTCAAAGATCTTGCCAGAATAGAGTACAAACCATTCGGCGCCAGCTAAAGCCAATAGCATCATGGCGCCCGTCTCTAATGAGACAAGGTCAGGGATGGGCTTGGGCTCTTACTTGATGTGATACCGTCTGTTATGAAGGATGTCTTATATATCGAGACTGCTCGTAAATCCAGAGAAGAGCCAGACATCTGGAGTAATAAACTTCAAACGTCTGACAATAAAGTCGAGATTTCCATAGAAGGCCCAGAAGTCTGAGCTATGAGCATCAGATGTCTGGCCACGCTCTGTCCCGATGCGCTAAGGGGCAAAGACGTCAGAATCATCAAGGTTAGATGTCTGGCAATGCTCTGCTCCTCAAGCAGAGGAAGCACAGACGTTTTCCCCTATAGGTTCAGACGTCTGCTGTCCAGATAAGCGCAAATTCTAGTTCGATATTTATCTCGAAAAATCAGTTTCTGGGTGGCAATTTCGTAATTTTTGGGATCTTATTGTAACTCAGATTTGTATAGGTTATATATAGGATCTTAGGGTTAAAGCTTTAAAGTATTGTATTGATCATAAGGTTAAGGTACGAGAGACGACTCCATAAGGGATCAAGACGATCATAAGGAGAGCTTTGAGAGAGAGAAGAAGATCTCGTTGAAGATCATAAAGAAGAGGGTTATTGTAATTATTTGTAAAGCTTTTTCTTTTTCTCGAAAGTTCTAATAAAGAGTTCTTCCCTTTTCCCCCAAATCTTTTGTGTTATTTGATTTGCGTTTGTTCTGGTTTTGTTATTCATTTTAAAAGGATCTTAGTTTAGATACATAAGGATTGATTGTCGCTCATCCGCTGTGCACACTCCCAACAACTGGTATCAGAGCTACGTTCTGTAGTTTTGCAATTTAAATTTACGGTGGGCGACGACACTTGTGTCCACTCCCTATCTTCTTAGATTGTGATTTTATTGATAGAGCTTCATAAGAATCCGAGGGAAAGATTTTTACTTTGGAATTAAAGATGATGGATAACAAAATAAATAGCACAAAATTTGAGGTGGAGAAATTCAATGGGAAACAGAACTTCTCGATGTAGCAGAGAAGGGTTAAGACACTTCTGGTAAAGGAAGGGCTGTTTAAAGTATTTGGCGGTAATAATACTACCGACATGACAGATGATGCATGGGCAGAGATAAATCAGAAAGTAGAATGCACGATAGAACTTTATCTGGCGGATAACGTAATGTACAACGTTATGAAGGAGACTTTTGCTGTAATTTTATGGTTGAAAGTAAAGAGCTTGTACATAACAAAATCATTATCAAAAAAGCTGTACTTAAAGAAGTAACTCTACGATTTACGTATGATGGAAGAGACTCCAGTTCACGACCACTTAAACAGCTTCAAAAAGATGGTCATCGATCTTCTATGTCTTGAAGTAAAATTAGAGGAGGAGGACCAAGCGCTTTTGCTTATTTCTTTGCTTCCAAATTCGTATGAACACTTGGTGACAATGATTCTCTATGGGAATGAGACTCTCGAGATAGAGGAGTTTACAACGATGCTTCTCAACAATGAGATCATGAAAAAATCAAATCTATCGGAGGAGTCATCAGGGTTGTTTTCCGATGAAAGGGGAAGGTCGAAGAATAAAGACGGAGGCAAGAGTATAAGGGGAAATCCAAATCATCCGGGCGAGAGAGCAAACCGTGCTTCTTTTGCAAACAACCAGGGCATATTAAGAAGAAATGTCAAAAGAATAAACAATGGTTGGAGCAGAGAGGTACATGTGCTAGTTCAAAGGGTTCAGATCAAACCAGTGTTGCGACCGAAGCAGAAGAAGATCCGTGTGATATACTATCCGTACACACCGGGAAGGAAGATTCTGATGCTTGGATGCTTGATTCCGGATGTCCATACCATATGTGTCCGAAGAAGGAGTTGTTCAACGTCTCTAAGGAGTTCAATGGCAACAGTGTTCTTATAGGGAATAATGTGGCGTGCAAGGCTATTGGCATAAGGAACATCAAAGTCCGCATGTTTGATGGTGTTGTGCGAACACTTGTGAATGTGTGTCACATTCTGAAACTAAAGAAGAACCTGATTTCTCTATGAGTATTGGAAGCGGCTGGATACAAATTCGTTGGTCAAGCTGGAGTAATAAAGGTTGTCAAGGGCGCCCTAGTGGTCATGAAGGGACAATGACTGAAGAATTTATATTGTTTGGACGGCACAACGGTGACTGGTGGTGCAGCCGTGGCTATGGAGAAACAGGTAGAGGATGCCACAAAGCTGTGGTATATGCGTTTTGGCCACATGAGTGAGAGGGGGCTTCGTGAGTTGCACAGAAGGAAGTTGCTGAAAGGTATTACTACGTGCAAGCTAGACTTCTGCAAATATTGTACGATGGGGAAGCAACATAAGGTCGACTTCTCGATTACATTCACTCAGACGTATGGGGGTCATCACCGGTTCCATCAAAGGGAGGTGCTATATATTATGTCACCTTCATTAACGACTTCTTATGAAATGTATGGGTCTACTTTCTCAAACACAAGTCAGAGGTGTTTGCCATTTTTAACAAGTGAAAAGCGACCGTAAAGAAGCAAAAGGGGAGATCGGTGAAGTATTTGCCGACAGATAATGGAGATGAATACACCTCGAAAGAGTTTACAGATTGCTGTAAAGAACATGGCGTACAAAGGTAATGGACAGTTTTAGGACTTCCAAAGCAGAACGGGGTAGCGGAGCGCATGAATAGGACACTACTAGAGAGAGCCAGAAGTATGCGGCTGCAATTTGGAATTTCAGAGGACTTCTAGAAAGAGGCGGTGAGACATGCGTGCTATTTAGTTAATAGGTCTCCATCTACGGCCATAAATATTCAGATCCTAGAAAAAGTATGGAAATGAGAGCCAATCAGTTATGATTCTCTATGAGTATTTGGGTGCCCTGCTTACTCGCTCGTGAATAAAAAAGATAGGACCAAGCTGGATTCAAAGTCAAAGAAGAGCGTTTTCTTAGGATTCAAATTTGAAGTTAAAAGTTACAAGCTATGGGATCCGAAAAACAAAAGGGTCTTCACCAGCCGAGATATGATCTTCAAGGAATCCATGTTGAAAGACATGGCTGGAAATACTAAGGAGGCAGATGGAGCATCAGGTGACAATGATCCAGTGGAGGTGAAGTTTTCTGGCGCTCATAAGGATAATGACACTGAATTATAATTTCAGCTTATTGATGCGGAGGTGGATGGGCAGACTACGGAGACAGACGGTGAGAACCAACTCCAACAGGATCCACAGACAATGGCGTTAAAGAGATCATCACATACAAATAAAGCATTAGTTAGGTACGGTTTCGAAGATATGCTCACGTATGCTTTAGTCATTGAAAGTGGAGATCCCAGCTCTTATCAGGATGCCATTTGGCAAGAGAATATGGATCGATGAATTGTTATGATGACAGAGAAGATAGAGTTACTTTGAAAGAATAATATGTGAAATCTGATTGAGTTACCAAAAGGGAAAAAATGCTATTGGCTGCAAGTGGGTATTCAGAAAAAAGGTTGATGAGCAATACAAGACACGGTTAGTTGTGAAGGGTTTTTCTCAGAAGGAGGGGGTTGATTACAACGAGATTTTCTTTCCTGTAGTCAAGCATATTTCTATTTGAGTTTTGTTGGCAAAGGCAGCAACTCAGGATTTAGAATTGGAGCAAATGGACGTGAAAACGACATTTCTGCATGGCGAGTTGAAAGAGACAATCTTCATGAGGCAACCTGAAGGATTTGTAGAGCCCGGTAAGGAGGATCATGTATGTGAATTCAAGCAGTCTCTATATGGGTTGAAGCAGTCTCCCAAGCAGTGGTACAAGCGCTTCGATTCTTTTATCAGGAAGAACAACTACTTTCGATGGGAGCATGAAAGCTACGTATACTCGAATCGGCTTAAGAATGGTTCGTCGATATATCTACTCCTATATGTCGATGACATGTTGATCGCTGCGAAGAGTATGACCGAAATAAAGGCGCTTAAAACTTCATTAAGTGCAGAATTTGACATGAAGAATTTAGGTGAAGTAGGCTACTTCACTTAAATGATTGACTCATTTGATTACTTTTATAGGTGGGGACGGTAACAGCAGTTTTGTCTTAATGCCTGGTCGTTGCTTTCGCATTTCAATCAGACCAGACACGAGTCCTGAGCAGAGTAAGGCTATATTACTTTTCTGCCCTTCGGTTGAGTGCCGAACAAGACAGCTGCACCGTGATACTCAGAAAGAAGTAAAGCGCATCTACAACTGCCGCAGAAAGTAACTGTATGCATCTCCTGACACTTCACTAACGGTTTTCTTTCTCTGAGCTAAGTCAAGTGACTTAAACAAAGACAACTACTTATTAAACATGTAGTTGAGTGCTCCGTCGTTGTTCGGATCTTGAGCGGGTGATAGCTTCCTAAGCTCTATGCTGTTTGGGAACTCTGCAAGGGTCTTACCACCTTCTTTATTTACTATATTTGAGTCGTTGGGGTATTTTGGGATTATATTCCGCGCCGAAGATTTGTGCTTGTGGGCTAGGGTGAATATAGCGGACAAGCGGATCTGGTGGTCGACAATCGTTCGGACTTGGTAAAGGTTGTCGCGGCACCTGTAGTAGGACAGAGGACTTATCGCGGTGCCCGTGGACCGATTTACTATGTCTCCGTCGCTGAAGATGACAGACAGACCATACCATGATAAGGAAGACCATAGTTTGATGAAAGATAACAACACTATTGTTATCCCTTTAGAGGAATCAATAGTGTGGTCTTATCTTTTCTATTTCTAATTGATTCCGTCAATATAAGTCTATTCTATAGATTCGGAAGAAAGCGGGGAGCATCTACTGAAGATTCTTGAGATGGAGATTATTCGAGACATGAAGGCTGAAAAGCTGTGGCTATTCCAAAAAAGGTACATTGAGAAGGTATTTGAGAGATTCAACAAGAAGGACTCAAGACAAGTGAGTACCTCTGTCGCCGGTCATTTTAAGCTATCCTCCAAGGAATGTCTGAAATAAGCGGAGGAGAAGCAAAAGATATCTTGAGTACCATATGTAAATACGGTGGGATCGCTGATGTACGCTATGGTATGCACACGTCCAGATATATCCTTTGCGGTAAGTCTGGTCAGTTGGTACATGTCAAATCCAGGAAAGCTCTATTGGGAAGCTGTAAAGTGGATACTTCGGTATCTAAAAGAAACTAAAGATCTCGGTTTATTCTTTCACAAGTCAGAAAATAAATCGAGCCAGTTGCAAGGATACGTAGATGCGGATTAGCTGGTGACTTGGATAAGAGAAGATCTCTTGCAGGCTATATATATACAGTTGCAGAATCTCCAATCAATTAGAAGTCAATACTTCAGGATACCGTGGCGCTATCAACGACAGATACATAGCGGCAGTGGAAGCATCTAAGAAAGCCTTGTGGTTAAAGGGCTTAGTTGGTAAGTTCAGATTCGACAAGGGGCCAGTTCCTTTGTTTTGTGACAGTCAAACTGCCATTCACTTAGCAAAAAATCGGGTATACCACAGTCGAAATAAGCACATCGACGTACAGTATCACAAGATAAAGGAGTGGGTCAAAAAGGAGATCGCTTTGATCAAAATTGATACTAAGGTGAATCCTACGGACATACTAATGAAGGTTATTCTTACGGTGAAGTTCAAGTCAGGCTTGGCTTCTATTCAGATACTCAAATATGAGGAAGGGAGACTTCAGTAGGAAGGTCAGATCAGTTTTGCAGTTCTGGTTAAAAATTGTGACAACACCAGTTTCAAAGTTCTGGAGAAAGATTGTGATAGTTCGCGGTTTCAAGGTTTGGAGCTGTACCAGCAGGGGAAACAGGGAGAACAACTAAGGCAATTCTAAAGGATACAAGACGAAGGTAACAAGTTTTCAAGGTGGTTATAACGATATACAATCCAAGGTGGAGATTGTTGTGAAGGATGTCTTATACATCTAGACAATTCGTAAATCTAGAGAAGGACCAGATGTCTGGAGAAATGAGTTTCAGACGTTTAGAAATAACGTCCAGATTTCCAGAGAAAACCCAGATGTTTGAGCTATGAGCATCAAACGTCTAGCCACGCTCTAGCCAAACACGCTAAGGGGCACAAACGTCTGAACCATCAAGATCTGACGTCTGGTAACGCTCTGCTCATCAAGCAGAGGAAGCACAGATGGCAGCCCCTATGGATTCAGACGTCTGCCGAACAGATAAGCGCAAATTCCAGTTTGAGATTTATCTCGAAAAATCAGTTTCTTGGTGGCAGTTTCATAATTTTTGGGATGTTATTGTAACTCAGATTGTATGGACTATATATATATAATTTTAGGATTAAAGTTTTAAAGTATTGTATTGATCATAAAATTAAGAGAGGCGATAGACGGCTCCATAAGGGATCAAGACGATCATAAGGCGAGATTTGAGAGAGAGAAGAAAATTTCGTTGGAGATCATAACGGAGAGGGTTATTGTAATTCTCTGTAAGGTTTTTTCTTTTTCTCAAAATTTCTAATAAAGTGTTCTTCCCTTTCCTCCCAAATCTCTTGTGTTATTTGATTTGCGTTTGTTTTAGTTTTGTTATTCGTTTTAAATGGAACTTTGTTTAGATCCACAAGGGTTGATTGTCGCTCATCCGCTGCGCACGCTCCTAACACCGCCAGTCAACAGACAACCACGACTTTGGAGATCTACTCAGGGCATGGGACTAAATAGGTCCTACTACCTTTAGACTATCTTTTAGAGACAGAGTCGGGATGCATGGTCCCGATACACTTTAGACATTCTTAGTAGAGGGTTAGGACCAGCTGAACAACTGTCCTACGGGAAACATATGTTCTTAGAATATGCTGCTAAAAGCTTAAATGTTTGTAAGCTGGCAAATTAGCCCACTGATTGAATAATTTCTCATATTAAATGACCGAGAAATGACCGCGGTGGTTCGCTTTCAGTATATATTCATGTTGTATAAGGACAACATTTAGGACGACTGATTTATAATGTTTTATTAATAATTAATGAATATCGGTCGATCTTAATTGTTGCGGTCATGTTTGGCTTTATTTTGTAATAATCAAATTATTTTGATGAACACATGACCTATGGTTTAGCGTTATGCTCGTGGTTAATAAGCCTTTATGGGAAGATCGTTCTCCTCTTTTGCTAAAAATGCGTTAACCGTCGATCAAATGCAAAGACATGTGCTTGCATTCAATATACATTGTTGATATGTGGATGCTAACTAATGTGATTATAGAAACATATTTAGAACCAATGGTGTATATATTTGTGTAATAGATTGAACCAGTAAAAGTCTATTTTGGACACTATAAAGAAAGGGCTTGAAGTCTTGGACAATGGTGGCGAAGTCTAATGTCAACAAGATACCAAATTGTTATAAATCTTTTGTGGTCATACAAAATGGTCAAGTATGAGACTTTTTACTCATTAATATCACTTTGTCAACCCCATTTGGAGAATGTGAACTTTAGTTTGAATTGCAATATCGAGCTAAGTCAACTTAGCCGCAAAAACTCACCATTCATATATGAAAGTTTCAAGGGACTCAAATCAATTTCTATGGTAGTCACTTCTTGTTAAAATTCTATGAATATAAATTATTTTCTAGAATATGGATCAAATTCATAAATGATAGGAAAGAAGCTAAGTTTAAAAATTCTAATTGTTTATTTTTTCTTTTTATTACTTACTATTATAAAATAGTTTTTTTTTGTTTGTTTTGCTAAAGAAACAAAAGTACAAGAAGTTACTTCAGTATTTACTTTTACTTTTGAAAATTTGCAGACAGACACCGGAAGTAATCAGCTTCTAGATTACCTTCTAAGATACCTTTTTTTAAAAAATTACTTCCAACTTCTCGTAGGACTTCCGGTCATATGAACCTGCCCTGAAAATACTAATTCTATATATATTCTATCAAATTAAATATAAATTATCATATCAAGTATTTTTTTTGAAGGAAAAAGCAGGACAAAACGTCCTACTCAATAAGATAAAATAAAATAAAATAAATATCTTATAATTTTATTTGTGAAAGAGCAACAGATTATTGCCGTTATCTTTACACAAATGCAATCACAAGATAGAAGTTCTACATCACTAAAAAAAAAGCACAATACATCATATAAAAGTTGCAGACGCAAAAGAAAAGCTGTTATTACTTATTTCAAATATCGGCAGCTTCTAAATTGAATGCTTTGTAAATTCGGGCTTAAAATCTTTCCTTACTTCTCTTCTTATCCAACGGATGAATACTATTAATAGTATTTCCATCCTTAACAATAATGCCGCATGAAATAGCAACATTCATAATCCTTAACAATAATCCTTGACAATATAAATTATCATATCAAGTATTATGAACAAAAATAACTACTTCCTCGTCCTCCGTTCCTTTTTACTAGTCTTTTTTTTAAAAGTTAAGTTCTCAACCTAACTCTACCATAGTTTTCATTTATTCACCAACTAAGGATAAATTTGGAATTTTATATGTAAAGTATGTTGATTTTAGAAGTGCAGAGTAAAATATGTTTCTTTATTTTCTGAAGGGATTAATAATTTGAAACGATATAAAAGACCAAAAAAAAAAAGACTAGTAAATTTAAATGAAGGGAGTACTAAATTTTTGACATGAAATGAGAATATTGCCAAAGAGAATTCCAACCCCTCTTCACTCCACTTTGTTCCCCAACAATAAAACACACCATTAAATTTTGAGCTGCAAAAAGAGGAAAGAGATAAAGAGGTGAGAAAGCCAACACACTTGCACAGTCCTGACCATTCACATATCATATCCAATTAATTGCTCAAAAATTCAATTCAAACAATAATGTCTGTGGCAGTACAGGGTTGCTTATGGGATTATTTAATATTTTCGGTACCTATCTGTAAATGGGTCGGGTTAGATTGGATCCAGTACTCCCAAATCCATACCAGCTTATTTTTTAGAACCTAGACCTGCCTATTTACCTAACTCGTCTATATACAGATCCAGACCCGCTAAAATTTGGATCAGACCCATTTATCGAATTATGTTTGACAAAAAATAAATAAAGCAATTGTTTATTCCTGTGAGTTATATTTTGTGACATAAATGCACAAAAGACTAAGAGTAAATTTGAAAAGTTAACATATAATTGAAAAATAACTATAACCATTAATACTTTAATTTTTCAGATATGCAATCACACAATAACTTAAAGAACTAGAATCTAAAATATCTAATATAACATGAAAAGTTAACATTTTTTTGGAATTCTTTTTGTTAATTTATATGTTAATTTATATAAAAAGGTGGTATATTAAAAAAAAAGGAATTTAGTTTAAAAAAAATATTCCTTATTTTGCTAATTTATATAGAAGGGCTGTATAATCATTTTTTAATTTTCTGTAAACGCCGTTATGGTGGTTTTGTGATACCATGAAAGTTTATTATAGCAATCCATCATTTTAAAAATTCAGGATAACATTCATGGAAAATGCCCAAAGTTCATGATGGCAAATTGAAATTTAGCCAAATATTAATAATGTGGAAGCTAGAGGGATGTTTTTCAGGAGAAATTGCTAGATTATATGAATAAGCATGTGTTGGGACTTTAGGGGCGCGCTTTTGGTTTTGAAAGTTAGGTTTTTCGAAATTCGGTGCACGCGAGTTCGGTCTCTTTTTAAAATATAACCACAAGTGCATGGCTCGTTGTAGCTAGCCGGTAAATATGGGTTGATCTACATGAAATTGGAGATTAGAAGTTGTTGCCGCAAGTTCAAAAGTAAAGAATGTTTTGAGTTTGTTTGTCAGGAAAAAATAGAAAATACAAAGTATTAGAAAAAGAGTTAAAGAAGTGGTTGTGGTTTTGGTTCGGATGATTGAACCATGGCGAATTCTTCGACGCCCTCTTAATCAAGAGTGTTCTCTCCTCCTTGTTAGATCCGATATGAAGCATGGCTTATTAAGACGGTTTGCGAAATATAAACCATCAAGACATTGATTTCACAACGCGGGGCATGAAACTATCCGTTACGTTCTTACTTACCGTTGTATGTTCGAGCATAATGTATCAAAACTAAATAGAAGAGTTAGCAAGTATGCAACATCACAAATAAACAAATTAGCATATGAGAAGTAAAGTGATTTAGCATCACAAATAAATGTTTTAGTATTGGGGGTTTAAATTTAAATTCAGGAACCAAATTTCTTTAAGAGGGAAACATTGTAACATTTCAGAAATATAAAATATTATTTTTGAAAATTTAATATTAAAATAATATATTTTGCGAAAACTACCCGATTTGAGAAATTGGGATTTTCGTAAAGTGGTATAAGTGTATACCAATATTTGGAAATTTATCGGAGAATAAAATGATTTATTTATTTTAATGATATTTATCGGATTTTGGATAAAATCGGTGTTTGTACTTTTTTCATGATTTTGCACCATGTCATGTGCATGTGTGCATGTGTGTGTTTGTGAGTTTTGGGAGATGGAGAATGAGAAGAAAAGAGAAGAAAAGAAAAACAAAGAGAGAAAGAGTTAAGAGTGTGAAAGGAATAAAAATTGATGCCTTGAGATATTTGTGAGCAAAACAAAAGAGATATTTATTGTGAGAGAATGAGGGTATAGGAGAGAGAGAGAGAGAGGGAGAGGGTTACTTGGCTGCCCCAAACCCCTCCATTCTCCATTATTTCTTCATCTCCTCCATTCTTCTTCAATCCTTCACTACCCCCATGCAACAATTCAATTCCCTTCGCAAAACCTTATGTCCTCTTCACTAAAAACATGCACACCTCCATTCTAAACACATTAGACCTTCTAAGTTTGGATTTTGAAGACTTGGGCAACTCAAGAGAGTTCTTTGGTTGCAAACAAGATAATTCATACACTTTTAGTTAAGTATTTGTGTTATATATCCTAGTTTAGTTAGAAATCGGTATAAATAGGGTATGTGATCTTGGAAAATTATAAGTTGCTGTTAAAAAATAGGTTGAGATGTAGTGAGTGTTTACTTGACCTTAGAGAGTGTTTTACTGGCCAAGACCTGAGACACAAACCCAAAATACGAACTTTGAAATTGACCGATATCTTATTTTGTGTGATTTCTGTTAGGATTTTGTGATCTGCTATGATCCGGAGGACCTGAAAAATATTTAGCGAACACAGAGAGACATGCAGGCAATCAGAAACCCACCCTAGAAACACGAGCCCATTCCCCTCTTTCCTGGCCACAGATTTAATCCATATGGCTGCAATTTGCGGCCACTTCGTGGTGAAATGTGGTGATTTTTGTTCTGTAGCTTCCTTATCCTATATCTAGAGTAACCTGATATGCAAAATTGGCTAATTTGACCTGAACCAAAATCTGGGAGCACATTGAAATATTTTTGGGCTATGTTTCCGTATTTTGGAATTCTTGGTTTTAGTATTTGATATTCTATTGGGTCGTTGGATGTTTGTACGTCAACGACGAGGGTTGTTTGGTTGTTTTTGCATGCGTAGGCATATAGGTTCTAACCTATGAGCGCACCGTATGCCGTATTCGGTTTTCGGACATTGATTTTGATGGTATTGCGATATGTGTTGATATTGTAGGTACCTTCGCGTGGATTCTGAGACGACGAAGCACATCGACTACGGCTAAGTGAGGAGTTTAGCAAGTGAGTAGATTATATCTACGGGGGAAGTTGGGTGGATGGCGTATAGCACCCCCACAAACATTGATATGGAATATCGTTTATTATTATATCCTGATAATGATATGCGACATACATGATTGTAGGATTTGCAAACGATAATATGATAGAAGTTGATGCTTTTGAACATATTGACATATGAGATTATGAAATGATAAGTGAATCATGATAAGTACGAATTGAAAGAGATCAAGCGTGACGTTTATTAAATGTGATGCGAGATATTAATGTGATGAACGAGTATACGATATGATATGATGACTTAGTGTGATATGTCGTTATATGGATTCGAGTCGATATGAGATTGCTGATACCTTTATAGGTCCCCTGATACGAGTTTGACATGGCTGTGACCAGAGAAATAGGTATATTTATATGGATAATGTTTTGCATATTAAGTGACATGTCATACGAGACTTAGATCCGTACCCCCGATGTTGTATAGGTTGATAGGATCCCTATTTGTTTAATGCCGCAGTACGTTAGATTACCGTATGCGATAAGTTTTACTTGTTGATTTATCCATACCCTTATTTAGAGGATGCCGTACGATGGATTGTACCGTACGTGATGTTGTGAGGCTGGATGCCGATTGATAGGTTCGCCGACTTGGATATATATTGTAGATACGTATACCTTATAACTTTTAGCTGATGATGTACTTTATGCTACGATCATGTTATTCTCATTACATTACATATACCTGTGGTAGTACACCTACACCATTATCGATGATGCGTATGTTGCACATACACAGGTTTGCCGGCTCACACACTTCATCATCGATAATTGCTATGTCATTACACAGTAGAATTGCTACATCATGCTATGATATATTTGTTATGTTCATATCACTGTTCCACGTTGCATGAGATATACGGATATGCTTACATCCTGTTATATGTTGCATATCTTGCTACAGCTACATACACATCATGCATACATACTGACATGTACACCCACATATCTTGCTATAGCTGCATATACCTCTAAGTGGTATTGTTTTGACATATGATATTGAGACGTTGTTTATTGTGCTATTGTGCTTATGAGATGCATCATACATACCTGCTTACATGTAGATACACTTATCTTGCTATAATTACATGTACACCTCATATGACGCTGCATTTGATTTCGGAGGATTTAGGAACCGTATGATATATTTTAAAAGCTGGATTTCTTTAAAAGAGCGGTTTTCCCTTAATATTCCCATATTATTGTTTTAAGTTGCATATATCAGTTTTCATGGATTTACGCATTGAGATATGGATTTCATATAATTTATGGATTTGAGAACCGTGGGGGTATTTCAAGAAAACTATGTATTGTTTGAAAACCCGGTTTCTCTTGATATGATATTTCAGTGCGTCCACCATGAGATTTCTCGGTTCTAAGATTTGTGATATATACCCGATGCGAGGAGTGTAGTGGGCCGTGTGCGGGTACATGGTGGAGCCCGGTATGGTTCCCCTCGGCAAGAAGTTCACAGATGATAGGTGATAAGCCTAGAAGACTGGGCAAGTACTTACCGGTGATAGTATTTGGACTCGGCGGTTATCGTGGGGATACCGACCGAAGTGATGTACGGACATGATATCAGGGCCAGTCGTGGTGACGGCACCTGTGTTATGAGGATTTACGTGTCGATACTGGACATGGGTTTCATGATGTTTCGAGTGTCGGTGTTAGACACTCGGGTTTCCATGATTTTGTTGTGTCATGAGGGACACACGGTGATATATATATCCTCATATTTACCTGCATATGCTTTTATGATATTTACATGCAGGAGTTGTTGTGTCAGTGGTTGACACATGGACGAGATCCATTGCATACATGCATTGTTTCTATTGATGGACGAGATCCACTGCATACATGCATTGATTTTAGTGTTGGATGAGATCCACCTGTATACATGCATTGATTATATTGTTGGATGATATCCACTTGCTGATAGGCATTTATTATGTGTTGGCACATATGCAGATACAGTCACCCTAGATATCATAGTATTACCTTTATGATATAGTTGACCTAGGAATCGTTGTTTATTTCGATTTCTACCTGTTGGTGTTTTATATTCATGAGTTAGCAACTCACCCTCGTTGTGCCACAGTTCTTGCAGGTTGTCCGCATGGATCAGTAGCGGCATCGCTGGCACATAGCTGTTTTGGGTGATTTGCTTTTGGTAGGTGGTACCTATTGGATCATACCACTCTTGTATTATTATTCATGTTGTATCTAGTCAACTCCATCAATTCAGAAACATAGTTATTGTATATGTTACAGACTTAGAAGACTTGTAGTTGCGAGACATGAGCGATGGGTTTTATGCTCGCTTTTGGAGTTGATGACTTACTTTACATTTCCTTATGTGGATCTTCGTCGTTGGGCGTCGTATACTTGTTTTTATACTTGTGGTGGTTGTTTCCGCCGTTGGGCATGATTTGCTCCCGTTTGGGGATGCTTTATTATTTTATGTGTTGTACCTGTTTTCGGGGTTAGTTTTTACAAAGGAGGGGCTGCCCAAATTTTCAAAAGACAAAACATGATTTATTGTATCTTTATTTCTTAAAAAGGTTTAGATTTCTGGGTTTTAGCTTACTTGATTTACGTTTCGCCTGTAGACGTCGCGTGATTTAAGTGCTGGTCACGAGCTAATATTTTGGGTCGTGACAAACTTGGTATCAGAGCGCTTGGTTTAACCTTGGTTCGAATTTAGATTTGACTATATGGAGTCTAGGGCGTATATATTTTGAGACCTAGGCTTGACCTTACGGAACTTAGACTTGAACAAGGGGGTTAGACCTGAACTTTCGTTTCATTGGCTGACCCTGATTGATGGAGTAGGTAGCTTGAGTAGAGTGACGTACCGTACATATATTCCGCGGCATATTTACGATACGATACTCCACTTAAGAAACCTTAGGATGAACATATCTTGAGACTGGTGATTCTCTTTGTTTTCCTTGATTATATATCCATTTGAGATCCTTAATTCTATTCGTTTACATGATCATACTCTCACTATTTCCGTTCCTCCTTATGATCATATATTCTTTCTGGATCTGTTGATTCATTTCATCACTTTGATCTTTTTCGTCGATACTTAATTGAGGTTCCTGTCACCATGGTTTGAGCACAGTTTGAGCTGCTGTTGGTGATGCGGCCAGGGCGAGCTCGTCGTGGACGAGAACTGACCATCGTGTTTTCTGGTGACATGGGAACGTATCGATGTAGTGTGGTGTTGTGACCTCTCGTTTGAGGCTAGTGTGCGGTTATGTACCGGATGATCAGGCCATTGTTAGAGGCTGCCTGTTGTGCGAGGACTGTTGATGTACAGCATACCTCAGAGATTGTGATGTCATTGACCGTGCAGACAGATGACCCGGCTGTTGCTGAGATTGTGTGATGTCGCTTCCAAAGCTTACGAGCTGAGATTGCTGGAGCTTTCAGGCAGAGATGCGACAGGTAATAGCTATTCTATCTTGAGTTGAGAGACGATAGTTATTCGTCAGATTTGATGCGCCGATGCAGGCCCTGTTGAGTTGAAGATTTCCAGTGTGGAGAGTCTTACTCAGATCTAGAGTAGATCGATCCAGAGATGACGTTGTTCGTCGGATGTTCCGATGTGAGATCGGTAAGCTGACCAATTTCAGGAAGGACCTCACCCAGATGT
The DNA here is from genome assembly GCA_030015575.1 of Agapanthus africanus. NCBI lineage: Eukaryota > Viridiplantae > Streptophyta > Magnoliopsida > Asparagales > Amaryllidaceae > Agapanthus > Agapanthus africanus. The sequence goes on along the minus strand of JASDDO010000008.1, from coordinate 386,693,279 downwards.
GCTGTGAGTTGATCGAGAAACGGATAAGAATTGAGTCTTCCTCCGATGGTTGGGACGAGTTCCCGAGGACTCGTTCGGCTAGATATCTTCTATAGAGTGATGAAGATACCGATTTCGTGATTTCGAGTCCGTGCGAGAGATTCCGGATTGATTGTCGCCGAGAACATTTGCAGTACGCAGATAGCATGACATGATGTCAAAGTGGACGATAATAAGGACGAGTGGAACAAGAGGTTCATGCGTGATGCTGACGAGCTGTTGTTACTCCCCGTCGAGATTAGAGATTTGATATGTATGCAGAGGCGTTGGGATACGACCAATTCCCGAGAAAATCTTGTGTTGAGAACGCAGATGTCCAGAAAGTGAGAAAAGATTTGTAAGTGTACCAGCCTCCGTACAGTTCGGTATAGGCGAGATCGAAAGAGACCTTGAGCCAGTTCCTTCCAGGACACTGCTGCGATGAGATTGCACTGAGGATTAGTTGTGTCACGTGTATTCAGAGGGCCAGAGGCCGACGCCGGTGACTTGCTGCTTTATGAGTGATCATACTAATTGGCCGAGAGGTGACCTGAGGAGGGCCAGAACGGAATCGTTTCCGTTAGCACACCTGACTGGGCAGATGAGCCGATAGAGTGCGAGATTGGTAAGCCACAGAGAAATGAGGACCCAGAGACAGAAGACGCCAGACTGTGAGCAGGAGGCAAGCGGATGTTCTTGCTCTGCCAGTTTGGGCGCACCGACTTTTTCGACATTGTACGAAGTGTACCTCAATGTCATTTGTTGCGATTTGCGTTTGTGATCTGAGTATCACGCTTATATCGCTTGGATTTGAGTTTTGGTGATTGAGTTTCAGGAGATGGTTTTCGTGCACCATGGCTGCACCTACTGGGTATTTACATTTTGTGCATAGTTATTGCACTTGAGATATATATTTTATACACCGTTGTGTTGATGTCGATTTTGTGCCTTAGCTGCACATGTTTATGATTTCCTGGATTTCCTACAGTGGTTATGATATTTCATGCACTGGATGCACCAGATTCGTATTTCGTGCATTGGTTGCACTATATTTGCATTTTATGCGTTTGTTGCACCAGATTGGTATTTCGTGCATTGGTTGCACTAGATTTATACTCCGTACATTGGTTGTACCCAATTTATGTTTTTGAGCATTTGTTTTTACCAGATTTGTGTTTTCGTGCGCATGTGTACTTGATGTTCGTTTTCGTGCATACTACTGCACTAGATGCTGTTACGAACACGACGCGATTGGGTTGAATTTTTGCGCATATTAGGCGCTTGGTATTGGATTTTGTGCGCATTGGATGCACTTGAGTGAGATTTTACTCGTGCATGTTGGATGCCCTTGATATAGATCTTTATTCGTGCATGTGGTTTGCACTTGATTTCGATTTTTATTCATGCATGTGGGATGCACTTGATTTCGATTTCGTTCGTACATGACGGATGCACTTGATTTGGACTTTTGCGCACGTTGGGCGCGTGATATGATTTTTGTGCACACCTGATGCACCCGAGTGGGGTTTTCATTTGTGCATGTTAGTTGCACTGGATTGAGATTTTCGTGCACAATAGATGCACTAGTTGTTGTTGTCGTGCACGCCAGTTGCATTGGACAGATATTTTCGTGCACACCCGTTGCACTTAGTCTTACTTTTGTGCATATTGTGGCACATGTATTTGGATTTGTTTTCCGTGCGCACCAGACGCACGTGATTGTTGGATACGCCTTTTGAGGCTGATTTTGCTCTTGAGCCCTTTGTTTTCATGATGGGCACTATATTATGTAGTAGCCTAACAGGACCGATCGGATGACAATACCTGAGTACTTTGCATGCATAAAAAGTTACCAAAAGGTTATTCAAAAGACTCGCTATTTCTTACGTGTCTGCGAGTGACACGAACGTTTACAAAAGAAAACCTTTTGGGATATTTTAGAAAGGGCGGAACGTATATTTGAGCAAAACATATATGCTAGTATATTATTACTTTACAAATGAGCGTCTGACACTTATGCCGTGAGTTACACATCACACGGCGATTCAGAAAAAGATTCTGCATATGTTATTTCAGTTTTTGGAGATTTTTCAAAGAGGATGTGTACTATATACATATTATAGTATTTGTTTAGTGTATATTGGATTTCGGTAGTGGATTTTGAGGTCTGTATCTCCTCTGTGACTCCGATTATATGCGTGTAAGTTCGATAATTTGCGTGACGCTTGACGGAGTTCGGTTTTGAGTTTCATGCACGGCTTCAGGCGCATGCGACACGCTATGTTATTTCTGTTGCTTCCGTGATTTTGGATCCCTGTTGATGGAGTTGGATTTTGAAATGTATTAGTATTGGGGGTTTAAATTTAAATTCAGGGACCGAATTTCTTTATGGGGGGGGGAAGATTGTAACATTTCAGAAATATAAAATATTATTTTTAGAAATTTAATATTAAAATAATATATTTTGCGAAAACTACCCGATTTGCGAAATTGGGATTTTCGTAAAGTGGTATAAGTGTATACCAATATTTAAAAATTTATCGAAGAATAAAATGATTTATTTATTTTAATGATATTTATCGGATTTTGGATAAAATCCGTGTTTGTACTTTTTTCATGATTTTGCATCATGTCATGTGCATGTGTGTGTTTGTGAGTTTTGGGAGATAGAGAATGAGAAGGAAAAGAAAAGAAAAGAAAAGCAAAGAGAGAGAAAGAGTTAAGAGTGTGAAAGGAATAAAAATTGATGCCTTGAGATATTTGTGAGCAAAACAAAAGAGATATTTGTTGTGAGAGAGTGAGGGTATAGGAGAGTGAGGCTAAGAGAGAGGGGGGGTTACTTGGCTACCCCAAACCTCTTCATTCTCCATTATTTCTTCATCTCCTCCATTCTTCTTCAATCCTTCACTACTCTCATTCAACAATTCAAATCCCTTCTCAAAACCTTATGCCCTCTTCACTAAAAACATGCACACCTCCATTCTAAACACATTGGACCTTCCAAGTTTGGATTTTGAAGACTTGGGCAACTCAAGAGAGTTCTTTGGTTGCAAACAAGGTAATCCATACACTTTTAGATAAGTATTTGTGTTATATATCCTAGTTTAGTTAGAAATCGGTATAAATAGGGTATGTGATCTTGGAAAATTATAAGTTGCTGTTAAAAGATATGTTGAGGTGTAGTGAGTGTTTACTTGACCTTAGAGAGTGTTTTACTGGCCAAGACCTGAGACATAAACCCAAAATACGAACTTTGAAATTGACTGATATCTTATTTTGTGTGATTTGTGTTAGGATTTTGTGATCTGCTATGACCTGGAGGACATGAAAAATATTTAGCGAACACAGAGAGACGTGCAGGCAACCAGGAACCCACCCTAGAAACACGAGCCCATTCCCCACTTTCCTGGCCACAGATTTAATCCATATGGCTGCAATTTGCGGCCACTTCGTGGTGAAATGTGGTGATTTTTGTTCTGTAGCTTCCTTATCCTATATCTAGAGCAACCTGATATGCAAAATTGGCTAATTTGACCTGAACCAAAATCTTGGAGCACATTGAAGTGTTTTTGGGCTATGTTTCCGTATTTTGGAATTCTTAGTTTTAGTATTTAATATTGTATTGGGTCGTTGGATGTTTGTACGTCAACGACGGGGGTTGTTTGGTTATTTTTGCATGCATAGGCTATATAGGTTCTAACCTATGAGCGCACCGTATGCCGTATTCGGTTTTCGGACTTTGATTTTGATGGTATTGCGATATGTGTTGATATTGTAAGTACCTTCGTGTGGATTCCGAGACGACGAAGCATATCGACTACGGCTAAGCGAGGAGTTTAGCAAGTGAGTAGATTATATCTACGGGGGAAGTCGGGTGGATGGCGTATAGCACCTCCGCAAACATTGATATGGAATATCGTTTGATTATTAAATCCTGATAATGATATGCGACAGACATAATTTTAGGATTTGCAAACGATAATATGATAGAAGTTGATGCTTTTGAACATATTGACATATGAGATTATGAAATGAAAAGTGAATCATAATAGGTACGAATTGAAAGAGATCAAGGTGACGTTTATTAAATATGATGCGAGATATTAATGTGATGAACGAGTATACGATGTGATATGATGACTTAGTGTGATATGTCGTTATATGGATTTGAGTCGATATGAGATTGCTGATACCTTTGTAGGTCCCCTGATACAAGTTTGACATGGCTGTGACCAGAGAGATAGGTATATTTATATGGATAATGTTTTGCATATTGAGTGACATGCCGTACGAGACTTAGATCCGTACCCCTGATGTTGTATAGGTTGGTAGGATCCCTATTTGTTTAATGCCGTAGTACGTTAGATTACCGTACGCGATGAGTTTTACTTGTTGATTTATCCATACCCTTGTTTATTGGATGTCGTACGATGGATTGAACCGTTCGTGATGTTGTGAGGCTGGATGCCGATTGATAGATTCACCGACTCGGATATATATTGTAGATACGTATACCTTATAACTTTTAGCTGATGATGTACTTTATGCTACGATCATGTTATTCTCATTACATTACATATACCTGTGCTAGTACACCTACACCATTATCGATGATGCGTATGTTGCACATACACAGGTTTGCCGGCTCACACACTTCATCATCGATAATTGCTATGTCACTACACAGTAAAATTGCTGCATCATGTTATGATATATTTGCTATGTTCATATCACTGTTCCACGTTGTATGAGATATACAGATATGCTTACATCCGGTTATATGTTGCATACCTTGTTACAGCTACATGCACATCATGCATACATACTGACATGTACACCCACATATCTTGCTATAGCTGCATATACCCCTAAGTGGTATTGTTTTGACATGTGATATTGAGACGTTGTTTATTGTGCTATTGTGCTTATGAGATACATCATACATACCTGCTTACATATAGATACACTTATCTTTCTATAGTTACATGTACACCTCATATGATACTGCACTTGATTTCGGAGGATTTGGGAACCGCATGATATATTTTAAAAGTTGAATTTCTTTAAAAGAGCGGTTTTCCCTTAATATGCTCATATTGCTATTTTATGTTGCATATATCAGTTTTCATGGATTTACGCATTGAGATATGGATTTCATGTGATTTATGGATTTGAGAACCGTGGGGGTATTTCAAGAAAACTATGTATTGTTTGAAAACCCGGTTTCTCTTGATATGATATTTAAGTGCGTCCACCATGAGATTTCTCGGTTCTGAGATTTGTGATATATACCCGATGCGAGGAGTATAGTAGGCCATGTGCGGGTACGTAGTGGAGCCCGGTATGGTTCCCCTCGGCAAGAAGTTCGCAGATGATAGGCGATGAGCCTGGAAGGCTGGCCAAGTACCTACCGGTAATAGTATTTGGACTCGGCGGTTATCGTGGGGATACCGACCAGAGTGATGTACGGACATGACATCAGGGCCAGTAGTGGCGACATCGCCTGTATTATGAGGATTTACTTGTCGATACTGGATACGGGTTTCATGATATTTCGAGTGTCGGTGTTAGACACTCAGGTTTCCATGATTTTGTTGTGTCGCGAGGGACACACGGTGATATATATATATCCTTATATTTACCTGCATATGCTTTTATGATATTTACATGCAGGAGTTGTTGTGTCAGTGATTGACACGTGGACGAGATCCACTGCATACATGCATTGTTTTTATTGATGGACGAGATCCACTGCATACATGCATTGATTTTATTGTTGGACGAGATCCACCTGTATACATTCATTGATTATATTGTTGGATGATATCCACTTGCTGATAGGCATTTATTATATGTTGGCACATATGCAGATACGGTCACCCTAGATATCATAGTATTACCTTTATGATATAGTTGACTTAGGAATCGTTGTTTATTTCGATTTCTACCTGTTGATGTTTTATATTCACGAGTTGGCAACTCACCCCCGTTGTGCCACAATTCTTGCAGGTTGTCCGCATGGATCAGTAGCGGTATCGCTGGCACATAACTGTTTCGGGTGATTTGCTTTTGGTAGGTGGTACCTATTGGATCGTGCCACTCTTGTATTATTCTTCCTGTTGTATTTAGTCAACTCCATCAATTCAGAAACATAGTTATTGTATATGTTACAGACTTAGAAGACTTGTAGTTGCGAGACTTGAGCGATGGGTTTTATGTTCACTTTTGGGGTTGATGTCTTGCTTTACTTTTCCTTATGTGGATCTTCGCCGTTGGGCGTCGTATACTTTTTTTTATACTTATGGTGGTTGTTTCCGCCGTTGGGCGTGATTTGCTCCCGTTTGGAGATACTTTATTATTTTCTATGCTGTACCCATTTTCGGGGTTAGTTTTTACAAAGGAGGTGCTGCCTAAATTTTCAAAAGACAAAACATGATTTATTATATCTTTATTTCTTAAAAAGGTTTATATTTCTCGGTTTCAGCTTACTTGATTTACGTTACGCCTGTAAACGTCGCATAATTTAAGTGCTGGTCGCGAGCTAATATTTTGGATCGTGACATTCTCTCTTCTCTAAGCTCCAATAAACTGATTTTATTTGCAGGATTCTTTGCAAACATTGCCGCTAAAAATCTTTTTACGTGTTTTGATTTCGTGTTGTTTTTGCATATTTTAAAATGGACTTTAAGGGGAAATAAACCCATATTCAGATTAGGTGGAGATTTCATCATCCTTTCTATGCCCCCACAAGTCATAAACGTGCATTCTATCACTTTACATTAATAAAAAATATCTAGACCAAGCCCCTAAGGACTGTCGCGCTCAATTAGGACAGAGGAGGGTCGTAGGTAATCTATCGCTTATCCACATTTCTCTTATGGTGTCTAGGCAAGTGTGACTAAGAAAAGTGGTTACTTAATTAAGCCCGCTATTTTCGGTGATTCGTATAGCGGATACCTCCCACTTACCTGGCACTAACCTAGACATAAGAGTGATAAAGAGGTGGTAGAAGATTGATCTTGCGACTTGTCCTTTGGAAGTCTAGGAGCGGTATAGTGACTTGACCTAGGAGACCCTAGTTTTATGGGTTGATTGTGCATTTTGTGATTTGTTGAGTCAAGCCCCAAGTCCATCTTTCAAAGCAAAACAACTTCCAAAATCCTAAAAGAGCTTAAATCTTTACCATCACCCTCTTTTCCTTTCACCTTCTTCTAATGGGTAACCCAAACAGACGAACTCTTACCGAGCTTTGCTATTCAGAACCAAATATATCTTGTTTTTGTAACTGCTTCGGTACAAAATCTGACTCTACTATGTCTTTAAGGGATAGGATAGAGCAAGCGGATAAGAATAGTTGGATACCTCACTCAAGGTCCTATCAACCGCATCAAAATTCTACATCTTCTTATGTTGATAATCCTTTTAAGGCGAGTGAGTGAACATCGAAACGCATGTCCATCGTTGAGCATATTGCGAAGGCTGAAAGCCAAAGTTTCAATCCTTTCACTAATCCAAAACCGTTAGGACAACAAACACCATCATTTACATATGAAAATATTGATACTCGTTTTAAGACGAATATGACATCTTTTACACCCATGACCATTGCTGAACAAATAGCAATTGCCAGTCGCCAACTAACCAACCAATCTCAATATTCTTCATATCCCAATGTTGATCCTAATCCTGGTTATGAAACTTGGGTTCACTCTTCTAATTCTTATCCACGGAACCAAACCTTCACACGCTCTCATATTGATACTTATCTTGAGGCTAACGGGACAAATCAGAAATGCATGTCGATTGCGGAACACATTGAACTCGCCCATAGCCAACAAGTAAGGGCATCTCTTCTTAACATTTCTTTTCAGGCTAATGCGGCAAATCATAAACGCATGTTAATTGCCGAACATGTTGAACTTGCTCATATCCAACAATTAGACACTTCCCAACCATAATCATCTTCTTCACCTTATCTAGACAGTACTTCTGAAAATGAATTAGAAAGTTCCACGTTTCAAAGAGAATCTTTCATTGGAACTTCTTCACAACCCATATCTAGTTTTGAAGTAGAGTTGGAATTGAGTAGTGAAAAAGAATAAGAGATTCCTCAAAGTCAAACCGAAACCAATTCTTTTGATCTCGACACCTTCCATCCTTCACCCCAACCGAATATATTCGATGTTCAACCGCTTCATAGTCTAAGTGATGAGGTTCCCGAGAATAACATGTTTGACTTTGCTAATAGTGAGTATGAAAGAGAGCTTGACACCATTTCAAATCAAACCGATCCTTATTCGACTACACTTGATATTTCAAACCCTCCAACTCCATCAAGTGAACCAAGTGATTTATCGATTGAGACTAGTATAATTGATGAATTCTTGAATACCTATTCGTTTGATTTGACCGAAGGTGTTAGTGAGAGCGGTGATGAGAATCTCGTTGAAGATGGACCTGTTATGTTGGATGAGTTGGATTCTCCTACTCATAATGTCCCTTCTATTGACTACGAATATCTTTCTGTACAATTAACCGATCCTATTCTTATCACTGACCTATCCGATAAGCAAAACGATATCCGGCCTTCATCTCCCATATCTGGTTCAACAATGCTCGACACCCAAATTTGTTCACCCATTTCATCACCCACTTTCTTTGGCTCTTCTAATCTTCTTTCAACTCCACCAAGTTTTGATAAATCACACTCCGATAGTTCGAGTTCTATGATTCTTGAAAGATTACGCGATTTAGACTGTTTTGAAGAGGAGTGAGACGATAATTTCGAATCTCCTACATCTATAATTTCTGACGAATCGAGTGTTTTGAATCTTGGTGCGCATAAGACTGACCTTGGAACTTTCTGTAGGTTTGCCTAGCATGGTAGAAAGGTTTCGGAAGGCATCATTCATGCCATATTAAACTTTAGCCGTTCTAGCTAACCTTAACATAGAATCGTATACTATAAATTCGACGGAATGAAATACAAACGACTTTGCAAGTAAAGTGAACAAGGAATAGAACCTTTGTAGACCGGTCCTTCACTTCATTAGCTCCGTGTAGTCATCCCTTCGCTGCGATCATGAACTCCCGGACTCTAGAGAGGCTCCACAAGATGTACGGATCAAGCTTGCTAGAAGACTTCGAGGCCGAAGATGATCTACGTTGAGGAGACACTAACCCAAGCTATCTCTTCACTAATTGTGGAATTAGTGAAGCAAACACCCTATACTAAATAGCAAGTAGTAGAGGATGATCAAGTAGAAAGTGGACTCACTTTAGATTTAATTTTCTCACAAGTTTTCATCATTTTCCATTGAAGCTAGAAAGCTTGAGAGGAGCTTGAGAGGAAGAAGAAGAAAACTCTCATGGAATTAAACAAGTCAAGAATGGAAACCTTAGGTGAGTTAACATCATATGTTAACCTTTGTAGAGAGTTAACTATGGCTAGGTTTAATGGTTGGGTTAGTAAAAATATCTTAAGCAAAACAAAACTTGTGGACTTAGTCAATGCAAATCCAGGCTTCTCAAAACTTCTTGCCATGAAAAAATGCCACCATTTTGATTTACCAAAATAAATAAAAACCCTCCATTATTCATAGCATGGTGTAAGTCATACACACACCCAAGTTGCATGTATCATCAAGCATGACACAAAATCATGTACACAAATATATATCACATATATACTTATGCACAAAGTGAGAAAAAGAAATCATAAGTGAGCTTAATATTAGTTAATGTAATGTAATATATCAAATATATAATTATACATTAAATTATTAGATCAACACTTGATTTAATAATCCGGTTATATTACATACAACCGACTAATATCAATAATATCAATTTACCGAATCAACACTTGATTCAATAACCCGGCTATATCACATATACCCGTCTGATATCACATATCACGAGAATACAATACGGTATCACATACTCGTATCAATCTCGGTCCCGCACATATCACATATGTGATCCTACTCCGTTTCGCTTGAGCCAGGAAACCTCTGTGTAGAACTCTAAAGACTCGTCAATACGCCGGCAGTAGGTGATGATCATATCAAACACCCACAAGCCGCAAGCGGACTGCTAAACGTAACGGCCACCCGGGTATTGAGCGATCAGAAGATCAACAAGCAAGCCTGTTCACACTCCTGCGAATCCAATCAGTAACACTACCGTTCAGTCCGGTCTCTTTGTCTGATATGTCGCATATCTCGTCTAGGGGTGGTAAACGTCAGACCCCAGTAACTCGATAAGTCGTGCCGATATGAGGCTCATAACGGGTCGAGAAACTACTGATAACACTTACCAATATATCTCTGAAGCAGCCCTGGCCAGGTACTTCCTGTTATAGCTAATCGAGCACAACGCAACATCAACCCCAATACCGGGAGAGACGAAACCCTTCCTATCGCTCATTGCATCCATGTGATTCGGGACTGTACCCAAAAACCACCGTTTTGCACGTTCTCTTGAACGTGTTAAAGTGGAAATCAAAGCACAGTGGGAATCACACAAGACTCTTTGACGATCTCGGGTCTACAGACTAACCCGTACCAGTGTTACTAGAGAACTGCCATCCGACGTGAGGTATAATACTATCTGGGAGTTCTCGGCGAGTCCGTCCAGTGTACCCGGTCTCCACTGAGCACCCGTATACTATCTCTGATGTCAAAACATCAATGGATATGGGATCATCCATCGCCCATCTACATAGGTCGAGAAACTATACGCTAGTCTACTCTGCTATATCTATGCCCTATCTCGATACACCCACGACTAGGAACATTTGAAGGATTTACTTAGCGACTACTCTGTCCCCACTAGTATGATCTGCATCATAATCCTGGTAGTCAAGTACTCATCCTAAGGGCTTTATCAACATGTAACATAGAGACAATCAGTGTACATGTTAAGATAAAGAGTAACCGGATAGCATACTATCATGTCGAGCAAGAAAGTCCTCCATGTATATGTCCAAGCATCCACTACAATATACATCGTATGTACAGTAATGGCCTCTAGGGCACACATATAACTAACAATCTCCCACTTGCATTAAGGCCATCTGTTGTAGTATCCCATACCCAACAATCAGCAGTGGTTGAAGTATCTCATACTCAACCTTCCCATAAAAGTCTCTCCTGGGAAAAGGCCTTTGTGAGTGGATCCGCCGTGTTGTCCTTTGTGTCTACTCTCCTAATCTCGATCTCCCTAGAGATCAACCATCTCCATAATCTGGTGATACTGCCTAAGAATATGTCTGGATCACTGATAGGACATGGGTTCCTAGGCCTAAGCCATAACTCCATTATCACACAATGGTAGGAACGAAGTTCATCTCATGAACTTATATACATCCAGACTATCTCTTTGGTAGTATCCTTGGTAGCAATGTATCCAGCCTTTATCGTCTAGTTTGTTACGGTATCTATTTTGGAACTCTTCCAACATACCATCCCTCCACTGAGGGTAAAGACAATGCTTGTGACTGACATTCAGTCGTCCTTACCACCCTGGAATCTATCCAGTGATTCTCCCCAGGATCGATTGATACCATCTCACTATACTTAGTGAGAATCCTAACATCCACTTAGATCTATCCCATAGATCCAAAACCCAGGATTTAGGAGGTATCATCTTGATCCTATATGGAGAATCCTTGTGATAAGAGGAGATTGACCGAGTGTAGCATAGTAAACTCCTTTCCTATCAAGAGTATGTCATCTACGTACAATACGGGGATCACCATCATACTCCCTACTACCTTTTTGTATATATAAGGTTCATCTACTATTTTGATGAAGTCAAACACTTTGACTATCACATCAAACAGACGTTCCAACTCCGCGATGCATGTTTTATCCCATAAAGCAACTAACACACGTTTCCGCCTGCTCCCACTGTCTACAAAGCCCTCTGGCTGTGTACTTATAGACGCTCTCTTCTAAATCAGTATTTAGAAAAGCAGTCATGACACCCAACTGCCAGATATCGTAGTCATGGTATGTAGCAATGGCAAGTAGGATCTGGATGGACTTAAGCATAGGCACTAGAAAATGTTTCATCATTATCTCACACCTGGTCGATGACGAGAACATTTTGCAGCAAGTCTTAGATTTGAAAGTCTCAACTTTTCCATCTACACCAAGTAATCTTTTCAAGATATACTTGCTCCTAATGGGGATTTAACCTTTCAGATAAAATAACCAAAGACCATACTTTGTTGGTGTATATGGATTCCATCTCAGATCGCTTAGCATCCAGCTATTCTCACAGAGCTCCCACTCCTGATGGCCTGCTCGAAACTAGTTGGGTCATCATCTCATGATGCAATCCTTACTCCCACTATCATAGAGAAAACCGAAGTATCTCTCAAGTGGATGAGGAACCCTACTAGATCGGCGGAGAGGCTGAGGTTCGTTGGGAACTATTGAATCTTTTGGTTCTACCAAATCATCAGCTGCAGTTTGTATAGCTGGAACTCCTTCCAGTTCTACCTCATGACCACTAATTTCTTCATAAGAAATTCCTTTTCTAAAAAGGTGGCATGCTGAGAAATAAAACACCTTTTGTTCCTTGGTGCGGTAGAAGATATTCCCTTGCAAATGCTTGGGATATCCAACAAACTTCCACAGAACTGACCTTGCCTCGAGCTTGTCCGAATTTTGCTTTTGACATAGGTCGGACAACCCTAAATCTTAACTTTCTTAAGAGATGGGCTCTTCCCATACTATATCGCATATGGAATGGTAGACACCTGATTTGGTTGGAACCCTATTCAATAAATATGCAGCTTCCCAAGTGCATAACCTCCAAAAGGAAATAGGCAACTCAGTAGTACACATCATTGAGCACACCATATCACATAGGATGCGATTGCTACGCCCCGATATACCAACGCGCTGTGGTGTATACGGAGGAGTAATGCTGAGAGAGAATCTCATTCTCCTTTAGAATAGTCCAGGAATTCCGTGCTCAAGTATTCTCCTCCCTGATCACATCAAAGGACATAATACTTATACCCATTGTGGTTCTCTAATTATGACTTATATTCTTTGAATTTCTCAAAAGTTTCAGACTTGTGTTTCAACAGGAACATATGTCCGAATCTTGAGAGATTATCAATGAATGTAATGAAGTACAAATGATCAGTCCTGGCATGTATAGACAGGGGACCTACATACATCATCATGTATCAATCCCAAGAGTTCACCAACTCTTTCTCTGTTTCCAATAAACAGAGCTATGGTCATCTTATCTTTGTGACATGACTGGCAAGTTTCACAAGATATAAATTCAAAATGATTTAAATATGCATCTTAATGTAACTTAACTAGTCGGGTCGCATTGATATGACCTAGTCTACAATGCCTCAAGAAGGATTTGTTCATTTCTGAACTCTTCATCTTGTGTGTGTTTTGTACGTTAAGAACTGTTGTTTGATTTAGAACGTATATGCTTTTAGATAACGTGCCTGAACCGATCAACTCTTGATATAGGAAATGTTCAAAATATTATCCAACAATACAAAATTATATCCTTCTTTACTAAATAAAGAGACTGATATGATATTGTATATCAGGTTCGGTATCTAATAACATTCGTTCAGAATCAATGTTTTTGGTAATACAGGGTGATAACCGCCAACAACTTGGCTGCAATACTTGCACCGTTTCCAACTCTTAAAACTTATCACCCTTTCTCAGTTCTCTACCTATCTGTAGCTTATGGAATATATTACATATGTGGGATCCTGATCCATTATCTCATACCCAGGACGTAGAGGATACTGAGAAACGGTTCTCAGAAATGAACACACCCGAAGAAGATGAATCAACATGCACTTTCTTCGTTTGGGCGGCATGGGAATCCTGGTAATCCTCAATTTCCTGCTCGGTCTTATAACAATTATAAGTTGGAGCGGGACCAACGTTCCCCAGCTCAGTATAACAAGCGGGTTCGGTCAATACATCCGTATTATTATCTTGATTAAGGTGTGACATGGTCGCTACCTGGAGAGAGAGAGAGAGAAGAAAACACTCAGCGTATACTCTTGCAAGATTAGATTGGTTATTCGTTTATCTAATCAGGATGGCTCCCACTGTTTTAGTCAAATCTTCCTTCAAACCCTAAAAGGTAAGACTAGCCGTGATTAATTACACCCTACAAGTTTACCAGTCTTTCGGCCAAGCCAGTGTCGATACTTTGAGGGAGGTTCCCCGTGCTTTCGCACGGACCTAATTAAAATAAACCTCGTTTTACCAGAGGCATAACCCCGTTAATATCTTTCTAGACACCTACTTGATCGGCTAATTGTAATGTGTAAAACTCTCTCAGGGGTAACTCTTACTCGCAGTGGGTATCGGGATCCAACTATCTCATAAGAGGTATGCAATCTCATTGCAAATTTCAATACTTGAAATTCTCGATAATATTTTGCCCCAAGCGTCCTATGACCTTGACAGAGGTCAACAAACCATAGGCTGCTAGTCAAGTTCAATCCGTCATTTCTTGATTGAAATAAACCCACCCGCACGACCCTTGGCAGAGGTCAACAAGGTCGTACGACTACCCTAATCCAATCGCATCTCATGCTTTGCAGATAAGCACTAATCAGCTACCGCACACTACGCCTTGACAGAGGTCAACAAACGCAGCACGGATACTAAATATTACTTATCTGAAATGACGGAGCGCTACGACAGGTTCTTAAGAAAACCCTTTGCGTAATGAACTTGATATCGTTGTAGAATCGAGTGAATTTTAAAAGGAGTGTTTTTGAGGATTTTACTAGTTTTGCTAAAGAGGTAACTCTCGATGAAGGGATCTCGGCTCTTTTCTTATCGAATAAGGTGCAGGATATTTCATAAATACCACTATGCAAAGCAAAAGCTATAAAAGGAATCAAAAGACAAACCGAGTTTGTAGCATCTGCTAGTTTCGCTAAAGAGTTCACTTCCGGTGAAGGGATCTCTGCTCTTTCCTTATCGAATAAGGTGCTGGATATTCTACAAGGAATACTGCTATGCAAAACAAGAACTAGAGCTACCAGTTTTCGAGACAAGTTTCTACAACATCTTTAGGTTTCTTTTATTTCATTGATCTCATTAATGAAGTCCCATTTATTATGCTTCCCAAGCACCACATATGAAACGAAATCAGCAATATTAATTATATCTCATATATATAATATATAGGCATTCGTCTGAACATATCACAGTGATCACATCACAGAGCAGCAGAAGATAACATATGAAATATTGGATATACTAGGATTTCCGTGTTTTAAATTAAGCCTGTATAAAACACGGATTCCACGGTCGCGATGAATAGCCAAACCCACATCCCTAGACCCCTACGAGAGCGGCAATCAACCCTACCAATTCTAGAGTTAGGAGACCCGGTCTCGACTCCTCGAGATGGTCTCCTACTAGACCCTAGAACCCGGTTACTTGTGCTCCCCGTCTTGGGTCTATCCTAATACGGAAAAGTAAATAATATACAATGGTGGCATCATCCTCAACCCGGAAGTGCCCCAATAAAAGAATATTACATACAATAAATTTTATATGAATGAAAATGAAAAACTCTCATCTCACATAGAAACCCCGGCTATTCAAAACACGATGATCCAATATAACATATCACGACAACACATAACATCGCATGTCATCAATGTAAGCAAATATGTGTATCCCAATTGTCGTTGACGTATAGCAACGAAACCGGCGATACACCACATATTACACTTACGGTCGCAGAAAATAAAGTGAAAAACTACAACAGTTGGAATCCGCGACCACCTTAGACATCATAAACCCAACGTATCTCATACTTTGGATTTCATGCCTAACCAAATGAATTCCTTAGATATCGCATGCCTAACAATTATAAACCCCGCATTTTAGTCTAGATCTCGAAAACACTTTTCAATATCAAGTCGGGCAATTCAACAAGATTCCCGACAACCTGATTGAATGCTCGTCGGAAACTTTATCAGACGGCCGCACCCCCGATGCCGTCAACGAAGTGCACTAAGGCGGAACACCGCTGCCGCGAGCACCCGAACGGATGATTTTGGCGACAGGGTTCTCCTACAGTCACTTGGTCGGGGCTATGGGGCGTGGCTATCTAATAAGGTTACCCGGCGAGTATCGGCGTACGCTACATGATTGCGACGGACTTTTGATCACATCAAAATCCCGTGGCAACCGATCAAATGAGACTAAATTGCTAGATTTATAACATTCAAATTAGTTATCCCATAACTACTTTTGTGGATTCCAAATATTGTATCCCATCACATGATACCCGGACGACGTCAAACTTTTCGATCGATTCATCAAAGTCCCGCAATTCCCCGACAGCTCAACACTTGTGTAACGTTTTAAAAATAATTAAATAAATAATTAAATGAATAAAATTGTTTAAGTGAATTTTATGATTTTCGGTAATGTAAAATGTATTTTTCGTAAAACCAAACCGTGATTGTTTTTCATTATAATTTCAAAAATACCTATTTTAATTATGTAATTACTAGTAAATGGTGTTTATTTAGCCACTTATAAATTTTTAGTTTAATTAAATATTTTTCCTAAATTAATTATTTTAAATATTAACATAAGCTTTATTTTTACACTAAATTAGTGTAAATTACGAATTTGAATGGTTTTAATTTGTAAAAACGAACCATGGCATTTTAGAATTTAGTGTGTATCATGCAAAATTTATTTGCAAAATTTCCCATTTTTCTAGAGTTTTCTTGGTTGTTTTAGTAAAGAAATGAAAGAAAATGAAGAAATTCATGAAAAGACATTAAGTGAGATATTATTTGATGAAGTTTCTACACAACACATGAAACTCTTTTCTCTTTCTCCCTCTCTCCCTTGCTTGGCTGGCCACACCCTCATGGCAGCCCCCCCCCATTTCCCACTTCGTTTTTATTACAAAAATTCATCAAAAATACATCAAAAAATTCAATAAAAATCCACAAAATCCTATTTATTTCATACCCTTTATTCCTTGCTCATTTTTATATGGAATTTGGAGATGGAAAGCATGCATTTTGGAGGCTCATTTTCTTGTTTGTATTTCATATTTTGGAGGTATAAATTTCCTTCTTTTGTTTATTTGTTATTAGATGTTTCTTTTAAGCATGTTTAGATTTAATGAATTAATTCTATGTTCAATTTTTAAAATTCAAGTTAGGGTTTGTAAATTCAAGTTATGATTTTTATTAATTAATTAGGGTTATAATAGTTAGTTTAACACTTTTAGAATTGGAAAATCTTGCATGGTTGTTGAATTGTAAATTTTTCATTTAAAATTGTTTAAATTAGGAATTTTGCTAACTAGGTTTCTATAAAACATAATTTTTGGTGAAATAAAATTTCAATTAATATTTGTAACACTATATTGTGGTCTTAAAAAGGGTATTAACTTGTTGGTGGAATGGAAACTTAAATTGATTGTTAGTTTCTATTGATAATTGATAAATTGTGATAAAAATTGCTATTTTGTAAACTAGATTTTAGAAATTCCTAAATAAATGAGATTAAAAATATAATTTATGGTTTCATTAAATTATTATCATCATGAATTGTGGTTTAATACATTAATTCATGCAAATCACGTTTTGTGGTGGAATTGTGGTATTTTGCTTGAAAAATGTTGAAAATTGTTAAAAGTTGCAAACTAGAAATTTCAAATTAATACAAATTTGTGTAATAAAAATATAGTAATGCTTTGTATAGTCTAGTTATGCTATTTAATGAGTTTTATGACCATTGGTTTCATTTAAATGTCAAGTTTTGATGAAAAACGGTAAATTGGCATTTTCTGGTTTTACGAAATTGGACGGTTTGATCGATTTTTAGGGTTTCGATGGATTTAATCATGTTATATATTATAAGTAACGAGTTTTAAAACTATGAGTTATTTGTTGATGTTATCTCGATCCATCGGCGTTTGTACGCCGATATCGAGTGATATTTGGTGCTTTTGCGTGGACGGGACATAGGTTTTAACCTATGCTTGTTCCTTGCGTCGTTTTGACTTTTGTATGTGATCCAGTTTACGATGCTATTTGTATGTTTGCGTTTAGGTACCCCTCACGTGGACTGCGGGCGATGAAGAGGAGGATGGCGACACCGTCTTCGGCAGACATGGACCGGGTGAGTAGATGCATATCTACGGGGGGAAGTCGGGTGGATGGCGTTTAGCACCTCCGCAACGTAGAATAGGAATAGTACTTATTGACTTTAGGAAACAAGATGTGACCCTAGATTCTTAATGAGTAGGACCCTAGCAATGACCCTAGGCTGGACTAGACTGATTTAGGAAAACCATATCAGAGGATGAGGTCCTTGGAAGAGGTTCGTAGGTTTCAGATAGAAACACACACGCACACACTGTAACTCGACATGGAGTATACGTATATGTGTATGTATATATAGGACTAGGTATAGTTATATATATATATATATATATATATATATATATATATATATATATATATATATATACACATCACGTATATGGGATTCATTGATGTGATATGATATCTGAGGTGTGATGAAACAGTATAACTGGGCTTGATGCTGTGATTCTTGACTATATAGTCGTATTAAAGTGTTAGCGGATCATTAGAGAATGAGATAACGTACATGGATACATAAATTATAATGGGTGGTGATGATATTGAGATACATGGGACTCTAAAATAGTACCTGGACTGTAGCTTGTGACTGATCATGATATGGGATACGTATGACTTGATCACGACATCATATAGGTGTGACCTGATGTCGATATCATATAGGTGTGACCTGATGTCGATATCATATAGGTGTGACCTGATGTTGATATCATATAAGTGTGACTTGATGACGATATGATATCAGTATGACTTAATCACAATATGATACATATGACATGACATTTCTGAGGATAAACTAATGATGCATATTATGAGGGCAATGATATATGATTGATGTAGGCGATTACAGTTTAGCACCTTGATCATGAGATGTGTTGGTGATGACATTATACGAATGATGAGACACCTAGGAGATACTTGACCCGTACCCCGATATTGGGATGCCGTACGATGGATTTTACCGTACGAGGCATAAATATGATGATTGATTCGCTCTCTTGATTCGAGGAAGCCGTACTACGTACGTGACGCTATTGAGGCCGGATCGCCGACTATTCGAGATATTGATTCAGACCTTAGGTAGACTCTTTTTTCTTATTGACTAGTTTCTTAGGTTTTGTTCCTTAGGAGGTTAGATGGTCACTAGGTTAGGTTCGAGTCATATAGTGGCAGTGGTAATGGTATATCAAATGAGTGGATAACACACATCCGTCTTTACTTTCACACTGGAATCATAATGATGCATGTTCTTACATATGCTGCTATAATCAGTATAAACTTTACCTGTTAGGACACCAACACCATTATCGATGATGTGCATATTCCACGCACACTTATTTGCCGGCTCACACACATCATCATCGGTAATTGCTATGTCACGTACACTTTAGATTATATTATCTTTTATTGATAGAATCAGTTAACAACTTGACCGATATAATATTGTGATTACTCTCTGATGTTAGTATAGACATGATATTTATTACTTAGACATTCATGCATTCATATTTTCATGTTATCATGCAGTATTATGGGCATATGCCGACACTTATCATATACTTACTCATGATTTTGAGATTTGGGTTTCTATGAGATTTCTGGATTTTTGGGGAAAACCGCAAGAATATATAAAAACTTCTCTCTCTCTCCTCCTCTCTTTTTAAAACATAAGATGCGGTTTTCTCGTGATGTATG
Organism: Agapanthus africanus; assembly: GCA_030015575.1. Taxonomy (NCBI): domain Eukaryota; kingdom Viridiplantae; phylum Streptophyta; class Magnoliopsida; order Asparagales; family Amaryllidaceae; genus Agapanthus; species Agapanthus africanus. The sequence goes on along the minus strand of JASDDO010000008.1, from coordinate 386,673,397 downwards.
TGTCGTCCACCATGAGATTTCATGTTTTCTGATGGATTTCGAGACCCGATTCGAGGAGTGGATGAACCGTCTCGGGTATATGGTGGGCCCGGTATGGTACCCCGGGGCAAGAAGATCGAGTTGTAGACGATGAGCCTGGCAGGGGAAGGCTACCTACCGGTGATGTCTGGCGCGGCGGATATCTGGAGGATACCTACCGTTGTCGTGAGATTTGATGATATGGGCCGATCCGGACTGACGGAGCCCGAAATATTGAGACTTGAGATTACATGTGTTGTGTCGATACTTGACACGGATTTCCATGGATTTCATTGTTGAGATTTCAGATTCTTATACACATTTTACTATGATAACAGCTAAAGATTTCTTATACAGATATATCTGGATTTCAGGATTTGTTACTTTACATTCATGGTGCATGCATTTCATTTCATATGACATAGTATGATATGAGGCACTGACCCGAGCATGGAGTATCTGCACTTACACGTAGTATTACCCTGCTATTACTAGATGATTGGGATATAGTAGTGTATTATTATGACCTAGGATAGCGTCGTGCATTCGATTTCCTTTTGTAGATGTCTTCTACTCACGAGTTGGCAACTCACCCCCGTTGTGCCAAATTTTATTACAGGTTCGATGTACAGGTTTCCCTGGCAGCTTGCTGGCACATCTTTTCTTCAGGGTGATTTGCACGGTAGGTTGGTTCACTTGTATCTGAACCACCATTGTATTTTTATTCTTTCATTTGTATCTAGTAAGCTCCATCAACCATACTTGAATTACTTGATAAGTTTATTGGACCAGTATTTTTTTTATTTCGACTTTAGAGTCGCGCATGTATTATTCTGATATGGTGGTTTTGTTTTTCTTTGAGTTTTGAGCCTCGCCCTTTGGCATTGTATATTATTGTGCTTATTGTGGTTGTTTCCGCCTGTTGGCGTTGAGCTAGCTCCCGTTGGGGATGCTTTTTTATTGCTTATGTATATTATACTTGTTGTACCCGTTTGGGGGCCAGTTTTTATAGAGGAGATTCTGCCGAAATTTTTGAGAAAATTTGCTGATGTTTTAAACTTGTTCTTTCATGTTTTCTTTTACTGCTTCTTCTTCTTTTTCATGGTTTAGATTTCTGGGCTTCGGCTTACTTAGGTTACGTTGCACCTCTAGACGTTTCGTAATCTAAGTGCCGGTCACGTTCCGTACTTTCGGGTCGTGACAAAGTTGGTATCAGAGCGTTAGGTTTAACCTTGTATAAGTCTAGGTGACCCTTGGTTGATGGAGTAGGCGATTTAGGTAGAGTAACGTACCGTGGGTATGGTCCGCGGCATACTTACGATACGCTACTCTGCTTAAGGAGCCTTAGGATGTACAATTGTTTGCACCGTATTCCATTCGTTCTTTTGATCTATCTTCGTCAATGTTGGAGGGTGGTTTCTGTTACCACGGGCAAACTGGCAGAGGGAGCTGCGGCTCGAATGCGATAACCATTAGAGTATTGGTTATTCTTGAGAATTGAAGCATTGCTTAGCGTGCGGACGAAGGGTATTCACATGCCGTCCGGATGAAGTTAAAGGGTTCGAACGATCATCAGAAAACCATTTTCCCAAGTTCAAAGTATTCGGAAGAACATGCAGGTATTTCGATGGACCCTCTAGAAGAATGAAACCCTAACTCGATATAATGACCACGAGAACGCCCTTGAACCTTAGGGTTTACGGCAGTTCCGCGGTGTCATTAGTGAGGCTTGGGTTTGCCCTTCTACGGCTGGATCATCGATGCTGGGGTATGTACCGGATATTTTTAAGCTGTACTTGAGTGTTGAGCTCTCGGGGAATTATGGGATTTTGATGGATCGATCGAAAAGTTTAATGTAGTCCGGATATCAGGTGAAGGGATCGACTACGTGGGAGACTCTAGATATGAGTATTGCCGTTGGTAGCGCAGTCAGCACACTTATGAAGAGACAAGTTTGAAGCAGCAGACATCAGAGGAAAGAGGCGCACATTGACGATAGTGATTACGATGTGACTTGGTGATTTGAATTTCATATTTCTGTTATTGGATTTTGGTATTTTGAGGATTTTGTTCTACGATTGGTATTTCTTATGTGTACCTTCATTACATTCTATCTTTGTTTCATATATCAGTTGTATTGATGTTGCTTAGTATACACCCAGTACACTTGATTTGGTTTTATATATTTTGAGATTTTTGATTTGATTTCATGCATATGGGTTACACATGATTTTGATATATGCTTCGACCTAGTTTTCATGCATTTTTGTGCTGTGATTTCGATTTTGATATTCGATATATGTTTTCGTGCACCATGTGCACCTGATTAGGATTCTTGCGCATACTTGGCGCACTTAATGCGATTTTGTGCACACCAGATGCACTAAATCGGGGTTTTGTGCAGATTAGATGCACCTGATATTGAGTCGTGCACACCCGTTGCACTTGACAGATGTTTTTGGTGCACATCTGTTGCACTTAGTTTTGTTGTTGTGTGTATTCGTGGTATCTGTATTTGGTTTCGATTTCAGTGCGCACCGGATGCACATGATATTTTATTGATGTGATTGGGATTGATTTCAGTTTGAGCAGTATGTTTTCATAATCATTATTATTTGATTTAGTAATCAGGCGGGACGTGTATGTTAAATAAAAGATATATATATATATATAGATAGATAGATATTTTTTTTTAAAATTAAACGTCCGCTACTTATGCCGTGACACGTGCATTGCACGGCGATTTTCAAGAGGGGTTTTTGTATGCTTCTTTATTATGATGTTTAGGCGATTTTACTAGGATGCGAACTATATATAAGTTATAGATTGATGTATATTATGATGGTTTTCACATTGGGTTTTGATATTTTATTCTCGCCATAACTCCGATGATTGCGTTATGCTTGACGGAGTTGATTTTTGTTATGTATTGATGATTTCGGAGCCCCGACGATTTGAGTGTTTTGCTAAATGTTTTAGTATTTGGAGGGGGAGTTTTAATTTAAATCCGGGGACCGAATTTCTTAAAGGGGGGAAGATTGTAACGTTTTAAAAATAATTAAATAAATAATTAAATGAAAAAATTGTTTAAGTGAATTTTATGATTTTCGGTAAAGTAAAATGTATTTTTCGTAAAACCAAACCGTGATCGTTTTTCATTATAATTTTAAAAATACCTATTTTAATTATGTAATTACTAGTAAATGGTGTTTATTTAGCCACTTATATATTTTTAGTTTAATTAAATATTTTTCCTAAATTAATTATTTTAAATACTAACATAAGCTTTATTTTTACACTAAATTAGTATAAATTAGGAATTTGAATGGTTTTAATTTGTAAAAAGGAACCATGGCATATTAGAATTTAGTGTGTATCATGCAAAATTTATTTGCAAATTTTCCCATTTTTCTAGAGTTTTCTTGGTTGTTTTAGTAAAGAAATGAAAGAAAATGAAGAAATTCATGAAAAGACATTAAGTGAGATATTATTTGATGAAGTTTCTACACAACTCATGAAACTCTTTTCTATTTATCCCTCTCTCCCTTGCTTGTCCGGCCACACCCTCATGGCAGCCCCCCCATTTCCCACTTCATTTTTATTACAAAAATTCATCAAAAATACATCAAAAAATTCAATAAAAATCCACAAAATCCTATTTATTTCATACCCTTTATTCCTTGCTCATTTTTATATGGAATTTAGAGATGGAAAACATGCATTTTGGAGGCTCATTTTCTTGTTTGTATTTCATATTTTGGAGGTATAAATTTCCTTCTTTTGTTTATTTGTTATTAGATGTTTCTTTTAAGCATGTTTAGATTTAATGAATTAATTCTATGTTCAATTTTTAAAATTCAAGTTAGGGTTTGTAAATTCAAGTTATGATTTTTATTAATTAATTAGGGTTATAATAGTTAGTTTAACACTTTTAGAATTGGAAAATCTTGCATGGTTGTTGAATTGTAAATTTTTCATTTAAAATTGTTTAAATTAGGAATTTTGCTAACTAGGTTTCTATAAAACATAATTTTTGGTGAAATAAAATTTCAATTAATATTTGTAACACTAGATTATGGTCTTAATAAGGGTATTAACTTGTTGGTGGAATGGAAACTTAAATTGATTGCTAGTTTCTATTGATAATTGATAAATTGTGATAAAAATTGCTATTTTGTAAACTAGATTTTAGAAATTCCTAAATAAATGAGATTAAAAATATAATTTATGGTTTCATTAAATCATTATCATCATGAATTGTGGTTTAATACATTAATTCATGCAAAATCACGTTTTGTGGTGGAATTGTGGTATTTTGCTTGAAAAATGTTGAAAATTGTTAAAGGTTGCAAACTAGAAATTTCAAATTAATACAAATTTGTGTAATAAAAATATAGTAATGGTTTGTATAGTCTAGTTATGCTATTTAATGAGTTTTATGACCATTGGTTTCATTTAAATGTCAAGTTTTGATGAAAAACGGTAAATTGGCATTTTCTGGTTTTACGAAATTGGACGGTTTGATCGATTTTTAGGGTTTCGATGGATTTAATCATGTTATATATTATAAGTAACGAGTTTTAAAACTATGAGTTATTTTTTGATGTTATCTCGATCCATCGGCGTTTGTACGCCGATATCGAGCGATATTTGGTGCTTTTGCGTGGACGGGACATAGGTTTTAACATATGCTTGTTCCTTGCGTCGTTTTGACTTTTGTATGTGATTCAGTTTACGATGCTATTTATATGTTTGCATTTAGGTACCCCTCACGTGGACTGCGGGCGATGAAGAGGAGGATGGCGACACCGTCTTCGGCAGACATGGACCAGGTGAGTAGATGCATATCTACGGAGGGAAGTCGGGTGGATGGCGTTTAGCACCCCCGCAACGTAGAATAGGAATAGTACTTATTGACTTTAGGAAACAAGATGTGACCCTAGATTCTTAATGAGTAGGACCCTAGCAATGACCCTAGGCTGGACTAGACTGATTTAGGAAAACCATATCAGAGGATGAGGTCCTTGGAAGAGGTTCGTAGGTTTCAAATAGAAACACACACACACACACTGAAACTCGACATGGTGTATACGTATATGTGTATGTATATATAGGACTAGGTATAGTTATATATATATATATACAACACGTATATGGGATTCATTGATGTGATATGATATCTGAGGTGTGATGAAACAGTATAACTGGGCTTGATGCTGTGATTCTTGACTATATAGTCGTATTAAAGTGTTAGCGGATCATTAGAGAATGAGATAACGTACATGGATACATAAATTATAATGGGTGGTGATAATATTGAGATACATGGAACTATAAAATAGTACCTGGACTGTAGCTTGTGACTGATCACGATATGGGATACGTATGACTTGATCACGACATCATATAGGTGTGACCTGATGTCGATATCATATAGGTGTGACCTGATGTCGATATCATATAGGTGTGACCCGATGTTGATATCATATAGGTGTGACTTGGTGACGATATGATATCAGTATGACTTAATCACAATATGATACATATGACATGACATTTCTGAGGATAAACTAATGATGCATATTATGAGGGCAATGATATATGATTGATGTAGGCGATTACAGTTTAGCACCTTGATCATGAGATGTGTTGGTGATGACATTATACGAATAATGAGACACCTAGGAGATACTTGACCCGTACCCCGATATTGGGATGTCGTACGATGGATTTTACCGTACGAGGCATAAATATGATGATTGATCCGCACTCTTGATTCGAGGAAGCCGTACTACGTACGTGACGCTATTGAGGCCGGATCACCGACTATTCGAGATATTGATTCAGACCTTAGGTAGACTCTTTTTTCTTATTGACTAGTTTCTTAGGTTTTGTTCCTTAGGAGGTTAGATGGTCACTAGGTTAGGTTCGAGTCATATAGTGGCAGTGGTAATGGTATATCAAATGAGTGGATAACACACATCCGTCTTTACTTTCACACTGGAATCATAATGATGCATGTTCTTACATATACTGCTATAATCAGTATAAACTTTACCTGTTAGGACACCAGCACCATTATCGATGGTGTGCATATTCCACGCACACTTATTTGCCGGCTCACACACATCATCATCGGTAATTGCTATGTCACGTATACTTTAGATTATATTATCTTTTATTGATAGAATCAGTTAACAACTTGACCGATATAATATTGTGATTACTCTCTGATGTTAGTATAGACATGATATTTATTACTTAGACATTCATGCATTCATATTTTCATGTTATCATGCAGTATTATGGGTATATGCCGACACTTATCATATACTTACTCATGATTTTGAGATTTGGGTTTCTATGAGATTTCTGGATTTTTGGGGAAAACCGCAAGAATATATAAAAACTTCTCTTTCTCTCTCCTCCTCTCTTTTTAAAACATAAGATGCGGTTTTCTCGTGATGTATGTGTCGTCCACCATGAGATTTCATGTTTTCTGATGGATTTCGAGACCCGATTCGAGGAGTGGATGAACCGTCTCGGGTATATGGTGGGCCCGGTATGGTACCCCGGGGCAAGAAGATCGAGTTGTAGACGATGAGCCTGGCAGGGGAAGGCTACCTACCGGTGATGTCTGGCGTGGCGGATATCCGGAGGATGCCGACCGTTGTCGTGAGATTTGATGATATGGGCCGATCCGGACTGACGGAGCCCGAGATATTGAGACTTGAGATTACATGTGTTGTGTCGATGCTTGACATGGATTTCCATTGATTTCATTGTTGAGATTTCAGATTCTTATACACATTTTAATATGATAACAGCTAAAGATTTCTTATACAGATATATCTGGATTTCAGGATTTGTTACTTTACATTCATGGTGCATGCATTTCATTTCATATGACATAGTATTATATGAGGCACTGACCTGAGCACGGAGTATCTGCACTTACACGTAGTATTACCCTGCTATTACTAGATGATTGGGATATAGTAGTGTATTATTATGACCTAGGATAGTGTCGTGCATTCGATTTCTTTTCATAGATGTCTTCTACTCACAAGTTGGCAACTCACCCCCGTTGTGCCAAATTTTATTACAGGTTCGATGTACAGGTTTCCCTGGCAGCTTGCTGGCACATCTTTTCTTCAGGGTGATTTGCACGGTAGGTTGGTTCACTTGTATCTGAACCACCATTGTATTTTTATTCTTTCATTTGTATCTAGTAAGCTCCATCAACCATACTTGTATTACTTGATAAGTTTATTGGACCGGTATTTTTTTTATTTCGACTTTAGAGTCGCGCATGTATTATTCTGATATGGTGGTTTTGTTTTCTTTGAGTTTTGAGCCTCGCCCTTTGGCGTTGTATATTATTGTGCTTATTGTTGCTGTTTCCGCCTGTTGGCGTTGAGCTAGCTCCCGTTGGGGATGCTTTTTTATTGTTTATTTATATTATACTTGTTGTACCCGTTTGGGGGCCAGTTTTTATAGAGGAGATTCTGCCGAAATTTTTGAGAAAATTTACTGATGTTTTAAACTTGTTCCTTCATGTTTTCTTTTACTGCTTCTTCTTCTTTTCCATGGTTTAGATTTATGGGCTTCGGCTTACTTAAGTTACGTTGCGCCTCTAGACGTTTCGTAATCTAAGTGCCGGTCACGTTCCGTACTTTCGGGTCGTGACAACTTGAGAACAGTTCAACAATACCCAGAACATGCCACGGTACCTAGGCAGCAGCCATAGAAGGGCAGACCCAAACCTCACTCATGTTGCCACCGAACAGCGGCAAACCCTAGGGTATGACCGCGGTTCCACGATCCAAAAAGTCGAGTTAGGGTTTCATTCTTCTAGAAGGTTCACAGAATTACTTGCATATTTTTCCGGATACGTTAAACTTGGAAAAATAGGTTTTTGACATTCGATCGAACATTTTAACTTCGCCTAGACAACATGCAACTACCCGAAATAATGTTAAAACTACGAATACGAATCACTCCAAATTTCTTATAGTGTAAGATCAGATCACATGCAAACTTAGAAATAACAAACAACACCTGAAACACCAAAACCCAGATTCTGGAACACAGGAAAAATTCGAAGCCCAAACTCCACTGTAGAACCGGCCTGCTCGGTTTTGAGCCTGATGTGCTCGGACAAAATCCAGCCAAAGTGCTTCAAATTTCTTCTGTGTTCATGTAATATTATATATAACATTCTGCAGTTGTTTAAAAAAATTTTGGAAGACATTTTAAATTCGACAGAAAGCAAGTTTTGGCGTTGTAAGTTTCGGAGTATTTCGGTTTCGTAATCTTAACAAAATCTGTCTAATTTTCTAGCATAGCTCTGATACCACTGCAGGGTTGCCTAGCACGGCAGCAAGGTTTCGGGAGGCATCATTCATACCATATTAAAATTTTAGCCGTTCTAGCTAACCCTAACATAGAATCGTATACTAGAAATCCGACGGAATGAAATGCAAACGACTTTGCAAGTAAAGTGAACAAGGAATACAACCTTTGTAGACTGGTCCTTCACTTCATTAGCTCCGTGTAGTCGTCCCTTCGCTGCGATCATGAACTCCCGGACTCTAGAAAGGATCCACACGATGTACGGATCAAGCTTGCTAGAAGACTTCAAGGCCGAAGATGATTTACGTCGAGAAGACGCTAACCCAAGCTATCTCTTCACTAATTATGGAATTAGTAAAGCAAACACCCTATACTAAATGGCAAGTAATAGAGGATGATCAAGTATGAAGTGGGCTCACTTTAGATTTAATTTTCACACAAGTTTTCTTCATTTTCCATTGAAGCTAGAAAGCTTGAGAGGAAGAAGAAGAAGAAAACTCTCATGGAATTAACCAAGTCAAGAATGGCAACCTTAGGTGAGTTAACATCATATGTTAACCTTTGTAGAGAGTTAACCATGGCTAGGTTTAATAGTTGGGTTAATAAAAATATCTTAGGCAAAACAAAACTTGTGGACTTAGTCAATGCAAATCCAAGCTTCTTAAAGCTTCTTGCCAAAGTGAGAAAAAGAAATCATAAGTGAGCTTAATATTAGTTAATATAATGTAATATATCAAATATATAATTATATATTAAATTATTAAATCAACACTTGATTTAATAATCCGGCTATATCATATACAACCGACTAATATCAATAATATCAATTTACCGAATCAACACTTGATTCAATAACCCAGCTATATCACATATACCCGTCCGATATCACATATCGCGAGAATATAATACGGTATCACATACTCGTATCAATCTCGATCCCGCACATATCACATATGTGCTCTTACTCCGTTTCGCTTGAGCCAGGAAACCTCTGTGTAGGACTCTAAAGACTCGTCAATACGCCGGCAGTAGGTGATTATCATATCAAACACCCACACGCCGCAAGCATTCTGCTAAACGTAACGTCCACCCGGGTATTGAGCGATCAGAAGATCAACAAGCAAGCCTGTTCACACTCCTGCGAATCCAATCAGTAACACTACCGTACAGTCCGGTCTCTTCGTCTGATATGTCGCATATCTCGTCTGGGGGTGGTAAACGTCAGACCCCAGTAACTCGATAAGTCGTGTCGATATGAGGCTCATAACGGGTCGAGAAACTGCTGATAACACTTACCAGTATATCTCTGAAGCAGCCCTGGCTAGGGACTTCCTATTATAGCCAATCGAACACAGCGCAACATCAACCCCCAATACCGGGAGAGACGAAACCCCTCCTATCGCTCATTGCCTCCATGTGATTCGGGACTGTACCCAAAAGCCACAGTTTTGCACGTTCTCTTTAACGTATTAAAGTGGAAATCAAAACACAGTGGGAATCACACAAGACTCTATGACAATCTCGGATCTACAGACTAACCTGTACCAGTATCACCAGAGAACTGCCATCTGACGTGAGGTATAATACCATCTGGGAGTTCTCGGCGAGTCCGTCCAGTGTACCCAGTCTCCACTGAGCACCCGTATACTATCTCTGATGTCAAACATCAATGGATATTGGATCATCCATCGCCCATTTACATGGGTCAAGAAGCTATACGTTAGTCTACTCTGGTATATCGATACCCTGTCTCGATACACCCATGACTAAGAACATTTGAAGGATGTATTTAGCGACTACTCTGTCCCCACTAGTATGATCTGCATCATAATCCTGGTAGTCAAGTACTCATTCTGAGGGCTTTATCAACATGTAACATAGAGACAATTGGTGTATATGTTAAGATAAAGAGCAACCAGATAGCATACTATCATGTCGAGCAAGAAAGTCCTCCATGTATATGTCCAAGCATCCACTACAATATACATCGTATGTACAGTAATGGCCTCTAGGGCACATATATAACTAACACTTTCAACCGTCCTAGTGAATCTGCATATTCCATCAAAATAGATATTGATGAAATTAATACTCGGACCATTGATAAAAGTATTAAAGAAATTTTCTCTGAAGAACTCGCATTCCTAAAAAACATGGATCTTGTGATGAATCAACCTCCACCCGAAGAAGTTGAACCGCCACCCTTTTTTCTTATCAAGTACGAGAATGTGAATATTCCATCTACTCCTTGTCTTTCATATTCTCGTTTTCGTTCACCATCACCGTTTCTTCTCTACCAACCGAAACGTAAACCCGAGCGATTAGGCTTCTTATCTCCCCACTTCTTACATCTATGATCTTCTACCAACTATGGTGTTACATTGATAAAATATTCGAATGTTTGGTGTTGACTTTATGTCTTTATAAAGTTTTGCATAGACCAATACCCTTACCCCCCTCTTATAATTTCAAATGCTTAATACTGTTCTACTCAAGTTTAGGGGGAGAAAAATATTTTGGCTCTTAAAAGAAAAACAAATTTTTACAAAATTGTGAGCCAAAAATAAGTTTGGGGGAGGATTTCATTGCCATTAATTCATGTCCCCGTTACTAACTTTTCCTCCCAAGTTTATAGGTTTTAAGTTTAACAGATGATATCAGTGAGGACACTGCTTCAAATAGGTTTGGGAGAGGTTTGTGCTTATTCGTGCATCAAAATTTGCATTATACTAAATAAAAGAACAATTTTTTTTTTGATAATGAAAGTTAGAAAGTGAAAAATACATATGAAAGATAGGAAGAGCTTTAAGAAAAACAAGAAAATTAAATGTTTTAAAAAGAAACTAGTAATAGGTAGTCATGAGTTGATGTCCAAAGGGTTAGTAAGATGAAGGGAATCCCTAATCTGATGATAGAATTGAGTCTGAAAAATAGTCCATATTCTTGAGTCCAAACATCTGAACGTAGATACCCTACTATACGCACCTGCACACATCTTGAAACTTGGGATAGTAGACGATACCTTGAAATTCTCTTGTCTAAAAGCCTCAGTATGAAGATCAATGGAAAAAGTGAAACATAAAAAATGGTGAAGAAAAATGAACACTGGTTTTGTAATTGCTTAAGGCAACATAAAAAAATATAACGGGGGTGCTTTATCACCTAGTGCCTTAGACCAACTGCTTTGAGAGCTACTGCTAAGTTTTAGGTGTTCCAAGACGAGAAAATTGCTAATTACGCCTAAATGAGTGAGCACATTTGGTAATCGATCGATCAGTACCTCAAAAATTATTGACGGTCGCATGAAGAATGTGTGAGCAATTCCATCTAAAATATTCACCGACTAAAAAGTACTGAGGAAGATGGACAAGAGTATGATAGCTTGAATTGAATTCTCTAAGTGTATGGATATCTTTTACACACACGTAGGGGTATATGATCGATGTTTGCAAGAAAGGTTGGGAGGAAGACTAAAGGCGATGTTTTATTAAGGGATTATATGATTGCTGACATCTTTTCACGACCATTAAGATATGGCTCATGGCAACTGAAAAGCTAGTGTAATTTGAAACTCTTATTTTTAAGTTCTTTCTTTTATATGTTCCTTATGCTTGTATGTAACTTTCATCATTTTTCTTTTATTATGGGATTTTATGGGTGTAATCCACTGAAAACCCTCAAGAGACAACACTCATCCTACTAGGGACACATAGAGGTTTAAAGGCTTGGTGCACGTGCTCAGTGCAATCGTGTTGCCTATGAAAGTGTGCTAAGTTTTTCTTTTTCTTTTTTCTTCTTCTTCTCTTTAATAACTAGTTTGCTCAGGACGATCAAAGTTAAGTTTGGGGGTATTTGATTAGTCTAAAATATTGCACATTTGAATGAACATTTTCCCTACTTTTGTTAAGTGCTTAAAAATGTTTATTGTAAATATAGAACATATGTGGGTTTATCTGTAAAATATTCATTATCATATGTTTCTATATTATAATCAACATAATGAGGGAAAATATATGCATATAATATTTATATGAAATTATAATAATTAAAATATGCATATCATATTAAATAATTCTAATCAATATTCTTAAAATATAATATCATATAAAATGGTTAGGATAATATCTTAAAAATACCAAATATTACTAACACTATAATTTTAGATATTGTGCAGATATTAGCTGGGGTCTGGAATCAAGGAGATCCGAGATGTCGGAATTAAATCTGCCGAAATATTGAACCAAATTACAAGATCTAGCAATGGCAGAGGCTCTGAATAAGATTTGAAGAATATAGACATCTAAGTGATCTCCACATTTTAACACCAGAGACCACAAGAAATCCTAAGCCATGATTCCAATAAACAGCAGCGGTTTAGCGGCCAAATGCGTTATTTGCGGCGGATCTGCGGCGTTATTATGGCCGTAGGATAAGAGATTTGGTAGATGTGATTGTAACAGCATATGATCACATCTGGTAACTAGGATTTCTAGTTTCTGTGACTATTTAAAGGACCGAGAGCTTCACATTTAAAATCATCAAACCGAAGAGATCAAGAGGTCCAAAGCGATCCACGCATTCAGGAGATCATCAGCTAGTCATCTATTTCCAACAAGAGAGAGAGCGAGAGAAAAAACTAGGGTTCTTTGTAATCTTCTTTCAAAAAGGAGAGTTGTATGAAATAGTTGATTAATAAAGGTAGATCTTAGTTTATTTCTTTTCGCAATTAATTTTTGCACTTACTTTCTGCAGTTAATTTCTGCATCTTACATTATGATCTTATTTTTCATCCTTTCTTCTCCAATCATGACCGAGTAATTCCTAGCTTGGTAGGGTTTGTAGGCTAGGGTAAATCAATGGATCATAAAATATTTTAACTTCTTTTATACATTTTAAAGTTTATAAACTTTAGCAAAATAAATGTTAACATCCTTATCGGGTGCGCTACCAATTTATTGATAGTCTCGACCACGATTTGAGATTAGATTAACACTTGTTTTGTTAGGGGCTAGACATGAATAGAGATCAATGCAAGGACAAGGGTTAAGAGTGGAGAACCCCTAGTTTCTTTCAAAAGAACCCTAATCTTCATTCATCACTAACGATCTAGTTTTAAACTATTAAAATATAAAAGGAGTCATTTTTAATTAGTCATTCATTACTACTAAGTCATATGAACCCTACAAGCCTCTTCTTTATAAAATCTTCATCCGTATTAAAATAGATCTACAACCAATCAACCCATCTTTCAATCGACTCGTCTAAAGCAAGAAAAAGGTTCATGTCTCCCTGCGAACGACCTGTACTCATCGCGTCTAGCTACTAGCGACACCGTCCTGATTGCGGTTACTTTATTTACAACACACACTTTAAAACACATCAATCAGCGAGCGTCCGACATGTGGACTTCCGTCACTGCCAGTTTGTGTATTCTTTTGTTGGGACACGACCAACTTGAGGTCGATGTATCCGTTGTATATATATTTTCTTTTCTGTACTAGGATTACCCAGTGGAGGAGTGCTCGAATAGCTGGGTTCTAGAGGGCAACGGGCCCGCATCTTATGGAGTTGAGACCGGGGGAGCCTTGCTCTAGAATTGGAGGGCTATTCGCTGCACTCGTAGGGGGTATAGGTTGACCCATGAATGGGTGCTCAAGTTACCAGATTCCGTGAAGTGCTGGATGGTCCACTCACTTTGATGATTGGGGTTTCCTCACTTCGAGGATTGGCGGGTAACTTGCCGTACTCTTAGGGGTCTAGGATCTTCGTTGCACTGGCTATCCATACGACCAGGGAAGGCCGCGTTTCATTTATGGCTCAAATGAAACACGGGGCTCCTAGATTATCCACTATTCCATATTGTTGTTTGCATGCTTGTGATGACTATTATCTGCCTGCGATAGTGATATATACATGATATATATTTAGTAGATGATTCTATATGTTTTGCATCCGTGCTAGTCCAGCCCTCGCTCTTTCATTAGTTAAGTAACCTAACTGTGCATGATGGAGCCCCGTGGCGAATGCGGATGGCATATAAAAAACATGTTATTTTGGTTGTTTCTTTTGTGGCTTGGAAACATAAAATGATGGGATCGCATTATTTGAATAATGCAAGGAAAAATAAACCTAAATGATGTCAGAACCAATTTTAAAACTACTCGGTTTTCTTCAGACTCATAGTCGTGTTCTTTTATTTTGCATAGAGGTATTCAGTCCGGAATATCCCGCACCCCATTCTATGAGGGAAGAGCCTTGATCCGTTCATTGGAAGTTCACTCTTAAGCAAAAGTTTATGTTATTAGTTTTAAAATGCGGAGCTTAAACCACTCCATTTCAAAGCCACTCAAGTTCCTTCAACGATATCAAGTTCATTACGTTAAAGGATTTTTGCTAAAAACCAGCCGTAGCCCTCCGTCATTTTAGATGAGTATTGCTTATCGTGCTATGTATGTTGACCTAGTCAAGGTGTAGTGTTCGGTAGCTCTGTAGTACTTTCCTACCGCATGGTTATGCGATTGGTTAGGACAGTCGTATGGTCATGTTGACCTAGTCAAGGGCTCGTACGGATGGGTCTAATTAATCTAGGATAATGAAGGGTTGAACTTGACTTGCGACTTATGATATGTTGACCTAGTCAAGATCATAAGTCGTTAGGGGCAAAAACCATATCAGGAGTTTCAAACATACGGGAAACTTGCCAGGCATGCGCATATCTTCTAGAGTGTGGTAACTTGAGTGGATTCCATTAGGTTATCATATGATGATAGTTGGGTCCCGATTCCCACTGATAAGTACGTATTACTCCTCGGGAGATTTTTCACTTAAATGATCCTGAATAGTTCTCCTTTTAGGGTTTGAAGGAGAATTCGAGGAAACAGTGGGAGCCATCCTGATCAGATAAAGTGATAACCAATCCGATCTTGATAGAGTGCATGCTGAGTGTTTCTTTTCTCTCTCTGGTACAGCGACCCATGACTTACCTTAAAAACTCATGAACCAATTTGACCGAACCTTTTTACACACTTTGGCTTTGGTTTGTCTTGATTCGCAACAAAGTCGTATGTATCCCTGCCACTCCTACTTTACCCTTTATATTTCTTCAGAACGCGCCGTATCACTATGATGATCCATATTGCTTGGAACGACCATCGTATAGTTACATACGAACTCAAAAAAATTACTTCAGTTAAGGATGGCTACAGGTTCTGCAGAAATTGAATAGGATTATTCGGCTGTCTCTTCCATTTATTTTCTCTCAGGTTGCGAGAGCTCCTTGTATTAGGAGAGTACACCTGTTACGCTTATTGGATAGTCTTCTTCCAAACCTTAGGCTAGTGACGAAAGGTAAGGAAGGAAGAAAACCAGTTAGCACAGGGACGGTGTGCAGAAGGTAAGATGTAGAGACATATAAAGAGATTGAAGTGAGGGCAAAGGAAATTATGACTGTTGTCTTGAACCTGGATAATGGAAAAGCCACTACTAGGAATACCTGACCATCCCCTATAAAACATTTTTATGTTTCAGTTTTTCTGTGTACATGTAATATAGAACTGTTTTCCCAGTCAATTCTGACTCCAGGGTATGTATTTACCAGTTTTGGATCTCATATCTGTACGGTGTTACCGATGATGAGTAGGAGAAGAATATTGGGAAATGGGCAATTTGATCCTCAATATCGGAATTCGTTGTAATTGGTGATATTGGATTAAATCGCCTGGCTTTTGCCTGACGACATATATTTGGTATCGAATAACCGTTGTTGTGCACCAAATTTTAAAATGAAATATCTGTACCTTTATTTTATAAAGTGAGATATACATTTTGAAAATTGTGTTGTAAACATTTACCTTTATGAGTTGAAGATAAGGTAAGGTGCATTAAATAACGGTGTAAGACATTCTTAACCAAGATATAGTTTTCAATTTACAAAATACAGAATTTGAGTTGGTATACTCTTGGGACTTATACATAAAAGTATATGTTGTCCAGTGTTCTTTAGGACAAAGGGGTTGGTACTCTTACTTTATTCAGGATTACCTATGAGTTTTCTGGTTTTAGACACACATTCATAGTAATGCAAAGTCAAAAATTTTGAGAAGTTTGTAGGTATAAGAATAAAGTAGAGAACCATACGCTAGAAGTATCGGGATTCTTCGAGGTGATCGAAGATGTAGATACTTATACTAGGTATTCCATTATAGTAATATCGAGAACTTGATTCTCTTACATGTTACTCATCCGTGGACGTGCTCCATGATAAGTAATGCTGTATTGGCTTTTTCCATTAGATGATATGCACTGGAAATAGCTGCATGACTTTTGAATCTGGTTCCATCTAAATTTATGCCTTGATTCTATATGGACATAGAATGGTTACATATTTTCAGGTTGTTAAGATATGGAGTTATCTGGTTTCTGTTTAAAAATAGTATCCGGACAAACTCGAGGCATGCTTTGGTAATGGCAGTTTGTGGATTATCCCGAGCATTCACTGGGATTTTGTTCTGCCATTTTCAAGATCAATAGTTATATTGTTCTTAACTCGCCACCATTTTATAAAAGTATCTTTTTGCAAAAGAAACTAGTGGGAGTATGGTAGAATTGGAAGTGATTCCAGGATCACAAATGGTTACCGAAAATTTAGTAGAACTTAAGGATTCAATTGGACTTGAAAAACTGTTAGCCAATCCGCAGATTTTAGTAGGTGACCTCAGACACCCGAGAGACACTTCGGTTTTCTCGTAGACGGTGTCAGGGAGTTCAGCATCATGGAGATGGTGGTCCTAATAGTTATCAGTAGGTCATAGGAAGTGGAAACATCTAGGTGGCCAGATGCATCTATCCAAGATGGACTCCACGCACTTCAGCAAATTATGGATTTTAGACTTTGATGGGTGCTCCTGAAGGGGTAAAACCCATTAGGAGCAAGTAGATCTTTCGAGATCTATGCTGATGGAAAGGTTCTTACCTAATAAGGCTAGACTTGTTGTAAAGAGTTTTCATCAAATACCCGTTGTTGATTATGATGTGACTATTACTTCAGTGTCTATGCTGAAGTCCATATGGATATGTTTTGGCGCTGATGCAGTTCATGGCTATGATATCTGGCAGGTGGGTGACTATAACGTCTTTCCAAATGGGATTTTGGAAGTGCACGTGTATATGACTCTGCCAGAAGGTTATCGTAGTCAGTGGGAGCAGCGAAAGGTGTGCAAGATACTTATGTCTATTCGTAGTCTAAAGAAAGGATAGCGGAGACGGATCATCTGTTTTTGATATGATAGTCAAGGTGATTGACTTTATCAAAACAAAAGATGAACCTAGTAAGAATGATGTAGGGAGTACTGTTCATGATTTGGATGACATACTACGGATAGAAAGTAATGTTCCTATATTATAATCGGTCAGATTTTGGTTTTCACACAATGTTTTCTCCACGTTGGATGTGGATAATATATCAGGAGTTCTGGTGACTAGATCTATGCTTTTAGATCTAGATTTGGGAAGTTCCCCAATCAGGTACTTAGACAACATTCTAAAAGTATTTTAGAATGGATGACTCCTAGCGTGGTGGTGTACCCGCAGGTGATGGAGTCACCCTCTCTAAAAGGGATGTCTTTTAGACTGATGAAGAGAGAGACTGACATGAATGGCATATCATTTGCTTACGCAATTGAGTCAATCATGCAAAGTCTTGTACAACACCAAATATTGCTTTTGCACTAGTTGCAACAAGCATATATTAATCCAATCCTAGAGAAATAAAAGGAAGCAGTAAAGAACATAAGAGGATGTTCTTGGTATTTGGTAACGGCAGCCTCCTCCGGGAGGCGATAATCGATTATGGCTTCCAAGATGACATGGATGACAGAGACGCTGTCAAGTTTTGAGTTTATCCTCTTCTGAGGATCAGTATATTGGATAGTGTTCCGATAGAGATACTGAGGTAGGTATGGTTCAGGATGCTGGTCATAACTCAATAGAGGATACGGCCCAAGAAGTTTGTTGGATAGGAGTTGTTCATTGATGAACTTGGTCCCATCAGGTATCCAGACAAATTCTTGGGGCGAGGTATCCCTCAGATTGGGAGATTGTTCATCTCCGCAAAGTTGAGATATAGAGAGAGATGAAGTTGGAACATTATAGCAGATCCACTCACTGAGGCTATTTCTCAAACACGGATGGTATTCAAACGAGATTTGAGAAACTGATTATGTTGGGTATAGTGCCCTCAAAGAAATAATCATAGTCCCAGGCAGGTGATTATGATGATTGAGGGATGACCTATACCGGTAGAACAGTCTTACTCGAGATGATAGTATGCTCTCTGGTTTGTCTTTATCATCATGTACAACATTAGGTGGAATTACATATCACTATTACTTGTTGATAGAGCCCATAGGATTCTTTCTTGACTACCAGCATTGTGATGGCGATTATATACGTGTGATCTGGGTGGTCTATAAGCACATTCTTAAATGTCCCTGGTCGTAGGAGTTTCAAGACTGGGCATCGATACTCCAGAGTAGACTAGTGTATACTGATCGAGACCCCGATGAGGGGCGGTGGCCGGTCTCACAAGCTATTGGTGTTAGTTTGTTCACCTAAGATATATACAGGTGCTCATTAGGTTATGAGTACACCGGACGGACTCGCCGGGAACATGCTAGTTGGTATTATACATATTGTCAGATAGCAGTTCCCAGATGACATGTGTACAGGTTAGTCTATCGGCCTGAGATCGTCATTTGTCTTGTGTGAGTTCCCACTGTGCTTTGATTACTACCCTACCATGGCTCAAAGGAGTCATGCAAACAGATTTTAGTTGGGTACAGTCCCGAGCCACATGGAGGTAGTGAGCGGATCTTCAGGGGGTTCGTCTCTCCCGGTATTGGGGGTTGATGTCGTGTTGTGCATGGGTGGCCATCACCAGAAATCCTTGGCCAAGGTATTCGAGAATTACTGATTCGGATCGGTAGTTTCTCAGTGGGTGATGGGTTTCATACCGACACTACATGTCGCGTTATTAGTGGTCTGACTTTATCCACCCCCTAGACTCGATATGCGATACTCAAAGACGAACATACCGAACCATATGGATATTGTCACTGTCAGGCTCAGTAGGGGTTTCAGGATGAGTTTGCTCGTCGGCCCCCCTTTCACTCAATTCCTGGGTAGCCGTTACGTACGACTAGTGCTGCTGACATGCTTATGGTTAAACCCACTGCCGGCGTATTGATGAGTCTTTAGAGTCCTACACAAAGGGTCCCTGTTTCGGGCGAAACGATATAGAGGCCATATGGTTTTACGGCAGGGTTCAATCATATACGTGCACTTGTGCGCGTATCATGATTCGGACGGATAATTCTAGTAGGCGTTGGTTTAAGCCGGATCCTAGTATTATATTGTTGGATTATTTTCGTCTCATTGTATTCTTATTCTTCGGAATACGGATATGGGTATGTATATACGGATAAGGGGTATTCTTGTAATTTCTTACAAGATTACTTTTAGAAGATTACACCTCATTATGTTTTAAACCTTTTTGGATTAAAAGGTTTATGAGGTGGAGGATGAGGTGTTTATTGCATTTTATTGTGGCATGGCTTAGTAGTGACTTACGGTTACTATTCTAGCATGCTTAGGGTTTTTGTTTGTTGTGAGATTTTGTTGACTTGAGATTTTTTGGTTGACTTAAGATAATTTTTGGAGTCTTGAGATATTTTTTACATGGCTCCATTATTTATTAATAACTCTCACAATACACAACAATACTAAGCCATTATTCATTCTCTCTCTTACAACACTCCCATCCTCATGGCATCTTCTTCTTCCTCCACCCCAACCCTCTCATGTGTTGAGAAACCTAGGATGTCTTGAGACAAATTAATCCTTCATCGCTCTCTACTTCTTCTAGACTATCTAGTGTAGCGATCTAGGTATCCTAGTTACCTCGGATATGAGGTTGGAGCTCGATTCATAGACTCTCGGGTGGATCATCTTCGATGGAGGGAGATCGAAGATCAAGCTTGATCAAGGAAGCCTCTAGGAGCTTAGGATGATGGTTTAAGACTGAAGGTCACGGATTATTTGGTATAACCATTCTTAACTCTATTTACATATTGCTAGTTTAGGGTTAATAGTAGATCCGTAAGATAGGGTTGTGTTTGCGCCAGTTTATAAAAATTTTGTTCCGCATTTGGCCACAGATTGATGGCCGGGGCGCTGGCATAACCCAACATGGTATCAGAGCCAACCCATTAACCCCATACTAGCTAGTTCTAACATGCTTAAAAGATCGATCGACAAAAGTTTCCAAAATCACGATTTCATTTTGAAGTTTCTGCCGATTTTTCTAATTGTTCAAAAAATTATTTCCAGAGTCTTAGAATACATGCAGGATTTTTTAGGGAACCAGAAGAAATTTGAAGACATGAACCAATAAAATGGCCGCGGAAGCGCGACAATAGTAGCCTATTTGCGGCGATTCCGCGGTCATCTTATGGCCATTGTGGGTCAAACTTCTTGTGGTACTCTATTACATGGAATAGTGATTTTTGTGATATATGTTTTTGGCCCAGATTTATTTGAGTGCCGGATTGTATTTGGGGACCATTTTGGGAAGTTTTGTCGATCGAAATTTTAAATACGTTAGTTTTCATTACATGCATTACTATCTGCGACCATGAATGTCATTAGAGCGGTACAACTCGTCTAATTGCTATATACACTTTTAACGGTTTTGCGAACGTGACATTCACGTTGATGTTCTGTGTTGTGCTGTGGTTTTGGTTGGATCATCGTGGTGGATAGCCAGTGGTGCAATGGTAGTACTGTTTAGTTTCATTTGTACATTTGATATTGCAGGGCGAGCGTCCGACATGTGGACTGCCGTCACTGCCAGTTTATATATTATTTATCTGGGGCACGATCGGGTTGAGGTCGATGTCACCCTTGTACATATTTCTTTTCTGTACTGGGATTACCCTACGGTGGAGTGCACGAATAGCCGGGTTCTGGAGGGAAACGAGCTCGCATCTCATGGTTTTGAGATGGAGGGGGCCTTACTCTAGAATTGGCTGGCTATTCGCCGCATTCGTATGGGGTATAGGTTAACCAAGGAGGGGTGCTCAAGTTACCAGATTCCGTGGAGTGCTAGGTGGCCCATTCACGTCGCTGATTGGGGTTGCCTCATTTCTAGGATTGGCGGATAACTTTCCGCACTCGTAGGGGTCTAGGTTTTCATTGCACGGGCTATTCACACGACAGGGAACGTCGGGTCTTATTTGTGGCTCAAGTGAAACCCGAGGCTCCAGGATTATCCACCACTCTGTGTTGCTTGGCTGAGATTCTGTGATGTTACTTTATATCATGCCTGGGACAGATGTTATATATATTTATATATACTAATAGATGTTGTATATATTTTGCACCCGCGCTAGTCCAGCCCCTGCTCTCTCGTTAGTTATGTAACCTAACGAGTGATGACGGGGCCCAGTGGCGAATGCGAGTGGCATATACATGCATCATATTTTTCGTTTTTTTCTGGTGTGATTAATTGATGGGACTGCGTTAATTTTAATTAACGCAAAGATAAAAAAACCTATTTGATGTTGTTGGAACCAAGTTTTTTGAAAACAAACATTACAGACGTTCTCTTTTGCTTTGCACAGTGGTATTCGGTTATAAATATCCAGCACCTCATTCCACGAAGCAAGGGCCGAGATCCCTTCATCGGGAGTGACCCCTTGGGCAGAAGTTTGCGTCAGGGTAATAACTTCAAAATAGTCGATTATTTTTTGCTTTGCATCGTGGTATTCAGTTTGGAATATCCTGCACCTCATTCGACAAGGAAAGAGCCGAGATCCCTTCACAGGAAATGACCTCTTTAGCAAAAGTTTTCGCCATTATACATTTGTAAAACCACTTAGATTCCTTCAGCGATATCAAGTTCATTACGTTAAAGGTTTTTCGCCAAAAACCAGCCATAGCCCTCCGTCATTTCAGTTGGATATTCGGTAGTATTCAAGCTATGTATTTTGACCTTCGCCAAGGCATAGTGATTGGTAGCTGCTGAATATTCATCTGTAGCATGAATAGATGTATTGGTTTGGGACAGTCATACTGCTATTTTGGCCTTCGTCAAGGGTATGTATGGGTGGGTTCAAATTAACCTGGACAATGACGGGTATAACTTGACATGTGACTTATGATATGTTGGCATTCGTCGAGGTCATAAGAGCATGTGGCAAAAATCCACATTGGGAGTTTCTAAAGAAACTGAAACTTGCCATGCATGCACATACCTTCTAGAGTGTGATAACTTGAGTGGCTTCCATCAAGTTATCATGCTATGATAGTTGGATCCCGATTCACACTGATGAGTTGGTTTACTCCTCGGGTGATTTTAGATGATCCCGACTAATTCTTCTTTTGGGTTTGGAGGAGAATTCGAGAAAATAGTAGGAGACATCCTGATTAGATAAAGTGATTAACCATTCTGATTTAGGTTAGAGTGCACGTTGAGTGTTTATTTTCTCTCTCTCTCTCTCTCTCTCTATGTCTCTCTCTCTCTCTCTCTCTGGCAGCAACCATGGCCCGACCCTAGACTAAAACTCATGAACCAAGTTAACCGAACCTTCTTAAAACACATTGGCTTTTGGATTGTCATAGTTGCATATATCATTGTCACTCCTACTTCACCTTTGCATTTCTCCTGAACATTCTGTATCACTACGAAGATCCACATTTATTGGATAATCCATCGTATAGTTACATACAAACTCGAAGGAACTTGTTCCAGTTCAAGGATAGATTCTGGTTCAGGAAAAATAGAATAAGGACTATTCAGTTGTCTTTTCCCTTTAGCTTCTCTCAGGTTGCGAGGGCTCCTGGTATTTAGGAGAGTACACCTATTACGCTTATTGGATATTCTTCTTCCAAACCATATGCTGGTGCCGAAAGGTAGGGAAGGAAGAAAACCAATTAGCCTAAATGTGGTGTACAGAAGGTAATAAGTAAAGAAAAATAAAGGGATTAGAAAGAGAGAAAAGTAAAATGCGACTGCTATCATTCACGACGAAACCGTGTATATCATCGCCACTCCTACTTCACTTTTGCATTTCTCCTGAACATTCCGTATCACTACGAAGATCCACATTTATTGGATAAGTCATCCCTGAACATTCCGTATCAGTATGAAGATCCACATTTATTAGATAAGCCATCGTATAGTTACATACGAACTCGAAGGAACTTGTTTCAGTTCGAGGATGGATTCTGGTTCAGGAGAAATAGAATAAGGATTATTCAGTTGTCTTTTATCTTTATCTTCTCTCAGCTTGTGTGGGCTCCTAGGATTAGGAGGGTACACCTATTACGCTTATTGGATAGTCTTCTTACAAACCATAGGCTGGTGTCGAACGGTAGGGAAGGAAGAAAACCATTTAGCCTAAGGGTGGTGTACAGAAGGTAATATGTAAAGACAAATAAAGGGATTGGTGAGATGGCAAGGAAATATACGGTTATAGTCATGAATATGGATAGTGGAAGAGGGGTTATTAGAAATACCCGGATACCCCTTCGAATCATTTGCATATTTCAGTTTCACTGTGCATTGTTAATTGAAAACTAATTTCCCAATTAGATTCTTACTCCAGGGTATGTATTTACCAGATTTGATTCTCACATCTATATAGTATTACAGATGATAAGTGGGAGTAATATATTAGGAATTAGGTGATTATATCCTCATTATATCGGAATTCGTTGTAATCGGTGATATTTGACAAAATCACCTGGGTTTTTGCCTGACGGCAAATATTTGGTTTTGAATATCCGATTGTTATGCACCAATTTCAAACTGATATATCTGTACGTTTATTTTATAAAATGAGATATAACTTTTTGAAATTATGTCTATGACATTTACCTATATCAGTTGGTGATTAGGTAAGGAGCATTCTACAACGGTGTAATTCTTCTTAACCATAGTACAGTTTTCAACCTACGATGGACATGGTTTGAGTTATTAAACTCAGGGGACTTATACAAAGTATTGTATGTTGTCCAGTGTCCATTAGGACAAATGGTTTGGTACTCGTACTATATTCTATTTACTCATGACTTCTCTAGTTTTAGACAAGTATTTCGTTGAAATACAAGGTCAAAGTTTTGAGAAGTTATAGGTATATGAATAAAGTAGAGAACTATATGTTGCAAAGTATCAGGATTCTTCAAGGTGATCGAAGATGTAGATACTTATGCTAGGTATTCCGTTGGTAGTAATGGTTTTGAGAACATGTTTCTCTTTCAGGTTACTCATATATGGATGCACTCCTAGATGAGTAATGTTGTTTGGCCTCATTCCACTTAGTTAACATGCACTGGAGACAGCTGCATGATTTGAATCTGGTTCCAATTAAATTAGTGTCTCTGTTTCTATATTGTATATAGAATGGTTCATATCTTAACGATGTTAAGGTATATGGAGTTGTCCGGCTTATGCTTAAAACCAGACTCTGGACAAACTCAAGGCACGTTTCAGTAATAGCAGTTGTGGGTTATCCCGGGCTATGACGAGGGTTAACTTTCTACCATCTGGAAAATCAATAGATATATTGTTCTTGACTCGCCACGGTTTTAGTAAAATGGATTCTTTTCAGAAAATATTAGTGGGAGTATGGTAGAACTGGAAGTGATTCCAGAACCACAACGATTACTGAAAATTTAATATAACCTAAAGATTCAATTGGTTTTCACATTCCATTAGCCACTCCATAGATATGGTGGGTAACCTCAGACACCAGAGAGATACTTCGGTCTTCTCATAAATGGTGACAGGGAGGTTCTTGTTTATCCAGACTTGCCATTGCTGCTGTTTTAGACTATGAGACCCGACAGGAGGATGAGTATAACGTCGTTCTAAACTACCTTTAGAATTGCATGTATATATGACTCTGCCAGAGGGTTGTTATAGTCAGTGGGTGCAGCGGAAGCATAGTGGGTAAGTAGCTTATGTCTATTTATAGACTAAAGCAGATATAGCGGAGTTGGATCATCTATTTTTTATGTGACAGTCATAGGCTTTGACTTCATCAGAATAGGAGATGGATCTGGTAAGAATATAGTAGGGTGTGATATCCTGGTATTTGGATGACATGCACTTTATAGGAAGTGAAATTCCTATACTGCGATCGGTTATACTGTGGTTGCCACAAAGTTATTTCTCCACATAGGATATGGATATAATATCAGGGTTTCTGGTTACTAAATCTATGGTTTTAGATCTAGATTTGGAAAGTGTCCCAATTTGGGTACTTTGACACTATTCTAAAGGTATTTTAGAATGGACGACTCGTGGAATGGTGGTGTACCTGCAAGTGATGGAGTCACCCTCTCTGAAGGATGTCATACGGACTAAAAGGGGAGAGGAATTTGCATGATTGGCATACCACTTGGTTAGGCAATTGAGTCAATCATGAGATGTCAAGTACCACACCAGATACTGTTTTTGCACAAGCTGCAATAAATTTATATATTAATCCAATTCTGGAAAAACGTTGGGAAGCAGTTAAGAACATAAGTAGATGTTCTTGGGATATGGTAACGGCAGCCTCTTTCGGGAGACGGTTATTATTTCAGGCTTCCAAGGTGACATGGATAACAGAGCAACTGTCAGAGTTATGGTTTTCCCTCTTTTAAGGGACAGCATGTTGGACAGGTGGTCCAAGCCAATACTGAGGAAGGCATGACGCGAGATACTGATTAAATTCAGTGGACAATACAGTTTAAGAAGTTTGCTGGATTTGGTGTTCATTTGTGAACTGGGTCCCATCAGATATCCAGACATATTCTAAGACAGGTATTGCTCATTTCGGGAGATAGCTTTCTTCTCGAAGTTGAGATATAGAGAGATACAGAAAGAAACATTGGAGCGGATCCACTCACTGAGGCTTTTTCTCGCAATAGTTTCACAAACGAGCTTTGTGAAACCAATTAGTAGAGAAGTTGGGTGTTCGGTATCATACGGGCTATGAGTATGCGACACCGCAATAATTAGCCTTAAGTGCAAGTGGGAGATTGTTGGCTATAGTGTCCTCAAGGCAATTATCATAGTCGCAGGTAGGTGATTATGATGATTGAGGGAGGACCTATACCGGTAGAACAGTCTTACTCGAAATGATAGTATGCTATCTGGTTTGTCTTTATTATCATGTACAGCATTAGGTGGCATTACAGATCACTATTACATGTTGATAGAGCCCATAGGATTCTTCCTTGACTACCAGCAGTATGATGGCGATCATATATGTGGAAGCTGGTGGTCTATAAGCACATCCTTAAATATCCCTGGTCGTGGGAGTTTCAAGACTGGGCATCGATACTCCAGAGTAGACTAGTATATACTGATCGAGACCACAATGAGGGGTGGTGGCCGGTCTCACAAGCCATTGGTGTTAGTTTGTTCACCTAAAATGTATACAGGTGTGTTCCCCTCCGAACGGCGGCCGAGACGCGGGGACGTCTGTGCCTGGGGTTCGGGGCAGATGCTAATTGGTGCTATCCGTCCACTTCTCTGAAGATGCCAAGTTGATTTATGGCACCGTGCATCGGAGGTTTGAACGGATGCGTCCGATGTAGCAGACTTTGTCAGATTCCCCCTCGCTTGAGGGGTTTTTGATTGTGGGGACGCTCTTCCCTGCAGGCGCAAGCCCCTGCAGTTAATTACGCTACCGCATCGCGGTAACCACTTTCTCCTTCTCCAGATGGTCACTTCGTGTCGTGTGTGTTTATTTTATGTTTTGTTGCCCGTGGATTGTTTACGGAGACCGAGTTATGTCGTCGCCCGTAGGGCGTGGACTAGTCCAAATCCGTATTATCTTAGATTTGGGTTTGGGGGGTTGGTTTGAGCATACGTTAGCCATATTTGAGGCCAAGATCAACTCAAACGTTTGTTAAGGATACGTTAGTCTAGCCTGAGACTAAGATCAACTTAACGGGATCGTTTAGATCCGACAAAAGAGCATTTGGGCTCCATTGTTCTAGTTTAGGGACATAGGGGTCCATTGCATGTATGGCCGCCGGGACCCGTCACCTCTCTGACGACGTTGAAGGATTACAACGACAGATGTCAGAGGAGTTCAGAGATGTACCCTCGAACCAGAGTTAATTGGGGGGATCTATAGTCCAGTTTGGGACTAAAGTCTGTTTGAAAGGTTTAAGGATACGTTAGCCATATTTAAGGCTAAGATCAACTTAAACGGGATCGTTTAGATCCGACATAAGAGCAGACGTGGGCTCTATTGTTCCAGTTTAGGGACATGGTGGTCCATTGCTAGTTTAAGGACATTGTGGTCTATGGGTAGTTTAAGGACATTGCGGTCCATTGTTAGTTTTAAGACATCTCGGTCAAGGTTAAGGACGTCGTAGTCCATGGGTTTAAGGACCCCACAGTCCATTGTTAGTTTTAAGACATCTCGGTCAAGGTTAAGGACTTCGTAGTCCATGGGTTTAAGGACCCCACAGTCCATTGTTAGTTTTAAGACATCTCGGTCAAGGTTAAGGACGTCGTAGTCCATGGGTTTAAGGACCCCACAGTCCATTGTTAGTTTTAAGACATCTCGGTCAAGGTTAAGGACGTCGTAGTCCATGGGTTTAAGGACCCCACAGTCCATTGTTAGTTTTAAGACATCTCGGTCAAGGTTAAGGACGTCGTAGTCCATGGGTTTAGGGACCCCACAGTCCGTATCAATGCGTGGTCATCGGGACCCGTCACCTCTTTGAAGACGTTGAGGGATTACAACGCCAAGTATCAAAGGAGTGAAGAGATGTACCCTGGAACCGGAGTGGATTAAATAGTCTTTGGCCCAATTTGTGATCAAGACCAATTAATTATGTTATGAGCCCATTAGCCCAGTTAATTACGAATTGAGGACTTATGGCCATCTTGGGCTAAGTCCAATCAGGTCTGGAACATTGGCTTCCTGTTGGTCCATTGAAGGAGAGGCTTTGCCTCTGGCCATTTTGCCAATTGGACCAATGCCTAGTGTTAAACACTAAAGACCAATCAGTGTTGAACACTGGGAATGAGATTGATAAGTTAGTATTTTAACACTAAAAGATAGTTGGTGTTAAACACCAGCAACAAGGCTTTCAGATTAGTGTTGAACACTAAAACAGACCAGTGTTAAACACTGGCAACAGAAATCCTAAATTAGTGTTGAACACTAAGGTAATCAGTGTTGAACACTGCAAATAAAGTTCTTTGCTTAGTGTTGAACACTAAGGCCAAACAATGTTTTAACACTGGATTCAGGGGTTCCAATTTAGCGTTAGACGCTGAGGCAAGAGGGGTCACGTGGTAGCACGTGAGGGCGCCCTCCCTTCGTTTGTTCTGCTGAGAAGATCGCGTCTTTTGGAGCATCACGTGTCATCACGTGACGGGAGTTTAAATGGAGTATGTTAAAGCCTCTGCCAAGGGTCACGTGGGTCACGTGAGGCACTGCCTCAAAGGGGCTTTTCTGTAGATCTTTTTAGGGGTCACGTGGTGACACGTGACCCTGCCTCTATGTATGTTGTTTAGAAGATCTGTTAATCCCTTTCAGGAATTAAATTCCTCGTAGGGTTGAACCCTGACAATAATTTCAGAGGAATTAAATTCCTACTTCCTTTTAAAGAGTTGAACTCTGAATTTTCTGTAGGAATTAAATTCCTTATATATGTGAAGAACTGAATAGGGTTAAACCCTAATAAAAGCTTTAAGGAATTAAACTCCCACTCTCTGTTAAAGAATTATGATTAAGGGAATTAAACTCCCGTTGTTTCAACAGAACTAAGTTCTTAACTAAGGTTAAACCCTGTTTCTTTTCATTCTGAAGGAATTAAATTCCCATAACACAGGGTCAAACCCTAATTTTATTTTAAAGGAATTAAATTCCTATAGTTCTGCGAGAATTAAATTCTCGTGCTTCCATTCCCTCTCTATGCTTTGGATCTGCATGGCAGGATCTCAACCCATTGAGAATTAAATTCTCAACTCAAGGGGAGATGTGCACTTTACAGATCCTCCATCAAAGAGAGAAGAAACTATGTCCTTCTGTTTTATATCAGAGTTAAACTCTGTTGAGAATTAAATTCTTTTTTCTTTCAAAAAGCCTTCCCTTTCTTACCTAGGGTTTTCTTTTGCAGAAGATCCAAATTCCTCCAAAGTATCAAGGCTCTCTCTCTTTTCTTCCCTCTGCATATATATTTTCTTTTGTGTGTCTCTTAGCTCCTATTTATAGGAGAAGCAGCCGAGTCAATTAGTTTTTGATGAATCTTTCATTGGGAGATTTGATTTGTATCCATCATTCGTTTTGGACCTTTGGATTGTTAGGTGAATTTTATTCACCATTGGATTTTAAATCCAGAGATTCTCCTTTGTTATTTCGGTTAGATTTAAAGGGGAAATCTTTCCAAATTCAAGATTTTCCCATAGATAGATGATATTTAATCACCTCTAAATCTTTAATTTAATCAGATGCTTATAATCTTTTTCCTTTGGAAAGATTTAAGTGATCTCTCCTCAGAATTTGATTCTGTTAAAAGATAGGCTTTGAAAGCCGGTCACGTGTGGCCACGTGACCCTTGGTCACGTGTGGGCACGTGACCCCCTTGGAACGAGCCTTCTTCTTTCTTTCTGCGCTCTGCTTTCTGGTCGCTGCTTAGCTGTCACGTGCCACCACGTGACCCCTGGTCACG
The DNA here is from genome assembly GCA_030015575.1 of Agapanthus africanus. Taxonomy (NCBI): domain Eukaryota; kingdom Viridiplantae; phylum Streptophyta; class Magnoliopsida; order Asparagales; family Amaryllidaceae; genus Agapanthus; species Agapanthus africanus. Next base: position 386,643,280 of record JASDDO010000008.1, on the reverse strand, counting down.
TGTGAGCACGTGACCCTCGGCTGGACTCTTTTTCTTAATTTAAACGGAGAACAAGTCTGCTGCTTTTGAGTATCACGTGCCAACACGTGACCCTGGTCACGTGGGAGCACGTGACCTCTTCTGAAGCCTTTTTTCTTGATTTGATCAGGGAACCGGTTTGCCTTTGAAGCCGCTTTTAATTATCACGTGCCAACACGTGACCCAGGTCACGTGGGAGTACGTGACCCTTTCTGAAGCCATTTTCTTTGATGTAATCGGGAAGCTGAATTTGCCTTGCTGATGCTTTTAGATGTCACGTGCCAACACGTGACTGCTGGTCACGTGTGAGCACGTGACCCTTTTCTGAAGGCTCTTCCGTAGGCTTTCCTGATTTTAAATCAGGAAACAAGGTGCCCATTAGGTTATGAGTACACCAGACAGACTCGCCGGGAACATGCTAGTTGGTATTATACCTATTGTCAGATAGCAGTTCCCAGGTGACATGTGTACAGGTTAGTCTATCAACCTGAGATCGTCATTTGTCTCGTGTGAGTTCCCACTGTGGTTTGATTGCTACCCTACCACAGCTCAAAGGAGTCATGAAAACATGTTTTAGTTGGGTACAGTCCCGAGCCACATGGAGGCAATGAGCGGATCGTCAGAGGATTCATCTCTCCCGGTATTGGGGTTGATCTCGCGTTGTGCACAGGTGGCCATCACCAGAAATCCTTGGCCAAGGTAGTCGAGAATTACTGATTCGGATCAGTAGTTTCTCAGTGGGTGATGGGTTTCATACCGACACTACATGTCGTGTTATTAGGGGTCTGACTTTATCCACCCCCTATACTCGATATGTGATACTCATAAATGAACGGACCGGACTGTACGGATAATGTCACTGTCAGGCTCAGTAGGGGTTTTAGGATGAGTTTGCTCGTCGGCCTCCCTTTCGCTCAATACCTGGGTAGCCATTATGTACAGCTAGTGCCGCTGACGTGCTTGTGGTTAAACCCATTGCCAGCGTATTGACGAGTCTTTAGAGTCCCACACAGAGGGTTTCCCTGCTTCGGGCGAAACGATGTAGAGGCCGTATGGTTTTACGGCAAGGTTCGATCATATACGTGCACTTATGCGCGTATCATGATTCCGACGGATAATACTAGTGGACTTTGGTTTAAACCGGATCCTAGTATTTTATTGTTGGATTATTTTCGTCTCATTGTATTTGTATTCTTCGGAATACAGATGTTGGTATGTATATACGAATGAGGGTATTCTTGTAATTTCTTACAAGATTACTTTTAGAAGATTACACCTCATTATTTTTTAAACCTTTTTGGATTAAAAGGTTTATGAGGTGGAGGATGAGGTGTTTATTGCATTTTATTGTAGCATAGCTTAGTAGTGGCTTATGGTTACTATTCTAGCATGCTTAGGGTTTTTGTCTGTTGTGAAATTTTATTGATTTGAGATTTTTTTGGTTGACTTAAGATATTTTTTGGAGTCTTGAGATATTTTTTAAATGGCTCCATTATTTATTAATAACTCTCACAATACACAACAATACTAAGCCATTATTCATTATCTCTCTTTCAACACTCTCATCCTCATGGCATCTTCTTCTTCTTCTTCCTCCACCCCAACCCTCTCATATGTTAAGAAACCTAGGGTGTCTTGAGACAAATTAATCCTTCGTCACTCTCTACTTCTTCTAGGCTAACTAGTGTAGCGATCTGGGTACCCTAATTACCTTGGATATGAGATTGGAGCCCGATTCATAGATTCTCGGGTGGATCATCTTCGATGTAGGGAGACCGGAGATCAAGCTTGATCAAGGAAGCCTCTAGGAGCTTGGGATGATGGTTCAAGACCGAAGGACACGGATCTTCGGTATAACCATTCTTAACTCTATTTACATATTGCTAGTTTAGGGTTAATGGTAGATCCGTAGGATAGGGTTGTGTTAGCGCCAGTTTATAAAATTTTTGTTCTGCATTTGGCCATGGATTGATGGCCGAGGCGCTGGCATAACCCAACAAATTAGTAGAGAAGTTGGGTATTCGACAGCACACGAGATGTGGGTATGCGATACTGCAATAATTAGCCTAAAGTGCAGGTGGGAGATTGTTGGATATAGTGCCCTCAAGGCAATTATTGTAATGACAGGCACGCGATTATAATAATTGAGGGAGGACCTATACAGGTAGAACAATCTTATTCGAAATGATAGTATACTATCTAATTTGTCTTTATCATCATGTACATGCATTATGTGGTATTGCAGATCACTATTACATATTGATAGAGCCCATAAAATTCTAGCTTGGCTACCAGGATTATGATGGCGATCATATACGTGAGAGTTGGATGGTCTATAAGCACATCCTTAAATGTCCCTAGTCGTGGGAGTATCGAGAATGGGCATCGATATTCCAGAGTAGACTAGTATATACGCTTCGAGACCCCGACGAGGGGCGATGGCCGGTCTCACAAGCCATTGGTGTTATGTCACCTAAGATAGTATACAAGTGCTCACTGGAGGTGAGTATACTGGATGGAATCGCCGAGAAATTCTATATGGCATTATACCTATCGTCAGATGGAATTTCTCTGGTGGCATGAGTATAGGTTAGTCCTTTGACCTGAAGTCGTCATTTTTCTCGTATGAGTTTCCACTGTACTTTCATTACTACCCTACCATGGCTCAAAGGAGTCGTGCAAACATGTTTTGGTTGGGTACAGTCCCGAGCTACTTGGAGGCAGTGGTCGACTGTCAAGGATTCGTCTCTCCTAGTATTAGGAGTCGATGTCGCGCTGTGTTCGGTTGGCTATCACTACAAATCCTTAGCCACGGTAAGGGGGATTTACTGATAGTTTGTCAATAGTATCTCAGTTGGTGATGAGCTTGACTCAGACACAACTTATCGGGTTAGTAGGGGTCTGACGTTATCCACCCCCTAGATCCGATATGCGATACTCTTTGATGAAGAGACCGGACTATACGGAGATTGTCACATTCAAGCTCAGTAGGTTAAGGATGCACTTGATTGTTGACCCCCTTTCGACAAGTACCGGGGTAGCCATTACGTACAGCTAGTGCTGCTGACGTGCTTGTGGTTAAACCCACTGCCAGCGTATTGTCGAATCTTTAGAGTCCCACAGAGAGTGTTTTCCCGGTTCAGGCGACAGATGTAGGAGCCATACGGTGGTGCATGCAGGGGTCCGATTAAATACGTGTATGTGATACACGGACTTTAATCGGATGGTTGATAATACTAGCCGGATTAAGATTAAGCCGGATTATTAAATCAGGTTTTGATTTAATAATTTATATATGTATTTTGATACATATAATTTAGTATTATTGTTCACTATTCATTTTCTCTCTTTGGTGCTATCCGTATTTTTATACGTATACGCGTATATGTAAGAATACATTTACCAGGTGAAGTATTCTGTCTTTATAGGGGAATGCTTCTAGAAGAAGGGCACATCATATTTGATTTTCTTTTACGGAAAATTAAATTAGAAATGAAGTGGCATGATCATGGTCAAGAGGCATGGCTTGGCATTTTTAAATGATTTTTCATTTGGATGCACTATTGCATCATGGTTGATTTTTAGTAGCCATTCTCTTTTCCACTTGTTGACTTGAGGATTTTCTTCATCTCCTCCACCATGGCTCATGATTCCTCTAGCTCATCTCCTTCTTCTTCTTGCTATCATTTTTAAGTAAGATTCTATAGAGAAAAATATAGTAAAGTATTCCTACATCACCGGCCATCCAAACCTACCAACTTTGGACCGTCGGTTAGAGCCTTCTCCTCGTTCCCTCAGGTGGATCGTCTTCGGCAAGAGTGGTCGATGCTCAAGCGTGTTCCCGGCGGCTATGAGCCGTGGAAACGCAACAAAGGTTGTATTTCTCAACCTTGCTTGTTTTGGTATTCTAGTTTAGGGTGTTTGGTTCGAATCCTCGGGTGTGAGCGTCCGGTGCCTACAAAAAGTTTTTGTTTTCGCTTCCGCCTCACCCGTGGCCTCCGTGGTGTGGGCGCCGGATCCCAACATATACATGTATTATTATATGTATCATACACATATAATACATATTTGTATCGCATATAGATAACAAATACTTCTAGAAGGGTACATGTATCACATACATGTAAAAATTATTTGTATCACATACAAATAGAAAATGAGAGAGATAAAAAGTGAGCATAATACTAGTATACATATCAACATATGTTTTATTATTAAATAAACACTTGATTTAATAATCCGACTTTATAATAAACCGGAAAGTATTATTAAACGTCCGATTAATATATGTGTATCATATACACATGTTTAATCGAACTCCCACACGTATCAACATACGCACACAACATCGTTTCGCCTAACCGTGGAAACCTTCTATGTGGGACTCTAAAGACTCGACAATATGCTGGCAGTAGGTTAGGATCCTATCCGATTAAATCTGAAACAGTTTTAGATCAATCTCCTGACAGGTTAACCCATAAGCACGTCAGTGGTACTAGCTACACATAACGGCTACCCAGGAATTTATCAAAACGTAGGTCGACAAGTAAGCTCATCCATACCTAACAGAGCCTATCAGTGACAATCATCATAAAGTCCGGTCTCTTCGTCAAAGAGTTTCGCATACCAGATCTGAGGATGGATACTGTCAGACCCCCAATAACCCAATAAGTCAAGCAGATGTCAAACTCATAACCATCTGAGATACAACTGATGACACTTATCAGTATATCTCAACTGCCCTGGATAGGGACTTATGGTTATAGTCAATCAGGAAATGTGCGACATCAACCCCCTACACCGGGAGAGATAAATCCTTTCGATCGCTCACTGCTTTCATGTGTTTCGGGACTATACCCAACTAAAACCTGTATGTGTCTTGACCCGGAAATGGTACGTGACCGACACTTAAATCACGTGAAGTTTATAGGACCCCATCGTAACCCAAGTAAGCTAAAAACAAAGAATCTAAACCATTTTAGAAAATAGTGGAGGTGCAGTTTTGAAAAAGGGTTTATACATTGAAATCAAGTTGTTTTTAAAGTATAGTAAAGTTTGATTTAAAATTTGCTCGTCGTCTAAAAATTGGACAGCACCTCCTTTGTAAATTTTGAGTAAAACAAGCACAATAATATATATATATATAAGTATCCCCAAACGAGAGCTAGCTCATGCCCAATGGCAGAGACACAATCCACTCAAATAAACGACGCCCAATGGTGAAGATCAACACAAGCAATAAAACAAAGATATGTAAATAACCAACTTAAGTCGGCTCCAAACGAGTCCGACACCCAAAAACGATACATATCTAAGTCTTGTCTCTAAGTCGTGGATTAAACAAATATACAAATGGTTGGTGGAGTTTTTAATTAGATCCAAGAATGATAAAAAATAATACATATACAAGCGGCGGTTATGATACAACCGATAGCCTACCTACCAAAAGCAATCACCCGAAGAAGAAGATGTGCCGGCAAGCCATTATGATTCGAGCGGTCGATCCTGCAAGAAACTAAGGCACAACGGGGGTGAGTTGCCAACTCGTAATTAAAAATATATCACAAAATAGAAATCGAATACATAATGATCTACCTAAGCCATAAAGTATAGTACTATCATATCCTGTACTAATATATGTATAATGCATAAGTATTATGAGCATATCCCAATGGATCGCGTAATCATCTCATATATATAGCATGCATCCAAGTAAGCCTGTAAAGTAGCCGAAGATGTATGTATACAAACCGTTTCAAAAAAGCCGTATGATATGTATATCAAGCAAGAGTAGTGGACATTGATTTATAAAGCAATATATGAAATTTTGTTTAAATTATACGTCGTGCCTTTTGAAGTGATTTAAAGAAGGTTTTCTTTTGAAGGTTTCTTATGTCATCATAGACACGTGGAAAATAAAGAGGCTATAGCTCCTTTGAAAAGCTTTTTAGTGTACATCGATAAATGAAAATAATATTTCAGGTACTGTCTATAGGATCAATCCTGTTCGGCTACAATATAGCTCATACTATCTCAATTTGTGCAGGGCATCTATATCGATCCCTCACATATATCATATCACATCAAATAAAGCGCATCATAATCAGATCGTGCAAATGGAAACACAACACCAATAAAATCATCACAAAACCGTGCCAATCATCGACACGTAAATCTCAGGTGTTTCCTTCGGCACTATCTCCTGGATCAGTCCTCATCTTAATCTCATCATAATACACCAGTTAGTATCCTCCGAATATCCGCCGTGTCAAATACTATCACCGGTATCACGTCACCTCACTATCTTACCGTCTTTCCATACGGTTTCTTGCCCGTGTGTACCGAACCGAATCCACCATATATCCTCAATCGGCTATCCCCCGCCTCGATATTGGATATCACAATCATAAATACACAAGTCATAGTGGATGTCCAAATCATCATATCAGTAGAAAACCGCGTTTTTGCAAACATAAGCAAGTTTTTAAATCAGATTGCGGTTTCTCGAAATTCATGGAAAACATCAAGTCCATTAGGACAAAATCCATAATCATCTTTGCCACAATTGGCAACAATTATATACGAATAACCATGGTAATAGTATTCGTATATCAATATCAATATCGTCAAGTGTCATGCATACAGGTATGGATAACTAGAACACGAATAAGTGTGGCAGTTTCTACGGTGTCATGGCAATACTAATGGTGTGTAGTGCGGCATACACGTCTGTGATCGTGCAACATAGCAATCATTAGTAGATGTGCAAGTAATCTATCAAAGTGTATTCATACAATAGTATCTCTCGATTTCCTATCGGAAATATCAATATCATAATCGTCAACAATGCATCATGTTGCATCCTTCAGTTGACGATTACTATGCCGATATATCAATCAATCACATTCATATAATAACATCGCTATAATTAGAACACTATCGAGCATAATAATTCTACAGTGTCATGGCAATACCAATGATGTGTTTGTGTGGCATGCAAGTCTGTGATCGTGCAACATGAAAATCATTGGTAATTTTGTAATGTTCTATAAAGTGTGTTCATACAAGTGTAGTATCGTAAACTAAAGATATGAAGCGTTTACAAACGAATATAATAAGCGTAGCATAACTTGACAAAATAAACTAAACGCGGGCGTATAACAAGTATAATAAACATAACGTGAACAAGCGTTATGTTAGGAATATGTATGCCATAGAGGCCATTATTGTATGATATAGCGGATGCTTGGACATATATATATAGAGGAATTTCTTGCTCGACATGATAGTATGCTATCTGGTTGCTCTTTATCTTAACATGTACACTAATATTATTATAATGTCTATATGATACATGTTGATAAAGCCCTTAGGATGTTTGCTTGACTACCAGGACTATGATGCAGATCATACTACTGGGACTTGAGTAGTCCATAAGCACATCTTTTAACTGTTCCTAGTCGAGGGAGTATCGAGATAGGGCATCGATATTCCAGAGTAGACTAGTGTATACATTTCTTGACCCTGTAGGGGGCGATGGTTGATCCCATAACAATTGGTGTTTGACATCAAAGATTGTGCACAGGTGCTCATTAGAGAATGGGTATACCGAACAGGACTCGCTGAGAACTCCTAGATGGTACTTTACCTATCGTCAGATAGCAGTTCTCTGGTGACACTAGTACAGGTTAGATTGTAGACCGAGATCGTCATAGCGTCTTGTGTGGTTCCCACTGTGCTTTGATTTCCTCCCTACCATGGCTCAAAGGAGTCATACAAACAGGTGGATTTTGGGTACAATCCCGAGTCACGTAGAGGCAGTGAGCGATAGGAGGGGTTTCATCTCTCCCGGTATTGGGAGTTGATGTTGCGCTATTCTCGATTGGCTATAACAGTAAATCCCTGGCCAGGGCTGATGAGATTTACTGGTAAGTGTTATCAGTAGTTTCTCGAACCGTTATGAGCCACACATCGACATGACTTATCAAATTACTGGGGTCTGACGATTCCACCCCTAGACTCGATATGCGACATATCAGAAAAAGAGATAGGACTGTATGGTAAGTGTTACATATAGACTTCATGGGAGTTTGGACAAGCTTGCTTTTTTATCTTCTAATCGCTCAATACCTGGGTAGCCATTACGTCCAGCTAGTACCGCTGATGGCTTATGGGTAACTGATGTGATCATTACCTGCTGCTGGCGTATTGATAAGTCTTTAGAGTCCCACACAGAGGTTTCCTAGTTCAAGCGAAATGAGGTAAGGTATATATGCTGATATGTGTAGGAGCCTGATTAAATATGAGTATGTGATACCGTATTCTAATCTGACGACATTTGATATCGGTTAGGTTATATATGATATAACCGGATTGTTGAATCAAGTGTTGATTTGATAATGTGATATACAGATAAATGATATTAGTCGGTTATATGTGATGTAACCGGATTATTAAATCAAGTGTTGATTTAATAATTTGATATATATTATATTTGATATAATTATATATTAACTAATATTATTCCTCACTAATTATTTTCTTCTCTTAATATATATATATATAATGAAGTATGGTTGGATTTTCTATTTTGACAAAATAGAAATAAGAGGTGGAAAATGGGGAGACCTTTGAGGAATGGGTGAAGCATGGCTTTGTTCGTTATTATATTCATTTGCATTCACTATTGAAGAATGGTTGGATTTTATTATTGAGAAATAATCCATGCTTCAATAAATGAGATAGATGAGAGAGCCATTCTTCATCACTTGATTTTTTTTTTGCCTTAGCTCATTAGCTTGCTCTCTCATTTTCCTTTTCTTCCTCCACCAAGCTTTACTCTTTTTCATGAGTTAGAAAATAAAGAGTTAGAGAATTCTAAGTGAGCTTATAAACCTACTTCATTAACCTACTCAAGATTAGCAATGAAGATTAGGTTGTTTCCTTCACTAATGAAAGATTAGTGAAGAGGTAGCTTGACTTAAAGAAATTTCGGGTGGATCATCTTCGACACGAAGGTCGTGAAGCAAGCTCGATCCTTCTTCAAGTGGAGCTACGAGGAGTCGTAGGGACTACTATCCAGAGCTTTAGAAGAGAAGGACTTAGTATACAAAGGTTGTAGTTCCATCACTTAGAATAGATCTTGTTTTATATCATGTTAAACCCTAATACTCTAGTTAGATTCTAGGTTAGTGTAGCTTAGCACCAAGAAAATTTTAAAATTGCATACTTGATACCGGTTAAAACCTTGTGGTGGTGCTAGGATACACTTTCGTGGTATCAGAGCTAAGTTAGAACATTAGGGGAAGTCTTTACGACGTTAAAGTATTCGATCGAGTTTCGAAACCCGGATGCTATCAAGTTTCTGTCTATTTTTCAAAGGTTGCAACTTTTCAGATTAAAAATATGCAGAAAATCATGCAGGGTATTTTATGGAGCCTCAAGAAGTACGAGGACCTAATTCATTCAAACCGCCGTGGAACCGCGGCCGAACCCTAAATTTGGCCGCGGTTCCCCCGCAAGTTTGTTGAATTGTGGTCTCGTGCTTCTTGTGCTGCTCCATTGTCTTATTTGGCACTTTCGGGGTGTTTTTAGTGAGGCTCAAGTTGTTGAGGTCTCTATGATATGTGTGTGTTTCATAATTCGATCGAAATGTTTAACGTCGTCTAGATTATGATGATATATAATACAATATTTGGAATCCACAACTATTAGTTTTGAGAAAACTAGTTAGTGTTTTATAAATCCAGCGTTTTAGTCTCGGTTGATCGATTGCCATGGAGTTTCGATTTAGATCAAAACTCCGACGCAATCGCGTATAGTACACGAACACTTAGTCGAGAATCTTGTTGAATTATCCGACTGCTTATTGAAAAGAGTTTTCAATTTGAGACTTAAATGCAAGGTTTACAGGTTAGGCATGAAATTCAGAATATGAGATATTCCAGGTTTTTGATGTCTAAGGAGTTTTCGGATTCTAATTATTGTAGTTTTTCATTTATTTTCTGCGACCGTAAGTGTAATATGTGGTGTATCCCCGATCTCGTTGCTATATGTCAACGACATTCGAGATACGCATATTTACTTACGTTGATGTCATGTGATGTTATGTGTTGCTGTGATATGTTATATTGGATCGTCGTGATTGAATAGTCGAGGAGGTTTTGCGTGAGATGAGAGTTTTTTAATTTTCATTAATGTTAAATTGTATGTAATATTCTTTTATTGGGACACTTCCGGGTTGAGGATGATGTCACTATTGATGTATATTATTTACTTTTCTGCATTAGGATAGACCCAAGGTGGGGAGCATAAGTAATCGGGTTCTAGAGTCCAGTGGGAGACCATCTCGAGGAGTCAAGACCGGGTCTCCTAACTCTAGAATTGACAGGGTTTCTTGCCGCCCTCATAGAGGTCTAGGGATGTGGGTTTGTCTATTCATCACAACCATGAAATCCGTGTTTTTCATTACTGGCTGAATTTAAAACACGGACCTCCTAATATATCCAATATTTCATATGTTGACTTCTGCTGCTTGAGTTATGTGATATGATCATATAACTGCGTGAGAAGAATGCTATATATATATATATATATATATATATATATATAATAAACGTTGCTTATGTTTTGCACGACGCTAGTCCAGCCCCCGCTCTGCCGTTAGTTAAGTAACCTATCGGTACATGACGGGGCCCCGTGGCGAATGCAGATGGCATAAGCGTACGTTCTTTTTTCGTTTCTTTTCTGTGATGTTTAGGGAAATATAAATGATGGGACTTCATTAATGAGATTAATGGAAAGAAGAGAAACCTAAAGATATTGTAGAATCAAAATTTTTAAAAAGATAGCTCTAGTTCTTGCTTTGCATAGTTTTCCTTGATGAATATCCAGCACCTCATTCGATGAGGAAAGAGCCGAGATCCCTTCACCGGGAGTGACCTCTTTAGCAAAACTAGTAAATGCTACAGCCCACTCGTTTAGTTTTGATAGCTTCTCTAGTTCTTGCTTTACATAGTGGTATTCCTTGATGAATATCCAGCACCATTCGATGAGGAAAGAGCCGAGATCCCTTCACCGGGAGTGGCCTCTTTAGCAAAACTAGCAAATGCTAAAATCATAAGATTCTACAACGATATCAAGTTCATTACGTCAAAAGGTTTTCTTCAAAACCAAACGTAGCCCTCCGTCATTTCAGATAAGGACTATTTAGTATTCGTGTTGCGTTCGTTGACCTTGTCAAGGAGTAGTGTGCGGTAGCTGATTAGTGCTTATCTGCAGTATGTGATGCGATTGGATTAGGGTAATCGTACGACCATGTTAACCTTGTCAAGGGTCGTGCGGGTGGGTTTACTTCAATCACGAAATGAACGGGTTGAACTTAACTTGCGGTTTATGGTTTATTGATCTTGTCAAGGTCATAAACCGCATGGGTTAAAAACAAATATTAAGAATTTCAAGTGTTGAAATTTGCAATGAGATTGTATACCTTCTATATGATAGTTGGATCCCGAAACCTACTATGAGTAAGAGTTACACCTGGGATAGTTTCCCACTTTACAATTAGCTGATCCAGTAAGTGTCTAAGAAAGGTGTTAACGGGGTTATACCCCTGCGGAAACGAGGTTATTTAATTAGTTCCATGCGAAAGCTTGAAGTGACTCTCTCGGAGTACCAATACATGCCTGGCTGACCGATTGGCGAACTTATAGGGTGTAATTAATTCCGGCTAATCTTACCTTTTAGGGTTTGAAGGAACATTTGATAAAAACAGTGGGAGCCATCCTGATTAGATAAGATAATAACCAATCTAATCTTATAAGAGCGCACGCTAAAGTGTTTCCTTCTCTCTCTCTTCAGGTAGCGACCATGATACGCCTTAATCAAGATAATAATATGAATGTATTGACCGAACCTGCTTATTATACTGAGCCGGGGAACGTTGGTTCCGCTTTTTCTTATGATTATCATAAGTCTGAGCAAGAAATAGGGGAATATCAGGATTCCCACGCAACCCGAACGAAGAAAGAGTATGTTGATGCATCTTCTTCGGGTGTGTTCGTTACCGAGAACTGTTTCTTAGTATGCTCTACGTCCTGTGTTGGAAATAGTGCCCTCAAAATCAATTATTGGATCGCAGGTACGTGATTGCAATGATTGAGGTAGGACCTATACCGATATGACAGTCTTGCTCAAGATGATAGTATGCTATCTGGTTTGTCTTTATCATCGTATATATGCTTTAGTTCACTGTTGCATGATGATAGAGCCCATAGTATTCTTGCTTGATTATCAGCAGTATGATGGCGATCATATACGTGGGAGCTGGGGTCTGTAAGCACATCCTTAAAAGTGTCCCTAGTCGTGGGAGTTTCGAGACAGGGTATCGATACTCCAGAGTAGACTAGTGTATACAGTCGAGACCCCGACGAGGGGCGGTGGACGGTCTCACAAGCGACTGGTGTCAGTTGGATCACCTAAGATGTATACATGTGCCTATTGAGTTATGAGTACACCGGACAGGACTCGCCGGGAATCTGCTAGTTGGTATTATACATATCGTCAGATAGCAATTCCCTGGTGACATGTGTATAGGTTAGTTCATCGACCTGAGGTCATCATTTGTCTCCTTCTACCCTACCACGGCTCAAAGGAGTCGTGCAAACAGGTCTTTTTTGGGTACAGTCCCGAGCCACATTGGAGGCAAGTGAGCGGATCGTCGGGGATTCATCTCTCCCGGTATTGGGGATTGATGTCGCGCAGTGCACGGGTGGCCATCACTAGGAATCCTCGGCCGAGGTAGTGGAGAATTACTGATTTGGATCAGTAGTTTCTCAGGTGGTGATGGGCTTCATGCCGACACGATATATCGCGTTATTAGGGGTCTGACTTTATCCACCCCCCTAGACTCGATATGTGATACTCTTTAGACGAATGGACTGGACTGTATATACATTGTCACTGTCAGGCTCAGTATGGTTTATAGATGAGTTCGCTCGTCAACTTCCCTTCCAATCAATACATAGGCAAAACGTTACGTGCAGCTTGTACCTCTGACGTGCTAGGGGTTATACCCAGTGCCAGTGTGTTGATGAGTCATTAGAGTCCCCCACAGACACTTTCCCAAGTTCGGGCGAAACATTGTAGAGGCCGTATCGTGATATGGCAAGGTTCGGAAAAAGCACGTGCGTTTTCGCACGTGTCGTTTTTCGGGCAGATAATACTGGTAGGTTTTGGTTTAAGCCGGAACCCAGTATTATACTGTGTAGATATAATATCTTTGTCTCGGTTGCATTTGTATTCGGTCGTAATACAAATGCGGGTATGTTTATACTGATACGGGGTTATCCTGAAATTCATTTCAGGATCACTTTTGGAAGTTGCCAGTTTCCAGTTTTCTATCAGCCGTATTTTGACATTCGGTTAAATACGGATTTATCTTTTCTTAATGAGGGTGAGTCATGGATCTAGAAGTTTCTAGATTTGGTGACAAGGCTTGATGATTCATTGTTAGCATTAATTGTTCATTTAATGCTTGATGACTAAGCTTAATGATTCATCACTTGCTTTAATTGTATTCATACTATGTGTCATGATAAGCTTCATTCTTATTCTCACCCACCTTGCTCCTACACTCACCCCCTCCCCTCTATAAGTGGCCGGCCCCTCATGGTGGGAAGGCTCATGGTTGTTGTTCACTAGCAAAAGATTATGATAGATTCGGGTTCACGAAAAATAGATAGCCTCTTTCTCATTTCGCCCGATCCAAAAGGCAACTTCCATATCCGTTCGTCCGTGACCTTGGACGTAACGAGACAAAGTGTTCTACTCATTCTCTACTTCATCTTGGTCGTCTCTTTTAGCAAACTTGACGATCGAGTTGCCTCGGTTCAGAGGCGGGAGCCCGTTTAAAGATCCGTCGACGTGGTGCCACCCAGACGAGAAGAACGGAGATTCAGGAGATCGGAGTAACCGCAACAAGCGTGGGATGATGGTTGAAGACCGAAGGACTCGGATCATTCGGTATAACGTTTCTACCCCTTTGCAGTTTGTTAGTTTAGCTTTAATGGCGGATCCGGGTTACGGTACACGATAGCGCCAGTTTCGTTAAAAGTTTTTGTTCCGCATTTGGCGTCTGTTAGACGGCCGGGGCGCTACCGTGGACTTACAGTCGTATCAGAGCCTCACCATTAAGCTATACTAACTTGCGCTAACACGTTTAAAACATCGATCGAACGGATTTCGCAAAAACTACATTTTCAAGCATCTGAGTTTCTGTCGATTTTAAACAGTGTCCTAAAATTGTTTTACATATCACAGAATATTCAGCAGGGTTTTCTAAGAATACTGAGAAAAATTGGGCACGTGATCCTACAAGAACGCGGTGGTTCCGCAGTCAAACCCTAGGTTTGACCGCGAAACCTCGGCGCTTTAGTGGGAACAGTGCATCAATTTTTCACAGTGAGCTTCTATGAAGAAATTGTGGCTTTTGGGAATATTTGTTTGGGCCCAGATTTTATTACTGTACAACAGTTGTTCGTGGGGCCCACTTCGGGAAATTTAGTCGATCGAAATTTTAAATTTGTTAGTATAAAGTATTTACATTATATCTCCGACCGGGAATGTCATTTGATCGGTAAACCGCGTCTGATTGCTATAGTTCTTTTAGACGGGTTTGCGAACGTGACATTTGCGTTGATGTTCTGTGTTGTGCTGTATTGTTGCGGATATATCGTGGTGGATAGCAGGGTGCAATGATAGTGCAGTTTGGATTTATTTGTACATTTGATATTGCGGGGCGAGCGTCCAACATGTGGACTGCCGTCACTGCCTGTTTGTATAATATTCTTTTGGGGCACGACCGGGTCGAGGTCGATGTACCCGTTGTATATTTTTATTTCTGAACTAGGTTAATCCCGAGAAGGAGTGCACGGATAGCCGGGTTCTGGAGGGCAACGGGTCCGTATCTCATGGCTTTGAGAGGCAGAGGGACCTCACTCTAGAATTGGCAGACTATTCGCCGCACTCGTAGGGGGTACAGGTTGACCCAAGGAGGGGTGCTCAATTTACCGGATTCCGTGAAGTGCCGGGTGTTCCATTCACTATGTTGTGGGGACCACCTCGCTTCAGGTTTTGGCGGGTAACTTGCCGCACCCGTAGGGGTCTAGGTTTCATTGCACAGGCTATCCACACGACCGAGGGAACGTCAGGTTTCAGCAGCGGCTCTGTGAAACCCGTGTTGGAGATAATGCCCTCAGAGTCAATTATTGGATCACAGGTACGTGATTGCAATGATTGATGGAGGACCTATCCCGGTAGGACAGTCTTGCTCGAGATGATAGTATGCTATCTGGTTTACTTTTATCATCGTGTACTGCTTTAAGTGACCTGACAAGTCGCTATTACACGTTGATAGAGCCCCTAGGATTCTTGCTTGACCACCAGCAGTATGAGGGCGATCATATAAGTGGGAGCTGGGGTCTATAAGCATATCCTTAAATGGTCCCTAGTCGTGTGAGTTTCGAGACAGGGCATCGATACTCCATAGTAGACTAGTGTATACAGTCGAGACCCCGACGAGGGGCGGTGGCCGGTCTCACAAGCCACTGGTGTCAGTTGGATCACCTAAGATGTATACAGGTGCTCATTGGGTTATGAGTACACCGGACAGGACTCGCCGGGAACATGCTAGTTGGTCATATACCAGACGTCAGATGGCAGTTCCCTGGTGACATGTGTGCAGGTTAGTTCATTGACCTGGGGATCGTCATTTGTCTCGTGTGAGTTCCCACTGTACTTTGATTACTACCCTACCACGGCTCAAAGGAGTCGTGCAAACAGGTTTTAGTTGGGTACAGTCCCGAGCCACATGGAGGCAGTGAGCGTATCTTCAGGGGTTCGTCTCTCCCGGTATTGGGGGTGAGGTCGTGCTGTGTCTAGGAGAGCCATTACACGAAGTCCTTGGCCAAGGCAAGGAGATTTACTGGTAGGTATTCCAGTAGTATCTCAGGGTGTTCTGGGCTACACTCCGACACGACTTGTACCGCTTTTGGGGGTCTGACTTTTACCAACCCCTAGGCCCGCCATGCGATGCTCATAGACGAACGGACCGGACTGCACGGATATTGTCACTGACAGGCTCAGTAGGGTGTCAGGATGAGTTCGCTCATCGACGTCCCTTTTGGTCAATAGCTGGTGGCCCGTCACGTATTGGCTTATACCTCTGACGTGCTGGTGGTTAAATCCACAGCCATAGTATTGACGAGTCTTTAGAGTCCACCACACTTTCAGTTACTCAAGGTTTCGGGCGAAACGCTGTAGAGGCCGTATGGAGATATGGCAGGGTTCGATCAGATACGTGCGGTATTGCACGGATCGTGATCGGACGGTTTTTACTAGCCGGCTTTGGCTTAAGCCGGATCTTAGTATTTGATAGTGTAGTTTTGTCTCTTTACATTTGTATTTCGGTCGAAATACAAATGCGGGTGTGTATGCACAGTATCGGGGTTTTCCTGTAATTTATTATGGGACCAGTTTTCTGGGGTTGCCAGTTTGCATTCCGTTCCGGCCGGTTTCCCTTTGTTCTTTCCCGGCCGGACTTTTCCGATGGAAGGGGTTATTTGCAATTGTGCAAATAACACTTTGTCGAGGGGTTTATTGCATAAGTTTTGATATGATAGCATCTTTGTTTTTTCCTCCATGATGCATTTATTGTGATTAGATGGTGGTATGGGTTTTGTGATGGAAAATGGAATTGGGCCGGCCACTGTTGGGTATGGAGTGAGATTATTTGAGTGGATTAATTTCCTTTGTATAGAATGAATGATTAATGAGTGTGCTGGAATGTTTTTCCATTCATGATTTCGTGGCCCCCACCTTCATAATGCTGTGTGATTCATTTCTTTGGAAATGAATGAGTTTAAAAGGGAGCTCATTTCTTTTCACAGTGTGTGAGTGCTTGCTTCATGATTTTCCAGAGAGCTTGCTTGATTTTCATTCCAATTTCCAGTGAGCACAAATGCTTTTGGCCGAGCTCAATTTTTCCATGGGCAAGCTCCATTTTTCATCAAGTATCCATGAAAGTCTTGTGCAAAATTCCTCCAAAAGAAATGGCAACCTCAAAACCCCAATGAGACATAGACTCTACACATACTACAGCAAGTCTTGGGCATGTCGACTTGCCGGCTTCATGCCCGAGTTGCCTCGGTATAGAGGCGGGAGCCCGTAAAAGTTGCAGGGGACGTGGTGCCCTTCCGGCGAGGAGGCGATGACCGGAGATCCCGCGAGGAGATCGGAGTGGAGATGAAGACCGGAGGACTCGGATCAGTCGGTATATCTCTAACCCATCTTCTAGTTAGCTTAGACTTGTTAATGGTTACGATCCGGGTGTTTAGTGCGCGGTGGTGCCGGTTTGCTAAGTCCGCAAAAATTAAAGTTTATCACCGTTTCCGCATTTGGCCGTCGGATTGACGGCCGGGGCGCCGCCGTGCACTTACAGTGGTATCAGAGCCTCACCATTAATTTCGTCTAGCTTCGTTTGATGTGTTTTGCATTTCCGATCGATCAAATGTTCCAAAACTCGTATTTTGTTAACATCAGTTTTCTGTTGAAAATTTTTTAAGCCCAAAAATTTTTCAGGTTGCAAAAATGTGATGTACTTGAAAACCTAAGACTACTGCAGAAATCCGAGTCATTGATCTTTCATCGAGAGCGCGGAACCGCGGCCAATACCCACTTTGGGCCGCGGTTCCGCCGCAACATGAAAGGATCAATGGGCCAGGTTTTTCCAGTGGGCTTCTGGGTTAATTTTAGGAGTTTTGGAATATTAAAATTGGGCCCAGATTTTCTGTGAGTGCTACAGTATTGCTTGGGGGCCCACTTGTTAATTTTTGATCGATCGGATATTTTAAACACATTATTTCACAGTATTTACATTATATCTGCGACCGTGAATGTCACTCGATCGGTAAATCCGGTCTAACTGCTATAGCCCGGTTAGACGGATTTGCGAACGTGATTTTCACGTTGATGTTCTTTGTATTTGCTGTGATGTTGCGGATCGGTCGTGGGGGATAGCCTGGATGCAATGCTAGTACAGTTTCTGTTGTATTATGTACATTTGGTGTTGCGGGGCGAGCGTCCGACATGTGGACTGCCGTCACTGCCTGTTTGTATTATTATTTTGGGGCATGACCTGGTTGCGGTCGATGTACCCGTTGTATGTATATTTTATTTTCTGTACTAGGTTTACCCCGCGGTGGGGGGCATGGATAGCCGGGTTCTGGAGGGCAACAAGCCCGCATCTCATGGCATTGGGACGGAGGGGGCTTCACTCTAGGATTGGCGGGCTATTCGCCGCACTCGTAGGGGGTACAGGTTGACCCAGGAGGGGTGCCCAAGTTGCCGGATTCCGTGAAGTGCTGGGTGGTCCATTCACGGTACTGAAGGGGGCTGCCTCGCTTCAGGTTTTGGCGGGTGACTTGCCGCGCCCGTAGGGGTCTAGGATTTCATTGCACAGGCTATCCACACGACCAGGGGAACGTCGGGTTTCAGTAGTGGCTCTGTGAAACCCGGGGATCCCAGATATCTGTATTGTTCTGTGATGCTGTACATTTTCTGTGATGTTGCATTTCTTTCACGCCTTTAGCGAAATATAATATATTGGTATATATATTAGTAGATGTTGTATATGTTTTACATCCGCGCTAGTCCAGTCCCCGCTCTGTCGTTAGTTAGCTAACCTAACGGGTAATGACGGGACCCAGTGGCGAATGCGGATGGCATATACGTACATCAGTATATTTTCGTTCTTTTTAGTGTGATCAATTGATGGGACTGCATTGATTCGGATCAATGCAAGTTAAAAAAAAACCTAATCTGATGTTGTTGGAACACTTTTCAAAAAGCTGTTATTGCAAGGACGTTCACTTTTGTTTTGCATCGTGGTATTCAGTTGGAATATCCTGCTCCTCAGTCGACGAGGCAAGGGCCGAGATCCCTTCACCGGGAGTGACCCCTTGGACAAAAGTTTGCGTCAGGGCATTAACTTCACTATAGCCGATTACTTTTGCTTTGCATCGCAGTATTCATTTGGAATATCCTGCACCCCATTCTACGGGGAAAGAGCCGAGATCCCTTCACCGGGAGTGACCTCTTTAGCAACGGTTTTAGTCACTATATTTTTAAAAAGCTATCCATTCCCTCGACGATATCAAGTTCTTTACGTTAAAGGTTTTCGCCAGAAGCCATTCGTAGCCCTCCGTCGTTTCAGACGGGTAGCACGTAGTATTCATGCTATGTTTGTTGGCCTTCGTCAAGGCATAGTGTATGGTAGCTGCTTGTTGCCTTTCTGCAGCATAGATAGATGCGTTGGTTTGGGACAGTCGTATAGCCTTGTTGGCCTTCGTCAAGGGCTTGTGCGGGTGGATTCAAATTAACCTGGAGAATGACGGGTAGAACTTGACATGTGACTTATGATTTGTTGGCCTTCGTCAAGGTCATAAGAGCATGGGGCAGAAAACACATCGGGAGTTTCAAAAGAACTGAAATTTGCCAGATATGCGCATACCTTCTGGAGTGTGATGACGTGAGCGGATTCCGTCATGTTATCATGCGATGATAGTTGGATCTCGATTCCCACTGATGAGTTAGTTTACTCCTCGGGTAACCCCGACTAATTCTTCTTTTAGGTTTGGAGGAGAATTTGAGGTACAGTGGGAGGATTCCAGATTAGATAAATTGGTAACCATTCTGATCTAGGTTAGAGTGCACGCTGAGTGTTTCTTTTCTCTCTCTCTTTGGCAGCGACCATTGACCCGACCCTTAGACTATGACTCAGTGACCAAGTTGACCGAACCTTCTTAACACTGGCTTTTGGATTATCAGAGTTGCAGACCTCATTGCCACTCCTACTTTTACCCTTTTCTCCGGAACACCCCGTATTACTACGAACGTCCACTTCCATTGGACAAAACCATCGTATGGTTAGATACGAACTCGAAGGGATTTATTCGAGGATGGTTTCCGGTTCTGGAGAAAACGGATAGGATTATTCAGTTGTCTTTTCCTTTTACCCTCTCTCAGGTTACGAGTACTCCTTGGTTTAGGGGTAGTACACCTATTACGCAAATTGGATTGTCTTCTTCCAAACCTTAGGCTGGTACCGACCGGTAGGGAATGAAGAAAACCAATTAGCATAACGATGGTGTGCAGAAGGTATTAAGTTAAGACAAAGCAAGGGATTAGTAAGAGGGCAAAGTAAATTGCAACAGATATTCACGACCAAACCAAGTATTCCTTCGCCAATCCTAAAATCACCTTTGCATTTCTCCAGGACACTCCGTATCACTACGAAGATCCACAGTTTATTGGATACTCCATCGTATGGTTATATACGAACTCGAAAGGAACTTGTTCCAGTTCGAGGATGGATTCTGGTTCAGGAGAAATAGGAATAAGATTTATTCAGGTGTCTTTTATCTTCACCTTCTCTCGCATTGCGAGTGTTCCTAGGATTGGGACAGTACACCCATTATGCTTATTGGATAGTCTTCTTCCAAACCATAGGCTGGTGCCGAACGGTAGGGAAGGAAGAAAACTATTTGGCCTAAAGGGGTGTGCAGAAGGTAAAGACTAAAGACAAATGAAGGGATTTGGAGAGGTGGCAAAGAATTACACGGTTACAGTTGTGAATCTGGATACTGGAAGAAGCATTACTAGGAATACCAGGATACCCTATCGAAACATTTCGATGTTTCAGTTTCACTGTGTAATGTTAAAAGAAAACTGATTTCCCGATTAGATACTTGCTCCAGGGTATGTATTTACCAGGTATGATTCTCACATCTGTATGGTTTTACAGATGATGAGTGGGAGTAGGTTATTGGGAATTGGGTGATCATCCTCATTATATCGGGATTCGTTGTAATCGGTGATATTTGAGGAAGTCACCTGGGTCGTTTGCCGGTCGGCAAATATTTGGTTTTGAATATCCGCTGTTATGCACCAATTTCAAATTGATATATCTGTACGTCTATTTTCATAGAGTGAGACATACCTTTCTGAAATTATGTCTACGACATTTACCTATATCAGTGGATGGTTAGGTAAGGAGCATTGAACAGCGGTGTAATTCTTCATAACCAAAGGTACAGTTTTCAACCTACGACACACAGTGAATGAGTTATCAGACTCAAGGGACTCATACAGAGTATTGTATGTTGTCCAGGGTCCATCAGGATAGAGGGGTAGGTCCTCGTACTATATTCGGTTTACTTATGACTTCTCTAGTTTTTAGACAGGTGTTTCGTGGAAACACAGGGTCCGAATTTTAAGAAGTTGTAGGTATTTGAATAGAGTAGAGAACCAGGTGTAGCAAGTATCGGGATTCTTCAAAGAGATCGAAGATGTAGATACTTGTGTATGGTATTCGGTTGGTAGTAGTGACTAAGAGAACTTGCTTCTCTTTCAGGTTACTCGTAATTGGAAGCATTCCTAAGTTGAGTAACGCTGATCGGCCTCCTTCCATTTAGTTGACATGCACTGGAGACAGTTGCATGATTTGGATCTGGTTCAGTTAAATCAGTGCCTCTGGTCCTATATGGGATATAGAACAGTTCGTATCTTGACGTTGTTAAGGTACGGGGAGTTGTCCAGCTTATGATTAAAACCAGACTCTGGATAACTCAAGGCACGTTTCTGTAATGGCTGTATTGTGGGTTGACCCAGGCTATGACGAGGGTTGACTTTCTACCATCTGGATGAACAATAGCAATATTGTTCTAGACTCGCCACAGTTTTATTAAAAATGGACTTTTTCAGAAAAACGGTAGTGGGAGTATGGTAGAACTGGAAGTGATTCCAGATCCACAAACGATTACTGAAGATTTGACAAAGAACCTAAAGATTCAATCTGGATTGACATTCCATTGGCCACTCCACAGATAAGGTGGGTAACTTCAGGCACCCGAGAGGTACTACGGTAGCCTCAAGGACGGTGACAGGGAAGTTCTCGTTTACCCACAATTACCATTGCTGTTGTTCCAGGCTGCGAGACCCGGCGGAAGGATGAGTATAGCGTCGTTCTAAACTAGTTCTAGAAGTGTACGTCTATATGACTCTGCCAGAGGGTTGTCGTAGTCAGTGGGAGCAGCGGAAGCATTGGTGGACAGGTAGCTTATGTCTATTTATAGACTAAAGCACCAGTAGCGGAGATAGATCATCTATTTCTGACGTGACAGTCATGGGTTTGACTTCATCAGAATAGGGGATGGATCTGTTGAGAAGGTAGTAGGGTGTGATATCCTGGTATTTGGATGACATACACAGAGTAGGAAAGGAAACTCCTATACTACGATCGGTTATACTTTGGTCGTCACACAGTGTTTTCTCCATATGGGAAATGGATTTTATATCAGACATACTGGTTACTAGATCTATGGTTTTAGATCTAGATTTGGGTGGTTTCCCAATCAGGGTACTTTGACAGCATTTTAAGAGTATTTAGAATGGACGACTCCTGGCACGGTAGTATACCTGCAGGTAATGGAGTCACCCTCTCTAAAGGTGTCTTACAGACTAAAGGGGAGAGGGACGTGCATGATTGGCAGATCACTTGCTCAGGCAATTGAGTCAATCATGAGATGTCAAGTACCACACCAGATGTTGTTCTTGCACTAAATGCAATAAGTTGACATTGATACAATCCAGGAGAAACAGTCGGAAGCAGTTTTAGAACATAAGTGGATGTTCTAGGGATATGATAACGACAGCCTCATGTGGGAGACAGTTATCATTCCAGGCTTCCAAGGTGACATGGACGACAAGGAGGTTGTCAGAGCTATAGTTTTCCCTCTGACGAGGGGCAGTATTTTGGACAGGTGGTCCAAGGCAATACTGAGGGTGGCATGGCGCAGGATACTGATTAAGTTCAGTTGACGATACAGTCTAAGAAGTTTGGATTTGGAGTTCATTTATGAGTTATGTCCCATCAGACATCCAGATACATTCTAAGACAGGTATTGCTCATTTCGGGAGATGGCTTTCTCCGCGAACTTGAGATATAGAGAGACATAGAAAGAAACAACAAAGCGGATCCACTCACTGAGGCTATTCCTCGAACGCAATAGTTTCGCAAACGAGCTTTGTGAGACTGACTAGTAGAGGAGTTGGGTGTTCGGTATCACACGGGCTGTGAGTATGCGACATCGCAATAATTAGCCTTGAGTGCAAGTGGCAGATTGTTGGAGATAATGCCCTCAGAGTCAATTATTGGATCACAGGTACGTGATTGCAATGATTGATGGAGGACCTATCCCGATAGGACAGTCTTGCTCGAGATGATAGTTTGCTATCTGGTTTACCTTTATCATCGTGTACTGCTTTAAGTGACCTGACAAGTCGCTATTACACGTTGATAGAGCCCCTAGGATTCTTGCTTGACCAACAGCAGTATGAGGGCGATCATATAAGTGGGAGCTGGGGTCTATAAGCATATCCTTAAATGGTCCCTAGTCGTGTGAGTTTCGAGACAGGGCATCGATACTCCATAGTAGACTAGTGTATACAGTCGAGACCCCGACGAGGGGCGGTGGCCGGTCTCACAAGCCACTGGTGTCAGTTGGATCACCTAAGATGTATACAGGTGCTCATTGGGTTATGAGTACACCGGACAGGACTCGCCGGGAACATGCTAGTTGGTCATATACCAGACGTCAGATGGCAGTTCCCTGGTGACATGTATGCAGGTTAGTTCATCGACCTGGGGATCGTCATTTGTCTCGTGTGAGTTCCCACTGTACTTTGATTACTACCCTACCACGGCTCAAAGGAGTCGTGCAAACAGGTTTTAGTTGGGTACAGTCCCGAGCCACATGGAGGCAGTGAGCGTATCTTCAGGGGTTCGTCTCTCCCGGTATTGGGGGTGAGGTCGTGCTGTGTCTAGGAGAGCCATTACACGAAGTCCTTGGCCAAGGCAAGGAGATTTACTGGTAGGTATTCCAGTAGTATCTCAGGGTGTTCTGGGCTACACTCCGACACGACTTGTACCGCTTTTGGGGGTCTGACTTTTACCAACCCCCTAGGCCCGCCATGCGATGCTCATAGACGAACGGACCGGACTGCACGGATATTGTCACTGAAAGGCTCAGTAGGGTGTCAGGATGAGTTCGCTCATCGACGTCCCTTTTGGTCAATAGCTGGTGGCCCGTCACGTATTGGCTTATACATCTGACGTGCTGGTGGTTAAATCCACAGCCATAGTATTGACGAGTCTTTAGAGTCCACCACACTTTCAGTTACTCAAGCTTTCGGGCGAAACGCTCTAGAGGCCGTATGGAGATATGGCAGGGTTCGATCAGATACGTGCGGTATTGCACGGATCGTGATCGGACGGTTTTTACTAGCCGGCTTTGGCTTAAGCCGGATCTTAGTATTTGATAGTGTAGTTTTGTCTCTTTACATTTGTATTTCGGTCGAAATACAAATGCGGGTGTGTATGCACAGTATCGGGGTTTTCCTGTAATTTATTATGGGACCAGTTTTCTGGGGTTGCCAGTTTGCATTCCGTTCCGGCCGGTTTCCCTTTGTTCTTTCCCGGCCGGACTTTTCCGATGGAAGGGGTTATTTGCAATTGTGCAAATAACACTTTGTCGAGGGGTTTATTGCATAAGTTTTGATATGATAGCATCTTTGTTTTTTTCCTCCATGATGCATTTATTGTGATTAGATGGTGGTATGGGTTTTGTGATGGAAAATGGAATTGGGCCGGCCACTGTTGGGTATGGAGTGAGATTATTTGAGTGGATTAATTTCCTTTGTATAGAATGAATGATTAATGAGTGTGCTGGAATGTTTTTCCATTCATGATTTCGTGGCCCCCACCTTCATAATGCTGTGTGATTCATTTCTTTGGAAATGAATGAGTTTAAAAGGGAGCTCATTTCTTTTCACAGTGTGTGAGTGCTTGCTTCATGATTTTCCAGAGAGCTTGCTTGATTTTCATTCCAATTTCCAGTGAGCACAAATGCTTTTGGCCGAGCTCAATTTTTCCCTGGGCAAGCTCCATTTTTCATCAAGTATCCATGAAAGTCTTGTGCAAAATTCCTCCAAAAGAAATGGCAACCTCAAAACCCCAATGAGACATAGACTCTACACATCCTACAGCAAGTCTTGGGCATGTCGACTTGCCGGCTTCATGCCCGAGTTGCCTCGGTATAGAGGCGGGAGCCCGTAAAAGTTGCAGGGGACGTGGTGCCCTTCCGGCGAGGAGGCGACGACCGGAGATCCCGCGAGGAGATCGGAGTGGAGATGAAGACCGGAGGACTCGGATCAGTCGGTATATCTCTAACCCATCTTCTAGTTAGCTTAGACTTGTTAATGGTTACGATCCGGGTGTTTAGTGCGCGGTGGTGCCGGTTTGCTAAGTCCGCAAAAATTAAAGTTTATCACCGTTTCCGCATTTGGCCGTCGGATTGACGGCCGGGGCGCCGCCGTGCACTTACAACCCGGGGATCCCAGTTTATCTGTATTGTTCTGTGATGCTTATTACTTTTTCTGTAATGTTGCATATTATCACGCCTGGAGCGATTATTGTATATTGGTATATATACTATTAGATGTTGTATATGTTTTACACCCGCGCTAGTCCAGTCCCCGCTCTGTCGTTAGTTAAGTAACCTAACGGGTGATGACGGGACCCAGTGGCGAATGCGGATGGCATATACGTACATTTTATTTTCGTTCTTTTCTGGTGTGATTGATTGATGGGACTGTATTGATTCTTATCAATGCAAGATAAAACAAACCTATATTTGATGTTGTTGGAACAAATTTTAAAAAGGTGTTATTACAAAGATGTTTCCTTTTGTTTTGCATAGTGATATTCAGTTTAGAATATCCCGCACCTCATTTGACGAGGCAAGGGCCGAGATCCCTTCACCGGGAATGACCCCTTGGGCAGAAGTTTACGTCAGGGTAGTAACTTTAATATAGTCGATTACAAGTTGCTTTGCATCGCGGTACTCAGTTGGAATATCCTGCACCTCATTCCACGAGGAAAGAGCCGAGATCCCTTCACCGGGAGTGACCTCTTTAGCAAAACGTTTTCGTCACTATATTTTTATAAAAAGCTATCAGTTTCCTTCAACGAGATCAAGTTCATTATGTTAAAGGTTTTTCGCCAAAAACCGGCCGTAGCCCTCCGTCATTTCTTTTGGGTATTCAGTAGTATTCAAGCTATGCATGCTTGGCCCTTAGTCAAGGCATAGTGTTTGGTAGCTGCTGGGTATTCATTTGTTGCATAGATAGATGAGTTGGTTTGGGACAGTCGTTCTGTCATACTTGGCCCTTAGTCAAGGGCATGTGCGGGTGGGTTCAAATTGACCTGGATAGTGACGGATAGAACTTGACATGTGACTTATGAGATATTTGGCCCTTAGTTAAGGTCATAAGAGCATGGGGCAAAAATATATATCGGGAGTTTCAAACATACAGGAAACTTGCCAGGCATGCGCATACCTTCTGGAGTGTGATAACTTGAGTGGCTTCCATCAAGTTATCATGCGATGATAGTTGGATCCCGATTCTCACTGATGAGTTGGTTTACTCTTCGGGTGATCCCGACTAATTCTTCTTTCAGGTTTGGAGGAGAATTTGAGATAACAGTTGGAGGTTTCCTGATTAGATAAAGTGATAACCATTCTGATCTAGGTTAGAGTGCACGCAGAGTGTTTCTTTTCTCTCTCTCTTTGGCAGCGACCTTTGACCGACCCTAGACTATGACTCAGTAACCAAGTTGACCGAACCTTCTTAAAATACTGGCTTTTGGATTGTCCAAGT
This sequence comes from Agapanthus africanus, assembly GCA_030015575.1. Classification (NCBI taxonomy): domain Eukaryota; kingdom Viridiplantae; phylum Streptophyta; class Magnoliopsida; order Asparagales; family Amaryllidaceae; genus Agapanthus; species Agapanthus africanus. The sequence goes on along the minus strand of JASDDO010000008.1, from coordinate 386,616,427 downwards.
TGCATAAGTCATTGCCGCTCTTTCTTTTACCCTTTGTATTTCTCAGAACACCCCGTATTGCTACGGACATCCACTTCCATTGGATAGATCCATCGTATGGTTATATACGAACTCGAAGGGACTTCTTCGAGGATGGATCCAGGTTCAGGAGAAATAGAATTAGTTTGTTCAGTTGTCTTTTATTATCACCTTCTCTCAGGTTGCGAGGGCTCCTTAGTTTAGGAGAGTACACCTATTACGCTTATTGGATAGTCTTATTCCAAACCATAGGCAGGTGCCGAAAGGTAGGGAATGAAGAAAACCAATTAGCCTAAGTAGGATGTACAGATGGTAATAGCTAAAGACAAAATAAAGGGATTAGAAAGAGGGCAAAGTAAATTGCGACTGTTATCATTCACGACCAAACCGCGTACTTCATCGCTACTCCTATTTCACCTTTGCTTTTTTCCCCAGTTCGGGAGAAAGGGAATAAAGTATTATTCAGTTGTTTTTTATCATCACCTTCTCTCAAGTTACGAGTACTCCTAAGTTAAGGAGGGTACACCTATTATGCTTACTGGATAGTCTTCTTCCAGACCATAGGCTGGTGCCGAACGGTAGGGAAGGAAGAAAACCACTTAGCCTAAAGGGGTGTACAGAAGGAAATGAATAAAGACAAATAAAGGGATTTGGAGATATGGCAATGAAATATACAGTTATAGTCATGAATTTAATTATGGAAGAGGTATTACTAGGAATACCAGGATACCTCTACGAGACATTTTAATGTTTCAGTTTCACTGCGCATTGTTAAAAGAAAACTGTTTTCCCGATTGGATATTTACTCCAGGGTATGTATTTACCAGGTTTCATTCTCATATCTGTATGGTTTTACAGATGATGAGTGGGAGTAAGTTATTGGGAATTGAGTGTTCATCCTCATTATATCGGAATTCGTTGTAATTGGTGATATTTGAGGAAATCACCTGGGTACAGTATTCAACCTACGATGCACAGGTTTTGAGTTATTCAACTCAGGGGACTTATACAGAGTACTGTATGTTGTCCAGTGTCCGTCAGGACAAAGGGGTAGGTCCTCGTACTATGTTCTGTTTACTTATAGCTTCTCTAGTTTTTAGACAAGTGTTTCGTAGAAATACAATGTCTAAGTTTTGAGAAGTTGTGGGTATAAGAATAAAGTAGAGAACCAGGTGTCGCAAGTATCGGGATTCTTCAAAGAGATTGAAGATATAGATTCTTGTGATTGGTATTCAGATGAAAGTAATGGTTTTGAGAAACTTGTTTCTCTTTCAGGTTACTCATAATTGGATGGATTCCTAAGTTGAGTAATGCCGATTAGCATCTTTCCATTAAGTTGATATGCACTGGAGACAGCTGCATAATTTAAATCTGGTTCCAATTAAATTAGTGCCTCTGTTTCTATATTGGATATAGAATGGTTCATATCTTAACGATGTTAAAATACGGGGAGTTGTCCAGCTTATGCTTAAAACCAGACACTGGATAACTCAAGGCACGTTTCTGTAATGACAGTTTGTGGGTTGACCCTGGCTTTGACGAGGGTTGACATTTCTACCATCTGGAAGATCAATAGTGATATTGTTCTTGACTCGCCACAGTTTTTAGTAAATGGATTTTTTTCAGAAAACAGTAGTGGGAGTATGGTAGAACTGGAAGTGATTCCAGAACCGCAAACGATTACGGAAAATTTAATAGGACCTATATATTCAATCAGTTTTGACATTCCAATAGCCACTCCGCAGACATGGTGGGTAACCTCAGACACCCGAGAGTTACTCAGGTAGCCTCAAGGACGGTGACAGGGAGGTTCTTGTTTACCCAAACTTGACAGTACTGTTGTTCCAGACTATGAGACCCGGCAAAAGGATAAGTATAACGTCGTTCTAAACTAGCTTTAGAAGTGTACGTATACATTATTCTGCCAGAGGGTTGCCGTAGTCAGTGGGAGCAACGGAAGCATAGTGGGCAAGTTGCTTATGTCTATTTATAGACTTAAGCAGAAATAGCGGGGATAAGATCATCTAATTTTGATGTGAAAGTCATAGGTTTGACTTCATCAGAATAAGGGATGGATCTGTTAAGAAGGTAGTAGGGTGTGATGTCCTGGTATTTGGGTGACATACACCGAGTAGGAAGTAAAATTCCTATACTTCAATCGGTCGTACTTTGGTCGTCACACTGTTGTTTCTTCAGAAAGGATATGGATGTAATATCAGACATTCTGGTTACTAGATCTACGGTTTTAGATCTAGATTTGGGTAGTTTCACAATATGGGTACTTTGACAATATTCTAATAGTATTTTAGAATAGATGACTCCTGGCATGGTGGTGTACCTGCAGGTGATGGAGTCACCCTCTCTAAAGGTGTCTCAGAGACTAAAGGAGAGAAGGATGTGCATGATTAGCAGATCACTTGCTTAGGCAATTGAGTCAATCATGAAATATCAAGTACCACACCAGATGTTGTTTTTGCACTAGATGTGATATGTTTATATTAATCCAATCCTGAAGAAACATAAGGAAGCAGTTTTAGAACATAAGTGCTTGTTCTACGGATTTGATGACGGCAGCCTCCTTCGGGAGACGGTTATCATTCCAGGCTTCCAAGGTGACATGGATGACAGAGTGATTGTCAGATTTATAGTTTTCCCTCTGATGAGGGACAGTATTATGGACAGATGGTCCAAGAGGATACTGTGGGAGGCATGGTGCTGGATACTGATTAGGTTCAGTTACCGATACAGTCTAAGAAGTTTGGATTTGGAGTTCATTTATGAACTAGGTCCCATCAGATATCCAGACATATTCTAAGACAGGTATTACTCGATTCGGGAAATGGCTTTCTCCGCGAACTTGAGATTAAGAGAGACATAGAAAGAAACATCAGGGCGGATCCACTCACTGAGGCTATTTCTCGACCACAAGAGTTTTACAAACTAGCTTTGTGAAACTGATTAGTAGAGGAGTTGGGTGTTCGGTATCACACGGGCTGTGAGTATGCGACATCGCAATAATTAGTCTTGAGTGCAAGTGGGAGATTGTTGGAGATAGTGCCCTCAAAGTCAATTATTGGATCGCAGGTACGTGATTGCAATGATTGAGGTAGGACTTATACCGATATGACAGTCTTGCTCAAGATGATAGTATGCTATCTGGTTTGTCTTTATCATCGTATATATGCTTTAGTTCACTGTTGCATGATGATAGAGCCCATTGGATTCTTGCTTGACTATCAGCAGTATGATGGCGATCATATACGTGGGAGCTGAAGTCTGTAAGCACATCCTTAAAAGTGTCCCTAGTCGTGGGAGTTTCGAGACAGGGCATCGATACTCCAGAGTAGACTAGTGTATAAAGTCGAAACCCCGACGAGGGGCGGTGGCCGGTCTCACAAGCCACTGGTGTCAGTTGGATCACCTAAGATATATACAGGTGCTCATTGAGTTATGAGTACACCGGACAGGACTCGCCGGGAATCTGCTAGTTGGTATTATACATATCGTCAGATAGCAATTTCCTGGTGAGATGTGTACAGGTTAGTTCATCGACCTGAGGTCGTCATTTGTCTCGTGTGATTTCCCACTGTGCTTTGATTTCTACCCAACCACGGCTCAAAGGAGTCGTGCAAACAGGTCTTTTTTGGGTACAGTCTCGAGCCACATTGGAGGCAAGTGAGCGGATCGTCGGGGATTCATCTCTCCCGGTATTGGGGGTTGATGTCGCGCAGTGCACGGGTGGCCATCACTAGGAATCCTCGGCCGAGGTAGTGGAGAATTACTGATTTGGATCAGTAGTTTCTCAGGTGGTGATGGACTTCATGCCGACACGATTTATCACGTTATTAGGGGTCTGATTTTATCCACCCCCCTAGACTCGATATGCGATACTCTTTAGACGAATGGACCGGACTGTATATACATTGTCACTGTCAGGCTCAGTATGGTTTATAGATGAGTTCGCTCGTCAGCTTCCCTTCCAATCAATACATAGGCAAAACGTTACGTGCAGCTTGTACCTCTGACGTGCTAGGGGTTATACCCAGTGCCAGTGTGTTGATGAGTCATTAGAGTCCCCCACAGACACTTTCCCAAGTTCGGGCGAAACGTTGTAGAGGCCGTATGGTGATATGGCAAGGTTCAGAAAAAGCACGTGCGTTTTCGCACGTGTCGTTTTTCGGGCAGATAATACTGGTAGGCTTTGGGTTAAGCCGGAACCCAGTATTATACTGTGTAGATATAATATCTTTGTCACGACCCGCAGGGTACGGAACGTGACTGGCACTTAAGTTTACGAAACGTCTAAAGGCGTCCGTAAAATAAGTAAGCCAAAGCCCAGAAAACAAAACCAATGAAGCAAAAGAGTGAAGAAAACCCAATCAATTGAAAGCGAGTTAACAAATAAGTCATGTAAAACCCTTTTTAAAAACAATATCAATTTTTCCGAAAATTTCGGCAGAGTCTCCTTTGTAATTACTGGCCCCCAAAAATGGGTACAACAAGAATATATATAAAACCAACAAATAAGGCATCCCCAAGCGGGAGCTAGCTCTTCGCCATAAGGCGGTCACAAATCCCACGCAATATAAATGACAACAAGCATAATGAAGCATAAGGAAGCATGAAAAAGTAGCATGTCGGCTCAAGTGAGCTCGACCCCAAAATACAGCATAAAATCCACAAACCTCACAGTCTCATCTCTAGGTCAATATACAATAATCTGGTAGAAACAGTAGATGGAGTACACTAGATACAAAGAATATACAAGGTGGTACAAAAATGATAACATAACCCACCTATGAGCAAATCTCGAGCTCAGGCAAAAGAGGCAAAAGCACAAGTGCGCCCGCCGCTACTGAACTGACGGAGCGGACCTGCAAAAGACTGTGGCACAACGGGGGTGAGTTGCCAACTCGTGAGTAATAAATAACATCTACAAAGGCTATCGTATGCATGCACACAAGCATCCTAGCATCTAAAATACAGGTATGACTGGATGCACTAGCAGGTGTGTATACAACATCAGTGTGCTAATATGTATGCAACATGGAAATCTGGGGTCTCAATAGGTATATATAAGAAATATTTTATCTTCTTTTGTTTTTGAAACTCTTTTAGAATGCCAGCATAATGTCAATGAATCGACGAAAATCGGTGTCCAGCAACGACACCCAAAAGCTGTCTCAAATCCCATAAATCCATGTCATAGTGTCTCTGGCCTCAGCCATCCGGCTGACCCATCTCAGTATCAATATATCATCCTCTCGCGGCCCCGGTCGGTATCCTCTGGATATCCGCCGTGCCCAATGAAGTCACCGGTAGGTAATCCGTCCCCTGCCAGGCTCAACGTCATCACCACATTCCTCTTGCCCCGGGGTACCTTACCGGGCCCACCATGTACCCGTGCCGGTTCCTCCACTCCTCGACACGGATTTCCAAATCCACAGCAAACTCATGGTGGACGACACTTACATCACTAGAAAACCGCAATTTACATATTTTAAAAATATAATAAGTTTAGAAATTTTGCGGCTTTCCCCCGAAATCCAGCAATATCATAAAATCTCAAGAAATCCTCATAAGTGCATATATCAATGATAATGAATGCGTATGATATCAATAATCAAGTTGCGATGTGTGATTAATGTATTAAGCATGAACAATTAATATGATGAAGTACATGCACATGAATAGCAATACTACGGTTTCATTTTTAAGGAATTAAAGGCAATAGTACCAGTTTAAGTATCAATTAGTAAAAGGTTTCAATTTAAAAGTTAGCTAGTGTGGTGGCATGGCAATTACCAGGGTGTGTGTGTAAACATGAATAGTGCTCGTGCTGCATATAAAAACCCTGGTAATGGTGCAGGTGTCCTATGAAATGGTTTCGTATAGATATGTCAATATAATGCATGGATGCAGCAAATAGTCGAATAGGTATTTCACCCCTAATTACTAACATCACTTAGGGTCTTGTAAGTTACTAAAACTATCGGGCGGCTTGCGCCATCCAACGATAGTCCCCCGTAGATGTTACATCTACTCACCGGAATCCCTGGCTAGCTGTGTCCAATCACCGCCTTTCCCTTTCGCGCCGCGTCTGACGTCTCCGCGACCGAACCTGGAATTTACATCAATACCAAATATAAGGTTACATATCAAGAACGACGCAAAACCCCAACGAAACTACTAAAGTTCGCTAGCTAGGTACAACGTGCACAAAGTGCGCGGACACACGCGAAAATCGCAAAAACTGCCGAAAAACACCGATTTGGTCGCCCGGCAAAACTAAAACCCGACTACCCAAAAACCGCACTCACGCATCCTAAAAGTCGCAGGACAAGCCATTACAATCATCAAGATATCAAAAATAATTCATCACATAACTTTTATAAAAATCTAGTAAGCATATACATTCCAAAAATCGGTGCAACGTCGCCGATTTGCGACAAAACGACTACAATATAGCATAATTACCCAAGCACACTACAAGCAATCTACAAACACTAATTACAACACAATAGCAATGATTCCAATCCTATTTCCATAAACAACCATTTCTTGAATCATAAGCTAGCAAGCTAGAAATTGCAATTTGATGCAAACATCGACAATCTAGCGACAAAGTTAACACCATCCAACACCAACATCCAAACTAACCAAATAGCTAGCCAATACACAAATTTTAAACCATTAACTAAGCTTAAAAACCTAATTTCCATAAACAAAACCTTCTCTTGATTTTTGTAATTAGCAAACATAAACCAAACTATATATGAAAAACCTTAATTTAACACTAGATTTTAGCCTAATAAGCAAGTTAACCACTTAGATTAAGGTTAGCAAAACACTAGCTAGCAAAATAAATTTAATTAACTAATACATGGATTCTAAAACCCTAGCTTAATATCAACCATTAACTAAAAGAAACTATATTAGGATTAACACTAAAATTAACACTAAACCATGCATTTAAAGGAATTTGCAACAAAGAAAGTAACTTTGATGGAATTATACCTCTTGATCTATGGATCAAGCAAGAAAATTTGCTCCAAAAATGCCTCCTTTCCACATGTTTTCAACTATATTAGGCTTGAGAAGAGGTAGCACAAGGATTTGTTTTGGTTTTGTAAACAAATTTGTGGATTTATATGGATTTTTGTAGCAATTTTGATGAAATTTGGAGGAAATGAAAAGAGGAAGGTGAAGGGGGAGGGCTGCTGGAAATTCTCGGCCAGAAGAGGGATGGGGGAGGGTGTGGGCAAGTGGGGAAGGTCATGGGTCAAGTCTCCAAGTCAATGTATCATACTTTATTCATTTAAATTAAAATAAACCCAAAAAAACCCCTTAAATCAACTCAAGAAACAACTAAAGAAAAGAGGCCAGAAATTTCTGGACTTGGTCATGGTTGGGCTGTCCTAGGGCTGAGGGAAATGAGAGAGGGGTTTTACAAAAGAAGTTTTATGCAAAAAGGCCCCCTACAACTCAAAAATTGCAAGTTTTAGCTCAAAAATTCAATAAATTCGTTTCAAATCATAAAAATTTGTTAAAAATCAAAATAAATTACTAAAAATTTATGTTATCACTAGATTATAATTATCATAATTTTAGAGATTAAAATTAGCCCGGAAAAATTTGTATTTATCGCTTATTTAATGTATTTTCTTACCGGCTTAAAATAATATTAAAAAATTGAAAAATAGGGAAAATATTTTAAATGACCAAAATTTCATAATTAACTCATTAGCTACTAAAAACAAGTAATTAACTATCCATTTAAGGTATAATTAGCCCTAAACTGCAAAATATCGAGAAAGACGGTTTTCGGAAAAATACCGAATTTTCACCGAATTTCAGGAAAACACCAAAACGACTTTTCAAGACGCTACAATCTTCCCCCCTTAAAGAAATTCGGTCCCCGAATTTAAAAATATAGCTACGCGTACCTTCAAAGAGATGGGGATACTTCTTCCTCATCTCGCCCTCGGTCTCCCAGGTAACCTCCTCGCTGCTCGGGCTACGCCAAAGGACCTTGACGGTTGGTATACTCTTCGACCTCAACTTCTTCACCTGCCGATCCAGGATGGCCACCGGCTGCTCTGCAAAGGAAAGGTCGCGCTCTAGCTGGACTGTCGGGTGCTGAATCGCATGCGAAGGGTCGTGAAGGTACTTGCGGAGCATCGAAACATGAAAAACGGGGTGAACATCGGGAAAGCTGGGTGGAAGAGCCAAACGATATGCAACAGCGCCGACACGCTCGAGGATCTCGAAGGGACCTATGAATCTAGGGCTCAGCTTCCCCTTTCGCCCAAAACGCATCACGCCCTTCATCGGAGAGACTTTCAGAAAAACATGGTCGCCAACTGCGAACTCTAATCTGCGACGGCGTCTGTCTGCATAGGATTTCTGCCTGCCCTGAGCCGCTGTCATCCGGTCTCGGATCAACTGGATCTTCGATGTCGTCTCCTCAACAAGCTGCGGCCCCAAAATGCTGCTCTCGCTGAGCTCTGTCCAACAAACGGGCGATCTGCATCTCCTCCCATACAATGCCTCGAAAGGTGCCATCTGAATAGTATCCTGGAAGCTGTTGTTGTAGGAGAACTCCACTAGAGGTAAATGACGATCCCAGCTACCACCAAAGTCTAGAACGCACGCTCTGAGCATGTCCTCGAGAGTCTGAATGGTCCGCTCTGACTGTCCGTCTGTCTGCGGATGAAACGCTGTGCTGAAGCTCAAACGAGTGCCCAAAGCCTCCTGAAGTCTCTGCCAAAGTCGGCTGGTGAACTGAGTGCCTCGATCTGACACGATACAAGTCGGTACGCCATGTAGTCGCACGATCTCGTCAATATAGAGCTGAGCATACTGAGCGAAGCTGAAAGTCATCTTCACTGGAAGGAAGTGAGCCGCTTTCGTCAATCTATCCACGATCACCCAGATGGAGTCGTACCCTCGACTGGTCCTGGGTAGACCCACAACGAAATCCATCGAAATCTGCTCCCATTTCCACTCTGGAATGGGTAACGGCTGTAGCTCTCCTGCGGGCCTCTGGTGCTCGGCCTTGACTTGCTGACAAGTCAGGCATCTCGAAACGAACTCCGCAATGTCCCTCTTCATCCCGTCCCACCAGTAAGTCTCTCTCATATCATGGTACATCTTGGTGGAACCGGGGTGGACACTATACACTGATCGGTGTGCCTCCTCGAGAATGTCGCGCCGTAATCCATCAGCATCTGGTACGCACAGTCTAGATCCATATCGTAAAATACCCTGATCGTCAACCACGAACTCGGAAAATCTGCCCTGTCCTATCTGTGCCACGATCTCTGAGCAACGGTCGTCACTGCGCTGTGCCTTATATATACGGTCAAGCAACTGTGGGCGTGCACGAACATGCGCGAGCTGTCCCCCTGTCTGAGTGAACTCGAACTCAACTCGGCTGTCGCATAACATCTGCCAATCTGCTGACGACTGCCTCTGCACTGCGCGCAAAAAGGATAGACTACCCCCGGGCCTCCTACTCAACGCATCTGCCACCACATTTGCCTTGCCGGGGTGATATAAGATCTCGCAGTCGTAGTCTTTCACCAACTCCATCCAACGACGCTGTCTGAGGTTCAGGTCTCGCTGCTGAAATATGTACTTTAAGCTCTTGTGATCGGTGAATATCTGACACGACTCGCCGTAAAGGTAATGCCGCCAAATCTTCAGTGCAAAGACCACTGCAGCCATCTCCAAATCATGAGTGGGGTAGTTCTGTTCATGCTTCTTCAACTGCCGAGAAGCATAAGCGATCACCCGGCCATGCTGCATCAAAACGCATCCTAATCCCACTCGCGAAGCATCACAGTAGACAACAAATCCGCCTGATCCCGAAGGCAAAGATAATACCGGCGCCGTAGTCAAACAAGTCCGTAGCTGCTGAAAACTGCGCTCGCACTCCTCTGTCCAGACGAAAGGAACTCCCTTCCGGGTCAAACTGGTCAACGGTGCAGCTATACGGGAGAAGTCCTGAACAAAACGCCTGTAGTAGCCCGCCAGGCCTAGAAAACTACGGATCTCAGTAACCGATGTAGGTCGGGGCCACTGCTGAACAGCCTCAATCTTCTTCGGGTCCACACAAATGCCGTCTCTCGTAACCATGTGACCCAAGAATCCGACGCTGTCCAGCCAGAAAGCACACTTGGAGAACTTCGCGAACAGCTGGTGCTCCCTCAGAGTCTGTAACGTAATCCGCAAGTACTGCTCGTGCTCCTCTCTGCTCCGGGAGTACACCAAGATATCGTCGATAAACACGATGATGAACAAGTCAAGATACGGCCTGAACGTACGGTTCATCAAATCCATAAATGTTGTTGGGGCGTTGGTGAGTCCGAACGATATCACCAAAAACTCGTAGTGGCCGTAGCGCGTGCGGAAAGCTGTCCTCGGTATATCCTCCTGTCGAACTCGCAGCTGATGGTATCCTGATCGCAAGTCGATCCTCGAAAAATACCCCGCACCCTGAAGCTGGTCGAACCAATCATCAATGCGCGGCAACGGATATCTGTTCCAAACGGTAACTTTGTTCAGCTGGCGGTAGTCGATACATAAGCGCAAACTTCCATCCTTCTTCTTGACAAACAGGACCGGAGCACCCCACGGAGAAACACTCGGTCGAATAAGCCCCTTGTCCAACAAATCCTGCAACTGATCCTTCAGCTCTCGAAGCTCTGCCGGGGCCATCCGATAAGGCGGTATAGAAATAGGCCCCGAGCCGGGAATCAAATCAATGCAGAACTCAACATCGCGCTCAGGCGGTAGCCCGGGTAGCTCATCAGGGAAAACATCAGGGAACTCACAAACTACCGGGACCTGGTCTAACGGAACCTCTGCAGCTCGAGTATCACAAATAGATGCTAAGAATCCCTGACATCCCTTCTGCAAGAGCTGACCAGCGCGAAGAGACGAAATTAAGCTGGGAAGGGCGACACTGCGGTCTCCCTGAATAACAAGGACTGGCTCTCCCGGAAAGCTAAATCTGACTGCCTTCTCACGGCAGTCCACCGAAGCATAACAAGTGGCTAGCCAATCCATGCCCAGAAGCACATCAAACTCCAACATATCGAGGAGTATCAAATCAACTGATGAATCCCTCTCCCCGATACGAACGGAACACAAACGAAATACAAACCGAGCGACAAACGACTCGCCTACCGGAGTAACAACAACAAGCGGCTGATCTAACGACGACGACTCACGGCCCAACATCGGTGCAAAGTGTGTAGAGACGTACGAATGTGTGGAACCTGGGTCGAATAATACCCGTGCGTCGAAAGAACAAACTGGCAAGGTACCTGTCACGACGGCATTGGATGCCTGCGCATCCTGCGGTGTCAAAGCAAAAACTCGGGCCTGTCCTCCACCGATAGCGGGCTGACCTCGACCTCGGCCTCTGCCTCCTCGTCCTCTCTGAACAGGACCGCCGCGTCCACGGCCTCTCGGTGCACCTAACTGGCGTGGAGCGTCGCCTGGGGTAGGAAGTAGGGCTCTCTGAGGAGGGGGTGGTGATGGTGGTAGGGTCACGTGCGGAACTGTCGCTGCTCCCTGTCGTCTCACCGGGCAGTCTCTGACAAGATGGTGCAAACTCCCGCACCCAAAACATCCTGGCGACGGCTGCTGCCCCTGGGGATAAGAACCATATAACTGTCCCCGCCCAAATCCTCTGCCAGGCCTATCTCTCGGAAAGAATCTGGCGCGCTGCCTCTGAGGCGGTACATCGGTGCGCATCCTCTTCGGCCCAGAAACGGCCGGAGTCTGTGATATGCGTGCCTCCATCCGCAATGCCGTATCCCTAGCCGCTGAATAAGTGTCGTAGTGCTGGGCGCCAATGGCAAGATATAGCTGGGCATCAAGTCCCTGTACGAACCTCTTCACCATCTTCTCCTCGGTATCCACCAAATACTGAGCATATCGGGATAACTGTGTAAACTGGATGTCATACTCAGACACCGTCATCCCAGGTGTCTTGACTAAGGCCTCGAAGCTACGAGCTCTGGCGTCACGAACGCTCTCTGGAAGGAAACGGGCTAGAAAGACCGCTGTAAACTCGGCCCAAGTCATAGGCGACAGATCTGCAGCTCGACCTCTCAAGACTGACTCCCACCATGTCTGCGCGAGACCCTCTAGTCGGAAACTCGCAAGCTCTACCCATCGATCATCCGAACATCTCAGCGAACGGCAGATCCTGGCTAAACTGTCAAGGAACGTCTGTGGGTCCTCCGCTGCCTCGGTGCCGGTGAATACTGGAGGTCTCAGTCTCATGAAATCCTGTAGTGAAACCGGAATGGCCACGGTGGTAGTAGTAGGAGCAGGTATCATGGTCGTCTGTGATGTAGTAGGTACGTCATCCGGCCTCGGTGTACGACTGGCTGCAACTAGGGATCCTACCATCTGACGCAGCTCCTGCATGCCTCCCATCATCTGTCGCAACTCCTCCATACCGGTCTCGAGCCTATCCATACGGCCTGGGGAAGGTGGATCGGTCTGTCCCTGCGGCGTAGGCATACCGCCCTGCTCAGTCCTAGTCTCGGACGAGCCAGCTCGAATCTCGTCTCTGGCGGCAGCCCTCTGTGCCCTCGTAGCCTTCGGTGGCATAGTGGCTGTTACAGGAAAACGGATAGTAAGGACAGTGCAATAGGATCATAGGATACACGGAATTGAAGAAGGAAATTTCCAAGCAAGTATCCTAAAGTCACTTAGGCGGAGTATCGTATCATAAGTATGCCGCGGACATACGCACGCTACGTTACCCTGCTTAAGTCACTTACTCCATCTACCAAGGGTCATCCTACACTCACAAAGGTAAACCTATCGCTCTGATACCAACTTTGTCATGACCCGCAGGGTACGGAACGTGACTGGCACTTAAGTTTACGAAACGTCTAAAGGCGTCCGTAAAATAAGTAAGCCAAAGCCCAGAAAACAAAACCAATGAAGCAAAAGAGTGAAGAAAACCCAATCAATTGAAAGCGAGTTAACAAATAAGTCATGTAAAACTCTTTTTAAAAACAATATCAATTTTTCCGAAAATTTCGGCAGAGTCTCCTTTGTAATTACTGGCCCCCAAAAATGGGTAAAACAAGAATATATATAAAACCAACAAATAAGGCATCCCCAAGCGGGAGCTAGCTCTTCGCCATAAGGCGGTCACAAATCCCACGCAATATAAATGACAACAAGCATAATGAAGCATAAGGAAGCATGAAAAAGTAGCATGTCGGCTCAAGTGAGCTCGACCCCAAAATACAGCATAAAATCCACAAACCTCACAGTCTCATCTCTAGGTCAATATACAATAATCTGGTAGAAACAGTAGATGGAGTACACTAGATACAAAGAATATACAAGGTGGTACAAAAATGATAACATAACCCACCTATGAGCAAATCTCGAGCTCAGGCAAAAGAGGCAAAAGCACAAGTGCGCCCGCCGCTACTGAACTGACGGAGCGGACCTGCAAAAGACTGTGGCACAACGGGGGTGAGTTGCCAACTCGTGAGTAATAAATAACATCTACAAAGGCTATCGTATGCATGCACACAAGCATCCTAGCATCTAAAATACAGGTATGACTGGATGCACTAGCAGGTGTGTATACAACATCAGTGTGCTAATATGTATGCAACATGGAAATCTGGGGTCTCAATAGGTATATATAAGAAATATTTTATCTTCTTTTGTTTTTGAAACTCTTTTAGAATGCCAGCATAATGTCAATGAATCGACGAAAATCGGTGTCCAGCAACGACACCCAAAAGCTGTCTCAAATCCCATAAATCCATGTCATAGTGTCTCTGGCCTCAGCCATCCGGCTGACCCATCTCAGTATCAATATATCATCCTCTCGCGGCCCCGGTCGGTATCCTCTGGATATCCGCCGTGCCCAATGAAGTCACCGGTAGGTAATCCGTCCCCTGCCAGGCTCAACGTCATCACCACATTCCTCTTGCCCCGGGGTACCTTACCGGGCCCACCATGTACCCGTGCCGGTTCCTCCACTCCTCGACACGGATTTCCAAATCCACAGCAAACTCATGGTGGACGACACTTACATCACTAGAAAACCGCAATTTACATATTTTAAAAATATAATAAGTTTAGAAATTTTGCGGCTTTCCCCCGAAATCCAGCAATATCATAAAATCTCAAGAAATCCTCATAAGTGCATATATCAATGATAATGAATGCGTATGATATCAATAATCAAGTTGCGATGTGTGATTAATGTATTAAGCATGAACAATTAATATGATGAAGTACATGCACATGAATAGCAATACTACGGTTTCATTTTTAAGGAATTAAAGGCAATAGTACCAGTTTAAGTATCAATTAGTAAAAGGTTTCAATTTAAAAGTTAGCTAGTGTGGTGGCATGGCAATTACCAGGGTGTGTGTGTAAACATGAATAGTGCTCGTGCTGCATATAAAAACCCTGGTAATGGTGCAGGTGTCCTATGAAATGGTTTCGTATAGATATGTCAATATAATGCATGGATGCAGCAAATAGTCGAATAGGTATTTCACCCCTAATTACTAACATCACTTAGGGTCTTGTAAGTTACTAAAACTATCGGGCGGCTTGCGCCATCCAACGATAGTCCCCCGTAGATGTTACATCTACTCACCGGAATCCCTGGCTAGCTGTGTCCAATCACCGCCTTTCCCTTTCGCTCCGCGACCGAACCTGGAATTTACATCAATACCAAATATAAGGTTACATATCAAGAACGACGCAAAACCCCAACGAAACTACTAAAGTTCGCTAGCTAGGTACAACGTGCACAAAGTGCGCGGACACACGCGAAAATCGCAAAAACTGCCGAAAAACGCCGATTTGGTCGCCCGGCAAAACTAAAACCCGACTACCCAAAAACCGCACTCACGCATCCTAAAAGTCGTAGGACAAGCCATTACAATCATCAAGATATCAAAAATAATTCATCACATAACTTTTATAAAAATCTAGTAAGCATATACATTCCAAAAATCGGTGCAACGTCGCCGATTTGCGACAAAACGACTACAATATAGCATAATTACCCAAGCACACTACAAGCAATCTACAAACACTAATTACAACACAATAGCAATGATTCCAATCCTATTTCCATAAACAACCATTTCTTGAATCATAAGCTAGCAAGCTAGAAATTGCAATTTGATGCAAACATCGACAATCTAGCGACAAAGTTAACACCATCCAACACCAACATCCAAACTAACCAAATAGCTAGCCAATACACAAATTTTAAACCATTAACTAAGCTTAAAAACCTAATTTCCATAAACAAAACCTTCTCTTGATTTTTGTAATTAGCAAACATAAACCAAACTATATATGAAAAACCTTAATTTAACACTAGATTTTAGCCTAATAAGCAAGTTAACCACTTAGATTAAGGTTAGCAAAACACTAGCTAGCAAAATAAATTTAATTAACTAATACATGGATTCTAAAACCCTAGCTTAATATCAACCATTAACTAAAAGAAACTATATTAGGATTAACACTAAAATTAACACTAAACCATGCATTTAAAGGAATTTGCAACAAAGAAAGTAACTTTGATGGAATTATACCTCTTGATCTATGGATCAAGCAAGAAAATTTGCTCCAAAAATGCCTCTTTTCCACATGTTTTCAACTATATTAGGCTTGAGAAGAGGTAGCACAAGGATTTGTTTTGGTTTTGTAAACAAATTTGTGGATTTATATGGATTTTTGTAGCAATTTTGATGAAATTTGGAGGAAATGAAAAGAGGAAGGTGAAGGGGGAGGGCTGCTGGAAATTCTCGGCCAGAAGAGGGATGGGGGAGGGTGTGGGCAAGTGGGGAAGGTCATGGGTCAAGTCTCCAAGTCAATGTATCATACTTTATTCATTTAAATTAAAATAAACCCAAAAAAACCCCCTTAAATCAACTCAAGAAACAACTAAAGAAAAGAGGCCAGAAATTTCTGGACTTGGTCATGGTTGGGCTGTCCTAGGGCTGAGGGAAATGAGAGAGGGGTTTTACAAAAAAAGTTTTATGCAAAAAGGCCCCCTACAACTCAAAAATTGCAAGTTTTAGCTCAAAAATTCAATAAATTCGTTTCAAATCATAAAATTTTGTTAAAAATCAAAATAAATTACTAAAAATTTATGTTATCACTAGATTATAATTATCATAATTTTAGAGATTAAAATTAGCCCGGAAAAATTTGTATTTATCGCTTATTTAATGTATTTTCTTACCGGCTTAAAATAATATTAAAAAATTGAAAAATAGGGAAAAAATTTTAAATGACCAAAATTTCATAATTAACTCATTAGCTACTAAAAACAAGTAATTAACTATCCATTTAAGGTATAATTAGCCCTAAACTGCAAAATATCGAGAAAGACGGTTTTCGGAAAAATACCGAATTTTCACCGAATTTCAGGAAAACACCAAAACGACTTTTCAAGACGCTACAATCTTTGTCTCAGTTGCATTTGTATTCGGTCGTAATACAAATGCGGGTATGTTTATACTGATACGGGGTTATCCTGAAATTCATTTCAGGATCACTTTTAGAAGTTGCCAGTTTCCAGTTTTCTATCAGCCGTATTTTGACATTCGGTTAAATACGGATTTATCTTTTCTTGATGAGGGTGAGTCATGGATCTAGAAGTTTCTAGATTTGGTGACAATGCTTGATGATTCATTGTTAGCATTAATTGTTCATTTAATGCTTGATGACTAAGCTTAATGATTCATCACTTGCTTTAATTGTATTCATACTATGTGTCATGATAAGCTTCATTCTTATTCTCACCCACCTTGCTCCTGCACTCACCCCCTCCCCTCTATAAGTGGCCGGACCCTCATGGTGGGAAGGCTCATGGTTGTTGTTCACTAGCAAAAGATTATGATAGATTCGGGTTCACGAAAAATAGATAGCCTCTTTCTCATTTCGCCCGATCCAAAAGGCAACTTCCATATCCGTTCGTCCGTGACCTTGGACGTAACGAGACAAAGTGTTCTACTCATTCTCTACTTCATCTTGGTCATCTCTTTTAGCAAACTTGACGATCGAGTTGCCTTGGTTCAGAGACGGGAGCCCGTTTAAAGATCCGTCGACGTGGTGCCACCCAGACTAGAAGAACGGAGATTCGGGAGATCGGAGTAACCGCAACAAGCGTGGGATGATGGTTGAAGACCGAAGGACTCGGATCATTCGGTATAACGTTTCTACCCCTTTGCAGTTTGTTAGTTTAGCTTTAATGGCAGATCCGGGTTACGGTACACGATAGCGCCAGTTTCGTTAAAAGTTTTTGTTCCGCATTTGGTGTCTGTTAGACGGCCGGGGCGCTACCGTGGACTTACATCCTGGGTATTGGATACCGGATCAGGATCCTAAGTATGTAATTTGTTATATGGGTTAAGGAGAGGTAGAGAACAGGGAATGGGTGATATGTCTCTCAAAATAGGGAATGGAGAAATTGTTGCAGCCAAAGCAGTTGGCGAATATCACCTAGTATTATCAAATGGTAATACACTGATTCTGAATGACTGTTATTATGTACCAAATATGATGTGCAATATTATGTCAGTTTCTTTGTTGCATAAAGAAGGATATAATTTTGTATTGGAGGATAATGTTATGAACATTTTCTTAAATCAAGTGCTGATTGGATTTGGCACGTTGTGTAACGATATATACGTTCTAAATCAAACGATAGTTCTAAATATACAGAACACACACAAGAGAAAAAGTTCATAAATGAACGAAGACTTCTTGTAGCATTGTAGACTAGGTCATATCAATGCGACAAGACTAACTAAGTTACATAAAGATGGATATTTGAATCCGTTCGAATTTACATCTTATGAAACTTGCGAGTCATGTCTCAAAGGAAAGATGACCAAAACTCCGTTTACTGGACACAGAGAAAGAGCTACTGAACTCTTAGGACTGATACATAATGATGTATGCAGTCCTATATCTACACATGCCAGTAATGGTTCCTCTACTTTATTACGTTCACCGATGATCTCTCAAGATTCGGACATGTGTTCTTGTTGAAACACAGATCTGGAACTTTTGAGAAATTCAAGGAATATAAGTGCAAAGTAGAGAACCAGACGGGTAAAAGTATTAAAATCCTTCGATCTGATCGGGGAGGAGAATACTTAAGCACGGAATTCCGAGATTATTTAAAAGAAAATGAGATTCTCTCTCAGCTTACTCCTTTGTATACACAACAGCACAACGGAGTATTGGAGCGGAGGAATCGCACCCTATTAGATATGGTGCGCTCTATGATGAGTACTACTGAGTTACCTATTTCCTTTTGAGGTTATGCACTTGAGACAACTGCATACCTATTGAATCAAGTTCCATCAAAATCTGTGCCTAAAATACCATATGAGATATCGAGTGGAAAGAGACCATATCTTAAACGAGTTAAGATATGGGATTGTCCGGCCTATGTCAAAAAGTAAGATCCGGACAAGCTCGAGGCAAGGTCAATTCTATGCAAGTTTGTACGATATCTAAAGAATTCCCATGGATATCTTTTCTACCATAGTGAGGAACAAAAAGTGTTTGTTGCTCAACATGCCACCTTTTTAGAAAATGATTTTTTTGTAAAAGAAATTAGTGGTAATGAGATAGAACTGGAAGAAGTTCCAGCCGTACAAACTACAACTAATGATTTGGTGGAACTGGAGGATCCGATAATCTCCGACGAACCTCAACCACTCCACAGATCTAGTAGGGTTTCTCATCCACCTGAGAGATACTACGGTTTTCTCATAAATGGTGGGAGCCAGGATTGCATCATGGAAGATAATGACCCAACTAGTTTCAAGCAGGCCATCACAAGTAGGGACTCTGTGAAATGGCTAGATGCGATGGAATCCATGTACACCAATAAAGTATGGACTTTGGAAGTTGCTCCTAAAGGGGTAAAACCCATCGGGAGCAAGTGGATCTTTAAGAATAAAATTGGTGTAGATGGAAAGGTTGAGACCTTCAAACCTGGACTTGTAGAAAAAGGTTTTCGTCAACGACCAGGTGTCGATTATGATGAAATATTTTGTCCAGTCGCTATGCTTAAGTCCATCAGGATCCTACTTGCCATTGCTGCATACCATGACTACGAAATTTGGCAGATGGACGTCAAGACCGCTTTTCTAAATGGTGATTTAGAAGAGAGCGTGTACATGACACAACCAGAAGGCTTCATAGACAGTGGGAACAGCGGAAAGGTGTGCAAGCTGCTTAAATCAATTTATGAATTAAAGCAAGCATCGTGGAGCTAGAACATCTGTTTTGATGATGCTATCAAAGAGTTTGACTTTATCAAAAACGTAGATGAACCTTGTATATAAAAAAAGGTTGTAGAGAGTAAGGTTGTCTTCCTCGTATTGTACGTGGATGACATACTCTTGATAGGAAATGATGTTCCTATGCTACACTCGGTCAAGCTCTTCTTATCATAAAAGTTCTCCATGAAAAATCTAGGTGATGTCTCCTACATCCTGGGGATAAAGATCTATAGGGATAGATCTAAATGGATGTTGGGATTGTCCCAATCCAGATACATTGACATCATACTAAAGAGGTTTAGTATGGAAGATTCTAAGCATGGTAATTTACCCGCTTTCTGAGAAATCACTCTCTCCAAAGAGATTCTCCCAAGACTGATTTGGAAAGAGCTCGCATGCAAGTGATACCCTACGCTTCTACAGTTGGGTCTATCATGTATGCGATGTTATATACCAGACCGGATGTAGCTTACACACTAGGTGTAGTGAGTAGGTATCAATCAGATCCTGTAGAAAAGCACTGGACAGCTGTGAAGAACATTCTTAAGTACATGAGAAGGACTAAAGAAATGTTCTTGGTGTATGGTAACGGAGAATTCCAGGTGGAGTCCTTTACCTATTCGAGCTTCCAGAGTGATAAGGACGACAGCAAATCGGTCTCGGGTTTTGTCTTCACCATCAACGGAGGGGCGGTATGTTGGAAGAATTCCAAGCAAGATACCGTAGCAAACTCGACGATGGAGGCTAAATACATCGCTGCCAACGATACTACTAAAGAGGCTATCTGGATAAAGAAGTTCATTACTGAACTTGGTGTGGTTCTATCTATTGAGCATCCAATACCTTTGTATTGTGATAACAATGAAGCTGTGGCTTTGGCCAAGGAACCCCAGTCCCATCAATGATCCAGACATACTCTTAGGCGGTATCACCTGATTCAGGAGATAGTAGATCAACGAGAGATCGAGATCAGGAGAGTTGACACGAAAGACAACACAGCGGATCCACTCATAAAGGCCCTCCCCCAGACGCAGTTTGAGTGACTTTTTAGGAAGTTGGGTATGAGATACTGCAGCAACTGACCTTAGTGCAAGTGGGAGATTGTTAGGAATATGTATGCCCTAGAGACCATTATTGTATGATATAGTGGATGCTTGGACATATATATATAGGACTTTCTTGCTCGACATGATAGTATGTTATATGGTTGCTCTTTATCTTAACATGTACGCTGGTATTATTATACTATCTCTCTGATACATGTTGATAAAGCCCTAAGGATGTTTGCATGACTACCAGGACTATGATGCAGATCATACTACTGGGACTTAAGTAGTCCATAAGCACATCCTTTAACTATTCCTAGTCGAGAGAGTATCGAGACAAGGCATGAATATTCCAGAGTAGACTGGTGTGTACAATTCTTGACCCTGTAAGGGGCGATGGTTGATCCCATAACCATTGATGTTTGACATCAAAGATTTTGCATAGGTGCTCATTAGAGAATGAGTACACCAAACAGGACTCACCGAGAACTCCTAGATAGTACTTGTAACATTTCAGAAAAAATGAAATATTATTTTTGGGAATTTTTATAATTAAATAATTATTATTATGAATATTTTAATAATGCGGTATAATTAAATACCAATAAATTGGGAAAAATTTGGAAAATTATAGAAATTACTGAAATGAGGGTGTTTTAAGTGATTTAGGCGAATTATGAATTTTTATGATTAATTATATGCACTTTTAACGCTAATCGCGATTAAATATCGCTAATCGCGCATTAAGCGTGTTTTGTGCACATGACATGCACATGTCATATTTTTCACACTTGTTACATTTTTCTATCATGGCTTTTTCCTTATTTCTATTATGCATGGCTTTTTAAATGAAAAGGAAAGAGAAGAAGACAAAAACAAGAATAGGAAAAGGTATCATGATGACTAGAGGAATGGGCATGAGAGAGAGAGGGTGAGGGGTCAAACCATATGCATGGCTCATTGTTTCTCTCTTCATCTCTTCACCATTTCTTCTCCCTCTTCATCCATGGTAGCCCCCATCTCCCTCCTCCACTTCAAGCCTCAAACCACCCCCAAAACAAACCCAAAACCACATCTCCATTTCACAAAAAGCATGCACAAGCTCAAGGGAAGCACATTGGACCAAGAAAAATCAAATTTTGAGGACTTTGGGCAACTCAAGAAAATTCTTGAGTTGCCAATTGAGGTAATTTTTGCACCCTTAGTATAGTATTTAAATTCCTTAGGCATCTATATATGTTTGGTATCGATATCGAGTGGTTTTGTGAACCTAGGAATTCCTAGATGTGGGTTTTGAGAAATTTTTAATGGTAAAGTGTAATTGAGGTTAGTAGAGACCTTATGACCCCTATAGGGATTGTATCTTGGACTGAAACCATAAAATAAACCCCGGAATATGAACTTAGAAACCCCGAAACCGGAAAACTGTGAAAATATGATGGTAATTAGAAATCTGCTAACACTTGGGAACCTGAAAAATTATTTAGCAAACACTGTGAGTCATGCAGGCATCTAGGAAGCTACCACACAAACTCGAGCCCCAACCGCCAAGCCAAGGCCGCAAATTTATTCGTTCTGGCAGCAATTTGCGGCCAGAGTAGGGGCAAATTGGTCAGTTTTTGTTCTGTGGCTCCTTTATCAGTAAAATAGACCCTCCATATATGCAAAATTGGCTAATTTCACTTATAGTAAAATCTGGAGCATGTTTTCTAAGTTTCTGAATTCGTTTTACGGCTTTTAATGCATTTGGTTGTGGTTTTTGATATTTTGTTTCCGTCGTGTGGCGTTTGAACGTCAACGGCCAGGGTTACTGATCGTGTTTTGCATACGAGACTATAGGTTTTGACCTATGAGCGGAACGTGTGCCGTTTTGGTTTCTGACTTGATTTTAATACGCATTTGCGATGTGTTATGATATGTAGGTACCCCGTGAAGATTTCGAGACAATGAAGAAGAGGATGGCGGCATCGACATCGGCAAGCAAGAGGAGGTGAGTAGATTATATCTATGGGGGAAGTCGGGTGGATGGCGTATAGTACCCCCGCAAAGTTGTGAGAAACGATGTGATGTGATATGGATATACTTTTACATGTTAGTGTGTGATATGAACCTTAGCAAGAAAAGCTTTAGGAGATTGGGGGTTAGTGTTAGCGAGAATTGAAGAAATGACTTTAGTCGATTTCCTAGTCACGAAACCCTAGAGTAAAGATTTGCATACACGCACATACATATACTCGCATACATTTACTTCCTTGTGCGTATTGGGGACATATATATATTGGTATTCATACGCTTGGATGATGAGGATGTTATATAATACTTGAGAATAAGTCGATATAATCGGGCATGATGCGGTGAGTTATTTAATATGTGACCGAGATATGTCATGATGTTATAGCGGATCGTTGGACGACGATACCATGTGGATGATGATATATATATATATGATAGTTGACATATGATCGAGATATGAGTTGAGATATGTTATGATATTTATAATGGATCACTTGGGCTATGCGTACTTTTATATGATAATATGTGTTGATGACATCGGATTGTATGCGACTTTAGATTAGTAGCCAGATCATGATAATATTGATGGTATTAGTAGTGTACTAGACTTAGATCAGTACCTCCTGTTCACGATATGTGATGATAAGGATGCCAGATGAATAATGTGATATTTGACCCGTACCCAGATTTGGGATGCCGTACGATAGATTTACCGTACGAGACATAATTATGATGATAGATCCGCACTCTTGACTCGAGGATGTCATAATATATATATTGTATCGTACGTGATACTATGGAGGCGAGATCACTGACTACTAGAAATATATAGAT
Source organism: Agapanthus africanus (assembly GCA_030015575.1). Lineage (NCBI taxonomy): Eukaryota > Viridiplantae > Streptophyta > Magnoliopsida > Asparagales > Amaryllidaceae > Agapanthus > Agapanthus africanus. Next base: position 386,593,182 of record JASDDO010000008.1, on the reverse strand, counting down.
CGACTCAGACTTAGATGGATTTCCTTACCCTTTTGACTGGGCTCGAGTCACACTAGTTTTCAAAAGTGGAGGATTGTGAGTATTTTAAATACCAAATTGTATGACTCATATATTGGGTAGGTTTATTCTTCAGTGTTGCTATTATCATATCAGTTTCTGTATATTCATGATGTTCCATCGCATTGCATGCTTATACATATGTTATCTGTAATTATTATGAAACCCTACTGTCAGGACACCAGCACCATTACCGATGATGCGTATGCTGCACATACACTTGCTTGCCGGCTCACACACATCTTCATCAGTAATTGCTATGTTATGTACACTTTAGAAAATACTATTTCATTGACATAGCTTGCTAACTGATAGTTGCTACATGTTATAGCCTTCATATGCTAGTTTAATTATTGCATGATGTCAGATGCATCCATATATTCTTTTATTATGCAGTATTATGGAGATTTATGCCTGTTCTCACTTTTATTGACATGGTGATTTGATAATTTTCGAATCCTTCTTGATATTTTCTGGATTTGAAAACCGCATGTGAATGTTTTATAAACTGATGAGTTATTTTAAAGAGAAAAAAATGTGGTTTTCCTTGATATGATGAGTCTTATCCACCATGATATTTTCTCGGTTCTGAGATGGTTTTCGAGACCCGATTCGAGGAGTTGGATGAACCGTCTGCGGGTACATGGTGGACCCGGTATGGTATCCTGGGGCAAGAAGCTCGAGTTATAGACGATGAGCCCGGCAGGGGCAAACTGCCTACCGGTGATTTTACCTGGCGCGGCGGATATCCGGAGGATACCGTTCGTGGTCATGTGATTGATGATATGGGCCGATCCGGACTGACGGAGGCCGAGGTATTGAGATATCGAGATTTGAGACACTGAGATATTGAGATTTGATGATACAGGCCAGTCCGGATAGCCGGAGCCTGAGATATTGAGATTCATGTTTTGTGTCGATACTTGACACTGATTTCTCTATTGATTTCATTGATGATATTCGATTTATATGCATACAGGAATCTCATTAAATAAAGAAAATAGTTGTCTCACTCATGATGTATTATGTTTCTATTCATAATGCATTCATACATCATATATCTGATATGTTGCTAGCTGAGGCACTGACACGAGCATATAGTATTGCACATATGTGTAGTTAGATCAGGAAATTTATTTGAGAATATTACTTGATATGACCTAGGATAGCGTCATACATGCGATTTCTAGTCGTAGATGTTTTCTACTCACGAGTTGGCAACTCACCCCCGTTGTGCCAAATTTTTCTTACATGTTAGATGTACAGGTTTCATTGGCAGATTACTGACACATAATTTCATTCAGGGTGATTTGCTTTGGTAGGTGGGTTTTTTTGCATTAGGACCATCATTGTTTATTTGTTATTTCAGTTGTATCTAGTAAAACTCCATCAACCAGACTTGTATATTCATAGAGATAGATGACCAGTATATATTCTTTCGACCTTAGAGTCGCGCGCTGTATTATTATGGTTTCCTGGTGGATATGGGCTTTCTTTTGAGTTTTGATCCTCGTCCTTCGGCGTTGTATATTATATTGCTTGCGTGGTTGTGACCGTCAATTGACGAAGAGCTAGCTCCCGCTTGGGGATGCCTTTATTCATTATACATGCTCTATCAGGTTTTGTACCCGTTTGGGGTCTGAATTTACAAAGGAAACTCTACCGAAATTTTCAGAAAAGACTTGACATTTTAAAAATGTATATTTCGGCTTATGTTGTTAAACTTCTTACTTTAAAATTGGTTTTTCCTTCACTCTACTGCTTTACTTGGTTTTGATTTCTGGGTTTTGGCTTACTTAGATTATGTATGCCTTGAGACGTTTCGTAATTTAAGTGCCAGTCATGCTCGGTACTTTTCGGGTTGTGATAGTACTATACCTATCGTCAGATAGCAGTTCTCTGGTGACACTGGTACATGTTAGTTTGTAGACCCAAGATTGTCATAGTGTCTTGTGTAATTCTCACTGTGCTTTGATTTTCTCCCTACCACGGCTTAAAGGAGTCGTGCAAACTGGTGGATTTTGGGTACAGTCTTGAGTCACATGGAGGCAGTGAGTGATAAGAGAGGTTTCGTCTCTCCCGGTATTGGGATTTGATGTTGCGCTATACTCGATTGGCTATAACAATAAGTCCCTGGCCAGGGCTGATGAGATTTACTGGTAATTGTTATCAGTAGTTTCTCGAACCATTATGAGCCACACATCGGCATGACTTATCAAGTTACTAGGGTCTGACGATTCCACCCCTAGACTCGATATGCGACATATCAGACGAAGAGACCGGATTGTACGGTAAGTGTTACTTATAGGCTTCATGGGAGTTTAGACAAGCTTGCTTGTTGATCTTCTAATCGCTCAATACCTGGGTAGCCGTTACGTCCAGCTAGTACCACTGACGGCTTGTGGGTAACTGATGTGATCATTACCTACTGCTGGCGTATTGACAAGTGTTTAGAGTCCCACACAGAGGTTTTCTAGTTCAAGCGAAACGAAGTAGGGCACATATGCTGATATGTGCGGGAGCTTGATTAAATACGAGTATGTGATACCGTATTCTAATCTGGCGATATTTAATATCAGTTAGGTTATATGTGATATAACCGGATTATTGAATCAAGTATTGATTTGATAATATGATATACAGATATATGATATTAGTCGGTTATATGTGATATAACCGGATTATTAAATCAAGTGTTGATTTAATAATTTGATATATATTATATTTGATATGATTATATATTAACTAATATTATTCCTCGCTAATTATTTTCTTCTCTTAATATATATATATATATATATATATATATATATATATATGATGTGTGTGTTTTTGTGTGTGTTATGAAGTATGGTTAGATTTTCTATTTTGAGAAAATGGAAATAAGAGGTGGAAAATGGAAAGACTTTTGAGGAATGGGTGAAGCATGGCTTTGTTTATAATTATATTCATTTGCATTCACTATTGAAGTATGGTTGGATTTTATTATTGAAAAATAATCCATGCTTCAATAAGTGAGATAGATGAGAGAGCCATTCTTCATCACTTGATTTTTTTTTCCTTAGCTCATTAGCTTACTCTCTCCTTTTCCTCTTCTTCCTCCACCAAGCTCTACTCTTTTCTATGAGTTGGAAAATAAAAAGTTAGAGAATTTTAAGTGAGCTTATAAACCTACTTCATCAATCTACTCAAGATTAGCACTCAAGATTATATTGTTTCCTTCATTAATGAAAGATTAGTGAAGAGCTAGCTTGACCTAGAGGAACTTCGGATGGATCATCTTTGACACGAAGGTCGCGAAGCAAGCTCGATCCTTCTTCAAGTGGAGCTATGAGGAGTCGTAGGGACTACTACCCGGAGCTTTAGAAGAGAAGGACTTGGTCTACAAAGATTGTAGTTCCATCACTTAGGATAGATCTTGTTTCATATCATGTTAAACCCTAATACTCTAGTTAGATTCTAGGTTAGTATAGCTTAGCACAAAGAAAATTTTAAAATTGCATGCTTTATGCTGGTTAAAACCTTGTGGTGGTGCTAGGATACACTTTCGCGTTAAACATAGATAATTACATATAAGTTATACGGCTTAGTTTAATATAGAACGAAACGTTGTTTTGGAAACAAAGAGGCTACACTTTTTGAAATAGATATCATTTGAAATTTGTAGCGAATTCTTAACATTATCATTTAAAAGTAGAAAATGAATCGTTGGTTTTAGAAAGAGTATAGCTCAATCGATCATAATAATATCCCGATCGGGATTAAACAGATTAAACATTAAGATTGCACGAGTCAAATAATCATAAGCCATAATCGGCGATCTATCCTTATGATATCCGGTATAGAATCTCCATTGTACGATGTCAACAATCATCCAAATAATATAAGTGCGGACTTATAGTCGCGTACGGTATATAATCATCAATACCACACACACACACACACACACACACACACATAACCTACTAGTTATGAACTATATACTAACTACATAATCTACAAACTATAGACTAATTTATCTCTAAGTATCCGGGTTATCTATATACACTTTCTATACTAAGTGTTCCCTAGAATTGGTTCGGGGGTGCTATACGAAATCCACCTGATTTCCCCCGTATATATAAATCAACTCACAGGAGTGCGCCTCGCTCTAGTCGAAGCTGACGATCGTCTCGCCTTTCCTCGCTGTCTTGAAAGTCTCCGCAATAGTCCCTATAACCAAAGTAGTCATAAACATGCAAGGAAATTCCATTAAAATCAATACAAACCCAAACAAACGAAATACGGCGAAAACAATAACAAAATAGCAAAACTTTCAAAAATCCTAAAGGACAGATGTCACGCCCCACTTCCAAGAGTACGCTAGATTGGGCACGTGACATAACCAACCATGCTACCTGTGGGTAGGAAGTATCCATCCACAGTCACATTACGGCTGTAGAGATATCAAGAACGAGATAAAACTATCTAAAACATGTCTATAATCCAGAATAACAGGAGTCAATAATAAAAAAATGCGGAAGCAAATGATCCAATACAAATAACTGAAAATTATGTCCCATAATGCGGGCTCACATCAGGAAATAAATGCAGGAAATAAAACTAACTACTACTGAACTCACAGCTCAGCCTGCTGGTTGAAGTACTCCTGCTCGGACTGCGACAGCGGTACAGAATCTGGGCCATGCAAAACCCAGACGTCAGCGCGTCATGTCATCAAGTATATAATATGAACAGTGTAACAGGCAATGCAAAATAAACATGAATACAGCAAGAATAACAATAATATGAATCATATCAGTACAGAGTAGCGTGCAGTGGGTAAACTAAACTGTTCTATCAGATTTTCTATTCTAAAGTCTTTGAAACCAAATTGATGAATCATCGATATAACTCAATAGTATCCCGTGCATACCCGGGACCACGGTCAAGACTCTCGGGGCTGAATCCGAGACGTGCCGCTAGGCAGTAACAGGTAGCAGGATGGGCGAGTGATGTCAGCATCATCACTCCGGGGCTGGCCTAGCCCGTAAGACTGATCAGAACAGGTATCGAACTGTTGAGTTACAAGTCAGGTTTCACCTTTGATTTCCCCATACCCCCAAGTTATGTATGTCGAGTCAGGTATTCAGTAATCAAGAACTAATGCCAACACAGGATCAGGTAAAAGCAGGTTTGTCTGGATAGACAACAGGAACGGTCCATGAGGACTACATGTCAGGTTTGTTGGCATTAGACACAAGATCAGGTAACGGGTCGGGTCATGGTACATCAGGTCAAGTCAACAGTATACGGTACCATGTCAGGTATATCAATATATATATGTGTGTGTGTGTGTGTGTGTGTGTAGCAATGTCAGGTCAAGATGTAAACAATATCGTGGGTGTGCTCACAATCAGATATATAATCACACATGGGTATTAACAACATGAGATAAGCAATGAATTAAGTAATAAGCAGTTTCATTCAATTTGCAATACAGATATCAATTTGTTACAGAGATGATTACAAGAGTGCAGTAAGACAAATATAGCCGTTTAGTCATGTTAACAGGTTTAAGAACCCTTAGAGGTGCAATAATTTATGTAACGGTTCAGTACAGCTATTTCAGGTTAAATGCATACGAATGTCCGAATGTAACAGAACTACAGGGATAAATGCCACAAGCTATTTTAACAGTAAAATGTGATTGAACAGGTAAATATGATTATTAGGTTCAATTTGCAAACTGTAAGTTCCATGTTTAACAGTAAAATGATATAATGCAATATTGTACCCGAAAATGGGAAACGATTGTACCAAGTTAAATTTTACAGGTTTTGAGTGTCAATATATATATGTAAATATTGTATAGCATGTAGCAAGGGGTACTTGTCTCGACGGGTCGCGAACCGGGAAAAACGGAACGTAACGTCGGCGGGGAAACTCGCGACGGACGCACGGTTCATGTATTGAACCCAAACAACGAACAAAGGAACCACGCAGGTCGGGGTACCTCGCTGGAATGTCGGGTCACGTCGTCGGCACGGTCGGAATCCGGCGAGAAAGTGAACAGTGCACGTCAAGAAACTTGCAACATGAAAGGAATAAAGAAGAAGAAGAGGAGGCTTACAAGGGGTTGCTCTGTAGTTACAGAGAGGAGACGCGAGAACGACGACGAGGTCGACGGGCTCCGGCGGTGGCCAACAGTGACCGCGGGGGAAACTGCCGATGCAAGAATTTCATTAGCGGAGAAGGAGAGAAGAAAGGGAGAGAGGAGGGAAGTGATCTCACCGAGGGGATGTGCCTGCGAGGCCGGGGACACGGGAACGGGGTCGTCGGCGGCGACAGACGGCGGTTCGACGGGTGCGCAGGGGGTTGCAGGTGGTCGCGGGTCTGGTGAGCAGGTGGCTGGGAACGCGGGGAAAGAAGGAAGAGGGGCTTGGTGAGGTGAGGAGGTGCGGGCGTAGGCGACGGTGGTGCCGGCGTGGGGCTGCGGTGGTGAAGGGACGAAACTAGGGCAGCGCGACGACGAGGCTCGGATGGGTTCGCGTGAGAAAAATATAGAGGAGGGAAAAATACTTTAAAACATAAGGGAGAGATAGAGAGAGATTTGAGGGAGAGAGAGATATGAGGGGTAGAGAGAGAGGAGAGAGAGAGAGATATGAGGGGTAGAGAGAGAGGAGAGAGAGAGAGATCTGGGGACAGAGAGAGAGATAGAAAGAGAGAAAGAAAGGGAATGGGGCCCGGGGGTTAAAGAAAAGAATGTGATTGGCTGAGGGGAAAAAGTTTAGTTAGGAAAAAGATTTAATGGATTAAATGGGAACAGTAAAAATATATATAGGTTACGGAAATATTATGGTTTAAAGAATATTAAAATTTGGGATTTTGGCGCCAAATAAAACATTTCCAAATCGCGCCCGGATCGGGTCCAAAAATTTGAAATTGAAATAATAGGATTTTAAGCGGGTTCCAAATTTTAAACTTAAGTGTCTTATGATTAAAAAGCATACCCCCAAAACGGACACATGTACGCGCGCGTAGCCGTCCAAACTCGCCTGTTTCACTGAACGGGACGAGAACACAAAGCACGGACGCTACCACGAGGCTAGGGGTGCCAAGTAGACCAAGATGAATATTTTTAATTTTATTTTAGATGCCAAAATTTGTTATATGCAAAAAATGACCTTGCCGGGTAAAATTTTACAGCAAGCAACAACAAGCAAGCTAGATGAAATGAGTACCACATTATGCTCAAACAGTAACAGAAATTAGTAGTATTGGGCTCGGGTGTTACAACAGACATCTAAACATATACTATGCAGACGTCTAACCAAAGGGGCACAGTCGCACATAAACTAAGCAGACTTTTGAAGAACAAATCTCAAGAAATCCAAATCAAAAGCAGACGTCTGTTGACTTGAGTATCAGACGTCTGAAGATCAATAAATCAAAGATTCACATATCATCGACAGACGTCTGAAGCTTTGGGGGCCAGACATCTGAAGAAGGAAAAACATGAAGATTATATACGAGGCAGACGTCTAAAGCTCAAATAAGCAAACGTCTGAAAAAGGATTTTACTGAACGGATTTTTAAAAAATTGGAAAATTCCAAAACCTTAAAAATCCATTCTTTTGCACTAAAACACCCTTTACTTCCCAAAATAGGGTGTAGCCACCAAGTAAACCATACTACTTCTCACCACTTACTAGTGGATCACTTCGAAAACCAACTACAAAGAATTCAACCCATAAAAATACCATTTTTAATATAGAAACAATATTTTTCCTTGGCCAAACATATCAAAACTTGTAGATCTTGTGGTAAAGAAGGATTCTTACCAATTGAAGTGATGAAAAGTGGAGATCCAAGCCCTAAAGATATCCACTTGAAGATCTTTGAAGTTATGGTAACTTCACTTGAAGCCTTGATGGGTTTAGATAAAGGAAACTTGGATGAAGATGGGTTTTGGTTTGGGTTTTAAGAGTTTGGGAATTGAGAGAGGATTTTGAAAGGATGAGAAAGATATTTTGTGAGTGAGGAGAAAGAATGGGAAGGGAAATAATGAGAGGAGGAGAGATGTATGGGTATGGGTGAGAGTATGGCGCGCGCTCTCTCTATCTCTCTCTCTCTACACCATAATACTATAATTAACACAAAAATACCATATACTTTCCCAAATACAAAATACTTATTATTTTCAAAATATCTCACATTTTTTCAATTCCCAAAAATAGATATACATACGGATGTCAATCCGAAATCCATACTCGGTATTCTTTCATAAAACTCATAATACCTATATTTAAATTACAAAATAATATTTATAATTTTCAAAATATTACAATATCCCCTACTTAAAGAAATTTGGTTCTCAAATTTAAATTTAACCCCTAAATCTTTAAAACATTTTGTCCCATCAAATCAAATCAAATCAAATCAATAGGGCCCAATTTTGAAAACATTTAGTCCACTCAAATCAATGAGACTCAAAGTCTCACATGAGATAGAACTACAATAGCGCAATGCGTGCGCAGAAAACCAAAAGTGTGAAACTCAAAATAACTGAAACTCTAGCAAATGCTATGAGAGTCACACAAGTTATGATGAAAGGTATAAAACGCAAATTCAACCGTTTAAATCAAATACACAATCATAGTCATAGCTGTAGTGCAATATCTTTATCACAGGACCAAGCACAAATATAATCAAAGCTATAATACATATATAGCACAACATCTATCATTAAGTGCTATGAACGAAAACGAATTTAGCATCAATGAGTTTGCACAAAAACCAAACCACGTGCAACGGGTGTGTATGAAAGCAACATCAAGTTTATCGGGGTGCATGAAATCAACGTCATGTGCATCGGGGTGCACGAAATCAACATCAAATGCAAGAAAACAAAATCAAGTGCATTGAGTGTGCACGAAAATCGATATCAAGTGCAACGGGGTGCAGGGAAACATCTAGTGCAACGGCGTACATGGAAACATCTAGTGCAACGGGATACACAAAAATCAACATCTAGTGCAACTGGGTGCACAAAAACAATATCATGTGCAATGGGGTGCACAAAAATCAATCAAGTGTATCAAGCATGCACAAAAACTCCAAGTGCAGTTGATGTGCACAAAATATAAATTAAGTGCAACTGTTGTGCATGAAAACATCAATATGTGCATCTAATGTGCATGAAATCATAATCATCAAAACACAAGAGTCAAAACAACCGACATCGAAGTATTCCTTCTTCAATGTTGAATGTGTGATACCCGGATCACAAAAACACTAATCAAATCAAATGACATTGAATTATACCTCCTTCAACGTCGATAGGTGCCGGAGCACCCAAAGCTGGCAGAGCAAGAACTCCAACTTGCCTTTTGTTTTCGGTTTAGCGTCCTTTACCTCTGGGTCCTCGTCCTCTTAGTACAAGACCACCAAATCCATGGCCTCTTAGTATAATTGCTGGTTGTAGAACTGCCGCACCACTCTGGCGCCTCACGGTATAAGCCCCGAGCAAATTGACTTGACCTCTCACACCTGTAACATACAGGCGGCAGCCTCTGGCCTTGCGGATACGATCTAAAAATCTAGCCCTGGGTCCGATCTTTATCATCTCTGCATCCTGGAAAGAGCTCGCCACGGCCTTCATCTATATCATCTCTGCCGAACTGCCAAAAAACTGGGACATCAACACGACCCACTTCGGTTCCGAAACAGCTGTGTTAGTTATATGTATGCCCTAGAGGCCATTACTGTACATTAGATGTATATTGTAGTGGATGCTGGGACATATAGAGGTAGGACTTTCTTGCTCGACATGATAGTACGCTATCTGGTTGCTCTTTATCTTAACATGTATACTCTCTGTCTCTTTGATTACATGTTGATAAAGCCCTTAGGATGTGTACTCGACTTCCAGGAATATGATGCAGATCATACTAGTGGGGCCTGGGTAGTCAATGAGTACATCCTTCATAGTTCCTAGTCGTGGGAATATCGAGACGGGGCATCGATATTCCAGAGTAGACCAGCGTATATCTTCTCGACCCATGCGATGGGCGATGGATGATCCCATATCCATTGGTGTTTGACATCAGAGATGGTATGCAGGTGCTCAGTGGAGACTGGGTACACTGAACGGACTCGCCGAGAACTCCCAGATGGTATTATACCTCACGTCAGATGGCAGTTCTCTGGTGACACTGGTACAGCTTAGTCTGTTGACCCGAGATCGTCATAGAGTCTTGTGTGTCTCCCACTGTACTTTGATTTCCACCCTACCACGGCTCTACTGAGTTGTGCAAACAGGTGGTTATTGGGTACAGTCCCGATTCACATGGAGGCAATGAGCGATGGGAGGGGATTCGTCTCTCCCGGTATTGGGGGTTGATGTTGTGCTATGCTCGACTGGCCATAACAGGAAATCCCTGGCCAGGGTTGCAGTGATATACTGGTAAGAGTTATCAGTAGTTTCACGAATGTTATGGACCTCACGTCGGCATGACTTATCGAGCTACTGGGGTCTGACGTTTTACCACCCCTAGGCGAGATATGCGACATATCAGACGAACAGACCGGACTGTACGGTAAGTGTTACTGGTTGGATTCACAGGAGTGTGAGCGGGCTTGCTCGTCGATCTTCTAATCGCTCAATACCCGGGTGGCCGTTATGTTTAGCAGACCGCTTGCGGCTTGTGGGTGTTTGATATGATCATCATCTGCTGCCGGCGTATTGACGAGTCTTTAGAGTCCTACACAGAGGTTTCCTGGCTCAAGCGAAACGAAATAGGAGCGCATATGAGATATGTGCGGGACCGAGAATAATGCGTGTATGTGATACCGTATTTCATTCTCGCGATGAATGTGTCGAATGGTTGTATGCGATATAACCTAGTTATCGAATCAAGGATTGATTCGATAAGCCGATACATTAGATACTAGCCGGTTATATGCGATATGACCGGATCATTGAATCAAGTGTTGATTTAATGATTTAATGTATAATTATATATTTGATATATTACTTTGCATTAACTAGTATAGGTTCACTTTAAATTGATTTACTCACTTTGTTTGTGCACATTGTATATGTGATATATTTTTTGTGCACATGATTGTATCATGTTTGATGATACATTCTAGCTTGGTTTTGTGTAAAGTATTAAACCATGGTTAGTTAGTGGTTAGGGTATCATTTCTTTTCTTTATTCATTTATCTATTTATTTGTTTTATTTATTTCATATAGAAAAGATAAAGAGAAAAGAATGGTTGCTAGTTTTGTTTTTAGTTGAAGATTCATGAAGCATTGACTTAGTCACCATTCTTGTCTCATGCCTAACCCTAACCACTCATCTAACCTTAGTTAAATCTCTACACTAAACCATGGTTGAAGAAATGATAAGTATTCATTTTATTTTCCTTTTAAAAAAGACTTATCATATATTTCTTCTTCCTTTTCATCTTCTTCTTCCATGAAGAAAAGTTAGCTACCATTAATGACAACTAGTGAAATCAAGTGAGAAATCCAATTCTAAAGTCTACCCACTTCCTATTTCTTCATCCTCTACCTCTTGCCAAGTAGTATAGGGTGTTTCCTTCACAAGTTTTCAAAGCTTGGTGAAGTTGGAGCTTGTTCTTGTGATGCCTCGACGTAGATCATCTTCGGCATTGAACCGACGACCAAGCCCGCCCATTCTTCGATGAAGCCGATGCTAGAGTCATGGGTTCAATTTGGACAGCGGAGGGAGATCATCGCGGAGCTTAGGAAGTGGTGGACCGGATCTACAAAGGTTGTAGCCCCTTTCCTCTTAGATAAATTCTTTTATTTGCATCGCATCGCCTCATTATCTAGTTAACGATCCGTATTAGGGTTTGTAGGCACCCGTAAAATTACAATTAGCCATGTTAGATCACTTGGGAGACTCCATTAGTGTGCCTAGGAACCCTACAAGCTGCAATCTCATCATCAAGACGTTCCTCCATAAGTGTGGCCGCATCTAAAGCCTTTGCATACATATCAAAACGCTGGGTGCCAATGGAAAGTAACAACTGCGTATCGAGACCTCGTACGAATCTCTTAATCCACTTCTCTTCAGTATCGATCAAAAAGGGAGCATATCTCAATAGCTGCATGAACTGCAAATCATACTCGGTTACGGTCATATCCAGAGTCTTACATAAAGACTCGAAACTACGATCTCAGTCGTCTCTGATGATCTGCAGATGAAATCTGGCTAAGTAGACTTTCAAGAACTCGTCCCACGTCGTCGCAGGAAGACATACCGCACGGCCTCTCTCGATCGACTCACACCAGGTCTGAGCAAGACCCACAAAACGAAAGATAGCCAATTCTACTGATCTCGCATCAGATAATCTCAACGAATGAAATATCATATCCATCCTATCCAGGAATGACTAAGGATCCTCTTTCACATCCATGCCCGTAAACACCGGCGAGTTCAGCTTCATGAAATCTGAGTGTGACATCTCAAAAATCTCAGCAACAGCTGGTATAACTATCTATACGGTAAACAGCATGACAATCTCTAGAGCAAGCTAAATGACATCAGGTCTCCAAGTCCGGCTGGTCCTATCTAGTACGAATCCAGAACACTCGTCTCAAAACGAGAAATTATATCAACGAAAGGATGATCAAAATGTTCCTGCATCACCTAGATACCACCGTGGTCAGTCCTCATCTCAGACGAACCTGTCCTAATCGCATCTCTAGCCACAGCCCTCTCGGCTCGCGTAGACATGATGACCGGAACAACAAACAAGAATTGATGAGGATAGATCAACTGGAACGAAATAAAATAATGATCTCAAGATATATCCTAAGGTCACTTGAGCGGAGTATCGTATCGTAAATATGCCACAGAATATACATATAGTATGTCACTCTACTTAGTACCTATTCCATCATACCAAGGTCAACCTACGAAAGTTCGGGTCTAATAGCCCCAAAGTCAAGTCTAAGTCCATAAGGTTAAGCCTAGGTTCCGAAAGCATACGCCTTAGACTCCACATAGTCAAACCAAGACTCGAACAAAGGTTAAACTTAGCGCTCTTATACCAACTTTGTCATGATCCGGAAATGGCACATTACTAGCACTTGAATCACGTGAAGTCTATAGGACCCTACCGTAACCCAAGTAAGCCAAAAACCATGAATCTAAACCATTTTAGAAAATAGTGGAGGTGTGGTTTTGAAAACGGGTTTATACATTGAAATCAAGTTGTTTTTAAAGTATAAGTAAAGTTTGATTTAAAATATGTTCATCGTTTAAAAATCGGACAGCACCTCCTTTGTAAATTTTGAGTAAAACAAGCACAATTATATATATATATATAAAGCATCCCCAAACGGGAGCTAACTCACGCCCAATGGAAGAGACACAATCCAAACCAATGGCGAAAATCAACACAAGCAATAAAACAAAGATATATAAATAACCAACTCAAGTCGGCTCCAAACGAGTCTGACACCCAAAAAAAATACATATCTAAGTCTTGTTTCTAAGTCGTGGATTATACAAATATACAAATGGTTGATAGAATTTTAACTAGATCCAAAAATAATAATAATATATATACAAAAGGCGGTTACGATACAACCGGTAACCGACCTACCAAAAGCTATCACTCGAAGAAGAAGATGTGTCGGTAAGCCTCTACGATCCGAGCGGTCGATCCTGCAAGAAACTAAGGCACAACGAGGGTGAGTTGCAACTCGTGAGTAAAAGATATCACAAGGTAGAAATCGAATACATAACGATCTACCTAAGCCATAAGGTATAGTACTATCATATCCTGTACTAATATATGTATAATGCATAAGTACTATGAGCGTATCCCAATGGATCACGTAATCATCTCATATATATAGCATGCATTCAAGTACGCCTATAAAGTAGCCGAAGATGTATGTATGTAAATCGTTTCAAAATAGCTGTATGATACGTATATTAAGCAAGAGTACCGGACGTTGATTTATAAAGCAATATAAACAATTTTGTTTAAAGTATATGTCACGCCTTTTGAAGTGATTTAAAGAAAGTTTTCTTTTGAAGGTTTCTTGTGTCATCATAGACACGTGGAAAATAAGGAGGTTATAGCTCCTTTGAAAACCTCTTTAGTATACATCGATAAATGAAAATAGTATTTCAGGTACTGTCTCTACGATCAGTCATGTTCGGCTACAATATAGCTTAAACTATTTCAATCTGTGCAGAGCATCTATATCGATCTCTCACATATATCATATTACATCAAATAAAGTGCATCATAATCAGATCATGCAAATAGAAACACAACACCAATAAAATAATCAGAAAACCGTGCCAATCATTGACACGTAAATCTTAGGTGTTTCCTTAGGCACTGTCCCTTGGATCATTCCTCATCTTATTCTTTTCATAATACACCGGTCACTATCCTCCAGATATCCGCCGTGTCCAATACTATCACCGGTATCGTGTCACCTCGCTAGCTCACCGTCTTTCCATTTAGTTTCCTGCCCCTGGGTACTGAACCGGATCCACCATGTATCCTCAATCGGCTATCCCCAACCTCGATATCGGATATCACAATCATAAATACACAAGTCATGGTGGATGTCCAAATCATCATTTCAGTAGAAAACCGCGCTTTTGCAAACAAAAGTAAGTTTTAAAATCATATTGCGGTTACTCGAAATCCATGGAAAATATCAAGTCCATAAGGACAAAATCCATAATTATCTTTGCTATAATTGGCAGCAATCATATACAAATATCCATGATAATGGTAATCGTATATCAATATCAATATCATCAAGTATACAAGTATGGATAAGTAGAACACGAATAAGCATAGCAACTTCTACGGACTCATGGCAATACTAATGATATGTAGTGCAGTATACGCATCTGTGATCGTGCAACATGGCAATCATTAGTAGATGCACAAGTGTTCTATAAAAGTGTATTCGTACGAGAGTAGCTCTCAATTTCCTATTGAAAACATCAATATCATAATCGTTAACAATGCATCATGCTGCATCCTTCAGTGCATCATGCTGCATCCTTCAGTTGACGATTAATACACAGATATATCAATCAATCACATTCATATAATAACAACGCTAAGTGTCATAGCAATAACAATAATGTGTTTGTATGGCATGCGAGTCCGTGATCGTCCAACATGACAATCATTCGTAATTGTGCAGTGTTCTATAAAGTGTATTCATACAAGCATGGTATCGTAAACTAAAGATACGGAGCGTCTACAACGAATATAATAAGTGTGGTGTAACTTGACAAAATAAACTAAACGCGAGCGTATAACAAGTATAATAATTGTAACGTGAACAAGCGTTAAACATAGATAATTACATGTGAGCTATATTGTTTAGTTTAATATAGAACAAAACGTTGTTTTGGAAACAAGGAGGCTACAGTATTTTTGAAATAGATATCATTTTAAATTTGTAGCCCGTCCTTGCCATTATCATTTAAAAGCAGGAAACGAATCGTTGGTTTTAGAAAGAATATAGCTCAATCAATCATAATAATATCCCAATTGAGATTAAATATCAAGACTCCACGAGTCAGATAATCATAAGCCATAATGGGCGATCTATCCTAATAACATTCAGTACGGAATCTCCATCGTACGATGTCAATAATCATCCAAACAATATAAGTACAGACTTATAATCGCGTACGACATATATATATACACACACACACAACCTACTAGTTATAAACTATATACTAACTACATAATCTACAAACTATAGACTAATTTATCTCTAAGTATCCGGGTTACGTATATACGCTTTCTATACTAATTGTTCCTTAGAATTGGTCCGGGGGTGCTATACGCCATCCACCCGATTTTCCCCATAGATATAAATCTACTCACCGGAGTGCGCCTCGCTCTAGCCGACGACCATATCGTCTTTCCTCTGTTAGTTGTATGTATGCCCTAGAGGCCATTATTATGCATATGATGTATATTATAGTGGTTGCTTGGACAAATATAGAGAGGAATTTCTTGCTCGACATGATAGTATGCTATCTGGTTGCTCTTTATCTTAACATGTATACTTGTCTCTTAATACTGTCTTATGGTTACATGTTGGTAAAGCCCTTAGGATGTGTACTTGACTACTAGGATTATGATGCAGATCATACTAGTGGGGCCATGGTAGTCCATAAGTTCATCCTTTAATGTTCCTAGTCGTGGGTGTATCGAGACAGGGCATCGATATACCATAGTAGACTAGCGTATACGCTTCTCGATCCATTAGATGGGCGATGGATGATCTCATATCCATTGGTGTTTGACATTAGAGATGGTATACAAGTGCTTAGTGGAGACTGAGTACATTAGACGGACTTGTCGAGAACTCCTAGTTGGTATTATACCTATCGTCAGATAGCAGTTCTCTGGTGACACTGGTACAGGTTAGTCTGTAAACCCGAGATCGTCATAGAGCCTTGTGTGATTCCCACTGTGCTTTGATTTCCACTTTACCACGTTCAAGAGGACGTGCAAAATGGTAGTTTTTGGGTATAATCCCGAGTAACATGGAGGCAATGAGCGATAGGAGGGGTTTCGTCTCTCCCGGTATTGGGGGTTGATATTGTGCTGTGCTCGATTGGCCATAACAGGGAAGCCCCTGGCCAGGGCTGATTTAGAGATTTACTGGTAAGTGTTATTAGTAGTTTCTCGATCCGTTATGAGCCTCATATCGGCATGACTTATCGGTTATTGGGGTCTGACGTTTACCACCCCTAGACTGGATATGTGACATATCAGATGAGGAGACCGGACTGTACGGTAGTGTTACTGACAGGCTTTACAGGAGCTATAGCGGGCTTGCTTGTTGATCTTCTGATCGCTCAATACCCGGGTAGTTGTTACGTCCAGCTAGTACCGCTGACGGTTTGTAGGTGCTTGATGTGATCATCACCTACTGTCGGCGTATTGACGAGTCTTTAGAGTCCTACATAGAGGTTTTACTGGCTCAGGCAAAATGAACTAGGAGCACATATGTGATATGTACGGGACCGAGAATAATGCGAGTATGTGATACCGTATTCTATTCTCGCGATATTTGTATCGGACGGTTATATGTGATATAGCCGGGTTATCGAATCAAGTGTTGATTCGATAAGTTGGTACATTTAATATTAGTCGGTTAAATATGATATAGCCGGATTATTAAATCAATTGTTGATTTGATAATTTAGTGTATAATTGTATATTTGATATACTAATTTACATTAACAAATATTAGCTCACTTAAGCATTTATTATTCTCATATGTGCACACTTAATATATATGTGATATATATTAATTGTGTTTTATTTTTTATCATGGTTGTTGATACACACTACATGGGTGTATGAAGACTTACACCATACTAATTATAATGTTGGGTTTTAGTATTTAAAGTTATTCCAAATTAGTGGATAATAGCTCACATGCATGAAGCTTCATGAAGCTTGTGGATGCATTGAATTAGTCCACTAATTTTGTTTTACTTAAGATATTTATTAACCTAACCATTATAATTTAGCCATGGTTATGTCTCTACATGAGTTAGTATATGATAAAAATTCACCCATGGTTCATTCTCTCACCTCATTAGTTCATTCTCATCTCTTGAGCTCATCTTCTTCTTGCTTGAGCAAAAGCTTGCTAGGTTTTTCTAAAGAGAGAAAATATTATGAGAAAAATAAAACTAAAGTGAGCTCACTTCATACTTCATCATCCTCTACTAGATTAGCACTTTAGTATAGGGTGTTTACTTCACTAATCTCTCATTAGTGAGGTAGTAGCTTGAGTTAGTGTCTCCTCAACGTAGATCATCTTCGGCCTCGAAGACTTCAAGCAAGATCGTTCCTTTCGCCATGAGAAGCCATGCAAGAGTCCGGGAGTTCCATGATCGCAGCGAAGGGACCACTACAAGGAGCTAATGAAGTGAAGGACCGGTCTACAAAGGTTGTATTCCGTTATCACTTAGATGTAAAACAGCTTACATGTTGTTTCATATGATTCTCTAGTTATCGATTCTAGTTTAGGGTTCTTTAAAACGGCAAAATTTTGAAAATGGCATGGACGATACCTCCCGAAACCTTACTGTCGTTTATAGAAACCCTACAGTGGTATCAGAGCCTAGCTAGAGAATTAGATGGATTGTGTTGGATTACGAAACCGAAACAACTCCGTAACTTTACATATCGAAACCATGTTTCTGTCGATTTTTATATGAGCTCTAAAAATTTTTCAAACAACTGCAAAATGTTGTATGTGATATAACATGAACACTGGTGAAATTTGAGGCATTTCAGAGGAAAAGTGGCCGGTCACCATACCCCCCATCTCGGCCTAAAACCGAGCACCCCCCCCCCTCCAAATTTTTTCAGTGTTCCATTGACTGGATTTTGGTGTTTCAGGTGTTGTTTGTTTTTGCTAAATTTGCATGAGATGTTAATTTACTATAAAGGCAACTCGGAGTGTTTCGTAGTCGTAATTCTAACTGTTTTTGGGTTACTTTAGACGGTGTTAAAAAGTTCGATCAGATATCAAATACCCGCTTTGACCCTTGCCGGAAAATTTTCCAAGTGTTGGATTTTTCCGTAGTTAAAGAGCATTCAAACATCATGCAAGTTATGCGATGGACCCTCTAGAAGAACAAAACCTTAACTCGATTATGTGACCATCAGAACCGCCACTAAACCCTCGGGTTTGTGGTGGTTCAGCAGTGCCACATGTGAGGCGTTGGTTGATCCTTCTACGGCTGGTCCATTGGTACTGTGGTATGTGCTGAACAATTTTAAACTACGCTCAAAGTGTTGAGCTTTTTGGGTAATTGTGGGTGTTTGTTGATTCGATCAGAATTTTTAACATCGTCTAGTTTTTTCTGCGACCGTAAGTGTAATATGTGGTGTATCGCCGGTTTCGTTATTATATGTCAACGACAATTGGGATACGCATATATACTTACGTTGATGATATGTGATGTTATGTGTTGCTGTATATGTTATATTGGATCGTCGTGTTTTGAATAGCCGAGGGTTTTATGTGAGATGAGAGTTTTTATTTTCATTCATGTAAAATTCAATATTTGTAATATTCTTTTATTGGGGCACTTCCAGATTGAGGAAGATGTCACCGTTGTTGTATATTATTTACTTTTCCGCATTAGGATAGACCTAAGGAGGGGAGCACAAGTAACCGGGTTCTAGAGTCCAGTAGGAGACCAACTCGAGGAGTCGAGTCCGGGTCTTCTAACTCTAAAATTGGTAGGGTTTCTTGCCGCTCTTGTAGGGGTCTAGGGATGTGGGTTTGGCTATTCATCGCGACTGTGGAATCCGTGTTTTATAAGGCTCAAAATAAAACACGGACCTCCTAGTATATCCAATATTTCATATGTATTTTCTGCTGCTCTGTGATGTGATGACTGTGGATTCTGAGACGAATGGATATACATTATATATGAGATATATAGTAGACGTTGCTTATGTTTTGCACCCGCACTAGTCCCGTCCTGGTATGTCGTTAGTTAAGTAACCTAACGGTGCATAACGGAACACTGTGGCGAATGCGGATGGCATAAGCGTACGTTGTATTTTCGTTTCTTCTGTGATACTTAGGAAGCTTAAATGATGGGACTTCATTAATATGATTAATAAAAGAAAAGAAACCTAAAAGATGTTGTAGAATCAAATTTTTAAAAAGGATAGCTACAGTTTTTGCTTTGCATAGTGATATATGTGATATATTTGCACCTTATTCGATAAGGAAAGAGCCGAGATCCCTTCACCGGGAGTGACCTCTTTAGCAATAACTGGAAGATGCTAAAACACTCGGTTTGTCTTTTGATTGCTTTTGGAGTATTTGGTTTGCATTGTGATATATGTGATATATCCCGCACCTTATTCGATGAGAAAAGAGCCGAGATCCCTTCACCGGGAGTGACCTCTTTAGCGAAACTAATAAAAACCTCAAAAACACTCATTTTCAAAATTACTCGATTCTACAACGATATCAAGTTCATTACGCAAAAGGTTTTCATAAAAACCTGTCGTGGCCCTCCGTCATTTCAGATAAGTATTATTTAGTATTCGTGTTGTGCTTGTTGACCTCTGTCAATGCGTAGTGTGCAGTAGATGATTAGTGCTTATCTATAAAGTATATGATGCGATTGGATTAAGGTAGTCGTACGACCTTGTTGACCTCTGTCAAGGGTCGTACGGGTGGGTTTGATTCAATCAGAAATGACTGGTTGAACTTGACTAGTGCACTATGATTTGTTGACCTCTGTCAAGGTCATAGCATGCTATGGGCAAAATATTATCGGGAATTTCAAGTGTTGAAATTTGCAATGAGATTGCATACCTTCTATGAGATAGTTGGATCCCGATACCCACTGCGAGTAAATGTTACTTCTGGGAGAGTCTTGTACTTTACAATTAGCCGATCAAGTAGGTGTCTAGAAAGGTGTCAACGGGGCTATACCTCTGGGAAAACGATGTTTATTTTAATTAGGTCCGTGCGAAAGAACGGGGAACCTCCCACAAAGTACGGCACTGTCCTGGCTGAAAGATTGGCGAAATTGTAGGGTGTAATTAATCCTAGCTAGTATTTCCTTTTAGGGTTTGAAGGAAGATTTGATAAAAAACAGTGGGAGCCATCCCGATTAGATAAAATAATAACCAATCTGATCTTGCAAGAGCATACGCTACAATGTTTTCTTCTCTCTCTCTCTCCAGGTAGCGACCATGTCACGTCTTAATCAAGATAATAATATGGATGTATTGACTGAACCCGCATGTTATGCTGTGCAGGGGAACGTTGGTTCCATTTTTTCTTATAATTGTTATAAAATTGAACAGGGAATAGGGACATATCCGGATTCCCACGCCACCCAAACGAAGAATAAGCATGTTGATGCGTCTTCTTCGGGTGTGTTTGTTATTGAGAACTGTTTCTCAGTTCACTCTACGTCCTGGGTATTAGCTACCGGATCGGGATCCCATATATGTAATATATTACATGGGCTAAGGAAAGGTAGAGAACTGGGAATAGGTGATCATTCCCTAAGAGTAGTGAATGGGGCAAATGTTTCAGCCAAAGCAGTTGGCGAATATCACCTTGTGTTACCAAGTGGCAACATATTGATTCTGAACAAATGCTATTACATTCCGTGTAACGCCTTGAAAAGTCGTTTTGGTGTTTTCCTGAAAATCGGTGAAAATTCGGTATTTTTCCGAAAACCGTCTTTTTTGTTATTTTGCAGTTTAGGGCTAATTATACCTAAAATGGATAGGTAATTGCTTGTTTTTAGTAGCTAATGAGTTACTTATGAAATTCTGGTCGTTTAAAATTTTTCCCTAATTTTTCAATTTTTAATATTATTTTAAGCCGGTAAGAAAATACATTAAATTAGCGATAAATACAAATTTAAATGGACTAAATTTAAGCTTTAAAATCATGTTAATTAAAATCTAGTTGTAACATAAATTTTTAGTAATTTATTTTAAGTTTAAACAAATTTCTATTATGGAAAACGAAATTTATTGAATTTTAAGCTAAAACTTGCAATTTTGGACTTGTAGGGGGTCTTTTTGCATAAAATTTCTTTTGTAAAACATCTCTCTCTCTTCCCTCAGCCCTAGGCATGCCCATTTCCAGCAAACCAAGGAAAAAAAAATGCTTGCCTTTTTGACTTCATTCTTGGGTAGAAAAGAAGTGTTTTTTTAAGGATTTTGGATTTTTTTATTGGGTATGGGTCTTTACTTGTTTGGTGTGGGTTGACCAAGACTTTTCCCAAACCCCACACCATCCCCCTCTCCCTCTTTCTGGCCTAAATTCCAGCAGCTCCCCTCCTTCATCTTTCCTCTCTCTTTTGTTCACAAATTCACCTCAAAATTCAACAAAAATCAACAAATCCTTCACTATTTCAACACAAAACCTTATTCCCTCTCTTCTCAAACCCAAATTGGTTCTAATCTTGGAGAAAGATGGCATCTTGGGAGGCTTTAGCAACATAGGGTTTGGGCTTGTGAGGTATAATTTCAATCCTTGGTTAAATTGTAGTTTAAAGTGTGCTAATTAGAACTTTGAAAATTGTTTTAGTGTTAATTTTAGTGTTAATTGCATACTAGTTTTTTTAAAGTTTGTGGTTTGAAATTAATTTAGGGTTTAGATCACCATTAAGAGATTAATGAAGCTATTTTGTTATCTAGTTATTTTGTTAGCTTAATCTAAGTGGTTAAATTACTAATTGGGCTAAAATCTAGTGTTAATTTAGTGTTAGATTCTAATCTAGTTTTTAAAGGTTTATGGTTAGAGTTAAACTAGGGTTTTTAGGAACCATTATTTAGTTAATTAAAGCTAATTAGATATTTAGTTAATTACTAAACCAATCTTTAAGGTTACTTTGCTTAAGTGGCTTCATATTATGCTAATCTATGTTAAACTTGTGTGAAATTTTCATTAAGATTGCTAATTACCAAATTCAAGAAAGGGTTGTGTTTGGATATTGGGTTTTGTAGCATGGTAAATGAGTTAAAATTGTGTTTTTGGTGGCTAACTAGTTGTGTGGTTGGATGGTTGTGTTGGATTCTGTTAACCTTGTCGCTAATTGTCGATGTTTGCACCAAATTGCAATTCTAGCTTACTAGTTTTTATTAAAATATTGTGATGAATTAATTGCGATGTCTTGATGACATTTTTAGCGTATCCAATGACTTTTAGGATGTGTGAGTGCGGATTTTTGAGTGTTCGGGTTTTAGTTTGGTCGGGCGACCAATCGACTTTTTAGTAGATTTTTGCGATTTTCGCGTGTGTTCCGCGCACTTTGTGCACGTTGTACCTAGCTTGTGAACTATGGTATTTTCGTTAGGGAATTGCGTCGTTCTTGATATGTAACCTTATATTTGTATTGATGTAAATTCCAGGTTCGGTCGCGGAGACGTCAGACGCGGCACGAAAGGGGAAAGCGGTGATTGGACGTGACTAGCTAGGGATTCCGGTGAGTAGATGTAACATCTACGGGGGACTATCGTTGGATGGCGCAAGTCGTCCGATAGTTTTAGTAGCTTAAAAAGATTCTTAGTAATGTTAGTAATTAGGGGTGTGATACTTGTATGATTATTTGCTACATTCATGCCTTATATTGACATACATATACGAACCCATTCTATAGGACACCTGCACCATTGCCAGGGTTTTTATATGCAGCACGAGCACTATTCATGCTTACACACACACCCTGGTAATTGCCATGTCACCACACTAGATAACCTTTAAATTGAAACCTTTTACTATAATTGACACTTAAACATGTGCTATTGCCTTTAATTCCTTAAAATGAAATCGTAGGATTACTATTCATGTGCATGTACCTCATCATATTATTTGTTCATGCCTAGTCTATTAATCATCCATCGCAACTTGATTATTGATACCATATGCATTCATTATCATTGACATATGCACTTATGAGGACTTCTTGAGATTTTATGATATTTCTGGATTTTGGGGGAAAGCCGCAAAATTTCTAAACTTATTACTTTTTAAAATATGTAAATTGCGGTTTTCTAGTGATGTAAGTGTCGTCCACCATGAGTTTGCTGTGGTTTTCGAGATCCGTGTCGAGGAGTGGAGGAACCGTCACAGGTACATGGTGGGCCCGGTAAGGTACCCCGGGGCAAGAGGAATGTGTTGTTGACGTTGAGCCTGGCAGGGGATGGATTACCTACCGGTGACTGTTTTGGCACGGCGGATATCCAGAGGATACCGACCGGGGCCGCGAGAGGATGAGATATTGATATTGAGATGGGTCAGCCGGATGGCTGAGGCCAGAGACACTATGACATGGATTTATGAGATTTGAGACAGTTTTTAGGTGTCGTTGCTGGACACAGATTGTTGTCGATTCTATGAGTATTATGCTGGCATTTTAAAAGAGTTTCAAAAAAAAAGAGATAAAATGTTTCTTATATATACCTATTGAGACCTCAGACATTCATGTTGCATACATACACCTGCTAGTACACTGATGTTGTATACACACCTGCTAGTGCATCCAGCCTTACCTGTATTTTAGATGCTAGGATACTTGTGTGCATGCTTTCGATAGCCTGTGTAGATGTTATTTATTACTCACGAGTTGGCAACTCACCCCCGTTGTGCCACAGCCTTTTGCAGGTCCGCTCCGTCAGTACAGTAGCGGCGGGCGCACTTGCTTCTTTTGCCTCTTTTGCCTGGACTCGAGGTTTTGCTCTTAGGTGGGTTATATCATTATTTTTGTATCACCTTGTATTTTCTTGTATCTAGTGTACTCCATCTACTGTATCTACCAGCATTATTGTATTTTGACCTAGAGATGAGACTGTGAGATTTGTGGACTTTTTATGCTGTATTTTGGGGTCGAGCTCACTTGAGTCGACATGATGTTTTTCTCATGCTTCCTTATGATTATTTCGCATGTTGTTGCTTTATATTGCGTGGGATTTATGACCGCCTTGTGGCGAAGAGCTAGCTCCCGCTTGGGGATGCCTTATTTGTTGGATTCATATATATTCTTGTTGTACCCATTTTGGGGGCCAGTATTTACAAAGGAGACTCTGCCGAAATTTTCGGAAAAATTGATATTGTTTTTTAAAAAGGCTTTATATGACTTATTTAATAAACTCGCTTTCAATTGATTGGGTTTTCTTCACTCTTTTGCTTATTTGGTTTTGGTTTCTGGGCTTTGGCTTACTTATTTTACGGATGTCTTGAGACGTTTCGTAACTTAAGTGCCAGTCACGTTCCGTACCCTGCGGGTCGTGACATTCCGACCCTGATATGCAATCTTATATCAGTTTCTTTATTAAGTAAGGAAGGATATAATTTTGTAGTACATGATAATGTTATGAACATCTTCCTGAATCAAAAGTTGATTGGATCAGGCTCGTTAATTAATGGCATATACGTTCTAGATCAAACCACAGTTCTTAATGTACAAAACACATACAAGAGAAAGAGTTCAGAAATGAATGAATCCTTCTTGTGGCATTGTAGACTGGGTCATATCAATGTGACACGACTGGCTAAGTTGCATAAGGATGGATATTTGAATCCGTTCGAATTTATATCTTATAACACTTTCCATTCATGTCTCAAAGGTAAGATGACCAAAACTCCATTTACAAGACACGGAGAAAGAGCTAGTGAGCTCTTGGGACTGATACATAGTGATGTATGTGGTCATATGTCTACACATACCAGGAATGGCTCTTCGTACTTCATTACATTCACTGATGATCTCTCAAGTTTCGGACATGTGTTCCAGATGAAACACAAGTCTGAAACTTTTAAGAAATTCAAAGAATACAAATTCAAATTCAAGAACCAAACGGATAAAAGTATTAAAATCCTTCGATCTGATCGAGGAGGTGAATACTTGAGCACGGAGTTCCTGAATTTTCTAAAAGAGAATGGGATTCTCTCTCAGCTTACTCCTCCATATACACCACAGCACAACGGTGTATCGGATCGGAGGAATCACACTGTAACAACCCTAATCTTCCTATACAAATTTTTCAAATATTTTATTAATCCTTAAGGGGTATTTTAGCCTGAGCACAAGATATAAGTAATTATCTTGCTTTTTAATTACAAGTTAAAAGAATGTAACAACTCTATTTTTAGTGTACAAAATTTGCTTAAAAATTAATGTATACTTGGGGTATTTACATTTTCTGTAACTACTTTAAATAATTAAATAGCTCCATCATTACAAGAAGGAGCTTGTAGCACATTGGTAATACCTTACACTGCTGAACTAAGCCACCAGAGTTCAAATCCCATACCCCACATTATTTTTAATATTGCTTTATTTTGAACCTTTAGAATACCAAGAGTTTACACGTGCATATCTCACAAAAACCCCCACTACACCCTGAAATGTAACTATACCAGAGAGATCACCAGTCGTCGGGGGAGGATTCCGGCCGACTGACTCGGCCGGAATCGGCCAACTCGGACGGCAAACCTTGCCAACTCGGCAGTCGACCGAGTCACGGCCGAGTCGTGACCGAGTCGATCGATTCCGGCGACGACCCCAACATGAAAGTTGTGTCTTTTCACATTCCCTATGTACCTGCAAAATTTTAGCCTCAGACCATTTCCAGAACTCTTTTAAAACCCCAATTACTCCACTTTTAATACATTTTTAATACATTTTATCACATTTTTCATTTTAACCTTTCATCTACCCTAACCCTAGCCTAACCTTATAAATATCACCCCTACCCTCTACCCTCTCACCCCTAACTCTGAGCCAACTCTCTAAAAAAATTTCAAGAATCTTGCGCGCTTTGAAAACGAGCTCGAGGCGAAGCTCCGACGAATTCCCGGCGGGACTTCCGGCGATCG
This sequence comes from Agapanthus africanus, assembly GCA_030015575.1. Lineage (NCBI taxonomy): Eukaryota > Viridiplantae > Streptophyta > Magnoliopsida > Asparagales > Amaryllidaceae > Agapanthus > Agapanthus africanus. Next base: position 386,566,702 of record JASDDO010000008.1, on the reverse strand, counting down.
TTTTAAGAACTACCGGCGACGACGCAACACATCGGCGATTCCTCTACTTCCCTCTCACTCTCTCATGTGATCTAAAACCCGTAAGTCCCAATTTCTACCTATCTCTTCTATCTAAAAATACGGATTTACAAAACCCGACGGAATCGGAACAAATCCGATTTCCGATTCGGTTTCCTATAAAATTCCACTTCTCACTAATACAATCATACTTATACTTCCTCATGTTGACTATTAAATACTAATTAAACAAATTGATCAAGTTTCATTACATAAAATGATAGCTATTTCAATTCATCGTATTTTTCACTTAAATACCACATTGTTTCAATCCTACATTTAACTCCATCAAACTGTTGCGCCACGGCAGCGCCCCGGCCATCTTACCGAGGCCAAAATGCGGAATCAAAAATTTCCTTACTTGGAAACTGGCGCTACCGCGGACAATAAAACCCGGATCGTTAACCATTAACCTATACTAGCAAACAAGAGATGGGAAGAGAAGTATACCAAGTGATCCGAGTCCTCCGGTCTTCTCGTCATCATCCCGATCTCCCGCGGAAAGTCTTGTCTCCATATCGTCGCCTCCTCGCCGGAAGGGCACCACATCGCCTGCGTCTTTTACGGGCTCCCACCTCAATGCCGAGGCAACTCGGGCGCGAAGCTGGCAAGTCGACGCGTCCAAGATTTGCTGTAGGCTAGTGTAGAGTCTATGTCTCATTGGGGTTTTGTTGCCTTTGAAGATGATGGAGGAATCAAGATAAGAAAAATGGTGCTTGCATTTTTCCTAGCATGAAAAAGAGATCAAGAAAAATCCCACAAGCCCAAAAATGAAACTCTCTCATTCTTTTCTCTCAAGTGTGGCCAACCTCTTCTTGTGAGAATGGTAGAGGAATGAATGTCAAAACCATAACAAGAAGGGAGGTGAGTGTAGGAGAGGAGAATGGGTGACCAAATCCAAAACATCATGATAACAATCTCACATCAACTCCAAATCAACTCTAATCACCATTAATACAAATCAAGTGATGTAAAGAGAATCAAATGATGGTTGAAAAGAAAAGATGCCATCATAATCAATCCATATGCAAGAAACCCCTCCACAATATGTTATTTGCAAACTTGCAAATAACACCCTCCATCGGAAAAGTCCGGCCGGGAAAGAACAAAGAAAAACCGGCCGGAACGGAATGCAAACTGGCAACTCCAGAAAACTGGTCCCGTAATAAATTACAGGAAAACCCCGATACTGTGCATACACACCCGCATCTGTATTCCTACCGGATACAAATGCAATGAGACAAAATCTACAATGTACTATACTAGGATCCGGCTTAAACCAAAGCCGGCTAGTAATATCCGTCCGATCCTGATCCGTGCAATACCGCACGTATCTGATCGAACCCTGCCATATAACCATACGGCCACTAGTACAAACTGTCCGATCCTGATCCGTGCAATACCGCACGTATCTGATCGGACCCTGCCATATCTCCATACGGCCTCTACACCGTTTCGCCCGAAACTTGAGTAACTGTAAGTGTGGTGGACTCTAAAGACTCGTCAATACTATGGCTGTGGATTTAACCACTAGCACGTCAGAGGTATAAGCCAATACGTGACGGGCCACCAGCTATTGACCAAAAGGGACGTCGATGAGCGAACTCATCCTGACACCCTACTGAGCCTGTCAGTGACAATATCCGTACAGTCCGGTCCGTTCGTCAATGAGTATCGCATGGCGGGCCTAGGGGGTTGGTAAAAGTCAGACCCCCAAAAGCGGTACAAGTCGTGTCGGAGTGTAGCCCAGAACACCCTGAGATACTGTTGGAGATAGTGCCCTCAGAGTCAATTATTGGATCACAGGCACGTGATTGCAATGATTGAGGGAGGACCTATCCCGGTAGGACAGTCTTACTCGAGATGATAGTATGCTATCTGGTTTATCTTTATCATCGTGTACTGCTTTAGGTGACCTGGCATGTCGCTATTACACGTTGATAGAGCCCCTAGGATTCTTGCTTGACTGCCGGCAGTATGATGGCGATCATATACGTGGGAGCTGGTAGTCTATAAGCACATCCTTAAAAGGTCCCTAGTCGTAGGAGTTTCGAGACAGGGCATCGATACTCCATTAGTAGACTAGTGTATACAGTCGAGACCCCGACGAGGGGCGGTGGCCGGTCTCACAAGCCACTGGTGTCAGTTGGTTCACCTAAGATGTATACAGGTGCTCATTGGGTTATGAGTACACCGGACAGGACTCGCCGGGAACATGCTAGTTGGTCTTATACCAGATGTCAGATAGCAGTTCCCTGGTGACATGTGTACAGGTTAGTTCATTGACCTGAGATCGTCATTTGTCTCGTGTGAGTTCCCACTGTGCTTTGATTACTACCCTACCACGGCTCAAAGGAGTCGTGCAAACAGGTTTTAGTTGGGTACAGTCCCGAGCCACATGGAGGCAGTGAGCGGATCTGCAGGGGTTCGTCTCTCCCGGTATTGGGGGTGAGGTCGCACTGTGTCTAGGAGAGCCATTACGCAAAGCCCTCGGCCGAGGCAGGAGATTTACTGGTAGGTATTCCAGTAGTATCTCAGGGCGTTCTGGGCTACACTCCGACACGACTTGTACCGTTTTTGGGGGTCTGACTTTTACCAACCCCCTAGGCCCGACATGCGATGCTCATAGACGAACGGACCGGACTGTACGGATATTGTCACTGACAGGCTCAGTAAGGTGTCAGGATGAGTTCGCTCATCGACGTCCCTTTTGGTCAATAGCTGGTGGCCCGTCACGTATTGGCTAATACCTCTGACATGCTAATGGTTAAATCCACAGCCTTTGTATTGACGAGTCTTTAGAGTCCACCACACTTACAGTTACTCAAGCTTTCGGGCGAAACGCTGTAGAAGCCGTATGGAGATATGGCAGGGTCCGATCAGATGCGTGCGGTATTGCACGGATCAGGATCGGACAGTTTTGTACTAGTGGCCGTATGGATATATGGCAGGGTTCGATCTGATACGTGCGGTATTGCACGGATCAGGATCGGACGGATATTACTAGCTGGCTTTGGTTTAAGCCGGATCCTAGTTTAGTACAGTGTAGATTTTGTCTCATTGCATTTGTATCCGGACGGAATACAGATGCGGGTGTGTATGCACAGTATCGGGGTTTTCCTGTAATTTATTACGGGACCAGTTTTCTGGAGTTGCCAGTTTGCATTCCGTTCCGGCCGGTTTTCCTTTGTTCTTTCCCGGCCGGACTTTTCCGATGGAGGGGGTTATTTGCAATTGTGCAAATAACATTTATGGAGGGGGGTTTCTTGCAAACATATTCATTATGATAGGATTAGCATCTTTTGCTTTTTCATCCATGATGGTGCATTTATGAGATTTGAAGTGATTTGAAGTATTGAGCATGGTTGATGTTTCTTTTGCTTTAAGGTGTGGTCACCCATTTCTTTTTCCTACACTCACCTTCCTTCTAAGGTTATGCTTCATATTCTTCCCTCCACCTTTATTCTTCTCATTAGATGAAAGAAAGAACACTTGAGAGAAAGAAAAGAATGAGAGAGTTCATCTTTGTTTTGTGAGGAATTCTTCATCTCCTTCTTCTTCTTGTTTTGGAAAAATGAAAGCACCATTTTTCCTAACCCCATTCCTCCATCAAGGCAACTACAAACCCCAAATGAGACTAGCATGATCTACTACACATTCTACAGCATATCTTGAGCATGTCGAGTTGCCGGCTTCATGCCCGAGTTGCCTCGGTATAGAGGCGGGAGCCCGTAAAAGACGCAGGCGATGTGGTGCCCTTCCGGCGAGGAGGTGACGATGTGGAGGCAAGACTTTCCGCGGGAGATCGGGACGATGACGAGAAGACCGGAGGACTCGGATCACTCGGTATACTTCTCTTCCCATCTCTTGATTAGCTAGCATTAGGTTAATGGTTACGATCCGGGTTTTTCATTGTCCGCGGTAGCGCCAGTTTCCAAGTAAGGAAAATTTTGATTCCGCAATTTGGTCTCGGATAGACGGCCGGGGCGCTGCCGTGGTGCAACATGGTATCAGAGCCACGCCATTAACCTTGCCTAGCTTGTTCTAATGCGTTTTACTTATCCGATCGACCAAAATTCCAAAAACAGCGTTTTTGTATGCATCAGTTTTCTGTTGAATTTTTTCTTGCTCAAAAAATTTTTCAGGTTGCAGAAAACTGATGTACAAGAAATTCTAAGACATCTGTAAAAATTCGACACATTCAGTCGACGACCTTAGCGCGGAACCGCGGCCAAACCCCCCATTGGGCCGCGGTTCCGCCGCACATTGTTGTCTTCTCTGTGTCAAATTTTTACAGTGGGCTTGTGGGCTAATTTTAGGGGTTTTGGGATATTAAATTTGGGCCCAGACTTTCTGTGACTGCTGCAGTATTGCTTGGGAGCCCACTTGTTAATTGTTTGATCGATCGGATATTTTAAACACATTATTTCACAGTATTTACATTATATCTGCGACCGTGAATGTCACTTGATCGGTAAATCCCGTCTAACTGCTATAGCCCGGTTAGACGGATTTGCGAACGTGACTTTCACGTTGATGTTCTATGTTTATGCTGTGTTGTAGCGGATCGGTCGTGGGGGATAGCCTGGATGCAATGCTAGTACTGTTTTGTTGTATTATGTACATTTGATATTGCGGGGCGAGCGTCCGACATGTGGACTGCCGTCACTGCCTGTTTGTATTATTCTTTTGGGGCACGACCTGGTTGCGGTCGATGTACCCGTTGTATGTATATTTTACTTTCTGTACTAGGATTACCCCGCGGAGGGGTGCACGGATAGCCGGGTTCTAGAGGGCAACGGGCCCGCATCTCATGGCATTGAGACGGAGGGGGCTTCACTCCAGGATTGGCGGGCTATTCGCCGCACTCGTAGGGGGTACAGGTTGACCCAGGAGGGGTGCCCAAGTTACCGAATTCCGTGAAGTGCTGGGTGGTCCATTCACGGTGCTGAAGGGGGCTGCCTCGCTTCAGGTTTTGGCGGGTGACTTGCCGCGCCCGTAGGGGTCTAGGTTTTCATTGCACAGGCTATCCATACGACCAGGGGAACGTCGGGTTTCAGCAGCGGCTCTGTGAAACCCGGGGATCCCAGATATCTGTATTGTTCTGTGATGCTGTACATTTCTGTGATGTTGCATTCTTATCACGCCTTGTGCGAAAATTATATATTGGTATATATATTACTAGATGTTGTATATGTTTTGCATCCGCGCTAGTCCAGTCCCCGCTCTGTCGTTAGTTAAGTAACCTAACGGGTGATGACGGGACCCAGTGGCGAATGCGGATGGCATATACGTACATCATTATTTTCGTTCTTTATTGGTGTGATCATTTGATGGGACTGCGTTGATTCGGATCAATGCAAGATAAACAAACCTATTCTGATGTTGTTGGAACATTTTTCAAAAAGCTGTTATTGCAAGGACATTCACTTTTGTTTTGCATCGTGGTATTCATTTGGAATATCCTGCTCCTCAGTCGACGAGGCAAGGGCCGAGATCCCTTCACCGGGAGTGACCCCTTGGACAGAAGTTTGCGTCAGGGCAATAACTTCACTATAGCCGATTACTTTTGCTTTGCATCGTGGTATTCAGTTGGAATATCCTGCACCTCATTCTACGGGGAAAGAGCCGAGATCCCTTCACCGGGAGTGACCTCTTTAGTAAAGGTTTTCGTCACTATATTTTTATAAAAGGCTATGCAGTTCCTTCAACGATATCAAGTTCATTACGTTAAAGGTTTTTCGCCAAAAACCAGTCGTAGCCCTCCGTCATTTCTTATGGGTATTATTTAGTATTCGTGCTGCGTTTGTTGACTCCGTCAAGGCGTAGTGTACGGTAGCTAAGTGGTGCTTGTTTGTTGCATAAATGGGATTGGTTAGGACAGTCGTGCGGCCTTGTTGACTCCGTCAAGGGCACGTACGGGTGGGTTTAATGCAATCCAGATAATGACGGGATGAACTTGACTAGGACTCTTTGATTTGTTGACTCCGTCAAGGTCACTTGAGTCCTAGGGGTAAAAATCACATCGGGAGTTTCAAAAGAACTGAAACTTGCCAGGCATGCGCATACCTTCTGGAGTGTGGTGACTTGAGTGGATTCCGTCAAGTTATCATGCGATGATAGTTGGATCCCGATTCCCACTGATGAGTTAGTTTACTCCTCGGGTGACCCCGACTAATTCTTCTTTTAGGTTTGGAGGAGAATTTGAGGTACAGTGGGAGGTTTCCTGATTAGACAAAGTGATAACCATTCTGATCTAGGTTAGAGTGCATGCTGAGTGTTTCTTTTCTCTCTCTTTTTGGCAGCGACCATTGACCCGACCCTGGACTATGACTCAGTAACCAAGTTGACCGAACCTTCTTAACACTGGCTTTTGGATTGTCAGAGTTGCAGATCTCATTGCCACTCCTACTTTTACCCTTTTCTCCAGGACACCCCGTATTACTACGAACGTCCACTTCCATTGGACAAAACCATCGTATGGTTAGATACGAACTCGAAGGAATTCGAGGATGGTTTCTGGTTCTGGAGAAAACGGATAGGATTATTCAGTTGTCTTTTCTTTTCACCTTCTCTCAGGTTGCGAGTACTCCTTGGTTTAGGAGATAGTACACCTATTACGCAAATTGGATAGTCTTCTTCCAAACCTTAGGCTGGTGCCGACCGGTAGGGAATGAAGAAAACCAATTAGCATAACGATGGTGTGCAGAAGGTATTAAGTTAAGACAAAGTAAGGGATTAGTAGGAGGGCAAAGTAAATTGCGACTGATATTCACGACCAAACCAAGTATTTCTTCGCCAATCCTAAATCACCTTTGTATTTCTCCAGGACACTCCGTGTCACTACGAAGATCCACAGTTTATTGGATACTCCATCGTATGGTTATATACGAACTCGAAAGGAACTTGTTCCAGTTCGGGGATGGATTCTGGTTCAGGAGAAATAAGAATAAAGTACATTCAGGTGTCTTTTATCTTCACCTTCTCTCGCTTTGCGAGTGCTCCTAGGACTAGGACAGTACACCCTTTATGCTTTTTGGATAGTCTTCTTCCAAACCATAGGCTGGTGCCGAACGGTAGGGAAGGAAGAAAACCATTTGGCCTAAAGGGGTGTACAGAAGGTAATGACTAAGGACATATGAAGGGATTTGGAGAGGTGGCAAAGAATTATACGGTTATAGTTGTGAATCTGGATAATGGAAGAGGCATTACTAAGAATACCAGGATACCCCAAACGAAACATTTCAATGTTTCAGTTTCACTGTGTACTGTTAATAGAAAACTGATTTCCCGATTAGACACCTACTCCAGGGTATGTATTTACCAGGTATGATTCTCACATCTGTATGGTTTTACAGATGATGAGTGGGAGTAAGTTATTGGGAATTGGGTGATCATCCTCATTATATCGGGATTCGTTGTAATCGGTGATATTTGAGGAAGTCACCTGGGTTGTTTGCCGGTCGGCAATTATTTGGTTTTGAATATCCGCGGTTATGCACCAATTTCAAATTGATATATCTGTACGTCTATTTTCATAGAGTGAGATATACCTTTTGATATTATGTCGATGACATTTACCTATATCAGTGGATGGTTAGGTAAGGAGCATTAAACAGCGGTGTAATTCTTCTTAACCATAAGTACAGTTTTCAACCTACGACGCACAGTGAAAGAGTTGTTAGACTCAGCGGACTTATACAGAGTATTGTATGTTGTCCAGTGTCCATTAGGACAGAGGGGTTGGTCCTCATACTATATTCTGTTTACTTTTAACTTCTCTAGTTCTTAGACATGTGTTTCGTAGAAACACAGGGTCTAAGTTTTGAGGAGTTATAGGTATTTGAATAGAGTAGAGAACCAGGTGTAGCAAGTATCGGGATTCTTCAAAGAGATCGAAGATGTAGATACTTGTGTATGGTATTCAGTTGATAGTAATGATAAAGAGAAATTGCTTCTCTTTCAGGTTACTCGTAATTGGAAGCATTCCTAAGTTGAGTAACGCTGAACGGCCTCCTTCCATTTAGTTCACATGCACTGGAGATAGCTGCATGATTTGAATCTGGTTCAATTAAATCAGTGCCTCTGGTTCTATATTGGATATAGAACAGTTCATATCTTAACGATGTTAAGGTACGGGGAGTTGTCCGGCTTATGATTAAAACCAGACACTGGACAACTCAAGGCACGTTTCTATAATGGCTGTTTGTGGGTTGACCCAGGCTATGACGAGGGTTGACTTTCTACCATCTGGCAGATCAATAGAAATATTGTTCTAGACTCGCCACAGTTTTATTAAAAAATGGATTTTTTCAAAAACAGAAGTGGGAGTATGGTAGAACTGGAAGTGATTCCAGAACCGCAAACGATTACTGAAGATTTGATAAGGAACCTAAAGATTCAATCTGATTTGACATTCCATTGGCCACTCCGCAGATAAGGTGGGTAACTTCAGGCACCCGAGAGGTACTCCGGTAGCCTCAAGGACGGTGACAGGGAAGTTCTTGTTTACCCACACTTGCCATTGTTGTTGTTCCAGGCTGCGAGACCCGGCAGGAGGATGAGTATAGCGTCGGTCTAAACTAGCTTTAGAAGTGCACGTCTATATGACTCTGCCAGAGGGTTGTCGTAGTCAGTGGGAGCAGCGGAAGCATTGGTGGACATCAGGCTTATGTCTATTTATAGACTAAAGCAGATGTAGCGGAGATAGATCATCTATTTCTGATGTGACAGTCATAGGTTTGACGTCATCAGAATAGGGGATGGATCTGTTGAGAAGGTAGTAGGAAGTGATACTCCTATACTATGATCGGTTATACTTTGGTTGTCACACAGTGGTTTCTCTACACAGGACTTGGATATTATATCAGACATACTGGTTACTAGATCTATGGTTTTAGATCTAGATTTGGGTGGTTTCCCAAATCTGGGTACCTTGACAGCATTCTATGAGTATTTAGAATGGACGACTCCTGGCACGGTAGTGTGCCTGCAGTTGATGGAGTCACCCTCTCTAAAGGTGTCTTATAGACTAAAAAGGAGAGGGATACTCATGATTGGCAGATCACTTGCTTAGGTAATTGAGTCAATCATGAGATGTCAAGTACCACACCAGATGTTGTTCTTGCAGTAGATGCAATAAGTTGATATTGATCCAATCCTAGAGAAACGGTCGGAAGCAGTTTTAGAACATAAGTTGATGTTCTAGGGATATGATAACGGCAGCCTCCTTTAGGAGACGGTTATCATTCCAGGCTTCCAAGGTGACCTGGATGGCAGAGTGGCTGTCAGAGTTATAGTTTTCCCTTCTGACGAGGGGCAGTATTTTGGACAGGTGGTCCAAGGAAATACTGAGGGCGGCATGGCGCAGGATACTGATTAAGTTCAGTTGACGATACAGTCTAAGAAGTTTGGATTTGGAGTTCATTTATGAGCTAGGTCCCATCAGACATCCAGACATTCTAAGACAGGTATTGCTCATTTCGGGAGATGGCTTTCTCCGCGAACTTGAGATATAGAGAGACATAGAAAGAAACATCACAACGGATCCACTCACTGAGGCTATTCCTCGAACGCAATAGTTTCGCAAACGAGCTTTGTGAGACTGACTAGTAGAGGAGTTGGGTGTTCGGTATCACACGGGCTGTGAGTATGCGGCATCGCGATAATTAGCCTTGAGTGCAAGTGGGAGATTGTTGGAGATAGTGCCCTCAGAGTCAATTATTGGATCACAGGCACGTGATTGCAATGATTGAGGGAGGACCTATCCCGGTAGGACAGTCTTACTCGAGATGATAGTATGCTATCTGGTTTATCTTTATCATCGTGTACTGCTTTAGGTGACCTGGCATGTCGCTATTACACGTTGATAGAGCCCATAGGATTCTTGCTTGACTGCCGGCAGTATGATGGCGATCATATACGTGGGAGCTGGTAGTCTATAAGCACATCCTTAAAAGGTCCCTAGTCGTAGGAGTTTCGAGACAGGGCATCGATACTCCATTAGTAGACTAGTGTATACAGTCGAGACCCCGACGAGGGGCGGTGGCCGGTCTCACAAGCCAATGGTGTCAGTTGGTTCACCTAAGATGTATACAGGTGCTCATTGGGTTATGAGTACACAGGACAGGACTCGCCGGGAACATGCTAGTTGGTCTTATACCAGATGTCAGATAGCAGTTCCCTGGTGACATGTGTACAGGTTAGTTCATCGACCTGAGATCGTCATTTGTCTCGTGTGAGTTCCCACTGTGCTTTGATTACTACCCTACCACGGCTCAAAGGAGTCGTGCAAACAGGTTTTAGTTGGGTACAGTCCCGAGCCACATGGAGGCAGTGAGCGGATCTGCAGGGGTTCGTCTCTCCCGGTATTGAGGGTGAGGTCGCGCTGTGTCTAGGAGAGCCATTACGGAAAGCCCTCGGCCGAGGCAGGAGATTTACTGGTAGGTATTCCAGTAGTATCTCAGGGCGTTCTGGGCTACACTCCGACACGACTTGTACCGCTTTTGGGGGTCAGACTTTTACCAACCCCCTAGGCCCGACATGCGATGCTCATAGACGAACGGACCGGACTGTACGGATATTGTCACTGACAGGCTCAGTAAGGTGTCAGGATGAGTTCGCTCATCGACGTCCCTTTTGGTCAATAGCTGGTGGCCCATCACGTATTGGCTAATACCTCTGACGTGCTAATGGTTAAATCCACAGCCATTGTATTGACGAGTCTTTAGAGTCCACCACACTTACAGTTACTCAAGCTTTCGGGCGAAACGCTGTAGAGGCCGTATGGAGATATGGCAGGGTCCGATCAGATGCGTGCGGTATTGCACGGATCAGGATCGGACAGTTTTGTACTAGTGGCCGTATGGATATATGGCAGGGTTCGATCTGATACGTGCGGTATTGCACGGATCAGGATCGGACGGATATTACTGGCCGGCTTTGGTTTAAGCCGGATCCTAGTTTAGTACAGTGTAGATTTTGTCTCATTGCATTTGTATCCGGACGGAATACAGATGCGGGTGTGTATGCACAGTATCGGGGTTTTCCTGTAATTTATTACGGGACCAGTTTTCTGGAGTTGCCAGTTTGCATTCCGTTCCGGCCGGTTTTCCTTTGTTCTTTCCCGGCCGGACTTTTCCGATGGAGGGGGTTATTTGCAATTGTGCAAATAACATTTATGGAGGGGGGTTTCTTGCAAACATATTCATTATGATAGGATTAGCATCTTTTGCTTTTTCATCCATGATGGTGCATTTATGAGATTTGAAGTGATTTGAAGTATTGAGCATGGTTGATGTTTCTTTTGCTTTAAGGTGTGGTCATCCATTTCTTTTTCCTACACTCACCTTCCTTCTAAGGTTATGCTTCATATTCTTTCCTCCACCTTTATTCTTCTCATTAGATGAAAGAAAGAACACTTGAGAGAAAGAAAAGAATGAGAGAGTTCATCTTTGTTTTGTGAGGAATTCTTCATCTCCTTCTTCTTCTTGTTTTGGAAAAATGAAAGCACCGTTTTTCCTAACCCCATTCCTCCATCAAGGCAACTACAAACCCCAAATGAGACTAGCATGATCTACTACACATTCTACAGCATATCTTGAGCATGTCGAGTTGCCGGCTTCATGCCCGAGTTGCCTCGGTATCGAGGCGGGAGCCCGTAAAAGACGCAGGCGATGTGGTGCCCTTCCGGCGAGGAGGTGACGATGTGGAGGCAAGACTTTCCGCGGGAGATCGGGACGATGACGAGAAGACCGGAGGACTCGGATCACTCGGTATACTTCTCTTCCCATCTCTTGATTAGCTAGCATTAGGTTAATGGTTACGATCCGGGTTTTTCATTGTCCGCGGTAGCGCCAGTTTCCAAGTAAGGAAAATTTTGATTCCGCAATTTGGCCTCGGATAGACGGCCGGGGCGCTGCCGTGGCGCAACAGATACTACTGGAATACCTACCAGTAAATCTCCTGCCTCGGCCGAGGGCTTTGTGTAATGGCTCTCCTAGACACAGCGCGACCTCACCCCCAATACCGGGAGAGACGAACCCCTACAGATTCGCTCACTGCCTCCATGTGGCTCGGGACTGTACCCAACTAAAACCTGTTTGCACGACTCCTTTGAGCCGTGGTAGGGTAGTAATCAAAGCACAGTGGGAACTCACACGAGACAAATGACGATCTCAGGTCGATGAACTAACCTGTACACATGTCACCAGGGAACTGCTATCTGACATCTGGTATAAGACCAACTAGCAGGTTCCCGGCGAGTCTTGTCCGGTGTACTCATAACCCAATGAGCACCTGTATACATCTTAGGTGAACCAACTGACACCAGTGGCTTGTGAGACCGGCCACCGCCCCTCGTCGGGGTCTCGACTGTATACACTAGTCTACTAATGGAGTATCGATGCCCTGTCTCGAAACTCCTACGACTAAGGACCATTTAAGGATGTGCTTATAGACCCCAGCTCCCACGTATATGATCGCCATCATACTGCTGGTCGTCAAGCAAGAATCCTAGGGGCTCTATCAACGTGTAATAGCGACCTGTCAGGTCACCTAAAGCAGTACACGATGATAAAGATAAACCAGATAGCATATTATCATCTTGAGTAAGACTGTCCTACTGGGATAGGTCATCCCTCAATCATTGCAATCACGTGCCTGTGATCCAATAATTGACTCTGAGGGCACTATCTCCAACACAAACTTGCTATACATTTAAAGTAGATCACGAGGTAACGACCTACCTCCTCACACACTCACATACAACCTAACACGATACCCTCGAGAACTCAGAATACGGAAAACAAACATTTTCATTTAAATACCCTTTACTAAATAAAGCCATTTCTAAAAGATTTAGTATTGATACACTTTTTAAATAAATACCACTTATTATGAAAACATGATAAGTTGTGGACATCAGTCGTTTATCTAAACCTGACTTTGAGGTGTCTAGGCTAGGCAAGTGAGAAAGGTAACTTTAAAAGGACCGTCTCACGGTAATTCGTGAGCGGATCCCTCCTTTCTTCACTTGTACTTACCTGGCCACAATCGGCGGTGAAGAGGCGAATTGAGGTATCTCACAACTTGTCGTTTTGGACCAGTTAGGAATAGTCTAGTTGACTTAGGAGACCCTAGAACATAGAATACGGAAAATTGATATCTTTACAAATAAATACCATTTACTTCATAAAACCATTTTCTAAAGGATTTAGTATTTATACAATCTTTGCAAAGCGCCGCTACAACCCATTTTGGGGAACTCATTCGGGATGGTGCGGATTATCGCACATTCTCGGACTTAGTAGTGCGAGATTCAGACCTCCGCAAGGAGCATTCGGTCTCGAAAGATTTAAAATACGACATCTTAAGAAAATGAGATTTTTAGAATATAAAAAATATACTAAAATTATTTTTGTATAAATATATGTATATTTATCATTAAAATACCTATTTTGTTATGATATAAATATTCCACATTTTTCTAAAAATCACAAGAATCAATTTTACACTAAAATACCATGAATTCCATATAAATCAATATTACAAATAAATACCTTTATTTCTGAATTTAGGATATTTTCATTAGAAATATCACAATATAAAATCCACATTCATTACAACCCTAAAGACGAATAATAAATGCTTGGGGTATATTTTGAACAGTGTATAAAAGTATTTTTACATAAAACCCTCTCAAGTTCTATAAATTACCCTAAGGACCTTAGTAAACATAGGTTTAAGCGGGACCAATCTCTTGAGCCTCAGGGAGCCGGAGAAGTGGGTGCTTGCCTATCTAAGGTAAACAAATTAATAAAAACAATCAGGACTTCAATTTACTTTGCTAAATTGTCTGACTCGGTTTAAGTCTCAGTATAATCTGACTTGAATATGATTTAAGTACAATCTACAATTTACAATATTACAATTCCATATGAATCCATGAATCCAATTATCAATCTATACAACTTGACTGAACCGAACCATGGATATACATTCCACTTATATGGTTCTCCAGTTATTCCATTTATATGATTCTACGGTTACATCCGTTTACTGATATCATGGTTTCGGTCAGTCATCCAATTATACAATCTATACAGTTTACAATACAAGACAATACAATACAACAATACAATTAAGATAACACTACGGGGTTTAAGGGGTAGACTGGTACGGAATATGTTAAAGGTGGCACGAGGTGGTCACTTAAGACGTAATTACATCCATACCGTTGTTCCGTGGTATTATCAACAGAGCCTTGTACTACAGATTACCAAAGTCCCCGGTGTAAGTGGGACTCTTCTCGTATACACTGGCATCTTCTGTACCAAGCTACAAATAACAGCGTTAACACTAAATACAACAATATAACAATATAATACAACTGTAAAAGCTACTCTCTCTCTTTTACTCTCTATCTATTCTATTTCTCCTCTTATCTTTGGGACTTACTGAGCGATCTGTTCGCTGACGACATTCTCTTTCTTTCTTCTTTGAATGTCGTCAGGTGATTTGGACACGTCAGAGATCGAGCCTACTGCTAAAGACTTGGATCGGTTTGCTGAAGACCCAGATCTTTAGTTTCATTGTACACATTTCCTTTTAGTACTTTACATTCCTGGTATGCCATTGTTTAGGCATCGCTTTTATTTCAGTTGTATTTACTTTTCATGCATTGTACATAAGAATGTTAATAAAGTTGCTGTTTAGTTTATATATCTTGTCTCTTGTGTATTTACTTTTATATTGCTTAGATACGCTTAGCGTATTTACTTCACAGTAAATACGTAGCGGACCAGTCGCGTCCCCTTCGTCGTACACCGAGAAGCGGGGCATGACAGGTTTTGTTGGTGGCCCATGCAAGTCTGAGCTGTATGAAACCCTATTATGCAGTTCTGTTCTGCGTGAACAACCTAAGCAATATAACACAAGAACCAGCAACTAAAACATTCTTTACAATCATGTTCCTTGAATTCTATCATTTCTTATTCTTTGAATCATATACTTTGAATCTGTCCTAACCTAAATTTTTCATTCAAGGTTATGGATTCACCAAACAACACCAGCACCAATGTCAACAACACACCTCCACCACTACCACTCTTACCTGTCGTTCCTGCTCCACTCAACGAGTAAACGGTTCTGCTTGAGGCAATCCGCAGCCTCCTAGAGGGACAGCAGCAGCTCTTGAACCGTCCCAAGACTGAAGCACCTAGGGTGAAGCAATTCAGAGGTTTACATCCCAAACAGTTCTTAGGAAAGGGGAGCCCACTGGAAGCTGAGGAATGGGCTCAAAGTATCGAGGATGATCTGGCAGCAGCACAAGTGCCAGAAATAGCTTGGGTCCGAATTGCAAAGATGCAACTCACGGACAATGCACGGAACTGGTGGAAGGCGGAAGAAAGCCGTCTTGATCAGCCCATTGAATGGAAGACTTTTCGCGATAGGTTCGACGCGAAATACTTCCCTGTGACTGTCAGGTTTGTCATGGAACAACAGTTAATTTATCTACAACAAGATTCTATATGGGTCAAGTCAGTAGATGAGTATGACGCTGAGTTCACCATGCTCAGTCGGTAAGATATGTCACAGTATTTCAAATTTTTAATATCACATAATACACAGCCAACACAATACCGTAACAGATTTGCGGCACACCTGATACCGACGGATGAGATCAGAGCCCGTCGATTTCAACAAGGTTTGGACACGGAAATCCAGGCTGTACTAGCCACCATAGAGAAATTTCCAACTCATGAGGATGCTCTGGAAGCTGCCTGCCGTTATGAGGCAGTGATAAAGGCAAGGGGCAGACCTCAATCTGCAGGAGTGAAACACCCTGCCACTCAAATGGCAGGAGGGGCCTCTTCAAGGCCAGATGTTGAACTTAGAAGACTGAAAGAAGCCAAGGATCGGCCAAGACCCGATTTTTGCTTTTATTGCAAGAGAGAAGGACACTTGTGGAAGGACTGTAGGCGCGCAAAAGGCCTATGCTTGGTTTGTGGCGCGTCCAATCACGGAATTGGAAACTGTCCTTATAGACGCAACCCAGCACACACCCGTCAACTACCCGCAGCAGCCAGCTATTCAGGCTCCTGCAACTCGTCCTGCACTCCCAGCTCCACCTCCACGTGGATTTCCTGCTCAGCCAAATCGCCAATTCCATCAGGCACTGAGAAACATGCCTCGAGTACAGGGGAATATGCCTCCAGTTAGGAGGAACGTGCCACGGCGACAAGCTCACACCTTAGCAGCCGTAGAAGCCGAGACTGTAGGTCAAGGTAACACCAGTAAGCCTTTTTTTCACCTTTGTATCACTTTGTTATTTTTATACACTATCAAGTACTCCAAACACCAAACTTTCCTTTAATTTGTTACACTTTCCTTTTACAAATTTTGAGGACGAAATTTTTAAAAGGAGGGTAGAATGTAACAACCCTAATTTTCCTATACAAATTTTTCAAATATTTTATCCTTAAGGGGTATTTTAGCCTGAGCACAAGATATAAGTAATTATCTTGCTTTTTAATTACAAGTTAAAAGAATGTAACAACTCCATTTTTAGTGTACAAAATTTGCTTAAAAATTAATGTATATTTAGGGTATTTACATTTTCTGTAACTATTTTAAGTAATTAAATAGCTCCATCATTACAAGAAGGAGCTTGTAGCTCATTGGTAATACCTTACACTGCTGAACCAAGCCACCAGAGTTCAAATCCCATACCCCACATTATTTTTAATATTGTTTTATTTTGAACCTTTAGAATACCAAGAGTTTACACGTGCATATCTCACAAAAACTGTCACGACCCGAAAGTACGGAACATGACCGGCACTTAAACTACGAACGTCTCGAGGCGTACGTAATCTAAGTAAACCGAAAACCCAGAAATCCAAACCAAGAAAAGATGTAGAGTGCAGGAAAAACCAACTTAAAGCAAGTAGTTTCAATAGCATAAGCCGAATTATGCGGTTTTTAAAAACATCAAAAATTTCCTGAAAATTTTGGCAGAGTCTCCTTTGTAAATACTGGCCCCCAAATGGGATACAACATGAATAGTATACGAAATCAATAAAAAGGCATCCCCAGGCGGGAGCTAGCTCTTCGTCAATCGACGGCCACAACCACACAAGCAATATAATATACAACGCCAACGGCGATGATCAAAACTCAAAGGAAACTCAAAACCACAAGAAATCCACAGAAATACAACGCGCGACTCTAAGGTCGAAAGAATAAACATCACTGGTCTCTAACTCAAATAAATACTTGTTTGGTTGATGGAACTTCTAGATACAACAGAATAATGTTATACAAGATATATAATGGGGGTACGATACAAGTAAACCCACCTACTAGCAAATCACCCGAAGGAAACTATGCCCGCAAAGCCGTAATGAAACCTGTACGGCAAACCTGCAAGAAACTGGGGCACAACGGGGGTGAGTTGTCAACTCGTGAATAGAAAAACATCTACGAAAAGAAATCGCATAAATAACGCAATCCTAGGTCAATGATCATAATATATCCTCAAATATAAGAATAACATGCAACCTATAACAAGGCTAGGGTAAATATCTAACCCGAGTGTAATCTCATGTGCCCGTGTCAGTGCCTCAGGTAGCAATATATCATATGAATGAGGTATGAATGCATGAAAACAGAATACATGTAAATGAAGAACTGTTTTCATAATTTAGTGAGATTTCCTTTGTATTTTTAAAATGAGGTATCATAATGAAATCAGCATAAAACAGTGCCTAGCATCGGCACAAAACGTAATCCCAATATCTCGATATCTCTGTATCACGGTCTCTGTACCTCAATATCTCGAAATCTCAATATCACAGTCTCAAAATCTAGGGCGCTGTCAGTCCAGACCGGCCCCTACCATCCATCTCAAGACCACGACGGTATCCTCCGGATATCCGACGCGTCGAGTAAAATCACCGGTAGGTAGTGCTCCCATGCCAGGCTCACATCGTCATCATCACGCGCTTCTTGCCCCGGGGTACCTTACCGGGTCCACCATGTACCCAAAACGGTTCATCCGTCTCCTCGAATCGGGTCTCGAAATCCATCAGCAAACTCATGGTGGACGACTCATACATCATGGGAAAACCGCACTTTTTATTTTAAAAGAGAGAAAGGTTTATTTATGTTTTCTCGGTTTTCCTCCAAATCCAGAAAATCTCATGGAAATCCGAATCCAAAACCTCAATAACACGTAAAATAGTGAATATATGCATGAGAATCCATGAATGCGGCATAACAATGAATAACAGTATGCATGAAGTAGCAGGTAATAACTACAATGTCTAAACTAACATATAAGGCAAGTACACTAATATCATGTCTAACTATTAGCTAACAGGCTATGTCAAGCAATAATATTTCTAAGGTGTACGTGACATGGCAATTACCGATGAAGATGTGTGTGAGCCGGCAAGTAAGTGTATGTGGTACATACGCATCATCGGTAACGGTGCTGGTGTCCTAACAATATGATATCAACATTGCAATAAGAAATTATAGTATAAGTATGCGATGCGAAGCGAACCACAATAATAAGCGGGAGCTGAATACTAGACGCAACTGTAACTAACCCGCATTAATCTAATATAAGTCCTACAAATGGTGCATTTTGAAATAACACGAATCATGGAGTTTTGAAAATAGGGGCTACGGTGTTTTTATGAAAAGATACGTCTTTTGAAATATCCGTAGAATCCCTTGGGCTGTCTTTTAAAATACCCACGATTCGTTAGTTTTTGAAATAGGTAAGAATCAAATCTAATCTAACAACTAAACTAAACTAAGGGGCTAAGCTAACAAGCTGGACTACAGGTAAGGAAACCGCCTAACATCTGAGTAGATCCATATACATACCTGTATATATATTAGTCGGTGATCCCGCCTCAATAATATCATATCCGATACCATATCTACAATCAGACATCCCAAGTCACGAGTGCGGATCAATCATCAAGATATACCTCGTACGTAAATCCGTCGTACGGTATCCCTAAATCTGGGTACGGGTCAATATCATATTCATCACACTACTCATCCGGTATCCTCTTTATCAAAGATCATAGTCTAAGGTACTGACCTAGGTCTAGTATAATACTGATATCCTCAATATACTCATGATCTGACTACTGATCGACAATCTCGTACAAACCGATATCGCAACCTCAACACAAATCTCATCGACTCAGCTCAATCCCAAGTATCATCCTCAAATCCGTATGTGAACACATAGTCCCATACCCATGTGAACACATAACTATAAAGAATTCCCTGAGCATATATAAATAGGAATGTATGCAAGTATGTATGTGTGTACGTGTAGTGCAACACTACCCTAGGGTTCACAACACTACAATAATCCAACACCCCAATATCCATCCTAAACATCTTTATTGATCCCAAATAACATATAATAATTGTTGGTGTGTATACGCATCCGTACACACCACCACGGACTGCGGGGGTGCTATACGCCATCCACCCGGCTTCTCCCCGTAGATATAAATCTACTCACCTGGTCCTCGCTCGCCGGTGCTGACGTCGCCATGCCCTTGCTTCTCGTCTCGAAGTCCACATGGGGTACCTACATATCATAACGCACCATAGCGCATTAAAATCCGACTCATGACCAAAACGACACACGAATCCCACATAGGTCAAAACATATGGTTGCTTTCACAAACCAACCCAAAAACCCTCGACGTCGGCGTACAAACGCCAAACCATCGAGAAAGCCCCCAACACACTCATTTGTACAATTACAAGCACTAATTATAATATAAAATAGCTTAAAATTCACAAAAACCCCAATTTCACTTAAAAGGTCATTTTTCCGAAAATCTAGCAAGCACAGATCACCGTTTTAGTACAAAACTTGATTTATAAACGAATCTAGCGGCCACAATATTCACTAAATATCTTAAATAAGTCATAAAAACAATTCCCATAATTTAATCTCGTTAAATTCCAAAAACCCTAAAATTCTAGTTTACAAAATACCTAAATTTTAACAATTTTATAGCAAAAATGCACAAACTACAATCTAGCTTGGATTTGCATGAACTAAAGTATTAAACTACACTTTAAAATGTTAATAATGCCATGAATACCCTAATTAGATTTTAATCTCAAATATATATGTATTTCACTAAACCTAGTTAGCAAAAATGCTTAGTTTGGACATTTTAAATGTTACAAATTTGGAAATTAACAACTAGATTAATTTTTCTATAGCTTAGCATGATAGCTACACCATTAAACCATGATCAATGATAAAACCCCTCACTTGGTAACAATTTCCCTTTTCTAGAATTTCAAGATTGGAGCTAGAACCCAAATTAAACAAAATGAAGTAATTAGCAACTCATTAACAATTTAGTTAGGAATTATACCTCACAAACCTTAAATCTAGCTTGCAACTTAACCATTCCAAAATGCTCTCTTGCTCCCAAAATCCTCGCTTGAATGGCCAAGGAAAATTGGATGAAGGTTAAGTAAAGAATTGGTGAGGTTTAGCATTTTTTTTGGATGAATCTTATAGGATTTTCATGAAAATGGGAGTGGGAAAAATGGGAATTTGGGGGGCTTCCATGCTCGGCCAGCAGCAAGGTGAGGGGAGAGAGTGAGGTTTGAGTGTAGTAAAGAATTCCAAGTCAAAGAAAAGAAGGCCCATACTTCAATCACCTCACACCATACCTCATTTAAATCAATTCTTTAATCTTTTCTTCATTTTTTTACTTTTAAATTTGAGGAGAATGAAGTGGTGAAGTGAGGGTGGGGGCTGCACTGTAGCAAGGCCGGCCAAGAAGTGGGGAAAGAGAGTGTGGGTATGTGTGGTTAATTGTAGAAAGCTTCATTATTACCTATATTAATTTATTTTTCTTTTATTATCTACTTAACATAAAACTAACTAGAACTTTGAGACAAGTTTCCAATTAAAACCTGTTACAAACTATGATTCCAACATGTCATGGTTCACTTTGTTAACTTCACCCGTTCCAATTTGTATTTATCACCAATTAAATGTAATAGTGACGGCTTAAAATAATATTAAAATAATTAATTTCGGAAAAATTTTCAGAAAATTTGAAATTTCACCAGTGGGTCAATAAACACCAAATACTAGCAATTACATAGATAGAATATGTATATTTAATTTTTATAATAAGATATTTGTATTTTGACTTTTTTTACAGAAAAACCCCTTATTTTACCGTTTTTTTGAAATTTCACCGAAACGATTTTCAAAACGTTACAAAAACCCCCCACTACACCCTGAAATGTAATTGTACCAGAGGGATTACCAGTCGTCGGGGGAGGATTCCGGCAGCCTGACTCCGCCGGAATCGGCCAACTCGGACGGCAAACCAGGCCAACTCGGCCGTCGAACGAGTCACGGCCGAGTCGCGACCGAGTCGGCCGATTCCGGCGACGACCCCAACATGAAAATTGTGTCTTTTCACATTCTCTATACACCTGCAAAATTTTAGCCTCAGACCATTTTCAGAACTCTTTTAAAACCTCAATTACTCCACTTTTAATACATTTTTAACACATTTTATCAAATTTTTCAATTTAACCTTTCATCTTTCCTAACCCTAGCCTAACCCTATAAATACCACCCCTACCCTCTACCCCTCTCACCCCCAACTCTGAGCCAACTCTCTAAAAAAATTTCAAGAATCTTGTGCACTTTGAAAACGAGCTCGAGGCGAAGCTCCGACGAATTCCCGGCGGAACTTCCGGCGATCGTTTTAGGAAGTACCGGCGACGACGCAACACATCGGCGATTCCTCTACTTCCCTATCACTCTCTTGTGTGATCTAAAACCCGTAAGTCCCAATTTCTACCTATATCTTCTATCTAAAAATACGGATTTACAAAACCAAACGAAATCGGAACAAATCCGATTTCCGATTCGGTTTCCTATAAAATTCCACTTCTCACTAATACAATCATACTTAAACTTCCTCATGTCGACTATTAAACACTAATCAAACAAATTGATCAAGTTTCATTACATAAAATGATAGCTATTTCCATTCATCGAATTTTTCACTTAAATACCACGTTGTTTCAATCCTACATTTAACTCTATCAAACTTGCTATACATTTATAGTAGATCACGAGATAACGACCTACCTCCTTACACACTCACATACAACCTAACACGATACCCTCGAGAACTCAGAATACGGAAAACAAACATTTTCATTTAAATACCCTTTACTAAATAAAGCCATTTCAAAAAGATTTAGTATCGATACACTTTTTAAATAAATATCACTTATTATGAAAATAGAATAAGTTATGGACATCAGTCGTTTATCTAAACCTGACTTTGTGGTGTCTAGGCTAGGCAAGTGAGAAAGGTAACTTTAAAAGGACCGTCTCACGGTGATTCGTGAGCGGATCCCTCCTTTCTTCACTTGTACTTACCTGGCCACAATCGGCGGTGAAAAGGCGAATTGAGGTATCTCACAACTTGTCGTTTTGGACCAGTTAGGAATAGTCTAGTTGACTTAGGAGACCCTAAAACATAGAATACGAAAAATTGATATCTTTACAAATAAATATCATTTACTTCATAAAACCATTTTCTAAAGGATTTAGTATTTATACAATCTTTGCAAAGCGCCGCTACAACCCATTTTGGGGAACCCGTTCGGGAGGTGCGGATTATCGCACATCCTCGGGCTTAGTAGTGCGAGATTCAGACCTCCGCAAGGAGCATTTGGTCTCGAAAATTTTAAAATACGACATCTTAAGAAAATGAGATTTTTAGAATATAAAAAATATACTAAAATTATTTTTGTATAAATATATGTATATTTATCATTAAAATACCTATTTTATTATGATATAAATATTCCACATTTTTCTAAAAATCACAAGAATCAATTTTACACTAAAATACCATGAATTCCATATAAATCAATATTACAAATAAATACCTTTATTTCTGAATTTAGGATATTTTCATTAGAAATATCACAATATAAAATCCACATTCATTACGTCCCTAAAGACGAATAATAAATGCTTGGGGTATATTTTGAACAGTGTATAAAAGTATTTTTACATAAAACCCCCTCAAGTTCTATAAATTACCCTTAGGACCTTAGTAAACATAGGTTTAAGCGGGACCAATCTCTTGAGCCTCAGGGAGCCGAAGAAGTGGGTGCTTGCCTATCTAAGGTAGACAAATTAATAAAAACAATCAGGACTTCAATTTACTTTGCTAAATTGTCTGACTCAATTTGAGTCTCAGTATAATCTGATTTGAATATGATTTAAGTACAATCTACAATTTACAATATTACAATTCCACATGAATCCATGAACCCATGAATCCAATTATCAATCTATACAACTTGACTGAACCGAACCATGGATATACATTCCATTTACATGGTTCTCCAGGTATTCCATTTACATAATTCTATGGTTACATCCGTTTACTGATATCATGGTTTCGGTCAGTCATCCAATTATACAATCTATACAGTTTATAATACAAGACAATACAATACAACAATACAATCAAGATAACACTACGGGGTTTAAGGGTAGACTGGTACGGAATATGTTAAAGGTGGCACGAGGTGGTCACTTAAGACGTAATTACATCCATGTCGTTGTTCCATGGTATTATCGACGGAACCTTGTACTACAGCTTACCAAAGTCCCCGGTGTAAGTGGGACTCCTCTCGTATACACTGGCATCTTCTATACCAAGCTACAAACAACAGCGTTAACACTAAATACAACAATATAACAATATAATACAACTGTAAAAGCTACTCTCTCTCTCTCACTCACTCTCTGTCTATTCTATTTCTCCTCTTATTTTTGGGATTTACCGAGTGATCGGTTCGCTGACGACATTCTCTTTCTTTCTTCTTTGAATGTCGTCAAGTGATTTGGACACGTCAGAGATCGAGCCTACTGCTGAAGACTTGGATCAGTTTGCTGAAGACCCAGAGCTTTAATTTCATTGTACACATTTCCTTTCAGTACTTTACATTCCTGTTATGCCATTGTTTAGGCATCGCTTTTATTTTAATTGTATTTATTTTTCATGCATTGTACAAAAGAATGTTAATAAAGTTGATGTTCAGTTTATATATCTTGTCTCTTGTGTATATACTTTTATATTGCTTAGATACGCTTAGCGTATTTACTTCACAGTAAATACGTAGCGGACCAGTCCCGTCCCCTTCGCCGTACACCGGGAAGCGGGGCGTGACACACACCCTTTTAGATATGGTGCGCTCTATGATAAGCACCGTTGAGTTACCTATTTCCATTTGGGGTTATGCGCTTGAAGCAGCTGCATACCTATTGAATCAGGTTCCATCAAAATCTGTACCTACCACACCATATGAGATATGGAGTGGGAAGAGACCATGTCTTAAACGAGTTAAGATATGGGGTTGTCCAGCCTATGTCAAAAGGCAAAATCCGGACAAGCTCGAGGCACGATCAGTTCTTTATAAGTTTGTTGGATATCCTAAACATTCAAATGGATATCTATTCTACCACAGTGAACAATAAAAGGTGCTTGTTGCTCAACATGCTACCTTTTTAGAAAAAGAATTTCTTGTAAAAAAATTAGTAGCGAAGAGGTAGAGCTGGAAGAAGTTCCAGCAGTACAAACTGCAACTGAAGATTTAGTGGAACCAGAGAATTCGATAGCTCCCAACGAACCTCAGCCTCTCCGCCGATCTAGTAGGGTTCCTCATCCACCTGAGAGATACAACGGTTTTCTCATTGATGGTGGAAGCGAGGATTGCATCATGGAGGATGATGACCCAACTAGTTTCGAGCAGGCCATCACGAGTGGGGACTCAGTGAAGTGGCTGGATGCAATGCGGTCCGAGATGGAATCCATGTACACCAACAAAGTATGGACTTTGAAAGATACTCCTGAAGGGGTAAAACCCATTGGGAGCAAGTGGATTTTCAAGAAAAAACTTGGTGTAGATGGGAAAGTGGAGATTTTCAAAGCTAAACTTGTTGCAAAGGGTTTTCATCAACGACCAGGTATGGATTATGACGAAACCTTTTCTCCAGTGGCTATGCTTAAATCCATCCGGATCATGCTTGCCATCGCTGCATACCATGACTACTAAATCTGGCAAATGGTTGTTAAGACCGCCTTTCTAAATGGTGGTTTGGAAGAGTGCGTGTACATAACTCAGCTAGAGGGTTTCGTAGATAGTGGGAGCAGCGGAAAGGTGTGCAAGCAGCTTAAATCCATCTATGGGTTGAAGCAAGCATCGCGAAGTTGGAACATCTGTTTTGATGTCGTTGTCAAAGAGTTTGACTTCGTCAAAAATGTAGATGAACCTTGTATATACAAGAAGGTGGAAGAGAGTAAGGTTGTCTTTCTCGTATTGTACGTGGATGACATACTCTTGATAGGAAATGACATTCCTATGCTGCAATCAGTCAAGCTCTTCTTATCGCAAAGATTCTTAATGAAAGATCTAGGTGATACCTCCTACATCTTGGGGATTAAGATCTATAGTGATAGATCTAAACGGATACTGGGATTGTCCCAATTCAGGTACATTGACACCATACTAAAGAGATTTAGTATGGAAGAATCCAAGCGTGGGTTTTTACCCACGATCTTAGGACTCACTCTCTCCAAAGAGATGTCTCCCAAGACTGATTTGGAGAGAGCTCGCATGCAAGAGATACCCTATGCTTCGGCAGTAGGCTCTATCATATATGCGATGCTATGTACCAGACCCGATGTAGCATCACGCTAAGTGTAGTGAGCAGGTATCAAGCAGATCCTGGAGAGAGTCACTGGACAGCTGTGAAGAGTATTCTCAAGTACTTGAGAAGGACTAAAGAGATGTTCTTGGTGTATAGTAACGGAGAACTCCAAGTGGAGTCCTTTACCGATTCGAGCTTCCAGAGTGATAAGGACGACTCTAAGTCGCACTCGGGATTTGTCTTTACCCTCAATGGAGGAACGGTATGCTGGAAGAGTTCCAAGCAGGAAACCGTGGCAGACTCGACGATAGAGGCTGAATACATCGCTGCCAACGATGCTGCCAAAGAGGCTGTCTGGATGAAGAAGTTCATAACTGAACTTGGAGTGGTTCCATCCATTGAGTATCCAATACTTTTTGTATTGCGATAACAATGGAGCGGTGGCTTTGGCCAAGGAACCCAGGTCCCATCAGCGATCCAGGCATATTCTGAGGCGGTATCACCTGATATGGGAGATAGTTGATCGCCGGGAGATCGAGGTCAGGAGAGTTGACACGAAGAATAACACTGCAGATCCACTCACGAAGGCCATTCCCCAGATACAGTTCGAGAGACTCTTCGGGATGCTGAGTATGCGATACTACAGCAGCTAGCCCTAGTGCAAGTGGGAGATTGTTAGTTGTATGTATGCCCTAGAGGCCATTATTGTACATATGATATATATTATAGTGGATGCTTAGACATATATAGAGAGGACTTTCTTGCTCGACATGATAGTATGCTATCTGGTTGCTCTTTATCTTAACATGTATACTTGTCTCTTGGTACTGTCTTATGGTTACATGTTGGTAAAGCCCTTAGGATGTGTACTTGACTACCAGGATTATGATGCAGATCATACTAGTGGGGCCATGGTAGTCCATAAGTTCATCCTTTAATGTTTCTAGTCGTGGGTGTATCGAGACGAGGCATCTATATACCAGAATAGACTAGCGAATACGCTTCTCGACCCATTTGATGGGCGATGAATGATCCCATATCCATTGGTGTTTGACATCAGAGATGGTATACGGGTGCTCAGTGGAAACTGAGTACACTGGACGGAGTCGCCGAGAACTCCTAGTTGGTATTATACCTATCGTCAGATAGCAGTTCTCTGGTGATACTGGTACAGGTTAGTCTGTAGACCCGAGATCGTCATAGAGTCTTGTGTGATTCCCACTGTGCTTCAATTTCCACCTTACCACGTTCAAGAGGACGTGCAAAACGGTGGTTTTTTTGGTACAGTCCCGAGTCACATGGAGACAATGAGCGATAAGAGGGGTTTCGTCTCTCCCGGTATTGAGGGTTGATGTTGCGCTGTGCTCGATTGACCATAACAGGGAAGTCCCTGGCCAGGGCTGATTTAGAGATTTACTGGAAAGTGTTATCAGTAGTTTCTCGACCCGTTATGAGCCTCATATCGGCATGACTTATCGGTTATTGGGGTCTGACGTTTACCACCCCTAAACTGGATATGCAACATATCAGACGAGGAGACCGGACTGTACGGTAGTGTTACTGACAGGCTTTACAGGAGCTAGAGCGGGCTTGCTTGTTGATCTTCTGATCGCTCAATACCCGGGTAGCCGTTACGTCCAGCTAGTACCGCTGACGGCTTGTGGGTGCTTGATATGATCATCACCTACTGCCGGCGTATTGACGAGTCTTTAGAGTCCTATATAGAGATTTTACTGGCTCATGCAAAACGAAGTAGGAGCACATATATGATATGTGTGGGACCGAGAATAATGCGAGTATGTGATACCGTATTCTATTCTCACGATATTTGTATCGGACGGTTATATGTGATATAACCGGGTTATCGAATCAAGTGTTGATTCGATAAGTTGGTACATTTAATATTAGTCGGTTATATGTGATATAGCCGGATTATTAAATCAAGTGTTGATTTGATAATTTAGTATATAATTGTATATTTGATATACTAATTTACATTAATTAATATTAGCTCACTTAAGCATTTATTATTCTCATATGTGCACACTTAATATATATGTGATATATATTAATTGTGTTTTATTTTGTATCATGGTTGTTGATACATACTACATGGGTGTATGAGACTTACACCATACTAATTATAATGTTGGGTTTTAGTATTTAAAGTAATTCCAAATTAGTGGATAATAGCTCACATGCATGAAGCATCATGAAGCTTGTGGATGCATTGACTTAGTCCGCTAATTTTGTTTTACTTAAGATATTTATTAACCTAACCATTATAATTTAGCCATGGTTATGTCTCTACATGAGTTAGTATATGATACAAACTCACCCATGGTTCATTCTCTCACCTCATTAGTTCATTCTCATCTCTTGAGCCCATCTTCTTCTTGCTTGAGCAAAAGCTTGCTAGGTTTTTCTAAAGAGAGAAAATATTGTGAGAAAAATAAAACTAAAGTGAGTCCACTTCTTACTTCATCATCCTCTACTAGATTAGCAGTTTAGTATAAGGTGTTTACTTCACTAATCTCTCATTAGTGAAGTAGTAGCTTGAGTTAGTGTCTCCTCGACGTAGATCATCTTCGGCCTCGAAGACTTCAAGCAAGATCGTTCCTTTCGCCTTGAGAAGCCAAGCAAGAGTCCGGGAGTTCCATGATCGCAGCGAAGGGACCACTACAAGGAGCTAATGAAGTGAAGGACCGGTCTATAAAGGCTGTATTCCGTTATCACTTAGATGTAAAATAGTTTACATGTTTTTTTGTATGATTCTCTAGTTATCGATTCTAGTTTAGGGTTCTTTAAAACGGCAAAATTTTGAAAATGGCATGGACGATACCTCCCGAAACCTTGCTATCGTTCATAGGAACCCTACATCCTCGCCATCTTGCAAGTCTCCGCAATGGTCCCTATAACTAAAGTAGTCATAAACATAAAAGGAAACTCTATTAAAACCAATACAAATCCAAACAAACGAAATACGGCAAAAACAATAACAAAATAGTAAAACTGTCAAAAATCCTGAAGGACAGACGTCCGAACCTATAATAAGCAGACGTATGACCAAAGGATCACAGTCGCACAGAAACTAAGCAGACGTCTAAAGAACAAATCTCAAGAACTCCAAATTAAAAGCAGACGTCTGTTGACTTGAGCATCAGACGTCTGAAAATCAACAAATCAAAGCTTCACATATCATCGACAAACGTCTGAAGCTTAGGGGGCCATATATCTAAAGAAGAAAAAACGTGAAAATTATATACGAGGCAGACGTCTGAAGAAGGATTTTACGGAATGAATTTTGAAAAGACTGGAAAATTCCAAAACCTTATAAATCCATTCTTTTGCACTTAAATACCCTCTACTTCCTAAAATAGGGTGTAGCCACCAAGTAAAACATACTACTTCTTACTACTTACTAGTAGACACTTCAAAAACCAACTACAAAGAATTCAACCCATAAAATACCATTTTTAATATAGAAACTATATTATTTTCATGGCCAAACATATCAAACCTGTAGATCTTGTGGTAAAGAATGATTCTTACTAATTGAAGTGATGAAAGTGGAGATCCAAACCTTGAAGATGTATACTTGATGATCTTTGATGTTTTGGTAGCTTCACTTGTAGCCTTGATAGGTTTAGATGAAGGAAACTTGGATGAAGATGGGTTTTGGTTTGAGTTTTGAGAGTTTGGGAGTTGAGAGGGGATTTTGAGAGGATGAGGGAGATATTTTGTGAGTGAGGAGAGAGAATGGGACCATAATACTATAATTAACATAAAAATACCATATCCTTTCCTAAATACAAAATACTTATCATTTTCAAAATGTCGCATATTTTTCCAATTCCCAAAATTAGATTTACATACGGATGACAATCCGTAAAACCCAAATCCATACTCGGTTTTATTTTCATAAAACTCATAATAGCTATATTTAAATTACAAAATAATATTTATAATTTGCAAAATTTTACAGTATGCACGGCTCTTTAAAACCGTGGTTGAGTAGCAATCAAAGTACAGTAGGAACACACACGACAGTATGGCGATCTCAAGTCAAAAGGCCACCATGTACTCATGTCACCAGAGAACTGCTACTTGAAAATAGGTATAATACCATTTAAAAGTTCTCGGTGAGTCCGTTCGGTGTACTCATTCTCCGATGAGTACATATATACAATTTTTGGTGTCAAACGCCAATGGGTGTGGGACCAATCATCGCCCTGATCGGGATCAAGAAACTTATACACTAGTCTATTCTGAAGTACCAATGCACGGTCTCGATACTTCTACGACTAGGAACATTTAAACATGTGCTTATGGATTATCCAGACCCCACTAGTATGATCCCCATCATAATCCTAGTAGTCAAGCAAAAATCTTATGAGCTTTATCAACATATATTAGCGATATGTAATAGTAAGTAAATCATATATACATTAATAATAAAGACAAACCAGATAGTATACTATC
Organism: Agapanthus africanus; assembly: GCA_030015575.1. Classification (NCBI taxonomy): domain Eukaryota; kingdom Viridiplantae; phylum Streptophyta; class Magnoliopsida; order Asparagales; family Amaryllidaceae; genus Agapanthus; species Agapanthus africanus. The sequence continues at coordinate 386,536,392 of JASDDO010000008.1, read as the reverse complement.
ATCTCGAGCAAAAATGTTTTATTCATATGGGCCCATGTACAATTACAATAATTGCCTTCAGGACACCTATATCCAACAAATTTATCTAATTTGTATCTCGGCCGCTGTCGATTTCTCGACCGTTGTTGATTTATCCGACGTCGTTAACTCGAATTCTAGAGCAATTGATTTAACCGATGGCTTTTTCGCCAATTTCAAGACTTTATCCTTTGCTTTAGGAGCCAGCGGTGAGTGATGGTAATGAAGTTGTTCTCGTGACAGAGGAGGGGGTCTAGGAGGTTGATAAGAAGGCGGCGAAGGTCCGGAATTTTTGCGTCGATTTAGGGCCGACGAGGGGACGAGCGGGGGCTCTAGGGTTAGGGTTTTCGACGACGATAGACGATTTAGGGCGGGGTGTTTTGGTGTTGACTTGAAGAGGCGAGATTCCAACGAGGGCGACGACGACGACGACGACGAAGGCGGGGACAGTAACAATGACGAAGAAAGGCGTGGGTTATCAGAGCTGGAGCAACAGAGAGTGAGAAAGAGAAAATTTGAATGGGGGTATTTTTGTCCATCCACTAAAATATAATACCAGGTCCTGGGCCAAGGGGTCTTTAGACCAAGATTATGAACAGTAGGCCATTTCTCTCTATTTAGAAATTACAACAGACTTTTCACCTGTTTTTCTTGGGGCTCAACAATTTACCCTAAACTAAAAGAAACGACTAAAAACTTAATGATTTAATGGATCCACAATATACCGCAGGCCTCCTCTCTTGACTAGGCACTGCATAGGGCTGATAACAGGCTTATAACTTCATATAAAGATCAATTTTGGATCCAAGCCCACAAAACTCTATGGAAGCTAATTTGTCAAATACAATCTCAACTCATTTTTTACCATTTTACTTTTGTGTGTGCTTAAAGTTGCATTTACATGCAAATGCATAATGTGGTCTCTGAAACTGAGATTTAACTTACTTTGATTACTATAAATAATTAAGAGTATGTAGAATATGTTTTAATATAGGTACAGACCACCCCAGGTCTAAAAGAGTTATATTGAAAATAAGCCACGGGTCATGGCAACCATATCTTCATCCTACAAATAAGATATAAGTGCGTTTCTCAAGAGTAAATTTCATCAAAACCATCATGTACTATATCCTCTGTTCCCAAAATCACCTTAATGCAGATTTTGTTCATAAAGAAACCCCCGAAATTTGATCTGTTACACGCGACCCCCCTGCCATTAAAATTTAACAGTTTAATTTTTTCTCTCCTGAAAATGCCATTTCATCCCTCTTACAACAGGGTATTTTGGTCATTTCATAAAAAAAAAATTAACGGCATGGGGGTCAAAAGAGGTGGGAGGCGCCCGGTTCATGTCTTGGCTCGTTGGCCCGTTGCGGGGCATGGTGCAGCACGCATCAGGCCGTGCCCTGCACCATGCCCACCGTGCCCGGCACCATTTAAAAAATCCACCGTTGCGGTCCCAAGTCCGGATGAGAAAGAGTGAGGGTTGTGGAAGGCTTGTGATAGCCAACGTAAAACTTTGTCATATTCTATGACATGAACCATAATAAGAATATCGTTGGGGCGTCCCCTATTCAGCGACGCGCTACATCGGATCCCGGGTGTAGTGTTAAGTATGCAAAAGCTTCTAGGTCGTCGTCCAGAAACGGCGCGCTACATCGGACCCCGGGTGTAGTGAAAAATAAGCAAGAGTCGTCGTCCAGAAACGGCGCGCTACATCGAACCCCGGCTATAGTGACAAATAAGCAAGGGTCGTCCAGAAACGGCGCGCTACATTGGACCCCATGTGTAGTGATAAATAAGTAAGGGTCGTCGTCCAGAAACGGCGTGCTATATCGGACCCCGGGTGTAGTGACAAATAAGCAAGGGTCGTCGTCCAGAAACGGCGCGCTATATCGGACCCCGGGTGTAGTGACAAATAAGCAAGGGTTTCATAGGATTCGTCTAGCTTCCTGGAACATATGTTCTTACGGGTAGACTAATAGAATTAGTGGAGGTGATGATTAGGAGGAGAGTTGGTATTATGTGTTTGTAAGAAACTAAGTGGGTAGGTGAAAAGAGTAGAGTTATAGAGCCCGGGGTTATAAGCTTTGGTATACGGGTAGAGATAAAAATCGTAATGGGGTAGGCATAATCATAGATAGACGGTTGCTTGAGGATGTAGTTGAGATTAGGAGAAAGGTGATAGAATTTTACTGGTTAAGCTTATTCTAAGTGGAGAGATCCTTAATGTTATTAGTGCTTATGCACCATAGATAGGTCTTGATGACGCTAGTAAGCGTCTATTCTAAAAGGATTTAGACGAGATGGTGCAAAATATACCTAGTGGAGAGAAGTTATTTATTGGTGGTGATCTTAATGGACATATAGGTACTGGTCGTAGTGGGTTTGATACTATCCATGGAGGTTTTGGTTTTGGACAAAGGAATGAAGTAGGTGACTCGATTCTAGATTTTGCCTTATCTTATGACTTGATCTTAGTAAATACCTGGTTTAGAAAAAGAGAGTCCCACCTTATCACTTTTAGAAGCGGATCAAGTGCTAGTCAAATAGACTTTTTTCTGACGAGAAGAATAGATAGAGATTGTTGTATCGACTGTAAGATTTTGCCAGGTGAGAGTGTAACCACTCAACATAGACTTTTAGTTCTAGATTTTCGATTTAGAAGAGAACCTGGGAAGATTAGACGTAAGGTAGAGCCTAGAATTAAATGGTAGCGATTGAAAGAAGATAACCAAAAGGCTTTTATAGATCGTGTAGTCCAAGAAGCGGATTGGCAGTCGGAAGATGATTCAGACAGAACATGGAACAAAATGGCTAGTTGTATCAAAAAGGTAGCTAGAGATCTACTTGGTGAGTCGAGAGGTAGTACTCCACCATTTAAGGACGCATCATGGTGGAATGAAGAAATAAAGGCTGCTATTAAAATTAAAAGGGATTCTTATAAAGATTTGAAAAAAAGTAGAGATGTGGAGAGATTTGAGAAGTATAAAATAACTAAAAAGAAAGTTAAGAAAGCTGTCCGGGAAGCTAAATCTAAGGTCTACAAGGAGGTGTACGAGAAATTAGACACTAAAGAGGCTGAAAATGATATATACCGGATTGCTCCGATGCGGGAAAGGAAGACTAGAGACTTATGTGCGGTGAAGTGTGTCAAAAATGAAAATCAGAAGGTTTTAGTTCAAGATGAGGATATCAAGAAAAGATGGAGAGATTATTTTGACAAATTGTTCAATGAGAGCTTTACTAAGAATTTGGATGGACTTGTAATTCAATCTCAAGATATAAACCGTGATTTCATGCGTAAAATAAGACTATCTGAGGTTAAAGAAGCTTTGAAAAGAATGAGTTTAAGAAAAGCGGTTGGTCCTGACGGGATTCCTATCGAGATTTGAAGATGCTTAGGAGAAATAGGCTTTAAATGGCTGACAGATTTGTTTAATAAGATTTGGCAGATAAAAAGATGCCAAATGAATGGAAGAAAAGTATTCTTGTACCTATCTACAAGAACAAGGGTGACATTCAAAGTTGCTCAAAATACCGTGGAATAAAACTTATATGTCACACCATGAAACTTTGGGAGAGAGTGATTGAACACAGGCTAAGGAAGGATATTAAGATAACAGAGAACCAGTTTGGGTTCATGCCTGGATGATCGACGACAGAGGCTATTCATTTGCTTCGTCAACTTGTCGAGCGTTTTCGAGAGAGGAGAGTAGATTTGCATATGATATTTATTAATTTAGAAAAAGCGTACGACAAGGTACCTAGAGAGGTATTATGGGGGACAATGATGAAGAAGGGGGTCCCCGTCAAGTATATTGATATAATCAAGGATATGTACGATGGAGTAGTGGCAAATGTCAGAACTTGCGGCGGCTTAACGAGTGATTTTCCGATTACAATTGGTTTACATCAAGAATCTGCATTAAGTCCATTCCTGTTTACCATCGTGATGGATGAGCTTACTAGAACTATCCAAGATGAGGTATCTTGGTGTATGCTATTCGCTGATGATATTGTTCTAGTAAATGAGACGAAAGCAGGGGTTAATGCCAAATTGGAATTATGGAGGCAAATATTGGAATCTCGGGGATTCAGATTGAGCAGGTCCAAGACAGCATATATGCATTGCAAATTTAGTAACCAGAAAAGTCAAAACCATATTTGTATAATATTGGAAGGGCAAGAGATATCACCGAGCAACCAGTTTAAATATCTAGGTTCCATCATCCAAAAGAATGGGGAGATCGATAGTGATGTTAATCAAAAGATCCAAATTGGTTGGTTGAAATGGAGAAGTGCAACAGGGATTTTGTGTGATCGTAACTTTCCGTTAAAATTGAAAGGGAAGTTTTATCGGAGCGCTATTCGGCCTGCTTTATTATATGGTACAGAATACTAGGCTCCTAAAAAGCATCATACACAGAAAATGCACGTAACGGAGATGCGCATGCTTCGTTGGATGTGCGGTAACACTAAAAAAGATAAGGTGCGAAATGAGAATATTCGTGCAAAAGTTGGTGTAGCACCTGTGGAGGAGAAGATGCGGGAAAACCGGCTAAGATGGTTTGGTCATGTGCGACGCAGACCTATAGAAGCACCAGCTCGACGAATAGATACTCTCGATATGGGCAATGGCAAAAAGGCAAAAGGGAGACCGAAGAAAACATGGATGGAGGTGATACGAAACGATATGGTTGCCAAAGGACTCAATGAAAGTATATTGTTCGATAGGAGTGAGTGGAGGAGGAGGATTCATGTGCTAGACCCGGCATGATTCTCATGTTGGTTCATGCAGCCTGCCCCATATGCTTGGGATAAAAGGCTCAGTTGTTGTTGTTGGGGTCAAAAGAGGGGCCGCGTGTGACGAAGAAAACTTCAAGAGGTTTCTGTGTACAAAATCGACGCCGTGATGGATTTGGAAACAAATGCTATATTTCATGATGGTCTCGGTGAATCCTTTTATAAAATCATGGTTATTCAAAATTGGAGTCTCAGTAAAGGCTCTTCTTGGAAAAACACTATTATAAATCTATATAGGCTTCGATTTTAGTTTCTACTAAAGTTTAGCCTTCAACTGTATGAAACCAGGACTTCAATGAAGGAAACCATGTTTCCAAACAAGCAACATCAAGAAATGATTTTCCCATCCATCATTATTCGGTTTGAGACATGTGTTGTCAGTAAGGTATATAAATGCAAAGTAATATCTTTCAAAGTGGCAATGCTTGTTGCAAGAAATTGTTGCATTTTCCATATCCTTTATTTAATTCACTCGAGCATTTCCAAAAGCTAAAGTTGTCAAATGGACGGGTCATCGTTGGTAACGGCAAACAGATAAGGTCGAAAGGACCCGCGGATAGACGGATGTCAAATCATGTGTCCATCATCCCGTCTATACATGGCAGTTGGATGCACAGGTAACTTGAGTGAACAGTTCATTTGTGCATGGGTCCAGGAGTAATTTGTGGTCCAAATTTGAATATATTTAGCTTGGAAATTGATGGGTTAATTGCTAAAACCTGCTTTTCATTTATATTGCTTATTTATTTTCTCGCTGTACTTATATAGCCTAAAATACAAACTATACTTTACTCCCTTCAATTGATCATCAAATCCATCGCTATCGCTATGTTAAACAAAATTCATACGGTTTGCGAAAAAGTCAATAAGGTATGTAAATGCAAAGTAGGCAAAATGCTGAGCTATTTTTGACGCAAGAAATATGCTTCACAAAATCCTCAATTGTACCTTCGGTGGAACCCATCTATCTTCAAAACACCATATCAGGCCGCAATAGTATAATTACCTATATGCAAAATAACAAAAACTCTTGGATGCCATGTGCATCATTCAACAAGGTACCTTCTGCAATTTCTCCGCAAAATCCAACCCATGATGCATCACAAAATCCAAGGGATTGAAGAGGCCGTTCGTGACGCGTTTCACGGGGCGCCAGCCTCGCAACGGCGACCGCAGCAAGCTCTATCCGGGCGAGAACTGCTTCGAAGGGATGCACAAGGCGTTGAACTTTGTGGACAACCAGGTGCTGAGGGCTTATGGTTTCAGGCATGAGAGGCTGGGGGATCCGACTGGGGTTAGGCCCCTGCCATTCGATTCCCTGCAGCTTCAGTTGAATAAGTCTCGGTCCAAAAAGCCTTCAGCCTGCAGATATACTGGAATATAATATAATAACGCTCGACTTTCATTATAAATTCAAAGTTTTAGTGTAGTGGAGATGATATTTCACAAGGTTCAATAAGTTACTCATCCGTTAAATTCTCATCCGTCAACATATAAGCTAATTTTCAGTAACACTAACTTTCCAGTCAACGTAGTGGTCCCCTTACACTGAAGCTTTCCTCTCCAAAACAAAAAGTTGTACCATGTGCCGGCCGTATTCGGTCATGAGAAAGAAATAGATAACATCATGGAACCCAGCAAGCTACCCAAAGGCTATCCGAAATCATCTGTCTCCCTCTCTCTCCTATACGGATGTATTAAATCCTGAATACGGAATAATTTTTCCTCCAAACAGATACAAAGAAGTTGCATCTCAAAAAAAAATTATGGCTAATTTTCAGCAGATCCTCTTGGGTTTTGGGGATGCATTACATGACTTCTTCAATCATTTCAAAATGATACAAAAAGTCTGCCTAAATTTTCAAGGCTATACTTCAAAATTCTACAAAACCTAAAGTTATTTATTTTTCTGAAAACCAGATCTTTCATATTAGAGAAAAAGATTATTTTTTTTTTTTAAGAAAAAGTGGCATTACCAATAAAAAAAATGTAACTATATTTGCATTTTTTTGGCACTATTTGTATGCAGGAAAATGTTTTTCTTCCCTTCCCCAATCATCAAACTCCCTTTAAACTTAAATATTCATTTTTAAGTGAATTTGGTATTCAACCATGTTGAAATAATTTATCAATTCAGTCTAAAATAAATGTTATGGATTGAGCGGTAAATATGAATTGTGTGAAAATAGAAAATAATGTTAGTAAATAAAGAGATCATTTTTATTTAAAGTTATATGATTATTTGGCCATTTAACTAAGTTTAGGTTAGAACATAGGGAAGTAAGTATTTAAAAGGAAATAAGTGTCCATTCTGTGAATAAAATAGGCATGTGGCCTCAGACAAATTGCATGCCGTCAACAAACAAAAGGGGCCAAAAAGGGATACCTTTATAAGTTCTATATCCGTATCCGATAAAAAATAGTAATCCGAAATAAAAAATAGTAATGTTTCACTGTATCATGTATAATTTTTTTCAATATTCATTTAATATTCGTATCCTTATCCTACTTTTGTCAAATAGGAATTATAAGTTTCATTTCCGATTTGTACTCGAACCGGTCTACGACTATCAGATACAGACATGATACCACCTATATCCAAACCGTTCACATCCCTAGTTATTTTGTACAGGAACATCAAGTTTTTTTGTTTTTTTATTTTATTTTTATTTTGCTTCAAATAGAGATTTTTTGCAAAACGAGAATGAAACTGGGGTTTCGAAGTATATAGTCTCTCTCCTGTAATAAATATGTGATGATGCTCATAAGTGGGAACTCCCTATATCATGACACGTGGCAGATGACGTGTCCCGAGGCATACGGAAATAGGACAAGAACCACACATTAGAGGCGTCCCCTGGCTATCGTCCCGCCGACCTCTGAGAATTCCCTGAATATTCCTATGCTCCCCATGTAAATAATCATTGGCTCGCCTCCGAGCCCTCCTACACGGTGAGCTCCTCGGCCTTTCACCTCCGAGCTATCACAGAACCGAACTAGCGCCTCCGCCACGGCTCCGTGGATCTCACCAGACGCGAGATATCCGCCGCCCCACGATCCCGCGTTCTACGCCGTCACATCCCCCCATTAACGAGCGTATCTCGTCATTAATGGGGGATCCTGCCATTCACGCAGGCGTAACACTAGGGGCATAACGGCCGGCGAAGATCTCACGCCAGCTAGCTCATGGCGACCGCTATATAAACCCCTCTCTCAGACGACTCATGTAAGACGTTTTTATTCCAATAGGCCGCTACTCTGTCCAAATACCTCGGCTAAATTGATCGTCGGAGGGTCCACGGTGGTACAACCACCCCGGGATTTCCTTGCAGGTAGCTCGGCTTCACTCCAAATCAAGCCCACTGAGATCCACACGCACAGGGAGGCAGCCCTCAAACCCAATCTCAGCCGTCCATCAACTCTCACGATAGATCGATGGAAGACAACATCTGAAGGAGCTCCTGACCTCAATCAGTTGGCGCCATCTGTGGGAACTTCGAAAATTCCATTCATCGAAAGTTAATCTTCTGATCTCGAACTCATGGCGAGTGATCACCGCGACGATCCAAGCACCAGCCGCCGTCCCCCCCCCCCCCTCAACAGAGGCGCGGACAGATCCACTCCTCCCTCTAACGCCGTTCACGCCCTCACTGCACGGATCGACAGGCTCGCATCCATAGTGGATGCCCTCGTCCGCATCCAAACGGCGGGACAAGCTCTCCAGGTCATCGTTCCCTCTTCCCGAGATCATGACCTCTGCAGAAGGGGAGATGACATCACCCATTCTGGCACCACTGAACAGCGTCTCGCTATCTCCAAAGGCCACAGGTCCCCCGCGACGACCAATTCAATGACCCGCTGGGCGCCTCACAGCTCCAGGCCGAGATCCCGTGAAAGATCCCCCCACCCCGAAGCCCATCGCGCTCCCGTCCCTCCCGAGGAGGTATCGGTCAGCTCGCCTACTCTAAGGCATGGCCGGCACCCTCTCCCTCGACGGGGTCGCGCGAGCGGCGCTCGCCGTGATGACTCACGAATGACCTCGCCAGGAGACATGAGGAACCTGATAGAGCGAAACCGGAGCCGCAGCCAGGCGTAGGTCGCCAGCGAGAGGGGCCATAACTCCAACTACGCCGAATCCTTAGGGTACCACAACCGTCTCGACACCCTCGAAAAGAAAATTGAGGGTATACATCGGGAAGGTCGTCCTTTAAACGAGGGAGCCAGGTATGCTGCTGACTCGCTTATGAAGCCCTTCACTGAAGAGCTGCTCGTTGTACGCATCTTATCCAGAAACAAGCCTCCAAAAGTGGCCCTCTTTGACGGGAAGTCCGACCCGAAAGACCGTCTGGACGCGTTTATGGCGGACATGAGCTTTCAGGACAAATCCGACGCTGTCCAATGCCAAGCGTTCCCCGCCACTCTCATCCGGGCTGGACGAGATTGGTTCCGAGAACTCATGTCACGCTCCGTCTCTACCTTTAATGAGCTGGCCACCCAGTTCCTCGGACATTTCGTCGAGAACAGACGGCAGAAGAGGACCGTCGATTACCTCTTCACTATAAAGAGCGTGGATAAGCAATCCTTCAAAGGATACGTCACTCGCTTCTACAGCGCTCTTCTTGAGGTTCCCGAGCACAGGGATGAGACTGTAATCACCGCTCTGAGGTCAGGTCTTAGGCACAAGGATTGGCTCCGCTCCTTTGCATTGGCGCAACCTAGGACCATGGCCGTGGTAAAAGCTTAGACCGGGTGGAAAATTCAGCTCGAGTCCGAAGTAAACGCTAACCTACCCCGGGCTAACCAGGCCGACCTAAGGAAGAAGGGTAGAGAAGAGAAGAAGAAGGTCGACCGGCCAAAGCCATACTCCTCAAAGTTTCAGGAGTATACTCCGCTCAACATCTCTCAGACTGAGCTATTGGAGGAGGCAAAGGGCGAGCGATTCTTCAAGCTCCCTCCGGTCACCAATAGAGCGGCCAAACGGACTTGAGGCCCATACTGCGCCTTCCATAGGTCACAGGGACACCCTACCAAGAACTGTAAACAGCTCCGCGACTACATCGAGGGGTTGATTCGCTCGGGGAACTTGGCAAAGTACCTACGGGAAAAGCGACATGCAGACCGGGAGCAAGAGAACCATCCCCCTCCCAGCGAATTGATGATCGGCTAAATCATGGTCGTATCCTCGGGGGGTGCGCCTGGAGCCGATGAGATTCGCCGCCTCCTGCTGGTCGAGGGGACTAGCGACCAGCCCCGAAAGAAAAACAAAGCAGCCGAGCACATCACCTTCACCAATGAAGACCTCCATGGAATATCCTTGCCTCACAACCACCCCCTCGTGATTACAGCACGGGTCCACCGTTACGTGGTTCAAAAGATACTGGTCGACTCGGGAAGCTCGGCAGACATACTTTTCTATGACAGCTTCCTATGTTTGGGGCTCGGCCCGTCAGACAAGAGGCTAACCGCGCACATTCTGTCGGGATTTACTAACCACTCCATCCCGGCAGAGGGAGTGGTTACCCTCCTCCTTAACATTGGGGAGGCAGGCCGTACAAGAACCGTACCAGTGGAGTTCATCATCACTAGGATTCCCTCGTCCTACAATATCCTCCTGGGACGCCCGACGCTAAACTCCCTTCGGGCCCAAATCTCGACCTACCACCTCGCGATCAAGTTTCCACTGGAACAAGGGGAATAGGATGGGCCTACAGGAACCAGCAAATCGCAAAGATTTTCTTTACAGCGACATCCACCTCTGAGGAGCAAAGCGACGACCTTGAAAGCGCGGGTTATTTCCAGGGGTCCTTGGATACTCGTAACGAACAAAAAGAAATCCGAGGGGCCCCGATGGAGGCGCTAACGGAAGTCCCCCTCGTCGAGGGGGAAAATGAACGAACTGTCCATATCGGGTTACTCTTGGAAGGAGACCGGCGTGAAGACTTGATCCACTTTCTCCGAAGAAACTCGGACGTGTTCGTTTGGGCGCCCGCCGACATGCCCAGGATTGACCCCAAGGTAATCTCGCATAAGCTCGGGGTCGACCCGATGGCCCGACCCTTCAGGCAAAAGAAATGAAGCTTCGCCCCTATCAAACAAAAGGCGATCGAGGACGAGGTCGATAGGTTGCTCGCAGCCGACTTCATTCGGAATGTAGCCTACTCGGAATGGCTAGCAAATGTGGTTATGGTTTAAAAAAAAGCAAGCGGGAAGTGGCGCATGTGCATCGACTTCACAGATCTCAATAAGGCATGCCCGAAAGACAACTATCCCCTTTCTCGGATAGATCAGCTCGTCGACAACTCGGCAGGCCACGAATTGCTCAGCTTCATGGATGTTTTCTCCGGCTACAACCAGATCTGTATGAACCCGGCAGATGAAGAGCTTACCGCATTCACAACGGATCGGGAGGGTATACTGCTATAAAGTGATGCCCTTCGGCCTCAAAAACGCCGAAAAACTCAAATTGTACAAGTGAATTCGAAATTTGTATCAGTGGATATATGTTTCTTCTTTGGCAAAGCGATGTAAATTTTTCTAGGTCTTTTGAATTAGAAGAAACTTCTTCAATGTAACGCTTTAAAAATCGTTTAGGTTAATTGTTAGTAATACAACACGTGTTTTCCGTAAAATCTAGTTATAATTATTTTCTTACATAAACACAATTATACATATTTTATTTATGTAATGGCTTATGTATGGGTGTTTTATTAGTTACTTATTTAATTGCTAGTTTATTTAATTATTTTCCTTAATTATTTATTTTTAAATATTATTTTAAACTTTCACATACACACTAGATTAGTGTTGATTATAAATTAAAATGGGTTAATACATATTTGTGCACCATAACACAATTAAACCAAATTATAACATGTTGTTTTTGGAAGTGAATATTTGACCATGATTCTAGATATTTCTAAGATAAGCTTTCATAGAAAATAAAATAAAATAAAATGAGAATAGAAGTATGGTGCATATTAATGAGGTAAGTTGAACATGTTGCTTTGTTTTTCACTCACTTTCCCCTCACTCTCTCTCCTTGGCTCGGCCATCCAGCAGCCCCCTTCCCCTCCATTTATTCTTCTTCTTTTCATTCCAGAAACCCCTCATTTCCTCTTCAAAAATCCACAAAAAACAACACTAACTCCTAATTAAATCTTCATAAAAAATTCCTTGTTCAATCTAAGCAGGATTCTTGGCTCAAGTTCCCAATTTTGTTAGCATGTTTGGATCTCTTTCCAAACCATCTTGAGGTATAAAACATAATCTAATTGTTACTTTATTAATTATTTGCTTTAATCTAATTTTAATTAGGTGTTAATATAGTTTAATTGCAAAATTAGATTTTAAAGAGAAGAGTTTGGGTTAATGTTAAAGTTTTTATCACTTAATTAGATTAGTTAAGTATAGTTAATATCTAATGGTTTTATCAAATATAATCTAGTTGTTAAACTTGCTAATCTTTACTTTTAAATTGTCTAAATTAAGTGTTTATGCAATTTAATTGCATGATTAGTGTGTTTATGTGAGATTAAAATTAGTTAATAATTGTGTGGTTTAATTAAGATATTTAAGTGTGATTGTGGCTACTAGGTTTGCTAAAACACCTAGTTTTGCACTAAAATACCCTATTGTTGCTTACTAGGTTTTTAAAGGAAATAGGTTTAAGTTAAATTTGAGGTTGTGATGATCTACAACTATTTTCCTAAGATTAGTTAGAGTTGTGTCTTGTGCGATTAGTATGATTGGATTCTAGGATTGGTGTTTGCTACGCATAGCAACCCCTAGTTGTGGTTTGTGGCGATGTCGCGCGCGTTTTGTGTACCAAGTGCATGCACGTCTATCTAGTATGCGTTGGTTGTCTTGTATTGTTGTGTGTCCATGTCTATTTAAATGTCCGCCCTCTTATATACTATTTGTGCAGTGAAGGAATCGATCGCGGAGACGTCGGACGTGGCAAGGAAGGGCAAGGCGGTGATTGGATTCGACTAGACGAGACATTCCGGTGAGTAGATCTAATATCTACGGGTGAATCGCCTGTATGGGGTTAAGCGCCGAGGGCTTGATTCATTAAAATAAACATATTCTTATATGCAACATATTGATATTGCATGATTACCATTTGCACATCCTATTATCCGTTGTTCATTATCATATTATTAATAGGGCACTGCACCATAACCGATGATGCATATGTCACACGTACACTTACTGGCCGGCTAACACACATCATCATCGGTAATTAGCATGTCACGTACACATTAGAAAATGTTACTTCACTGGAATAGTTTTCTAGCTGCTAGTTATTATTTATTATAATATGCTTGCTCTTATATGCTAGTTTAGATATTACATTCCTTACCTAGATGTCGCATGCATTCATATATTTATGCTGTTTATACACTGTTGAGGGGCTTTATGCCGAAGCTCATTGTTCTCTTGCTGATTTATGATTATGTGACATCGGTATTTCTTGAGATTTCTGAATTTGGGAAACCGCAAAGTATGTTTGAAAACATGTTATAAAATTAAAAATTTATGCTTCTTTTTTTAAAAAAAAGAAAAATGCGGTTTTCCTTGATATGATATTTTATGTCCACCATGAGTTTTCTCGGTTCTGAGTTGTTGTTTTCGAGACCCGATTCGAGAAATTGGATGATCCATCTGCAGGTACATGGTGGACCCGGTAAGGTACCCAGGGGCGAGAAATTCGTGTAGATTGCGATGAGCCTGGCAGGAGGGAGCACTACCTACCGGTGATTGTATAGAAACTCAGCGGATATCCGGAGGATACCGTCCGGAGTTATGAGACCAGATGGATATGCGGGCCGATCCAAGGGACGGCGCCTGAGTTTTGGGATTTTGGGGTGTCGTTGATGGACACCATATTTCTATGATGTTTATTTTAAGGATGGCTTTGTTTTATTCCACACTCCGGACTTTTATGACATACTTTGCACATATAATTGTTGTACCCTAATGTAGTTCTTGATTTGGATTCTTGTTGCACCTCATACTACGTTGCATGTGTTACCATGATTGCATATATATAGGATGGTCGTTTTCGTGCATGCTTGCGATTACCTGTACGATATTATTTACTACTCACGAGCTGGCAACTCATCCCTATTGTGCCACAGTGTCTTGCAGGACCGACCCGTAAGCATAGTAGCGGCGGGTATGCTTCTTCTTCTGTTACCTTTTGCTTCGACTCGAGGACTTTGCACATAGGTGGGTTTTTGGGAAGATATTCTTTTGTTCTCACCATGTATATTTATTTTGTATCTAGTGCACTCCATCGACCATGTGTACATATGACCTAGAGACTGGATAGTGAGATTTGTATATTTGTTCTCTGGTGTCGAGCTCATGTGAGCCGACGTGATGCTTTCTTATTTCTTGCTTTTAGATGCTTATTTCACACTATTTTGATGTATCTTGTGTGTGGTTATGTTCCGCCATTCGGTGAAGAGCTAGCTCCCGCTTGGGGATGCCTTTTTATTATTGCTTATACTTATTCATGTTTTGTTCCCGTTTGGGGCCAGTTTTTACAAAGGAGACTCTGCCGAAATTTCCAGGAAAATTTGTTGATTTAAAAATGTTTTGATGTAACTTTATATTGTTAAAAAAATCAATCTTTTAAAACAAGTTTTCCTTCACTCTATTTCTTTAAATGGTTTAGATTTCTGGGATTTTGTTTACTTAGATTACGTTATGCCTATAGTCGTCGCGTAATTTAAGTGCCAGCCACGTTCCATATATTCGGGTCGTGATAAAATTGGTATCAGAGCGATTGGTTTTACCTTTCTAAGTATAGGATGACCCTTGGTAGATTGAGTAGGTGACCTAAGCAGAGTGACGTAGCGTGTGTATGTTCCGCGGCATACTTACGATATGATACTCCGCCTAAGTGACCTTAGGAATATGATTGCTTGTACTTACTTCCTTGATTCCATATATCCTTTGATTTTCTTGCAATATTCACATCAAATCATGTTTCTTGTTCCAGCCATTATGCCGCCGAAGACTACAAGAGCCCAGAGGGCTGCCGCCAGAGATGAGATTAGAGCGGGTCGTCTGAGATAAGGACCGATCAGGGCGGTACGCCTACCCCTCAGGGACAGATTGATCCGCCTTCTTCAGGCCGGATAGCTAGGCTGGAGTCGAGTATTCAGGATTTACGCCAGATAGTTAGATCTTTAGTTGAGGTCAGCCGAGCTCCGAAGTCCAATGATATTCCTCCTACTATGGGGGCTGTGATTGTACCTGCTGCCCAAACAGCTATTCCTGCTACTACCGAGATTATCCCTGTATCCTTACAGGAGTTTATGAGGTTGAAGCCTCCAGTTTTTACCGGCACAGATGCAACGGAGGATCCGCAGATATTTCTCGACAGGATGGCCAGGATTATCCGCTCACTGAGATGTTCTGATGAGAGATCGGTCGAGCTTGTGAGCTTTCGTCTGGAGGGTCTTGCTCAGACGTGGTGCGAGTCAGTTGAGAGAGGCCGAGCTGCAGGTCTACCTCCTATGACCTGGGACGAGTTTTCAGCGGTGTTTCTTGTTCGTTTCTTTTCGAAGAGCGTCTGGGATGCTCGAGCCCGTAGTTTCGAGTCTTTGCGCAAGACTCCCGATATGACCGTGTTCGAGTACGACATTCAGTTTACTCAGTTGTCCAGATATGCTCCTTACCTGGTGGACACTGAAGAGAAACGCATAAAGAGATTCGTCCGGGGACTTGACACACGGTTGTTTCTTTCTATTGGCGCACAACACTTTGACACATACGTAGCAGCGATGGATGCGGCTATTTTAGTGGAGGAGCGTATTTCTGAGACCACGGTGCCGAAGAGGATTCGTACAGGTATATCAGCTCCAGAGCGATTTGGCAGAGACATGACAGGCAGAGGCCGTAGCGGATTCTTTTTAGGCCGTGGTGGTGGTCGAGGCATTATGCGAGGCCAGTTATTCAGCTCTTATATACCGGGTCAGCAGCAGTTGTCTGAATGTTTTCGATGTGGGAGTCCGCAGCACCTTGTCAGAAATTGTACCCCGAGGCGCCAGGGCGAGGCGACAGTTCCACATGTGACCTTACTACCTTCACCACCTCCTCCGAGAGCTTTACCTCCTACACCTATTGTTGCTCCACGCCGTGCAGATGCTTCTAGAGGCCAAGGGCATGGCGGTACGTTCCAGAGAGGACGAGGTAGTAGAGGCAGAGGACAGCCGACTACTGGTGGGGGACAGGCCCTAGTGTTCGCTTTGACTCCTGAGGATGCGCAGGCATCCAATACCGTTGTGACAGGTACTCTCCCAGTATGTTCTTTCGACACGCGGGTATTATTCGATCCAGGTTCCACGCATTCTTACGTATCTACTCACTTTGCACCGAGGTTGGGCCGAGAGTCGTCTTTGCTAGATCAGCCAATTGTTGTAATTACTTCTATAGGTGAGTTTTTTGTCGCTCGACATGTATTTCGATCGTATTCTGTTCGTATCAGGGAGAGGGATTCTTCTGTTGATTTGATTCTCCTCGATATGTTAGACTTTGACGTTCTTCTTGGCATAGACTGGCTAGCCACTTGTTATGCGTCAGTGGACTGCCGTGAGAAGGCAATCAAAATTAGTTTTCCGGGTGAGCCGGTTCTTATTATTCAGGAAGACCGTAGCGTCACCCTTCCCAGTTTTATTTCTTCACTTCATGCTAGTCAGCTTTTGAGGAAAGGATGTCAGGGATTCTTAGCATATGTACGTGATGCTGGAGCCGCAGAGGTCCCGTTGGACCAGGTTCCGATTGTGAGCGAGTTTTTCCGATGTCTTTCCTGACGAGTTTCCTGGATTGCCGTCAGAGAGCGATATCGAGTTCTGCATTGACTTGATTCCCGGCACGGGGCCTATTTCTATACCGCCATATCGGATGGACCCGGCGGAGCTTTAAGAAGTTAGGATCAGTTGCAAGAATTGCTGGATAAAAGGCTTATTCGTCCGAGTGTGTCACCTTGGGGAGCTCCTGTCCTGTTCGTCAAGAAGAAAGACGGCAGTATGCGTTTGTACATCGATTATCGTCAATTGAATCGGGTTACTGTGCGGAATAGATATCCCCTACCTCGCATTAACGATTTGTTTGATCAGCTCCAGGGTGCGGTACATTTCTCGAAGATCGACTTGCGGTCGGATTAACATCGGTTGTGGGTTCGGAAGGATGACATTCCGAAGACTGTTTTTCTCATGCGCTACGGGCATTATGAGTTTTTGGTGATGTCGTTCGGGCTCACCAATACCCCAGCTGCATTCATGGATTTGATGAACCGCATATTCAGGCATTTTCTTGATCAGTTTATTATTGTGTTCATTGATGATATTCTAGTATACTCCCGGAGCCGAGAGGAGCATGAGCAGCATATGAGGATCACATTGCAGACTTTGAGGGAGCACCAACTGTTCGCTAAATTCTCCAAGTGTGCATTTTGGCTGGACAGCGTCGATTTCTTGGGTCACGTGGTTACGAGAGATGGCATACGTGTGGACCCGAAGAAGATCAAGGATTTTTCAGTACTGGCCCAAACCTGTATCGATGACGGAGGTTCGCAGCTTTTTGGGTTTAGCCGGATACTACCAATGCTTTATTCAGGATTTTTCTCGTATCGCTACACCGTTGACCGGGTTAACCCGGAAGGGAGTTACTTTTCTTTGGACCGAGGCATGCGAGCAGAGTTTTCAGCAGTTGAAGACGCGTTTGACGACTGCACCTGTTTTATCCTTGCCATCAGGTTCAGGCGGGTTTGTTGTCTTTTGCGATGCTTCTTGAGTAGGTTTAGGCTGTGTGTTGATGCAGCACGGTAGGGTCGTCGCCCATGCTTCTCGTCAGTTGAAGAAGCATGAGCAGAACTATCCTACTCATGACTTAGAGATGGCCGCGGTGGTCTTTGCACTCAAGATTTGGAGGCATTACTTATACAGCGAGTCGTGCCAGATATTTACGGACCACAAGAGCTTAAAGTACATTTTTCAGCAGCGGGATCTAAATTTGAGACAGCGTCGTTGGATGGAGCTATTGAAGGACTGGCTGCGAAATTCTTTATCATCGGGATAAGGCGAATGTTGTGGCAGATGCTTTGATTCGGAGGCCTGGAGGTAGCTTGTCTTGTTTGAGCACAGTTCAGAGACAGTCGACGGTAGATTGGAAGATTCCATGTGACAGCCGAGTACAGTTCGAGTTTACTTCGACCGGGGGACAGCTTGCCCATGTCTGTGCACGTCCACAGTTACTTGATCGTATCCGTGAGGCACAGTCCGATGACGTTCGTTTATCTGAGACCATGGAGCAGGTTCGACAGGGTAGAGATTCAGAATTCGTGATCGATGATCAGGGAGTGCTACGATTTGGGACTCGACTGTGTGTGCCAGATTCCAAGGGGCTGAGACGCGAGATTTTAGAGGAGGCGCATCAGTCAGCATGTCACACCCCGCTTCCGGTGTACGGGGAAGGGAACGCGACTGGCCCGCTACGTATTTACTCTGAAGTAAACATGGTAAGTGTATCTAAGCAATATAAGTAATATACACAAGAGACAAAGACAATAGATATAATTGAACAGCAACTTTATTTATTAACATTCTTTTTACAATACAACTGAAAAGTAAATACATGGAATGAAAGCAATGCTTAAACAGTGGCATAACAGAAATGTAAAGGAAATGTAATGTACAAGTGAACTAGAGCTCTGGATCTTCAGTAAACTGGTCCAAGTCCTCGCTGCTGGGCTCGATCTCCAGTGAGTCCGAATCATCTGACGACTTTCCAAAGAAGAAGAAAGAGAATGTCGTCAGCGAACAAATCGCTCGGTAAGTCCCGTAAATAGACAAGAATGGAATAGACAGAATAGAGAGTGTATTGTTATAATGTTGTATTTAGTGTTAACGTTGTTGTTTGTATCTTGGTACAGAAGAATGCCAGTGTATACAAGAGGTGTCCCACTATTCCGGAGACTAAGGTATACAGAGCATAAGGAACCGTTCAGCCACGGTACAACGGCAATGGATATTCAGGTTAGGTGTGTTATGGTTACAGTCTCGTGCCACTTCTAACACCTTCCGTACCAATCTACCCCTTAAAAACCCCGCGATATCTTGATTGTATTGTTTGAATTGTATATTGTATATAGATAGATGACTTGCCAAAACCATGATATCAGTAATGGAACGGATATAATGGATGAACTTGTAAATGGAGTATATCCATGGTTCAGTTCGGTCAAGTTGTATAGATATAATAGATTGAATATATGGATTCATGTTGAATATATACTTGAATCATATTCAAGCCAATTTGATTATATCGAGACTCAGTCCGAGTCAGACATTTAGAAAAGACATTGAAGTCTTGAATTAGTTTTGATGTTATCGGTAACTGCTGCACATGGACAGCAGGATTTGTGTCTTTTTCCAAGACAATTATCGTGTTGATAACACCGTTTGTTATATTGTCTACCTTAAATAGGCAAGCACCCATATCTCCGGCTCCCTGAGGCTCAAGAGACTGGTTCCGCTTAAACCTATGTTTACTAGGGTCCTTATTCTAATTTAGTATAACTTGAGTGGGTTTTATGTAAAATGGTTTTGTTATATTTTCAAAATATACCTCATGTATTTAATTATCGTCTTTAGAGTTTTCATAGATGTTTCTTTTATTCAATGTGAAATTTCTAGTGAATATGACCTGGTTTTATTTAAAGTATAAGGTGTTTATTTGAAATATTGGAATTGTATGGTATTTTCTTGTAAATAGGATGTTTTCTTGAATTTTTGGAAATGTGGAATATTATAAATATTAAAAATAGATATTTTGATATTAATTACATATATATTTATTTATTAAAAATATAAGTTTTATTTATAATAGAAATCACATTTTCTAAAGAAAAATGTATTAAAAATCTTTCGAGATCGTATGTTCCGTGAGGAGGTCTGCATCTCGCTCTACTAGGTCCGAGAATGTGCGATAATCCGCACCATACCGAACGGAGGTCCCCAATAGTAGGTTGTAGAGACTCAATTGCAAATATTTGTTAAATACACTTCTTATAGAAAAATGTTTTATAAATTGAAGGTAGTTATATGTAAAGTCGTATTTTCCCGAATCCATGTTCCTAAATTCCATCGTGTTATATTAGATATGTGTGTTGTGAGGAGGTAGGTCATTACCTCGTGCGTTTTCTAAAGATAACACGGTTAAAAGGTATAAACATGTCGATATGAAACATAAAGATATTTTAATGTAAAATTGAAATACAACTTGTTATGGTTATCATTTTGATGTCAAACTTTTTCTATTGTCTTTGTTAATAATTACTAAACAATATATCAAAAGTTGTAGGTTTGTTATTAAGAAAAAATTGTATTTTTAAAAGAAAAGAGAATCGGAAGCTGGATAACTCCGCTTCCGACACGTTTTAAGAATGAAGAGTTTGGGAGTAGCAAAAGAGAGAGAGAAGGGGGACTTACTGGCTTTGATGAGAGGGGAGAGGTAGGAGGAGGTCTAGGATTCGCCGGAAACTCCTTGTATCGTCATCGGAACTTCGTCGGAGTTTTACCCTTTGTTAACTCCACTTGTACACTATGGGAACTTGAAAATTTCTTGAGAGTTTTGGCAGGGAATTATGAGTGAGGAGGTGTGAAATGAGGGTGGTATTTATAGGGAAAAATAGGATTTAGGATGTTTAAAGAATGCATTAAAATTGGGATTAAATTGCATTTTATTGCTCTCTGAAAATATTCAGAGTAACAAACAATGTGGGGTTAATGGGTGTTCAGTTGAAAATATTGCACTTTGGTATAAGTATTTTCCTTACATTTCTTAAATAATAAAAGGTGTTTATTATAAATATTAAACATATTTGGATTTATCTGCAAAATACTATTTTCCATATGTTTATATATTATAATTAATATTATGAAGGAAAATATAGGCATTTTATATTTATATAATATTTTGGTAATTGAAAATATGCATATCATATCAAATATTCTAATCACAATTCTTAAAAGATATAATATCATACAAATGGTTAGAATAATATTTCAAAATATATGCATAATATTTTATTAATTAAAAGATGCATAGCATATCAAATATTCTTAATCATGTTTGCTAAAGATTTATTACCATATAAAGTGCATAGCATATTAAATATTCTTAATCAAGTTTCTTAAAGATTTATTACCATATATAGTGATTAAGACACTCTCTCTAATTTAATAAATAAACTAACATTATTCATAGAGATATTATGCAAGATTTAGCTCAGGTCAAGAGATCAAGATGTTCAAGATGTCAGGATCAAAAATCTGCCAAAATCATAAAATCAATACTGACAGGGACTCAGAATCCAGACATGGAAAGTTACCATATTAGGAAGTCACCATATATGGTAACTACTTTTTCTTCTTTGAGGGCTATATAAATGACCAAGGGCTAAAGTTAGAAGACATCAAGCCGAACAGATCACGAAGTCCAAGACGGCTCACGCATCCAGGCTGATCATCAACTGTTCGTCTACCTCCTTGGAAGAGATCGAGAAGCAAACTAGTCTTTGTAATCATTTTCTAAGGAATCAAAGTGTAGATTGTTCAAGTTGATTAATAAAAGTAGTTGTTTTATTTAATTCTTTTGTATTTTACATTATGTTTTCCCTCTCTATCTTTTCATCTTCTTTTCCCAACATGCGCGAGTAATTCTCTGCTTGTTAGGGTTCGAAGGATTAGGGTAGGCTAATGGACGATGAACATCCCTAAACTCTTTTTAAGTCCTATAAAGTGTATGAACTTTATCAAAAGAATCATTAACATCCTAATCGGGCGCGCCAGCAATTCTTTGCTAGTTCCGACCGCGATTAGAGATTAGATTAATGATTGTTTTGATAAAGGCTAGATTTGAACGGAGTTCCGTGTCGAGATAAGGGTTAAGAGTGGGATTCCTTTTCCCTCCAGAAACCCTAATCTACACGCATCACCGTCGTTCTAGTTTTAAATCTATTAAAGGATAAAAAGGGTAATCTTTAATTAATCGTCCATAACTACTAAATCCTAACGAACCCTACAAGCCCTCTTATTATATTATCTACATCCCTAAAATAATCTAGATCTATATTTTGTATTCTTGCTTAACGTAGATCTAGAAACCATTCTTCAAAATTCTTTATCCCTCCTCTCTTTCAACACGTCTAAAGTAAGAGTAAAAGATTCAACGTTTCCCTGAGGACGACCCGTACTCATCTCGGTCTAGCTACACGCGACACCGTTATTGATTGCGGTTAACTACAAACACCTTTTCGTATCAATCAAATGGCGCCGTTGCCGGGGATACGTGCGTAATTTTTTATTCTTATTATTTGTGTTGAATTCTTAGACGATTCATATCATTATTAAAACAAAACTGCAAATTGCATATTTAACGATTTGTGTGTGAATTTTGCGAGGGAATCTGGAGTCACGGACTTGAGGAAACAGGAGATCTAGGGTTTCACATTTCTTTGGTATCTTTCTTAACTCTTTCTCTCTCCTCTCAAATCCAATAAAATTTATTTTCTGCAGGATTCTTTGCAAAATAGCGCTGCTCAAAAATCTTTTTACAAAAGTTTTGTGATTGGTTTTGTTTTGCATATTTTAATACGGACATTAAGGGGCAAAGACCAAATCAAGATTAGGTGGGGATTTCATCACCCTTCCTAAGCCCCCACAAATCACAAACTGAGCATATAGATCAACCCTTCATTAAATTAAAAAATATCTAGACCAGACTCTAAGGACTGTCGCGCTCATTAAGGACAGAGGAAGGTCGTGGGTAATCTATCGTTTATCCGCATTATTTTTGTAGTGCCTAGGCAAGTGTGTCAAAGGCTAGTGGTTTTTAATTAGGCCCACTACCGTGGTTCCTTCCCACTTACCTGGCACTTACCTAGCTACAAGGGTAGTACGGAGGCGGTAGAGGTTTGATCCTGCGGCTTGTCTTTTGGAAGTTTAGGAGCGGTCCAGAGACTGACCTGGGTGACCTTAGTTCTACGGTTGCTTATGCATCTTAGGGAGATTTGTCTTGAGTCCCACTTTTTCAAAACAAGCCAATTTTAAATCACACACACGCTGCCACTTGCACTAAACCCGTTTAGTGCATGCTCGGCTGGACACGGGATCCTAGTACCCGTCTTGTCCGCGCTCCTGCTATCGACGCCGAAGTCGGTACTTCTTCATCTTCTTTTCCACCACACACCACATCGACCGTGATGGACGGCACTCCATCTAATTATAACACCATGCTGCCACCGCCCGCAGGTGAGCAGAATCCACCGTGCATCTCTCTCCAAGAGAGATGCTATCCTATTCGTGGTCCTCTTCCCACTTGTCTATCTCTTCCACCACCTAACGGGGATAATTTCGAAATTAAACCCCACTACATCAATCTGCTGCCCAAATTTCACGGGCTTGAGTCGGAAGACGCGTACGTTTTCATCACCAAATTCGAAAACGTATGCGCAATGATGGGTACTTCACAATTGACTTTAGATGCTATGCGCTTACGTCTTCTCCCATTCACACTGTGCGACTTGGCAGAAAAATGGCTTTACAATACTGCCGCACACTCTATCACTAATTGGGACGAATTCGTCATAGCATTTCTTAAGAAGTTTTACCCAAATCATAAGACTGCCCATATTAGGAGCGAGATCAACCAGTTCACCCAGCTTCCCAATGAACCATTTTGGAAGTGCTTTGAACGTTTCAAAGATCTTCTTGTCCAATGCCCCCATCACGGAATACAAAGGTGGGATTTATGTCGGATTATATATGAGGGCATTAATCCAGCGACAAAGCAGATGCTTGAAACAATATGTCAATGCAATTTCATGTCTAAAGATGACGGTGAAGCGTGGAAATATCTGGAAGACCTTGCTGAACACACGTTGCAGTGGGAAAGCGTAAGACCACCTTCAACTAAGGGAGGTATTCACCAGCTCGATGTTTCTATCGCAGTAAAAGCAGTAATGGCAGCGATACAGAAGAAACTTGATGCTATTGAAAACAAGTTCTCATCATTCTCCCTAAATCAGGTCACACTTCCTAAGACCGTCTGTGGTTGCTGTTCAGATCCTTCACACTTAACGGAAGAATGTCCTATGAATGCATCGTTTCAAGCTAATGCTGCTTTTCAGCAGCGACCTAGAAACGACCCTTATTCTTCCACGTACAATCAAGGATGGAGGAATCATCCTAACTTTGCTTGGAATCAAAACCAACAAAGCAATTATCAAAGACCTCCTCCACAGCAACCACAACCACAGAATCAGCCCCCCTTTCAGTCACAGAATTTCTAAAATCCGGCCAACATTTCTACACCACAAGTGGCCGGTACTGACAACTCACTTGCACAAACTTTGGATATGTTCATGAAACAATCCATGCAATTTTCGGCTGAGATGAAGTCTTCTATTGATACCCTAACGAAAAACTCCTCCTCCCATGGTGAGAGTATTAAATCAATAGAAAACCAAATCGCACAGTTAAACGCCGCAATGAGTGCGAGAGAAAAAGGGAAACTCCCATCTCAACCCATACCTAATCCGGGCCACTCACAAAGTTATAATGTGAGTGCTGTTACCACGTTGAGATCGGGAAAAGTGCTGAATAACCAAGTGGGTGAGCAATGTGATGATAATGACACCAATGATATCCCAGCTTCTTCTTCTTCCCCTAATTCGTCTAGTCTCCCACCTTCACCCGAGCCTATTCTCCGTTTTTCCCAAGGCTCGAACCCTTCGCCCATTTCGCCAAATCTATCTAAGTCGATGCCCACTCCAATTTTGGGATCGAATCCGTCGCCACAGTCTTCTCCACAAACGTTGGACCCAAAACTTATTGATCAAGCACCTTATCCAAACAGGTTAAGGAGCAACAGACCAAGTCCACAAATGGAGAAGATTGTGGAAATTTTTAAGCAAGTTAACATAAACATTCATCTCCTAGATGCTATTCAACAAGTTCCGTCATATGCGAAAATCCTAAAGGACTTGTGCACTAGGAAGAGAAAAGTTCAAGTA
Organism: Agapanthus africanus; assembly: GCA_030015575.1. Classification (NCBI taxonomy): domain Eukaryota; kingdom Viridiplantae; phylum Streptophyta; class Magnoliopsida; order Asparagales; family Amaryllidaceae; genus Agapanthus; species Agapanthus africanus. Next base: position 386,511,479 of record JASDDO010000008.1, on the reverse strand, counting down.
CCTAAAAAAGTTTTCCTTGCGAATAATGTGAGCACAGCTTTTACACAACAACTTTCCAAGAAACGAAAGGACCCCGGAAGTCCTACAATTTCAATTTCTATTGGGGGTAAAAATATCAATCGTGCTCTACTCGATCTAGGTGCTAGTGTAAACTTGCTTCCGTATTCTGTTTATGAGCAATTAGGGATCGGAGAGTTAAAACCTGCGCATTGCACTCTTCAGATGGCCGATCGATCTATCACCCAACCTAGGGGTGAGCTAGAGGATGTGTTAATCAAAGTCGGGGAATTCATATTCCCTGTGGACTTTATCGTTATAGATACACAACCTGTAGCAAACCCACGCAATCAAATCCCGGTGATACTCGGTCGACCCTTTTTGGCCACTTCCAACGCAGTAATCAATTGTAGAAACGGCTTTATGACCCTATCCTTTGGAAAGAAGTCAATTGAGCTTAACATTTACAAGTTGGGAAGTGAACCCTCTGAACCCTATGCTCATGTGTGTTCTGTCGAATTAATGGATGTCGACAGCAGCGAATTTGATCAACCTCATGATACTGACTCTTTTCATATGTTGTTGTTTGACCCAACCATGTACTCTTCTACCGAGTTGTCCGGGTCAACATCTAATGAGGAACCTTTTATAGAGTCTGACGATCACCCCATTTTTTCTGATGATATTATTCTTCGGGGTATCGATGAAAGCTTTGAGGAAATTTTCGCTGATGAACTCACATTTTTACAAGACACGGGCGTTGAGATGAATCAACTCCAAGATGAAGAAATTGGACCTCCACCCCTTCTTTTGGACAATAATGATAATGCGAGTAATCCATCATTACTATCACTGTGTCGTCTCTTCAAATTGAGACGCAATCTTTTTCCATTACACCTCTTGTCACCTCTCCACTTTTTCACGTCCATAGGTGATATATTCTTCCACCAACCTTGGTGCTTCATCGATGAAATTTTTGCATGGTTGGTGTTGACCTTCGGTCTTTGCAAAGCTTGGCATTGACCAATAACCTTGACCCCCTCGTGTGATTTTAAAAGATTAAAATTGTTTAACTCAAGTTTGGGGGTGGTATATTTTGGCTCTTGAAAGAAAATGATTTTTACAAAATTGTGAGCCTATAATAAGTTTGGGGGAGGATTTTCACTTTTATATATTCTTGCCCCATTAATAATTTCCTCCCAAGTCTACAGGTTTTTGAGCTTAACGGATGACATCAGTGAGGACACTGCTGTAAACAGGTTTGGGGGAGGTTTGTGCTTATTTACACATTAATTTGCATCATATTTTGCATAAGCACAACATTTTCAAAAATTTAAAAAAAAATTCTTTTATAACAAAAGAGTAGAAAGTGAAAAATTACATCCAAAAGATAGGAATAGTTTAAGAAAACCAAGAAAATTAGAAGTTTTCTTAAACGAACTAGTAATAAGTAGTTATGAGCCGTTGTCCCAAGGGTTAGTAAGATGAAAGAAGTCACTAATCTGAGAATAAAAATAAGTCTGAAAAATAGTTTCTATTCTGGAAGCCAAACATTTGAATGTTGATACCCTACTATATGCACTTACACACGTCTTGAAACTCGGGATAGTAGAGGATACCTTGAAATGCTCTCGTCTAAAAGCCAAAGTATGAAGAAAATAAAAAAATGAATAAAATATAAAAAAGGTGAAAAGAAAAAATGAACACTGGTTTTGTTATCGTCAAGGCAGCAATAAAAAAATATAGCGAGGGTGCTTCATCACTCAGTGCCTTAGACCAACTGGTTTGGGAGTCACTGCTAAGCCTTAGGTGGTGCAAGACGAGAAAAATACTATCACCTAATCAGCAAGCACACGAGTAATCGGTCGGTTAGTACCTCAAGAAGTATTAACGGTCGCATGAAAATGTGTGAGCAAATCTAAATATTCATCAAGTTAAAAAGTACTGAGGTAGATGGACAAGAGTATGATTGCTTGAATTGAATTCTCCGAGTGTAGGGATGTTCTATTCACACACATAGGGTTATATGATCGATATTTGGACGAAAGGTAGGAATGAAGAATAAAGACGATGTTTTATTGAGGGATGATGTGATTTCTAACATTTTTTTCATGACTATTAAGATAGGGCTCATGACAACTGAAAAACTAGTGTGGTAGGAAACTCTTATTTTCAAAGTCTTTCTTTTATGGTTCTTATCTTTATATGTAAATTTCACCATCTCTCTTTTATTATAGGATTTTGTGGGTGTAATCCGCTGAAAACCCTCAGGAGACAACACTCCTCCTACTAGGGACACTTAGAGGTTTAACGGCTTGTTGCACGTGCTCAGTGCAATCGTGTTTGCCTACGAAAGTGTGCTTAGTTTTCTTCTTTCTTTTTCTCCTTCTCTTGAATAAACTTGTTTGCTCGGGACGATCAAAGTTAAGTTTGGGGGTATTTGTTCAGTTGAAAATATTGCACTTTGGTATAAGTATTTTCCTTACATTTCTTAAATAATAAAAGGTGTTTATTATAAATATTAAACATATTTGGATTTATCTGCAAAATACTATTTTCCATATGTTTATATATTATAATTAATATTATGAAGGAAAATATAGGCATTTTATATTTATATAATATTTTGGTAATTGAAAATATGCATATCATATCAAATATTCTAATCACAATTCTTAAAAGATATAATATCATACAAATGGTTAGAATAATATTTCAAAATATATGCATAATATTTTATTAATTAAAAGATGCATAGCATATCAAATATTCTTAATCATGTTTGCTAAAGATTTATTACCATATAAAGTGCATAGCATATTAAATATTCTTAATCAAGTTTCTTAAAGATTTATTACCATATATAGTGATTAAGACACTCTCTCTAATTTAATAAATAAACTAACATTATTCATAGAGATATTGTGCAAGATTTAGCTCAGGTCAAGAGATCAAGATGTTCAAGATGTCAGGATCAAAAATCTGCCAAAATCATAAAATCAATACTGACAGGGACTCAGAATCCAGGCATGGAAAGTTACCATATTAAGAAGTCACCATATATGGTAGCTAGCTTTTCTTCTTTGAGGGCTATATAAAGGACCAAGGGCTAAAGTTAGAAGACATCAAGCCGAAGAGATCACGAAGTCCAAGACGGCTCACGCATCCAGGCTGATCATCAAATGTTCGTCTACCTCCTTGGAAGAGATCGAGAAGCAAACTAGTCTTTGTAATCATTTTCTAAGGAATTAAAGTGTAGATTGTTCAAGTTGATTAATAAAGGTAGTTGTTTTATTTAATTCTTTTGCATTTTACATTATGTTTTCCCTCTCTATCTTTTCATCTTCTTTTCCCAACATGCGCGAGTAATTCTCCGCTTGTTAGAGTTCGAAGGATTAGGGTAGGCTAATGGACGATGAATATCCCTAAACTCTTTTTAAGTCTTATAAAGTTTATGAACTTTATCAAAAGAATCATTAACATCCTAATCGGGCACGCCAGCAATTCTTTGCTAGTTCCGACCGCGATTAGAGATTAGATTAATGATTGTTTTGGTAAAGGCTAGATTTGAACGGAGTTCCGTGTCGAGATAAGGGTTAAGAGTGGGATTTCTTTTCCCTCCAGAAACCCTAATCTACACGCATCACCGTCGTTCTAGTTTTAAATCTATTAAAGGATAAAAAAGGTAACCTTTAATTAATCGTCCATAACTACTAAATCCTAACGAACCCTACAAGCCCTCTTATTATATTATCTACATTCCTAAAATAATCTAGATCTATATTTTGCATTCTTGCTTAACGTAGATCTAGAAACCATTCTTCAAAATTCTTTATCCCTCCTCTCTTTCAACACGTCTAAAGTAAGAGTAAAAGATTCAACGTTTCCCTGAGGACGACCCGTACTCATCTCGGTCTAGCTATACGCGACACCGTTATTGATTGCGGTTAACTACAAACACCTTTTCGTATCAATCATTGGGGTAGCTGAAGAGGTACAGGGGATGAAGTTTGGAAGCATTTGGGACGGTTTGACCCGATGGTGCCGGTTTTTCTAAGCTTGTCGCCGGGTCAATTCCGACGGGTGGACTTGGGGTTTTGGCCACGTGTCGGGGTTGATTGGTATTCTTCAGTGTATATGTTTGTTTTATTTGTGACTCTTCAGTTTACGTGTAGTGCACGTGCAAACTCTTGGGCTTCTAAAAAGATTAAAAGAAATTTAATTAAAAAGAATGTGTGGCTGATGGGATTTGAATTCTGATGCTATGGATCAGCAGTGCAAGGTCTTACCAGTGAGCTACAAGCTCTTTCTTACTATTCAAAAGCAAAACAATATAGTATTCACAGGAAATGTAAATACCCCAATTGTATATTAACTTTTAATCAATTTTATGTACACAAGAATTTGGAGTTGTTACACAGCATAAAGTGTTCATCTGGGTTCCACCAAGATATACCATGATTTTAGAGATGTCTACTGATAGAAAGGGATGAAGAGAGATGTCGCAGATTTTGTTTCGAGATGCCTGACTTGTTAGCAAGTCAAGGCCGAACATCAGATACCAGCAGGAGAATTACAGCCTTTGCCCATTCCGGAGTGAAAATGGGAGCAGATCTCTATGGATTTTATCATGGGTCTACCTAGAACCAGTCGAGGGTATGACTCTATTTGGGTGATTGTAGACCGATTGACGAAAGCGGCTCACTTTCTTTCTGTGAAGACCACTTTCGGATTCGCTCAGTATGCTCATATATATATGTTGATGAGATTGTGCGACTACACGGCGTTCCGACTTGCATTATTCCCGACAGAGGCACCCAGTTCACCAGCCGACTATGGCAGAAACTTCAGGAGACATTGGGCACCCGATTGAGTTTCAGTACAGCTTTACATCCACAGACCGACGGTCAGTCAGAGCGGACCATTCAGACTCTTGAGGACATGCTCTGAGCTTGCGTTCAAGATTTTGGTGGCAGTTGGGATCATCACTTGCCCTTGATAGAGTTCTCCTGCAATAACAGCTTTCAGGAGACGATTCAGATGGCACCCTTCGAGGCATTATATGGGAGGAAATGTCGATCATCAGTTTGCTGGACAAAGCTCAGTGAGAGCAATATTTTGGGACCACAGCTTGTGCAGAAGATGACAGAGAAGATCCAATTGATTCGGCATAGGATGAGAGCGGCCAGAGCAGGAAGAAATCTTATGCTGACCGACGTTGGCGCAGACTTGAGTTCGCCATGGGTGATCATTTTTTCTTGCGGGTTTCTCCGATGAAAGGCGTGATGAGATTCGGGAGAAAAGGGAAGCTTAGTCCCAGATATGTAGTTCCCTTAGAGATTCTCGAGTGAGTCGGTGCAGTTGCTTATCGTTTGGCTTTTCTACCCAGTTTCCCAAATGTTCACCCCGTGTTTCACGTATCGATACTTCGCAAGTGCCTTCATGACCCTACTCACGCGATTCAGCATCAGACGATTTAGCTGGAGCGCGATCTTTCTTTCACCGAGCAGCCGGTAGTCCTTCTAAATCGGCAGGTGAAGAAACTGAGGTCCAATGTCATACCGTCTGTAAAGGTTCTTTGGCGTGGCCTGAACAGCGGAGAGGTCACCGGGGAAACCGAAAACGAGATACGGGAGAAGTTTCCCCATCTTTTCGAAGGTACGAGTAGTTAGATTTTAAATTCGGAGACCGAATTTCTTTAAGGGATGAAGATTGTAATGCTTTAAAAATCGTTTAGGTTAATTGTTCGATAATTAGTAATACAACACGTGTTTTCCGTAAAATCTAGTTATAGTTATTTTTTTACATAAACACAATTATACCTATTTTATTTATGTAATGGCTTATGTATGGGTGTTTTATTAGTTACTTAATTAATTGCTAGTTTATTTAATTATTTTTCTTAATTATTTGTTTTTAAATATTATTTTAAACATTCACATACACACTAGATTAGTGTTAATTACAAATTAATATGGGTTAATACATATTTGTGCACCATGACACAATTAAACCAAATTGTAACATGTTGTTTTTGGAAGTGAATGTTTGACTATGGTTCTAGATATTTCTAAGATAAGCTTTCATAGAAAATAAAATAAAATAAAATGAGAATAGAAGTATGGTGCATATTAATGAGGTAAGGTGAACATGTTGCTTTGTTTTTCACTCACTTTCCCCTCACTCTCTCTCCTTGGCTCGGCCAGCCAGCAGCCCCCCACCCCTCCATTTATTCTTCTTCTTTTAAAATAAGAATGGGAAATAATTAAGAAAAATAGGATTTAACGGAAAATGATATAGGAGAAATATAGGGAAAATATTTGGAAAAATATAGGAAATAAATTTGTAAAAATATACAAAATTGCATGCTTAGTATGTTTAGGTAAGATTAAAATTAGTTAATAATTGTGTGGCTTAATTAAGATATTTAAGTGTAATTTTGGCTACTAGATTTGCTAAAACACCTAGTTTTGCACTAAAATATCATATTGTTGCTTACTAGGTTTTTAAAAGAAATAGGTTTAAGTTAAATTTGAGATTGTGATGATCTACAACTATTTTCCTGAGATTAGTTAGCGTTATGTCTTGTGCGATTAGTACAATTGGATTCTAGGATTGGTGTTTGCTGCGTATAGCAACTCCTAGTTGTGGTTTGTGGCGATATCGCGCGCGTTTTGTGCACCAAGTGCACGCACGTCTAGCTAGTGTGCGTTGGTTGTCTTGTATCTTTGTGTGTCCGCGTCTATTTAAATGTTTGTCCTCTTATATACTATTTGTACGGTGATAGGATCGATCGTGGAGACACTGGACGCGGCAAAGAAGGGCAAGGCGGTGATTGGATTCGACTAGACGAGACATTCCGGTGAGTAGATCTAACATCTGTGGGGGAATCGCCTGTATGGTGTTAAGCGCCGAGGGCTTGATTCATTAAAATAAACATATTCATACATGCAACATATTGACATTGTATGATTACCATTTGCACATCATATTATCTGTTGTTCATTGCCATATTATTAATAGGACACTGCACCATTACCGATGATGCGTATGTCACACGTAAACTTACTGGCCGGCTCACATACATCATCATCGGTAATTACCATGTCACATACACATTAGAAAATGTTACTTCACTGGTATAGTCTGCTATCTTCTGGTTATTATATATTATAGTATGCTTGCTCTTATATGCTAGTTTAGATATTGCATTCCTTACTTAGATGTCGCATGTATTCATATATTTATGTTGTTTATACACCGTTGAGGGGCTTTATGCCGAAGTTCATTTTTCTCTTGCTGATTGATGATTATGAGACCTCGATATTTCTTGAGATTTCTGGATTTGGGAAACCGCAAAGTATGTTTGAAAACTTGTTATAAAATTAAAAACTTATGCTTCTTTTTTTTATAAAAAGAAAAATGCGGTTTTCCTTGATATGATATTTCATATCCACCATGCCTTTTCTCAGTTCTGAGTTGTTGTTTTCAAGACCCGATTCGAGGAGTTGGATGATCCGTCTGTGGGTACATGGTGGACCCGGTAAGGTACCCCAGGACGAGAAATTCGTGTGGATACGATGAGCCTGGCAGGAGGGAGCACTACCTACCGGTGATTGTATAGAAACTCGGAGGATATCCGGAGGATACCATCCGGAGTTATGAGACCAGATGGATATGCGGGCCGATCCGAGGGACGGCGCCTGAGTTTTGGGATTTTGGGGTGTCGTTGATGGACACCAGATTTCTATGATGTTTATTCTGAGGATGGCTTTGTTTTATTCCACACCCCGGACTTTTATGACATACTTTGCACATATAGTTGTTGTACCCTGATATAGTTTGGATTCTTGCTGCACATCATACTACTGTGCATGTGTTACCATGATTGCATATATATAAGATGGTCATTTTCGTGCATGCTTGCGATTACCTGTACGATTTTATTTACTAATCACGAGCTGGCAACTCACCCCCGTTGTGCCACAGTGTTTTGCAGGACCGACCCGTCAGTATAGTAGCGGCGGGCATACTTCTTCTTCTGTTACCTTTTGCTTCGACTCGAGGACTTTGCGCATAGGTGGGTTTTTGGGAAGATATTCTTTTGTTCCCACCATGTATATTTATTTTGTATCTAGCGCACTCTATCGACCATGTGTATCTATGACCTAGAGACTGGATAGTGAGATTTGTATATTTGTTCTCTGGTGTCGAGCTCATGTGAGTCGACGTGGTGCTTTCTTATTTCTTGCTTTTAGATGCTTATCTTACACTATTTTGATGTATTTTGTGTGTGGTTGTGTTCCGCCATTTAGTAAAGAGCTAGCTTCCGCTTGGAGATGCCTTTTTATTATTGCTTATACTTATTCATGTTTTGTACCCGTTTGGGGCCAGTTTTTACAAAGGAGTCTCTACCGAAATTTCCAGGAAAATTTGTTGATTTAAAAATGTTTTGATGTAACTTTATATTGTTAAAAAATCAATCTTTTAAAACAAGTTTTCATTCACTCTATTTCTTTAAACAGTTTATATTTATGGGCTTTGGCTTACTTACATTGCGTTACGCCTCTAGACGTTGCGTAATTTAAGTGCTAGTCACGTTCCACATATTCGGGTCATGACAATCAATATGTTTCCCTCTTCCTCGGTTCAAAAGTCATGGGTTGCTTTTTATGAACATACTCAAAACATGCAAAGAGGATAAAAAGAAGACAATAGTACGTCGCAAAAGAAGAGTTTTATTCATCAAGGGTATTATGAGCTCCTCAGTCTTACACAAAAAAAATTAAAATTACAACAAAGGGGGTAAGGGGTCAAGAAAACATTGCTGGTAGTACTCCAAGGAGATCGCCGCCAGCCGAGCTCTTGCTTCCTCGGCCCGCTCCCTTTGGTGTTGCCCGCGGACCCGCGATGCAATGGAAGGGCCGAAGGCCGCACCTGCCGCGCAGCCATCGACGATCTGCCTCTTTTGGAAACACTCCAAAAGAAGGGCCGCCGATCGATCATGCATGTTCTTCGAGATGAGGCCGCGGACGTAGAGCGTGTGCAGCTTATCGAGCGCCTCGTCCTGCAGCTGCGGAGACAGGGCGTTGAACAAACCCGGGGACATCCTCCAAATGGCGTACATGAGCAATTGGAGGAAAGGCGACCGCCGGGGAAGTAGGCGGCCGAAGTGGTCCTCTATGCGTTCAACCACAGTCCGGTACGTGTCCTCCGTGCACTCATGATCATAGAGGTACACGTTGTCGCGGGAAATGATCTCTCTGATGGAGTAGATGAGCCAGGCCATTTTCAGAAAAGCAACGCTGAAAGAAACCCTGTACCTTCTCTATTTATAGCCTCAACAGAATCCCCAGGGGCTGAGATTTGCGCGTGCATGGGCGTGAATCTTGGGATATTTTCATAATACCCAATGCAGGGCTGCCGCGTGGCGGCCATCCCGTATCTCACGGTCAACGTAAGCCAAAACGACGCGGATCTTGGAACGCCTCGCCTATGCGTTTCAGCCACGTGTCGCCCACGACGGTCACTCTTCCAGATTTTCACACGTCGGGGGAGATTGAACGACACCTCGTAAAAGCGAGCAGCTTTCCTGCTCGGTCCATCCTTAGCGGATAACTTCCTACCCATCTACGCTAAGGATCGAAGCCCTCTCCAAGAGGCCACCGAGCAGCTTCCCTGCTCGGTCCATCCTTAGCGGGTAACTTTCTACCCATCTACGCTAAGAATCGAAGCCCTCATCAAGAGGCCACCGAGCAGCTTCCCTGCTCGGTCCATCCTTAGCAGGTATCTTTCTACCCATCTACGCTAAGGATCGAAGCCCTTGTCAAGAGGCCACCAAACAGCTTCCCTGCTTGGTCCATCCTTAGCGGGTAACTTTCTACCCATCTACGCTAAGGATCGAAGCCCTCGTCAAGAGGCCATCGAGCAGCTTCCCTGCTCGGTCCATCCTTAGCGGGTAACTTCCTACCCAACTACGCTAAGGATCAAAAGCCCTTACTGAGAGACCACCGAGCAGCTTCCCTGCTCGGTCCGTCCTTAGCGGGTAACTTCCTACCCAACTACGCTAAGGATCAAAAGCCCTCACTGAGAGGCCACCAAGCAGCTTTCCTGCTCGGTCCGTCCTTAGCGGGTAACTTCCTATCCAACTACGCTCAAGATCAAAAGCCCTCACCAAGAGGCCACTGAGCAGCTCCACTACTCGGTCCATCCTTAGCGGGTAACTTCCTACCCATCTACGCTAAGCGTCTAAAGCCCTCGTTCATGTGCCGCCGAACAGCTTTACTTCTCGGCGAACATCGACCAATTCAAACTTGGTACGCTAAGGGAAATGGTCCTCGGTCCAACTCGAAGAAACGGGCAAATCTACACCTTTCTACTCGACAGAGTCTGCCAACGTATCTTATGTGAGCGATCGTCATCTCGACTTCGGGGGCACCAGGACACTAGCCTTTCTATATTTGAAAAATAATTGGCTTTCACTCAATGCGCGATCGCCGTCTAAAAGACCGGTCATCGACCTACGGCCTGACTCGTGGGATGAGGAAAACACCAACAAGCTCACACAAGAAAACATTGCCACGAAGAAAAATCAAAAACAGCTTTATTCACGATCTCAAAGTCTTTACAAGGTACTATGGGCTCCTCAGCCGTACAAAAATTGCCCGAAGGCTTACAAAATTCAAAAAGAAAAGAAGAAGGCAGGAAGGCTCAAGTCTTGGGACCGGGGAGGATCTCGACCTGTTCTGCACTGGTGTCGGGAGCCGGGGTTTTGGCTTTAGGGTCGGTGCTCCCACCGGGAGCCTTGGCGCCTAGAGCCGGGGTCACTGCTTCGGGGTCGGCGCTCCCACCAGGAGCCTTATCTCCAGCACTCCCACCGGCGGCCTCTCCCCCGGCGGCACTCCCGACGGACTCCCTCGGCGGCTCATCCTCGGAGCGGGGGTACTAGAGCCGAAGCTCGCCATCAGCAAACCCCTGCATCAAAGCCTTGACAGCATCGTGGGCCTGGTGCCAAACGATGGCCGAGGCATCAGCAAGGTCGGCGTAGAACTGGTCCGACGTTTTGTACCTCTCCACCGATTTTGCAGCCCGGAGGTCGGCGGGCTTCACCGCCTCCTTCGCAGCCTCGGTTTCCCTCTTACAGGTGTCCCGCGACTTTTTCATCGTGGAGTTTAGCACCTTAGCCTCCTCCAACTTAGCCTGGATGGCTTTGTTGGATTCCTTCAGAAGGCGAATGGACTCCTTGCATTTGGAGTTCACCACCTCCTCGGCGTCCATCCGGGTGTCGAGGGCGGCGATACTCTCCTTCGCCTGCTGCAACTCCAGGCACAGGCCCTCCTCCCGAGAGGAAGACTCGCCCGCCTTCTGCATCGCCGGGGCTATCTCCTCGAACTCCATATTGACGATGAGGGCGCAATGATGGAGGACCTAAGGAAAGTAAAAGAAGGGGTTAAAAAGCATCCGATCCGAGAAAAAATTCTTGACGAAAACCTCAACGGAAAGCAGATACTGACCTGTACAGCCTCCTGAGCAAAGGCAGCAACTTGGGTCTTAAGGGTCCCCCGGGGAATTTTGCCCCCGGCCGATCGTTCCATCTCCGAAAGCAAGCTATCGGCGACAGAAAGCCCCGAGGGCACCTCAAAACAGACGTCCGCCTCCTGCACGAAGATCAGGGAGGACGGAGGTTGAGATACCGTCCTCTTGTACCTCTTGAGGGGAACCTCGGGGGGGGCAGCCTCATCCTCCACCTCCCTCGCCCGGGGCTCCGGTTCCCGAGCGTGCTTATGGCTCTCCCCGCGGCTGGTTTTCGAAGCTCGGGGCATGGTGGAAGGCCTAGCAGGTGCGGCTGCCTTCGGGGTCGGACTCGAACCGGGGCGGGACGAGCTAGCGCCCCAGGTCTTCCTCCCCTTCTTTGCGGCTATAGCAGCCAGGAATTTAGATCGGTCCATTTGCTCTGCAAAGAGGAAAATACACAAAGGGAGTTAGTAACACGGGAAAGGGAAAAAGAAAAATAATCAAGTCTAGACAGATCGTCCAAGCCCCTAACTTACCCACGAATTGAGCGGGGCTGAGCCCGGCCCAGCTAAGGTCCTGCCCGGACAGCAAAACGTCGGCCCGTTGGATCGGCTCCCATATGGACACCGCCCTTGCCTCGGGAGAGGACGACCGGTTCACCCACGGGCAGTCGGCCTTATGCCACTGTACAAGCACATGCCAATCCTCATCCTCGGGTGGCCCGACGAATACGAACTTCTCCTTCCATTCGTGAATGGAAGAAGGAACTACTACTACCCTCGACCCGGCCGTCCCTCCCTTGCGTTTTTTGAAGGAAATGTACACCCAGCTCGGCTCGTCCTTACGGGTGCCGGGATGATTTTTATAACAGAGAAGGGTCAAGCTGAAGGGGATTTCCTCAAGTCTCAACCGAACCAGGAACCCGAGGAGAATTCTCCATAAGTTCGGCACTAGCTGGCCCGGAGCAAGTTGGAAGTAACGTAGTGCCCCGCATACTTCGGGGGGAAAGGGCAGACGAATTCCAGCCCAGAAAGCATCCAGGTACAACGCAATCTCCTTACCCTACACCTGATCCGCCCTCTCGTCCTCCCTAGCCAAACGAAGCGAATAGCTAGGGGAATGTGGAAACGAGCCCGGATCGTGGTGAGCTCGTCCACAAATATTAGGAGGGAGGGCGCATCGCGAGCGTTCCTGATGCGCGCTTTGGGGACCCGTCCCGTCGCCTGACCACGAGCGGCATGGGTAACCCTAACTCTACGAGTGGAATCCGACTCGGATAAGACAGAGGAGAAAGTAGAAGAAGACTCCCTAGACTCTACCCTAACTATCTCAATAAACTCCTCAGAGGAAGACATCTAACCTGATTCAAAAAGGAGTCCTCCGAGGAAAGAGCACGAGAGATCCGATCAAAAGAAAAGAGCACCGATCTATCTCTCGCAGCAATAGGGAAATGATGGCGAAAGTGTGGACCCTGGAAGGATCCCACCCCTATTTATAGTACTTTGGCAACGCATCAAACGGCTCAGATCTTTTCCTACCAAAACGACGCTTCGCGCTCGCCAGCCGTCGACGCTCCACATGTCGCACAACCATTGGAGACGTCCCTTCGGGAGCAAAAGACAGCGATGACCCGTCACGTCCGCCAATCGGCGTCGGACATGTGGCCTGCGCCTCAACGAACGTACGATCGAATCGACGCTCCTTCTTTAATGCATGATCTCCTCTCTAATCCGCTGACGTCATCGAGGATACGCCTAACCGTCTCGGAAATCCGCGCTGACAGGGTCCTTAACTACGAGGATAGCCCGGGGGACCGATCAGACCACTCTCGACCCGACCCATAAATGGGTCGGGATGAGAGTGGGGGGCTAATGATGATGCTCATAAGTGGGAACTCCCCAGATCATGACACGTGGCAGATGACGTGTCCCGAGGCACACGGAAACAGGACAAGAACCACACATTGGAGGCGTCCCCCGGGCTATCGTCCCGCTGCATGGACCCGACCTCTGAGGATTCCCTGAATATTCCCGTGCTCGCGACCATTGGCTAGCCTCCGAACCTTCCTACACGCCGAGCTCCTCGGCCCTTCGCCTCCGAGCTATCACAGAACCAAACTAGCTCGGCCTCCCGCCCTTTTCTAGGCCTCTCACCGAGCTAGGCCTCTTCGGTTCTATCGAGCAACCTAGAACGCAGATCACAGGCGTCTCCACCACGGCTCCGCAGATCTCGCTAGACGCGAGATATCCGCCGCCCCACGATCCCGCGTTCGACGCCGTCGCATCCCCCATTAACGAGCGTATCTCGTTATTAATGGGGAATCCCGCCATTCACGCAGGCGTAACGCCAGAGGCATAACGGCCGGCGAAGATCTCGCGCCAACTAGCCCATGGCGATCGCTAGATAAACCCCTATCTTAGACGATTCAGGTAAGACATTTTTATTCCAATAGACCGCTACTCTGCAAAAATATCTCGGCTAACTTGATCGTCGGAGGGTCCACGGTGGTACAACCATCCCGGGACTTCTTTGCAGGTAGCTCGGCTTCACTCCAAATCAAGCCCACTGAGATCCACACGCACAGGGAGGCAACCCTCAAACCCAATCTCAGCCGTCCATCATCGCTCGCGACAGATCGACGGAAGACAACATCTGAAGGAGATCCTGACCTCAATCAATATATGTCTCAGAGTAACAATACTTAATGCAATGGGTGGAATCAACGTTATACCGGAATAATTTTTTTTTTTCCCTCGACAGAAAATACCATCCTTGGAAGTTCATATGACTACGGCATTTCTTAAGTTCAAGAAATTCTGAAAGCTCGACTGTACTGCTTTCGAGAGTTTACGATGCAAACTATATGTTCACTTTATCTGCATAATAATGTAGCACGCGTACCTGATGGTAATATCGTGTATGAGTTTACTTTAGACAAGGGCATGCAGCTGAGTGTCGGTCGTACGGTCCTTATGAGCTATAGCCAATGGCAAGAGCATGACAAAAGGTTAATGAATGAATGAATAATGAAAGAATGAATGCAAGAGGCAGCATGCACATTGTTTATTTAGGGGGAGGCAGCAGCACGAGGGGTCGACTTCCCATATTTAAGGGTTGGGGCCGGTGAGGTTGGAGGAGGAGAGGCAGAGAGCGACGACGCGACTGGTTACCCAGGAGGAGGAGAGGCGATGTGATGCGATTTGGGGTGGACGGAATTAAAGACTGCAGACCCCGCACTGCAGTGCCCCCTCACATGATGGCACTTTTACTAAAAAGCCCCTGGACAAGCAAGGCCTGCGGTGTCACTTTAGCCCCGCGGTGTAATGCTCTCTCACATGGGGGCCACTTTTGCATAAAAGCTTCTAGATTGTCTCTGCAACCTCTATCAAATAAGAGTCCGGCAATATTGTCGTCCTAAAAATAAAAAAAAAAAAGTTGTGGAGTAGGTTGTGTGGGTTCTACACGTGTCTTGTGTTGATTTGTCGGCATGTTCCACGTCATCGTGCATGGTATGGCAGTTGGGCCGTACCACGCGTGTTTAAGCGTGTCGAGTGGTGAGGGAGTTAGCCCGCACATGTGGGCTGGGGCCCATTTTTGAAATTAAACAAACAAAAAAGAAACACGTGGCTTGAGAATCTCAGTGCCAACCTTTTTGATCTTCAATTTGATTTCAAATTCAATTTTGAATTCTTTTTTGGGAAAGTTGTTTTCGGCCTCAATTTATTAACTTGCTTCGTTTTTGAACCCGGTGTCACTATTTTCTTAAGAAACAAATCCTTGATTTTTATAGGCGTTTCCATGCGTAAGATTTCATGTGTTATGATTTAATAAATAAAGTTATATTACGATAAATAATGTTATAATTTGATAAATAATGTTAAAGTTGGATAAATTATATTACTAAAATTAGAATTTGTAGAGTTTGAGAAATGGTAAAACTGGTTTTTTTTTTAAATATCTCAATTAGAAAACATGTAGGCTTTAATAATTCCTATTTTCAAAGTACAAGGGTTTTTGACAATTTTGAAAATTCCTGAGTTTAAAAATAAGACATTTCTTTAAATTGGGCTCCAAAATAATTTTCCCATTTTTTTCTGTTTTAGAAGTTACACACATATCAAGTCCCTGTCCAAGTAACAAAGTGTTCAATTTATACATGTGTTTAGATTCAAATTGCCCATACATTAACAAAGTAGGAAATTTCTTACCATGTCATTTTATACTCCTCGGCATGCTCTAATTATAACGATGTATGTATGATTTCAACTTAAATTCTGCAAACTTTATGATCAATTCATGGAGAGCCATATCTATTTATAGCCTTCAAAATATTTCAGCTAACCAGTTTTATGATATTGCAGAGAGAAAAATAACTAGATTTTGAATTTTAGTGGTAGCTTTGGAGTTACCATAGTTTCCATGGTCGATAACCAAAAAACATAGCTCATATATTGTCCCTCCATGTGCTATCATAGGGTGTTTTTAGTACAATGATGGAAACCCTAGAGAGAAAGATTGCACTAAAGAGATGTGGGGACTTTAGGCAAACACTAGTTTACTTTAGATATATTTTTTGAAGAGCAAGGAGGTTTAGGCAACTCCCCTAAGCAATTTACTGCGTACTGAAAGAAGGTGTGGGGACCACTCAGAAGATGGGCTCCTCACTCTTTAGTCGGGTTGCGCGGCAAGTTGGTTAGAGAGAGTTGTTTATGAACTCTTTTATCATTTTAGAAATACTTGGTTCCAATGAGATTGTTGAAATATGAGTTTCAATTGAAATTGTTAGTTATCATACATATAATAAAAACTAAGAAACTTAATTAAATTGTGATGCAGATTTGAATTTAAATAAGGAGTCAAGATAAATTGGAGAAGAGCCCTTTTCAAATTAAAGCAAAGGAGTCATGATTTAATCAGAAGATGAAATCCTTATTTAATCATTTGAAGTCTTGTTTTATGCTGCAAATAAAGAGCAGCTTTAGTCATGGGAAAATCAACAAAGGTAAAGGCAAAAACAAGACCACCCCAGAAAAATAGAGACAGGTCTCTAAAGTTATAAAGGTTTTTAACTCTCCTCTGTCAAGGTGAGAATTGTCATGTTCATTCTTTCAACGGTGTCGTTCTATTGAGACGTTTCCGGTGCCGTCTTCGACCAACAAATACACATCTGTGAGCAAAACGTATTGAACTCTTGTGTGCAGCATTCCCCGCCATTGTCGAACTTAAGACATTTAACCTTCATCCCAGTCTGGTTCTCCACCTGCGCAATCCACTGTTTAAAGAGACCAAACACATCAGACTTCTTTTTCATCGCATAAACCTAGGATTTCCTGCTTGCATCATCTATGAAAGTTACGAAATACCGATTTTCTCTATAAGACTC
The DNA here is from genome assembly GCA_030015575.1 of Agapanthus africanus. Classification (NCBI taxonomy): domain Eukaryota; kingdom Viridiplantae; phylum Streptophyta; class Magnoliopsida; order Asparagales; family Amaryllidaceae; genus Agapanthus; species Agapanthus africanus. The sequence continues at coordinate 386,494,585 of JASDDO010000008.1, read as the reverse complement.
CACCGAGATCGGACCCATACATCCGTATGAATCATCTCTAACTTCTTGATCTTCTTAACAACACCTTCAATCTGAAATCTGAGTGCATTTTGCTTTCCACAAATGCAACTCTCGTAAAGTTCCAACTCCACCTTTTTCAGTCCAGAAAAAAGCCCCTTATCTTGAAAAATGTTCATATTCTTCTCGCTGAGGTGTCCCAATCTTTTGTGTCACAACGAAATCTCAGAATCTGCTCCTGAACCTGTCGCCAACACAACCGAACCTCCACTGCTCCCACTGAATAGGTACAATGAACCGTTCAACTTACCCTTTGCGACCACCGACGCTCCTTTGGAAATCTTCCACTGAGAATTCCCAAACACCGTCATATATCCTTCATTGTCCAGCTAATTTGTAGAAATTAAGTTTTTTTCGGATATGGAATGTGTCTCGCGTTCTTCAGTTTTATTTGACTTCGTCCTGACGGTTGTAGTATGATCATCTTTTTTCCAACGATTTTACACGGCCGACCGTTTCCCACCATCACATGTCCAAGATCCCCTTGAGCATACTCGCTAAAATGATGCCGGCCTGAAGTGCAATGAAAGGATGACCCTAAATCTAGGAACCAGATATCCGCACTTGTACTCTCGTTCGCCAATAGACAAACACCATGTTCCTCTTGTTCATGTGTAGACACCAATTTGGCTTCTTTTTCATTTTTCTTCTCATTGAGCCATTCTTCAAAAGTTTACATTCGTTTTTTCTGTGACACTGCTTTCCGCAGTTCCAATAGCTGCCTTGGATCTTCTCTTTTGATTTTTCTCAGTTCTTTGACTCGCCCATCTTCTTTTTTTCTCTTTCCATCATTCTGCCACGATTCTCCACTGAGTGTAGAAGTTCTCAAACTCCCACTCACAGCCTTTCTCCGCATCTCATCGTTTAATATATTACTCATTGCATCATTAAACATGAGAGTCTCTGAGATCGAGTTACTTACCGCCATGACTAGGTTCTTCCAACTCTCCGGCAACGAACATAGGAATAAAATGGCTCGAATCTCATTTTCAAACACAATTGAAACCGATTCGAATTGGCTCGTCACGCTTTAAATCCGTTCAGGTGCTATATCACCGAACCGTTCTCTATTATTGCTCTATTTAGAGGGCCTTGATAAAGTGTTTTTGACCTTTTTTTAAAGACAACCTTTACCCTTTTCAATATTTGGTATTGTTAGGTTCTGTTAGAAACAAGCTATCTTATTGAGTGATTTTATTGTTTTCATCAATTATATCTTATTATTATCTTCTTTGTATAGAGTATAACTTCCGTGTGTATAAATACATGGCTAAATTTCAACTTGCTAACATATACATTGACAGCTATCCACCAATGGTACCATAAACTTTTAAAATGATGAAATGCTACCATGAAGTTTTTGAAAAACTATTGCCTGTTAGCCAACTGTCAAGTCTGACATTCCAACCGCTTTTTAAACACGAAAATATCCTTCTAGTTCTATATAATTACCTTCTTTCCTGCACCCAAATATACTTAAAGATCAAGCGGCTTCAATAAAATTGTTGAGATTAAGCCTAATAGTACTGATGTTTTGTAATGAGTTTATTATCTTTTTGTTAATTATATCCATGGATATTATAGTCATTTAATATTTTTCATTAACACCATTAAATAAGTTTTTAGATATCTTGGGAGTTCATGGTATTATTCCATCATTTTAAAAGTTTAGGATACCATTAGTGGAAGGTGACCAAAGTTCATGATAGCAAGTTGAAATTTAGCCTAATTAATACATTATTTATGATTTTCATGAAATTGGCTGAGTAAAGGGAAGTTTGCTTGAAACCAAATCTGTATCTTACCCAGTTCCATTATGAACCATCCAATCTGCAAAACAAACAAGAGAGCCACAACATGTGGTTAATTAATTCTTGAGGTTCAACTCTTGAGTACTAAAGAATATCAAAATCACTTATGTATGTCTGAATATCAATACTAAAAAAAATGTGACCTGTTCCGATCCGAGATGACAAGTGGAATAAATTAGCCATCCCTTTCTCATTAATGGGATTACCCCAGTCTCGAAACCCAGGTCTCTCCATAGATTACTCCAAGTCCCACCAATGGGCTAGCCAAGCCCTATGTATGTGAGAATATACATGCTTTGATATTAGTTTTTTTATTTATTTAAAAAGCCCATTATAAATCTCATCCAAGCAGGCAGCAAACACATGTACATAACATACACGCACCCTGACGGCCTACAAATCTGTACTGAAAATGTTAATTTGTGGCCACTTCACCTTTTAGGAATCGAACTATCGCATTCTCTCAAGCAAGGAGAGGGAGTGCTGGCAACCTTGCTATTAGTTCATGCTTAGCATCATAGTGATGTCTAGATATCTAGGTAGCAATATCACAACATCTATCCCACATGTACCCTTTTCCCTCCCATGCCTCAAAAGTTCCCCTAAAACTAGATGAGTCTAAATTTGTGGTTGAAATTGCTTCAAGCATCACCAACAAATAAATTTGTTATGAATGGTAGATCGAAGGTGGAGTGTACCTTCTATGACTATTCCTTGAGTCTCTTTATTTGTAAATTATAATTAGGCTTAATTCCGAAAAACCATCGACTGCTTTGACTCTATTACGAGAAACCATCAAAAGCTCTTATAATCATAAAAAAAACTGTCATACTTTGGAAGTTTTGTTGTAATTTCTAACAGTTTTGAGAGTATTTGGTAGCTTCTCGTGACCGATCCAAAGGTATTTGATAGTTTATCAGAATTATGCCTTATAATTATAAGCAGTGAACTTGAAGTGTTTGAGAGCAAAATGTTTCATAATGAATAGTTTCCTTTTCAGCTTCAATGTTAAAATTGTTAGGTCATATCCAAAGCCTTCTATTGCAATTTAGGGATGCTAGACAACCCAAACTTAAACGAAGCAAACAAATATCCAGCTTTGGCGCGATAATTTAGGCCGAGTCTGTTTTGAGCTAGAGTGGATTGGTTCGCGTTTCGTTTGTCTTATTTTTCTCAGCTTAATGAGCCGAGCCCGACGAGATCACAACATTTAAAGGGCTCGACTCATCGGCTTATTTTTCTCAGCATAGTGAGTGATACAGGTTACATGAATATTGCATGCTTAGCTAGGTCTCAAATATAATAGAAATGGATATCGGGTATTGTGCATTATAACACAAGAGTGATACAGGTTACATGAATATTTTTATAAGGCTTATTTTTTAAGAAACACCCATATAATTTTCAGGTTTTCCAAAAAACTATCGTATAGTTTCAAAATTATGAAAAATCTATACGTTTTAACGGTCAATGATGGTTGCCCTTATACTAAATATAATTAATTAACTTAAATATTTATTGATTAAATATTTAGTAATTAAGGCTAGGGTTAGTGTTAGGTGATGGGGTTGAGATGGCGGCGAGGTAGCGGGGGCAGCAAGACGACGACCATGAGGAGACGCAGTTAAAGTAAGGTCTAGGGTTAGGGTTAGGTGATGGGGGTTAAGTGGGGGGAAATGGCGAAGAAGGGTGGTTGTGGGGAGTTCCAGGGTGGGGAGATCGGGGAGGAGGGAAAAGGGGCAAGGGAAGATCGAGGTATAGGTGGGGGAGGAGGGGGCAGTGGTGGGGGAGGCAAGGGAGGTGGTGGGTGACAATGAGCGGCGACAACTGTGATGTAGCGGTTGGGCTAAAGTTAGGTTAGGATTAGAGCTAGGGCTAGGTTAGGATTGAAATTACGAGAAAATAAAGTTGAGAGTATTTTGGGAATAAATGATGATGTGGAAATTAAATTGATGTGACAATACTATTCAGGATTAGACTGACATGGCGTCGGTAGAAAAGGTAGTTTCTATAGTTTTGAAACTATAGGGTAGTTTTGTGAAAAACACTGACATAGGGGAATTTTTTTAATATAAAATATGCCTTTTTATAAATAGTTTATGTTGCATAACTTAATCTATCTAATCTACAGAGCATAAGGCTTTTAACAAGTATTTATTTTAAGAAAATCGGGCATGAACCTCTCAAACCCATAAACAAAATCATTCAGAAACCTAAACCGTTCATCTGTAGTTTCTCCTTTTCCTCTCTCTCTCCCTAAATCGATCTTCCCAATCAAGACCAACACCGTTCATTCAAGGATTCGACACATCGTCGGTACTAAGACCATTGTCTATCTTTTTCAATGTACTTAAATTATTTGCTTATTTATTTTGTTTTTTTTAGATACTTAAGCTGATTGTCAATTTATACATCGTGGATGCATAATAAAGTTAATAGTTTACACTATTTGCTTCTTTTCCTATTTGGTGGTGAAGTGCCGTGTTTTACGATATCGCTATTTTCAACGTTGGTTATGTCTTTTAAGTCTGATGCAGCAATAACTAAATCAATCTTAAATCAATAAATCAATGTAAGACACGCCATTAGCGAGCCGCATTCAACGAAATAAAACAGACACGGAACCAGTGACAACATTGACCATAGAAAAAAAAAACAGCAATTTCCATTCAAGCTACTTTTATTGTACAAAACTAATGCATTTGTGGTACGGCCCACGTGCAACGGCTGGTTAAAGAGCCATTGTGCTGACCCCTTAGAGAGAGAAAGTGAGGGAGGGCGATGGGGGCTCAAAGTAGAAAACACGAGGGCCTATTCCATCCAATGGATCTCTCTCTCTCTCTCTCTCTCTCTCTCTCAATTATAATCTCTCTCTCCCCCTAATGTTTCTCTCTCATCCCCGTTGCCACCTCCGATCACGGGATTTGATAACAAATAATGAAAGTGGGGGTTGTAAGTAGTCCACCACTGCTTTGCTGTATTGCATGTGAATCTCTCTCTCTCCTCCCCCCCCCCCCCCCCCCTCTCAATCAACCTTGAAAGGTAGCAAAATAACATGAACATGAGAAGAGGACACAAACTACCAACTGAGCTTCCACTTGATCAAGTTGGAGATTTCATTGGTCTAACAAGAGAGGGGAAAAAGAAAAAGGAAAATGGAGTATATATACTATTCAAATTTAATTTATAAAGAACGGTTGTGATCTACATTCGTATCAGTACCGTAAATTAACAAGGCCGGTCATTAATGAAAAGACCGGGTCCCATCATAAGCCAACCGGCGTTTAGTTAACCTGAAATGGCAAGCATCGGATGTAAACCCATGTTTTCGGGGAGATCCCTACACAATAGTCATAGACTAAGGTATGAACACTACTACAAATAAGGGTTGCCCCTACGGATTTATCAGTAGGGGTAAACCACTGCCCCTACGGATATGTGCGTAGGGGCGAAAAAAGACCCCGTAGATGCAAAGGCCGCAGGTGCAAGTTGAAGCCCTGAACTTGCCCCTACGGAGTACTGTGTAGGGCCGGTTTCACCTACGGAGTAGGCCGTAGGGTAAAAAAAGTTATATTATTTACGTTTTTTTTAAATATATTAACTGTACCTACGGAGATAGCCGTAGGGCCACGTACTATCCCCTACGGATATCTACGTAGGCACTTATCCATTGGGGCCAAATATCAGAAATCCTGATATTTTGCCCCTACGGATAACTCCGTAGGGGCTAAACAATGGCCCCTACGGACATATCCATAGGGGCACTCCCAACCCCCCTGATACTGAGATCAGAAAGGAAATATCAGTTACTGCTGATATTTTGCCCCTACGGATATAGCCGTATATCTGTATTTTTTTTTAAAAAGGGCTGCCTGATTTTTTCCCGTCCTGTGCACAATAATATATATAACAATAAAATATAAAATTAATCATCACACAACATATATCGCAGTATTCATAATCACATCTCACGCATATAATATACAAAAGAAACCGAAAAACTGAATATGATATAAATATAAACCAATATCAATATCATTTCAAAATGTAGTAGAATATGTATGATATAAATAAATACATGTTTTAAAAAATATGAATCAAAAAGCTACCCTAACTCGGTCCAGCTCCATCCCTGATAAACGATAGAATCAAGCGCGCCTGCTCCTCGGTCAATAAACCCTGCAATTCGGCGCGTGCGGGAGTCTGAGCGGCCTGTGGAGCTGGCGATGTGGTCTGCGCAGCCGCCGTCGATGTAGTCGCTTGCGGAGCCGCGGATGCGGGAGTCTGAGCGGGCGGTGGAGCTATAGGAGCTGTCTGCGGAACTGCAGCCGATGTAGTGGCTTGCGGAGCCGCAGCCGAAGGAGATGCATGTGGAGGCTCGGTCGATGTACCCTGTCGCGTCTGGACCTAACGTGTGTAAGAAGCGTGTAAGAACTGTGTATTATTCGAATTCGTATCATTATTAAGTTATTTCGAAACCCCATTTGGATATCTAGTTTGGAAAACCGTTGTTTATTTTAATTACATATGTATGTATGATTAATCAAACTTAAGTCTAAAACCAAATAAGCTCAAGCTACGTACTAATTATGGATATGTTGATATCTATAATATGACATGATATTTTACTATAAAGTAGTATACATACCAGCATCTCCTTCAACTCCTGAACGGTGGCCCTCAAGCTCTCCAGTTCCTGATGGACACGTCGGTCACTGGAGACGGAGGAAGTAACCGCCGGGGTGGAGTCCAACCTCATATGGGTCCTGCTAGGGCCCAGTCCCCGGCCTCTCTCCCAACCTCCATGGTGCCCTCCGTGTGCGGCGTCCAGAACTGGGGTCAGCAGCCTCGGATCGCTCTGTCCGGTAAAATCGATCCCCGAGGCCTCGGCCTGCTCAACCACCCGCTCCTACACCCACATTAAGCAGTAAAGTATAAGTATAAAATTTAAACTCGAACCTTCCAAAACTAAAATTTCAAATATGGGTAGAATAAATATTAACACTTACGCAATACTCCTGGATAGCGACGTCGGGATATCGAAGCTCGCCCGTGGCGGGATCTATCGAGGTGTCGTGGACGGCAAGATATGCGGACAGCACGCTCGGTGTACCACCTGACGCCACGGTCCGAGCTGTCTGCAATATTAGAAAATAACTCTTAATATTAGAAATATTAGAAAATAACTCTTAATATTGCAGAATATCACAAAGGTCGGTCTATTGTAATTTACCGATAATTTCATGGCTCGAGTAATATTCCTCGAGCCACCTGTGTAAGTAGGGTGACCCCTCTTCGCCGACTTCCTGTTCTCTGTATTCTGAGCGGCCTGTTTCTGCACAACGCATTAACATTTAGTTTTCTAATTAAGGAACACAAAAAATAAATTATATCCTAAACAATGAATTACATTTAAAATACATACCTGTTTGCGCTGGGAGTCGAAATATTCGCACAATAGAGGCCATGTCTCTACGTCGACTCTCGCAAACGCCGGAGTAGATAGGAGGGCCGCTCTCTCTGCCTCGGGGGTCGCCATCCATAGGGAGTAGCAGTCGGCCTTCAGCTCATTCCTGTTGTATCGAACCTTGGCCTGCATGTTCTTCATCAGGCCATTGTACAGAGCATGAAGGTCGAGCACCCTCCCCGGATGATCAGGGTCGGCTACAGGCTGAAAATCGTAATCCAACTGAAAATACAAAAAAAAAACATTGTTATTAGATTGCAAGTGTTAATAATAAATATGATAAGCGGATAGATCAACTGAAAATATATATTAATACATATCCGAGCCTGATCAAAGAAGAGGGCGAATGAGCGCTGGTGCGGCTCGCCCCACTCAACGTAAAGTGGACAGTTATTCACGAGCCGGCTCTCGTCCCCCATATACCGGTCGAACCTCTCGGCATGAGGACCGGTATAGCGATAGTCAAGGGTAAAAAAAAGGGGGAATGCTGCCTCCCTCCTAGCTCTGTCAGGCCTCAGCCTATGGGACTGATTCGGGCCTCGAGTCCCCCTCTGGGGATGGGGAGGCCCTGCGTCTGCACGAAATATCAAGACAATCAATATTAAAACAAAGTTGTATTAAGGAATTAAGGTTAAACGAAAATTCAAGTGTGATATATACCTCCGGTGACTATCGCACGAGCCTAGGCCCGGGCCGCAGCACGAGCGGGACGATAGTTCCTCCGGTGAGGAACAACCGGGGTCCCGGATGCGGACGCATCCCCTCCAACTAGAAAATAAATATTGACGCTAAATTTCCATGAAGTTCATATTTATTCTATAGAGCATATGTAAAATGAATAAATATTTTAAATTTATTCATACTAATCTGCAGACGATGCGGAGGGTATGAAAGCGGCAGGAGTGGCCCCTGCGGAAGATGTGGACGCACCACCTATAATTAGAAAATTAAAAATAGATTATATAAGTAATTGCAAAAAGAATGTGTAGATCAATAATTTAACGTTCTAAATCAATATGCATGCACTATAGGATATATAAACATACCGCAGGTGCGGTGGTGTCACCAACTATAGCTAGACAATAATAAAAATTGCTAAGTAAGAGCAAAAGGAATGTGTGTATTTATGATATAGCATTCTAAATCAATATACATGCACTATATGATATATAAACATACCCGGAGGAGCAGGAGTGGCCTCTGTCCCAGATGTGGACGCATCACCAACAACTAGATAATCAAACATTGACAATATAAGTAATTTTGACATAAACATGCATGAATATCTGTAATATTACATTCAAAATGGATATGCGTGCAGTATACCTGGAGGTGTGGCAAAATCCACACGGAAGGAGGCATCCGAAGGGGTCTCCGATCTGGGTGCAAGACCGGCCCTCTGAAGCTCCCTACAGAGCTCTCCGGGTGGCAGAACCGCTCTGCCTCTGCCTCTGCCGCCCCTCGCTGCTCCCGACATCGTCATCAAATCTAGATAAACGGTTCGTGGACGCATTAGACAATCATTAAAAGTATTGACTATATATGTATAGAGCGTAAAATGTGAAGTAATAATATAACATTACTGATAACCTTTTTTGTTTCGTGGACGCATTATACATATCTACTTGGATTTCATCGTCGATGTCATTTCTAACCCACGTAACTTCATGATCGGTCGAAGACAACCCGTCCTTCGAAACAGACGGTCGGAGCACTTTAAGCCTTCTCTCTTCTTCGTCCTCATCGCTGTCCTCGAATTCTGGGACATCATAGACATCTCTGGGTTTCCATCGGCATACAACACTCCATCCCGGATGCTTCAAACACTGTGAGTAGTATACTTGGAACGCTTGGTTCGGAAAGATAAACGGATCTTCCTGACCGTAAAATCGAAGTGTGTTCACACTGGTCAATCCATATTCATCTTTCCAAGTCCCAAGATTGCTTCTCCACCTGTCCGTATTGGTTCGCGGATCGTACCAAGTATACTGGAATATATAAAAGGGTTCTGATCGTCCGGGATAGTGGATGCCGAGTATACAATTTAAGTACCCATAGTAAATCACATCGTCCGATCCTACCATCGCAATCCCACTATTCTGAGTGGTTCTAGATGTTTCTATGTCCTTAACTTCGAATTTGTATTCAAGGACACCAAATCCTTTGTAATATGCAACCTCCATACTAGGAAATTGAGCTAAACATCTTGAATCACTCTCAAATGATGCAGACAAGTTCGGATCGTGGATCTAACAAAACAAATTTTACGACAAATACATAACGATACAAGTTTAGATTAAAACTGATAGGAATAAAATGTTATTCGAATAACTTACATGATCTGTGACCCAATCACAAAAATTATCCTGCTGATATTTTTCCAAACGTTCTTCGTTCCAATCAGGATGCCCCTCACGTACCTCATTAAAATGAATTATGTTTTCGACAAATAATTGTGACATTAATATTATATCATTTCATACACACACAAACACAGATATAACAATTAATCCAAAAAAAACTTACTCTCTAATTTGTTCAAGACATGCGCAATTAAGCAAGATAAACCGGTATATCTTGTTGATAAACATAGTGTCTACCCTCTTATACTCGGCTTTACCATATGGCCCGTCTTGAATTCTTCGTGGTCGGTTAAGCCTTGTCTCAATATTCTCGTCCAGATAGTGGGAATAAAATGTGGTTGCTTCATCAAGAAGATAACCTTGCATGATAGAACCCTCTGGTCGATTTTTATTGCGTATATACTTCTTAAGAGTGTAGAGGTACCTAATGAAAATATGTTGAATAAATAAATACGGGTATACAGGACAACAATAAATTTATAAATTGTGCGAAACGAAAAATTACACGTACCTCTCGACGGGATACATCCATCGATATTGTATCGGTCCGGCTAACTTCGCCTCAGTTGCAAGATGAATCGTCAAGTGTATTATGATATCGAACAATGACGGTGGAAAAATACGCTCAAACTTGCAAAGTATCAACACAATAGAATTTTCTAGTTTATCCAGCATCGCAACCTCCAGTGTTTTAGCACACAACTTCCTGAAAAAACAACATAGGTCGTTGATTACTAGACCAACCGAGTCGGGGAGAGAAATCCTGAGGGCTAATGGAAGAAGGTGCTCCACGATAACATGGTGATCATGACTTTTCAGCCCATCGATCTTGCCCTTCACAATTTTTATTTTCTTGCTGAATGATCCCGAGAAACCTGTGGGGATTTTCAAATCATGCAACACCTGCAGGAATCTTTTCTTCACTGGTTGTGACATATGATAAGCGGCATTGAGAAGTACAAACTTGCCCGGTTTACCCGCTATCGGTCTAGGGTGCAATTCACTTCTTATTCCTCACTCTTGTAGATCCATCCGAGCATTCATGTTGTCTTTCGATTTCCCGTCTTTACAAAGAAGTAAGTTAAGTATGTGCTCTGATACTCCCTTCTCTATATGCATGACGTCCAGACAATGACGCACTGAATTTGTAGACTAGTATGGAAGCTCGAAGAAAATGCTTAACTTGTTCCAATATGGTGGTTTGACCTGTTTCGTCGGATCTATCCCGAAGGTTACGTTATTGTAACCATCCCATTTAGCAGTCACGTCCTCTCCGGACAATGGGGATGGAGGTCCAAGAAGCTCCTGATGACCATCAAAGTGAACCGTGTCTAACCTATAGGGGTGGTCTGGAGGCAGGAAACGTCGATGGTCGCAATAACAAGCCTTCCTGCTAAAATTCAAGAATTTTGATGTTGTGTGTTCATGGCAATGAGGACATGCTTTGTGACCATGTACGGACGAACCTGATAGCATTCCATACGCAGGAAAGTCATTAATTGTCCACATTAAAGCCGCACGCAGTATGAAGGTTGTATTTGTGTTTGCATCATATGTCTCTATACCATCAATGAACAAAGATTTCAACTCCTCGATCAGAGGTCGGAGATAGACGTCGATATTGTTCCCCGGTGAGTTTGGTACGTCGATAAGAAGAGGCATCATAAAATATGATTGGTCCATAGCCAACCAAGGCGACAGATTATAAATTATCATTACAACGGGCCATGTGCTGTGACTTCCAGCCATATAGTTGAATGGGCAGAAGCCATCAGTAGCCAGTCTGAGCCGGACATTGCGATGATCGCTACTGAATATTGCGTGCCTCCTATCGAAATCCTTCCATGCCGGTGAATCTCTTGGAAGGCTCATTTTTCCATCTTCGCTTGGAGGAGCACGGTGATGCCAAATCATTGCCTCGGCTGTTTTCTTGCACCTGAATAGCCTCTGTAGCCTCTGTATTATGGGAAAGTATCGTGCTATCTTCACAGGTATATCAGGCTTCTTATCAGAATCTTTCGGCTTATACCTGGCCTCTCCGCCTGTTGGACACTCTTTCAAATCTGAATTCTCTTTCCGGTACAATACGCAATTTTTAGGACATGCTTGAATCTTCTCGCACTTTAGACCCAAATCAGACATCATCTTCTGGGCTTCGTACCAGCTGTCGGGCACATTATTTCCGGGAGGCATAGAATCTTTCAAGAACGAAAGAAGCATTGTGAATGACTTGTTGCTCCATCCATTTAGGCACTTAATCTGGAAAAGTTGGACGAACCATGAGAGGGTGGAATACTTCGCATTCTCATAAATTGGTTTCCTAGCATCATTCATGAAATTTTCATATTTATCCGCACGCGGTCCTTGACCGGAAGGAATGTCATCTTCGGTATGAATAGATTCACCTAGGGCAGCCTCTACCATATCCTCCATTTCTTCTGATGGAAATAAATTACCGTCTCCTGCCGCATTACCAAATTCTTCTTCTTCTCCTGCCGCATTATCGTGTTCTCCTTCTTCTTCTGCCGCAGTACTGCATTCTTCTCCTTCCCTTTCCAAGTTGTATAAAGTCTAGTAAACCCATGTTTTACAATATGAAGCTCTGCCAATTCTACCTTCTGCCAGTACTTATTGCCACATCTATCGCACAGACAGAGAATCTTCTCTATTATGATCTTATTATGTGCGCGTGCAAATTCAAGGAAAGCAGCAACTCCTGCGACAAACTTAGGTTGCATACATTATTTCCAATCCTTAACTCTGACATACTCATGGGCCATGTTAGACTGTATAACATATAAATTGTAGGTTATGCTGACTATATTGAGAAATATAAGAACGGGATAGTTACTGACAAAGGAGAAAATCTGTGTATATGCTTTGTGTGTGCGTTTGTCGTTGAAAAGAATAAATTATCGCACGTATGATAACCGATAGACGGGGACTAAGTGGCGCTTTTAGTTTCATATATGAGTATTGATGAGAATATGAAGGTTTCATATTATCATATAGTGGTTTTAACCTGAACATCTCGAATCGCTCTCTAATTATGCGTTTGTTGTGTATTCTTGTTGTATGTGTGTGTTCCGACTGTCGGGGGTAGGCTTCTATCCCATTAAGAATGTATAGAGCGAACACCCATCACTTGTGCTTTCAACCGTTTCGAGTAAATTTCGGCAGCACCTCCCCGCTGTTCTCCGAGTACACTGTAATAGAATAGATAATCATTTCAAAGCTGTGAAACAACGTTGAAATGAACATCTAATCTATCTTTGTATACGGAGAACCAGCGGAAAGGTACCAACGAAATATCTCGAAACGGATGAAAACACAAGTGAATGAAGGCGTTTGCTTTATACATTCTTAACTTGTCCACACGGGACAAATCTATGGGTTACCATACGATTGAATTTTCTCGTCGCGTAGACTATACGACGGTTGTTAGTATCGAGCTATACTGTCCGATATTTAACAACCTTCATATAGTTCTATGTCATGATGAGCATCGCACGTATGTTAACCGATAGACGGGGACTAAGTGGCGCTTTTAGTTTCATATATGAGTATCGATGAGAATATGAAGGTTTCATATTATCATATAGTGGTTTTAACCTGAACATCTCGAATCGCTCTCTAATTATGCGTTTGTTGTGTATTCTTGTTGTATGTGTGTGTTCCGGCTGTCGGGGGTAGGCTTCTATCCCATTAAGAATGTATAGAGCGAACACCCATCACTTGTGCTTTCAACCGTTTCGAGTAAATTTCGGCAGCACCTCCCCGCTGTTCTCCGAGTACACTGTAATAGAATAGATAATCATTTCAAAGCTGTGAAACAACGTTGAAATGAACATCTAATCTATCTTTGTACACGGAGAACCAGCGGAAAGGTACCGACGAAATATCTCGAAACGGATGAAAACACAAGTGAATGAAGGCATTTGCTTTATACATTCTTAACTTGTCCACACGGGACAAATCTATGGGTTACCATACGATTGAATTTTCTCGTCGCGTAGACTATACGACAGTTGTTAGTATCGAGCTATACTGTCCGATATTTAACAACCTTCGTATAGTTCTATGTCACGACGAGCATCGCACGTATGTTAACCGATAGACGGGGACTAAGTGGCGATTTTAGTTTCATATATGAGTATCGATGAGAATATGAAGATTTCATATTATCATCGAGTATCATATATTGGTTTTAACTTGAACATCTTGAATCACTCTCTAATTATGCGTTTGTTGTGCATTCGTGTTGTATGTGTAACATGATTTTAAACCATTGAGATCAAGATTGATAGAACTGATCATCCTACATTGCAATGGCATTCATCAACCAAAAACTATTATTGCAATGACATTCATCTATAACAATCAACAATTAAAACTACAAATGTAGGATACTGATATTATAAAGCGTTATACGCAACATATGAATTCACATGACTGAAACATGCATCAAAAAAACATGTTCATCCAAAAGAAATGCCACTGTCAACAAATATAGACAAATACGTCATAAAAACAGTAACTAATTAACAAGTTGATAAGCATCTGGATCAAGAAAATGATAGGAAAAACAATTGACTATGATCTATAATGACAAGTCTATTACCATGACTCTCGACTAACAAAGGTGGCTTTTCGTCCTCGGTAGCTTGATAATTGGGATTTCATGGCGAATAAAAATATGCATATGTCGTTTGACCGGGAACTTCAATAAGAAACTCAATGAGGTCGGGTGTACTGAAGTACGCTTTGTATTTCACTATATCAAGTGATGAAGCCCAAGCCCTAGCTAGCCCCAGCCCCACCCCAACCGAACCCTATCGAAGGTAAAGAACGTCCTTACACTTTCATATTTCTATTAATGATGCAAGTCTCCACCAAGTCAAATTCTTACAATATCATTCTTTTTAGAGTATGTCTAATTTAATAGATAGAATTTTCAAAGTTGGGCAACCAAGAAAAAGTAACAAGGGATTTTACATACATGCCAAAGCTTTGATTATTTATTTATTTATTTTCCATTTCATATTAGTACTTTTATATGTTTGATAATGGAAAGAAATACAAATTATATTATAATATTGTACATACCTAATTTCCACTTGAAATCGGTTTTTTCTTTTATCAGTACTCGTTGACATATAGTAACAAACAATGTTTGATTAGAAAGACCCAAGATTTTCTCGATCAACAATAATTTTAGTAATCAAACTAGGCTAAAATTGCTGGAAATTCCTCTCAGTTTTGCCAAATTCAGCAAACCCCCACCCAACCTAACCCTAACCCCAGACCCAGCCCCAGCCCAGCCCCACCCTAACCCCAACCTAACCCTAGCCCCAGCCCCAGCCCAGCCCCCAGCCCCAGCCCAGCCCAGCCCCAACCTAACCCTAACCCCAGCCCCAGCCTTAGCCCCAGCTAAACCCAAACCCCAACCCCAACCCTAACCTTAACCCTAGCCCCAGCCCCGGCCGAACCCCAACCCCAACCCTAACCCTAACCCCAATCCTAACCCCAACCGCAACCCCTGCCGAACCACAACTCCAACAGCAACCCTAACCCTAAATAATCAAAATTTTGTTTAGTTGAAGATTTACTAACCTGTGCGATGGAGGAGACGATCAATCGGTGGCGACGACGAAACGGAGGCGACGACGAAAACGGCGCGACGAGGAAGAACGGTGACGCGCGAGAACGGCGATGGCGACGACGAGAACGGCGGTGGCGACGAGGAGAACGGCGGGAATGATTTGGGGATTTTGGTTCGCGCGCGATCGAGAGAGAGAGAAAGAGATAAGGGGCGTAGGCGATCTGTGCCTTTTTAATTAAATCGCTATTTAGTTGCCCCTACGGATTTGTCCGTAGGTCCTTGGTTTGCGGCTCCGTAGGGGCAAATACCAAATTAAGATTTAATATTTTTACTCTTGAACGTCTTGGACCGTAGGGGCAGTGTCGTGGAGTATGTGTATGTGTACATATGTATGCATATGTGTGTATATATATATGTATATATATATAAGAGTGGGAAAATACATCCAAAGGATGCGTGGGGGCCAGCGCCTCGAGCGTTGTGCGCTTAGGTGTTGTGCGCTTAGGCGCATGCGCGCCACGTGTCGGCACGTGGGCGCTTTGCGCATGAGCGCTGGGTGCTCGAGCGCAAGCGCTCCACGTGTCGGCACGTGGGCGCTTTGCGCATGAGCGCTGGGCGCTGGAGCGCAAGCGCGCCACGTGTCGGCACGTGGGCGCTTTGCGCTCGGGCACAGGGCGCTGGAGCGCAAACGCGCCACGTGTCGGCACGTGGGCGCTTTGCGCTCGGGCGCAGGGCGCTGGAGCGCAAACGCGCCACGTGTCGGCATGTGGGCGCTTTGCGCAGGGCGCTGGAGCGCAAACGCGCCACGTGCCGACACGTGGGTGCTTTGCGCTCGAGCGCTAGCGCGCCACGTGTCGGCATGTGGGCGCTTTGCGCTCGAGCGCTAGCGCGCCACGTGTCGGCTCGTGGGCGCTTTGTGCCTGAGCGCTAGCGCGCCACGTGTCGGCACATGGGCGCTCGGCGCTTGAGCGCCTGGGCGCCGGCGAGGAAAAAATGGGCTTTTAGTCCCAGAAATAGAAGCTATGCTTCAGAAAGGAAATGTTTGTTGTATATATCTGTGTGTGTGTGTGTGTGTGTGTGTGTGTGTGTGTGTGTGTGTGTGTGGAGTTAAACTCCTAGAATGTGTTGAAGCTGATTAAGGGGGTTCTTCTTCTTCCTCCTGTGGTTTGGCCGGATCTTGAAGATCAAGAGATGTGAGATCTAAAAATCTCTTCTTTTGAGATCTAATGACAGATCCAAGCTCCCCTTGGTGGGTTTTATGGTGAAAAACTATTTAGTTTTGGAAAAGGAAGAGTAAAACTCTTGATTTAATTCAAAGAAAGAAAAAGGTTTGAAACCTTCAGAAAAAGGAAAGAAGTACAAACCCTGGGTTTTTGAGAGAATGGAAAAAGTGTTTCTTTATTCATCATCATGTTGCCTTTTATAGGCTTACATATTTACATATAGCCCCTTGGGCTTCACAAATTGGCATTTTAGCCATCCCATGGCTCATGTGTCATTTCTTTTTGCACGTAAGCCATGGGCTTACAAAATATTGGCTTTATGCTCATTTTGCATGCATTCATGTATAAAAAATTACATAAAAATTATTTATTACATGATCTATATTTTGGCATGGAGGAGGCTGGCCGCGGGCTCGAATTGGGGATGGGCCCGTTTGACCTGGGCTTGGGCTCACCTAGCTTGGGGGTTGACCTTGACTTTGACTCGGTCAACCGGGGTGTAAATTTTTACCCCAACAAATTACCCCCCATCAACGAATGCACACCGCACATGTAGGTCGTGTGCATGAAATTGATGGATCTTCTTTTGCGTGGAGGCGACTTACTTTCGTTCCCACTTTTTGGGACGCACTGCCTTTTTTACGACATGGACGGCCGACGCTTGACGCGTCTCCGAGACAGAGTGTCCGTGGTAGACGTTTCCCTAGCCCGGAGTGATTTCGTTGACGTGCCCCTGGCACGGAGTGTCGCTGGTCGACGTTTCCCCGAGGCGGAGTATCGGCCGGTTGACGTGTCCCCGAGACGGAGTGTCTGCTTGACGTTTCCCCGAGACGGAGCGTCACTGGTCGACGTGTCCCCGGCGCGGAGTGTCTGCTGGTTGACGTATCCCCGAGACAGAGTGTCGCTGTTGGACGTTTCCCTGATGCGGAGTGTCTGTGTTGGACGTTTCCCCGATGCAGAGTGTCTGTATTGGACGTTTCCCCGATGCAGAGTATCGCTGGTTGACGTGTCCCCGACACGGAGTGTCTACTTGACGTTTTCCCGGCACGGAGTGTCGCTGATCGATTTTTCCCCAGCGCGGAGTTCGCTGGTTGACTTTTCCCCGGCACAGAGTGCCGCTGACCGACTTTTCCCCGGCGCGGAGTGTCGCGGGTTGACTTTTCCCCGGCACGGAGTGTCGCTGATCGACTTTTCTCCGGCGCGGAGTGTCGCTGGTTAACTTTTCCCCGGCACGGAGTGTCGCTGATCGACTTTTCCCCGGCGCGGAGTGTCGCTGGTTGACTTTTCCCCGGCACAGAGTGTTGCTGATCGACTTTTCCCCGGCGCGGAGTGTCGGGTTGACTTTTCCCCGGCACGGAGTGTCGCTGATCGACTTTTCCCCGGTGCGGAGTGTCGCTGGTTGACTTTTCCCCAGCACGGAGTGTCGCTGATCGACTTTTCCCCAGCGCGGAGTGTCGGGTTGACTTTTCCCCGGCACGGAGTGTCGCTGATCGACTTTTCCCCGGCGCGGAGTGTCGCGGGTTAACTTTTCCCCGGCATGGAGTGTCGCTGATCGACTTTTTCCCGGCGCGGAGTGTCGGGTTGACTTTTCCCCGGCACGGAGTGTCGCTGATCGACTTTTCCCCGGCGCGGAGTGTCGCTGGTTGACTTTTCCCCGGCACGGAGTGTCGCTGATCGACTTTTCCCCGGCGCGGAGTGTCGGGTTGACTTTTCCCCGGCACGGAGTTTCGCTGATCGACTTTTCCCCGGCGCGGAGTGTCGGGTTGAATTTTCCCCGGCACAGAGTGTTGCTGATCGACTTTTCCCCGGCGCGGAGTGTCGGGTTGACTTTTCCCCGGCACGGAGTGTCGCGGATCGACTTTTCCCCGGCGCGGAGTGTCGCTGGTTGACTTTTCCCCGGCACGGAGTGTCGCTGATCGACTTTTCCCCGGCGCGGAGTGTCGGGTTGACTTTTCCGCGGCACGGAGTGTCGCTGGTCGACTTTTCCCCGGCGCGGAGTGTCGGGTTGACTTTTCCCCGGCACGGAGTGTCGGGTTGACTTTTCCCCGGCACGGAGTGTCGCTGATCGACTTTTCCCCGGCACGGAGTGTCGCGGGTTGACTTTTCCCCGGCACGGAATGTCGCTGATCGACTTTTCCCCGGCGCGGAGTGTCGCGGGTTGACTTTTCCCCGGCGCGGAGTGTCGCGGGTTGACTTTTTCCCGGCGCGGAGTGTCGCTGGTTGACTTTTCCCCGGCACGGAGTGTCGCTGATCGACTTTTCCCCGGCGCGGAGTGTCGCGGGTTGACTTTTCCCCGTCACGGAGTGTCGCTGATCGACTTTCCCCCGGCGCGGAGTGTCGGGTTGACTTTTCCCCGGCACGGAGTGTCGCTGATCGACTTTTCCCCGGCACGGAGTGTCGGGTTGACTTTTCCCTGGCACGGAGTTTCGTTGATCGACTTTTCCCCGGCGCGGAGTGTCGGGTTGACTTTTCCCCGGCACAGAATGTCGCTGATCGACTTTTCCCCGGCGCGGAGTGTCGAGTTGACTTTTCCCCGTCACGGAGTGTCGCTGATCGACTTTTCCCCGGCGCGGAGTGTCGCTGGTTGACTTTTCCCCGACGCGGAGTGTCGCTGATCGACTTTTCCCCGGCGCGGAGTGTCGGGTTGACTTTTCCCCGGCACGGAGTGTCGCTGATCGACTTTTCCCCGGTGCGGAGTGTCGCTTGTTGACACAGAGGTCGATGTTGGAATTGGTTGGTTTGATTTGTTTGATTTGAGTCGACATCTGCATCGCTACACTGGAATATGTTACCAGGAGCGAATCATCATCCTTCTTTGAAAGGATTTAGGAATTAGGGTTTTTGTTTGGCATCTGCATTGCTGCACTGGAATAATGCCAGGAGAAACTCATCATTTGTCCCGGGAGGATTTGGGAATTGATTTTTTTTATTTGGCATCTGCATTGCTGCACTGGAATAATGCCAGGAGCAACTCATCATTTGCCCCGAGAGGATTTGGGAATTGGTTTTTCTTTTTGTTTGGCATCAGCATCGCTACACTGGAATATGGTACCAGGAGCGATTCATCATTTGCATTTGCTTATTAGGGAACGATGGCTTAGGAAATAGGTTTTAGGTCCCTATCACCTAAGACTTTTCAATTTTATGGGCCGTAAGGGTCCCATAAAAGCATTTTCTCCCTACGAGTCGAAAGGATCTCATAGGTGTATTTTCTCCTTAGGAGTCGTGGGGACTCCTAAGGGTGTTGCTCCTTTGTGAGTCGTAAGGATCTCACGCGGGAATTTTCTCCTCACAAAGTCGAGAGGACTTTGCGAGTGCATTTTATCTCTTTTTTACGAGTGTGCACCCTTTCGGGTTTTCACAAACTCGCCGGCAGTCCTGCTGTTTTTACTCACGGAGCCCTTTCGGGTTTTCATCCGTGCTCATTTTGCTTGTGGACATGCCTTTTTATTTCTATTCTTTTTTATTTTTGGTGGGACTTTGAATGTGGTCTCACCGGTTGGACTTGGGAGGGACTGGGATTGTTTTACGTCCGTGGATTGTATACGGTTTTACAGAATGTATGATCCAGACCGTAGGGCCAAAAGCATTTTGGGTCTTTGTTGGCGTCTGCATCGCTGCACTGGAATATGGTACCAGGAGCGACTCATCATTCGCCTTTGGGATTTGGAATTTGGCTGGCGTCTGCATCGCTGCACTGGGATATGGTACCAGGAGCGACTCATCATTCGCCACTTGGGAATTGGGGAGCGATAGCTTAGGAGACAGGTTCAGATCCCTATCGCCTAAGGCTTTTCAATTTTATGGGCCGTGAGGGTCCCATAAAAGCATTTTCTCCCTGCGAGTCTTAAGGATCCCGCAGGTGTATTTTCTCCTTAGGAGTCGTGAGGACTCCTAAGTGTGTTTTTCCTTTGTGAGTCGTAAGGATCCCACAAAGGTTTGTTGTCCTCATGTATCGTGAGGACACATGAGTAGATTTCCCTCGTTCCCAGTTTAATGACTTAGAGGTCGACTGTTTCCAGTTTAACGACTTAGCGGTCATCTGTTTCCAGTTTAAAGACTTAGGGGTCTGTGGTGCCCAGTTTAACGACGTGGTGGTCATCTGTTTCCAGTTTAACGACTTAGAGGTCATCTGTTTCCAGTTTAACGACTTGGAGGTCATCTGTCTCCAGTTTAACGACTTGGTGCATCTATCTCCAGTTTAACGACTTGGTGGTCATCTGTTTCCAGTTTAACGACTTGGAGGTCATCTGTTTCCAGTTTAACGACTTGGTGGTCATCTGTTTCCAGTTTAACGACTTAGAGGTCTACTGTTTCCAGTTTAACGACTTGGAGGTCATCTGTTTCCAGTTTAACGACTTGGTGGTCATCTGTTTCCAGTTTAGAGACTTAGAGGTCTACTGTTTCCAGTTTAACGACTTAGAGGTCATCCGTTTCCAGTTTAACGACATGGTGGTCATCTGTTTACAGTTTAACGACTTGGTGGTCATCTGTTTCCAGTTTAACGACTTGGTGGTCATCTGTTTCCAGTTTAGAGACTTAGAGGTTTACTGTTTCCAGTTTAACGACTTAGAGGTCATATGTTTCCAGTTTAAATACTTAGGGGTCTATTGATGGCGAGCTTGGAATTTTGGGGTAGGGGTCGGCATCAGCTTTGCTAACACTGAAGCAGAGGTGCCAGGAGCAATTCATCATTTGCCTACTCTTGTTGGCGGAGCGATGGCTTAGGAGACGGGTTTAGGTCCCTATCGCCTAAGGCTTTTCAATTTTATGGGCCGTGAGGGTCCCATAAAAGCATTTTCTCCCTGCGAGTCGTGAGGATCCCGCAGGTGTATTTTCTCCATAGGAGTCGTGAGGACTCCTAAGTGTGTTTTTCCTTTGTGAGTCGTAAGGATCCCACAAAGGTTTGTTCTCCTCATGTATCGTGAGGACACATGAGTGGGTATTCTTAATGGAGCATAACTCCAAAGGCGGAGACCAGCCGCGTAACTGGTGATTACGGTGGGGCATGGGTATGATGAGAATTATTTGAGCCCGTGGATTGTATACGGCAGTCAATTTGGGGACTGGCCGTAGGGCCGGAAGAATTTTGAAAAAATGGATTTTTGTTGGCGTCTGCATCGCTGCACTTGAATATGGTACCAGGACCAACTCATCATTCGCCAGTTTTTTTTTGTTGTTGTTGTTTTTTTTACCGCGATTGCTCTATCATTTCAGCTTTTCTTATCGCGAAGGTCGCGATTGCCCTATCATTTCGGCTATTTATTCGCGGTTGCCCCATCATTTCGGCTTTATTTTCATGTTTATCTTTACTCGCTGATTTTTTTTTTGCGAGTTGCCCCATCATTTCGACTTTTCTTTATTTTTCTTTTATTTACACATTTTTTGTTTATTTACATACATATATATTTTTTTACATTCCCAGTTTAACGACTTAGAGGTCGACAGTTCCCAGTTTAACGACGTGGGGGTCATCTTTGCTTATCCCGGCTCCTTGAACTTTGATCTTGGCGGAGCTGTGTTGATGACCTAGCTCCGTGGCTTGCCGATACATCCGAGGATTGTGAGGTTTTTCCAAGCTTATATTGGTCCTCTGCCCAATCTTTGAAAATATAGCAATCTTCGATGGTATGACCCACCACTCTATGATATGGGCAGTATACAGGATTGCCGGTCATGTTCATTTCCTGTGGCCTCTTTGTAACAGGCAGTTGCAGACCGTTGTTCAAGGCGTCCATGAATATTTTGCGGACTTCATCCCTCCTGAAGGAGTATACCTTCTTCTTTCTCTCCATTGGAGTAGGTGCCTTTACTGATTCTGGTCCTCGAGGCCGATCGGTCTTTGGTTCGCCCTTTTCAGATAATGGCACGTGTCTGGGAGGATTAGGTTCCCGAAAGGCTCCGGTCTCCATTTGCATGAAATCGGCAGTCGTAGCTTGACTGTTTGCTAACACACCTTTAGACAGTTCTATCTCTCCCGTCTTGTATTACCTTTCGACCCAATCTTTGAAGACGAAGCAGTCCTCAATGGCATGACCTATCACCCTATGATAGGGGCAATATTCTGGGTCGTCGGTCATATTCGCTTCTTGCGGTCTCTTTGATTCCGGCAGTTGTAGACCGTTTCTTAGGGCGTCCCTGAATATCTTGTGGACTTTTTCCCTTTTGAAGGAATAGACTTTCTCCAGTTTCTCTTTCAGAGGCGATCCCCCCCGGCGTATGTGTCGGAGGGACTGGAGGCTGATTGCGGCCGTTTTCCGCGAAGGCGATCCGCTCCGCCCTTAGGTTGAAGGGGGTATCAGTTGGCTGCCTCCGGGTATTAATCCCTGGCTCATGAACCGAAATTTGATTCTGCTGTAATTGCAATCGGGCGACTTGGGTCGTGAGATCTACCACGACGTTTGCCAGCTCGTCGACTTTGGAATAGACCTCGGCCATCTTCTCATCCCTGTCCTGAAATTGCCTTTGAAACCATTGGAATAATGCTTGTTCTGTAGTTCCGGCTATGACAACCGGGTAAACTTTATTGCCTGAGCTCAATTCCGCTAGAACCACGGGCTCCTCTGGCTTATCGGCATGAGCGGGCTCTTCATCATTTAGATCGAGCCGATGCTGGGTAGCGTCAACCATATCATCACCATGGCTGTGAAGAAAAGGAGGGTTCGTTTCTTCATATCCGGCCATGTAGACAGTGTGGATAACACATCCAGCCATTCTTTCATCACTGGCAGCTGGTTTCGCGGAGCGGTCCGGGCTTTGGAAATTCATAAATTTTAACATGGCCAGAGCCCTAGCCCTTTTGTTGGCTCTATATCTGAGCCGCTTCTGCCTCAGCTTCTCTGCCTTAAACGCTTGGCAGGCTTCTGCTCTTCGGGGAGCCGCCATAGGCCGAGTGATGGGGAAGCTTGAGAAGACACCCAATCGAGCAGTTGTCGGAGGCGCCGCTGGAGATTGCTCAAGACGCGTTGTAGCTTTGTTGGTGTTGATGGCCTTTCCCCCAGTTGGGACCAAGGAAAGTCATTCAGACACCGACTTGCGTTTGGGTTGGGGCGCCCTCGAGATCACCACATTTGGTCTCTTTCCTTTCGAGACCGGTCTGTCTGTTGCTGGAGCTTGAGGAGCGGGAATGGCGTTAGCGGGCACGAACAGAATAGAGCCGAACGGTAGCAGCGGCTCCTCCCACTGTCGCCCAAAACTGGCTGGGAGGACTGTCCTGGAGTCCATGTTCATCGTGTAAGAGATGGGAGCTGAGTTCATCATTGGAGACATTGTTGAAAGGCGATTGCTTGAAAACCTACATGAAAGAGTATTATTTTAGTATAAATATAGACATGTAAATTGATTGAGTTCGCATGAATGTTTAACCCGAAATATGGGAGGAGAGATTAGTCCCACCGGGCGTGCCAGAATCTGTAGGGTGTTTTTCGTCACCCCAT
Source organism: Agapanthus africanus (assembly GCA_030015575.1). NCBI lineage: Eukaryota > Viridiplantae > Streptophyta > Magnoliopsida > Asparagales > Amaryllidaceae > Agapanthus > Agapanthus africanus. The sequence goes on along the minus strand of JASDDO010000008.1, from coordinate 386,470,626 downwards.
TGAGATGGGAATACGCGCGCGCTTGTCAGGCGTACTACAGATTCCCCATGCCTAGGGTAGGCAGGGGTTTAATGATTGTGGGGATCCGAATCTCCGGCAGCCGCGAACTAAGCTGCCGTTAATTACCCCTCGTCTTTGGAGCGAGGGAACCTCCGATTGATGGGTTAAATTGGTCATGCGAACTCAATGTGCAGTGCACGCGTGTTGTGTTTTGAAAGGGGGTTTGGATATATCGGGAGCCACGCAGAGTTTTTACGGGGGTCCCGCTACCCGGATAGCGGGCTGGGGGTCAAGGGGGCTAGCAGCCCCTTGCGAAGTACGGGGCAGCGCCCCGTTAGAAATTTTTTTCTAACAGGGGCAGTGTCGTGGAGTATGTGTATGTGTACATATGTATGCATATGTATATATATATATGTATATATATGTATATATATATGTATGTATATATATATATGTATGTATATATATATATATATAAAATAGGGGGGAAAGACATCCAAAGGATGCGTGGGGCCAGCGCCTCGAGCGCTGTGCGCTTAGGCGCATGCGCGCCACGTGTCGGCACGTGGGCGCTTTGCGCATGAGCGCTGGGCGCTGGAGCGCAAGCGCGCCACGTGTCGGCACGTAGTCGCTTTGCGCTTGAGCGCTAGGCGTCGGAGCGCAAGCGCGCCACGTGTCGGCACGTGGGCGCTTTGCGCTCGGGCGCAGAGCGCTGGAGCGTAAGCGCGCCACGTGTCGGCACGTGGGCGCAGTGCGCTCGGGCGCAGTGCGCTCGGGCGCAAGCGCACCACGTGTCAGCACGTGGGGCGCTTTGCGCTCGGGCACAGAGCGCTGGAGCATAAACGCGCCGCGTGTCGGCATGTGGGCGCTTTGCGCTCGAGCGCAGTGCGCTGGAGCGCAAGCGTGCCACGTGTCGGCACGTGGGCGCTTTGCGCTCGAGCGCAGGGCGCTGGAGCGCAAACGCGTCACGTGTCGGCACGTGGGCGCTTTGCGCTCGAGCGCTAGCGCGCCACGTGTCGGCTCGTGGGCGCTTTGCGCTCGAGCGCTAGCGCGCCACGTGTCGGCACGTGGACGCTCGGCGCTTGAGCGCCTGGGCGCCGGCGAAGAAAAAAGAAGCTTTTAGTCCCAGAAACAAAAGCTATGCTTCAGAAAGGAAATGTTTGTTGTATATATATATATATATATATATATATATATATATATATGGAGTTAAACTCCTAGGATGTGTTAAAGCTGATTAAGGGGGTTCTTCTTCTTCCTCCTGTGGTTTGGCCGGATCTTGAAGTTCAAGAGATGTGAGATCTAAAAATCTCTTCTTTTGAGATCTAATGACAGATCCAAGCTCCCCTTGGTGGGTTTTATGGTGAAAAACTATTTAGTTTTGGAAAAGGAAGAGTAAAACTCTTGATTTAATTCAAAGAAAGAAAAAGGTTTAAAACCTTCAGAAAAGGGAAAGATGTACAAACCCTAGGTTTTTGAGAGAATGGAAAAAGTGTTGCTTTATTCATCATCATGTTGCCTTTTATAGGCTTACATATTTACATATAGCCCCTTGGGCTTCACAAAATGGCATTTTAGCCATCTCATGGCTCATGTGTCATTTCTTTTTGCACATAAGCCATGGGCTTACAAAATATTGGCTTTATGCCCATTTTGCATGCATTCATGTATAAAAATTATATAAAAATTATTTATTACATGATCTATATTTTGGCATGGAGGAGGCTGGCCGCGGGCTCGACTTGGGCATGGGCCCGCTTGACCTGGGCTTGGGCCCACCTAGCTTGGGGGTTGACCTTGACTTTAACTCGGTCAACCGGGGTGTAAATTTTTACCCCAACAGGGTCGAGAGTGGTCTGCTAGGTCTTTCTTCTGCTCAATTTGGCGCCAAGGAACCGTAATGCGGATCGTCTGGGAACGGCGTGGCGTTTGGTGGTTACATCGTTTCGATCCATGGGCCCACGTGTCGCCTCGTCGTTTGCCTGAATTTTCGCGTGTATCCACGACGGCGTCAACAGATCAATGAAATGGTCGCGCTTTAAAGAGGGTGCGCCGTTTCGCTCGTTCGTCTGTTAGACTACAGGCCACATGTCCGACGCGGGTTGGTGGACACGACAGGCTGTCGCTGTCACCTGCAGACGAAGGGGCGTCCCCAATGGCCGATCGCCACGTGGAGGTTTGATGGCTGGCAGGTGCGACGCTTCGTTTTGGCGGGAATTGATATGGACCGTTGGATGCTTTCTGTGGAGTGTATAAATAGGAGGGAACCCCTTAGAACCGATACTTCCACCATAATTCACCATCGTTGCCAGAGATTGCCAGGCGCTCCTTCCTTTTAAATCGGATCGCCCGTGCTTTTTCCTCGCCAGCCCCTTCCTTTGAGTCAGGTTAGATATCTTCATCTGAGGAGTCTGTAGAGATAGTTATGGTAGAGTCGGGCGATGAGGTTCCAGTTGTTGGAGCTGGGTCCAGAAGGTCGTCCTCCTCTTCGGCTTCATATAACCAAGAAGGTTCGTCTTCTGCCGCGTCGTCTGTGCCGGGCTCGCCCCTAGAGACAGGGTTGCCCGTGTCGTTCGCCGTCGGGTGGTGACAAGGGCGCCTAAGGCGCGCATTGGGAACGCCCGTGACGCGCCCTCCATTTTGAGGAATATGGACGAGCTTGCCGAGATTCAGGATCGATTCCATATTCCCTCCAACTATTCTCTTTTCTTAGCTAAAGAGGGTGAGCAGGCTGATCGGGTGCAGGGCAGGAGATTGCCCTGTATTTGGAAGCATTCCGGGCCGGAATGCGTCTGCCCTTCTCACCCGAGATATGTGGGGTGTTTCGCTGCTTCCATCTTGCCCCGAGCCAGCTAGCGCCAAACTCGTGGAGAATCCTCCTCGGGTTTCTGGTCCGGTTGAAACTTGAAAGTATCCACTTCAGTTTGACCCTTCTTGTTTCCTTTCTCTGTTATAAGAATCATCCTGGCATCAGCAAGAATGAGCCGAGCAGGGTATACTTTTCCTTCAAAAAACGTAGGGGTGGGGTGGCCGGGTCGGGTGTGGTAGCCGTACCCTCTTCCATCCATAAATGGAAGGAGAAGTTCATTTTCATCGGGCCGCCCGAGGGCGAGGATTGGCCCGTGCCTACACAGTGGCGACCGACTGCCCGAGCGAGAAACAGTCATCCTCACCCGAGGCAAGGGTGGTGTCCTTGTGGGAGCCGATCCAGCGGGCCGACGTCCTGCTTTCTGAGCAGGCCCTGAGCTGGGCTGGGCTCAGCCCTACGTGCTTTTTGGGCAAGTTAGGGTCGCCGTAGACGATCTATTTAGACTTTGATGAATTTCCTTTGCCCTTTTCAGCGTCGCTAACTCTCTTTGTGTATTCCTCCTTTTTTGCAGAGAAAATGGACCGATCCAAGTTCTTAGCTGCCATGGCCACGAAGGCCTAAAAGAAGACCGGGAGCGGAAGCTCGTCCCGACCGGGTCCGAGCTCGGTCCCGAGGCCTGCCCCGCCGAGCAAGCCTTCAGCTGCATCGTCCCGAGTTCCCGAAGAGCGCCGCAGGGGGAGCCAGAAGCACGCGTGGGATCCGGCGCCCCGGGCAAGGGAGGAGGGGGAGGCCGAGCCCACTGACACCCCCCTAAAGAAGCACAAAAGGACGGTTTCTCGAGCGACTCCTACTACCGGGATCCCAATGCAGGAGGGGGACTTCTGCTTCGAGGTGCCCTCAAGGCTCTCTGTCGCCGACAACTTGCTCTTCAACATGGAGCAAGCAGCCAGGGGCAAGATTCCCCGGGGAACCCTGAAGGCCCAGGTGGCCGCCATCGCTCAGGAGGCAGTTCAGGTCGGTATCCGTTTCCCTTTAAGAATCCTCTTAAGCAAATTTTTAACTCAGTTTGAACGTTTCTAACTCCTTTTGCTGCTTTTCTCAGGTCCTCCATCACTGCGCCCTCATCGTTAATATGGAATCCGAGGAGATTGCCCCGGCCATAAGGAAGACGGGCGAATCGTCCTGGAAACCCGGGTGGCAGCTGAGGAGTTAACGAACTCCAAGTGTAAGGAGTCTCACCGACTTCTGAGTGAATCCAACAAGGCCATCCAGACTAAGTTGGAGGAGGTCAGCAAGCTATACACCATGATGAAGAAGTCGAGGGATACCAGCAGGAGGGACACCCAGGCGGCGCTCGATGCGGTGAAGCTTGCCGATCTCCAAGCTTTGAAGTCCATGGAGAGGTACAATGTCATGACCCGAAATTGGCACGTGACAGCCCTAATACTATGCAACGTCTACAGGCGTAACGCAGTAAAAGAAAGCCAAAACCCAGAAATCTAAACCAGTAAAAGATAAGAAACATTGTTTAAAAGTCTTTGAAATCACAACCCAAATTCTTTAAAAGTCCAACTTTATTTCCTTTAAAATTTTGGCAGCACCGCCTTTATAAAAACCAACCCCAAAAGTGGGTACAACATAAATAAAAAGTAAAGCATCCCCAACGGGAGCAAATCCACGCCCAAAGGCGGAAAACAACCACCACAACAAATATACGACGCCGTAGCGAAGAAATAGAAGACGATAGAAAGAAAACTGTATAAAAGACAACAAATCCAACATAATATACAACATCGTCCTCACCAAGTCTCTAAGTCAATATGAAAATAGTATATGGAGAGTATAGGGATACAACGAATATACAATACAACGAATAACCACAAAACCCACCTAAGCAAACTGCACACTGTGAGCTGATGCGGTATCCGTAGCAAAAGATGATAAGATGTGTGATAATAGCCTGCCTCTGACTATCCTGAGGAACACCTGCAAACACTGTGGCACAACGGGGGTGAGTTGCCAACTCGTGAATAGTAAATAACATATGCAGGTAATCGCAAGTATACACATAAAGCGTGAATCTAAGATATGCAATTAACAGTAATAACATGTCATATGAATGCAGAATAATGGAAAGTACACTAGCAGGTACAACCAATATATAAAGCAATGATGATATGACAACGGTATGCAATAATCATGCAATAGGGATATGAGAAAGTAAATGTGCAACAATCATGAAAGGTACACTAACAGGTACTACTAATACATGAAGCAGTGCACAAACAGATAAAGGTGAGGTATGGAGTGAAGTATGCCATTTCCACGGAATCCTGACATCGTGGTAGGATCACAATCCAGCAAGACAATTCAAATCCCAATTCCTCAAATCAGCCCCCAAATTGGCTCTTATATCATCTAAGTATCACATCTCCTCAATTGCACAATATCAAGTATATCCCGAATGTACAACATCAAGTATATCTCACATATCTCGTATGTACAATATCAAGTATATCTCACATAATCGAATGTACAATCATCAAGTATATCGAATGTACAACATCAAGTGGATCTCACATATCTATCCAGTATCCAATCTCAAATGAATCTCTTATATCCCGAATCAAATCTCCAGCAAAATTCTAACATCCTAAATATAATGACATAAATAAATATGATGAGGTCAATACACATATATTAGCGTCCCATTCCACTAATATTGGTGTAAAGGTATATATAACAGCGGATAAATCCCATGTTATATATACAAGGAGTATTTAGAAATATCATGAAACCAATGTGCCAAGTATCGACACAGAAATACTGATCTATCATATGCCGTCTCCCAGACTAACATCCTGATAGGTACGTATCATACGCTATCCCGAAAGCTCGAGTGCCTAGCTCTGACCCTCGCCTCTCGACGTATCCATACGTACATGACTCCCGTCGGTATCCACATGATAGCCGCTGAGTCATTGGTCCTGTCACCGAATAGTATGGTTCCCCTAAGCCTCATCGCCTGACACCACGACATCGTTCTTGCTTCGGGGTACCTCTGGGCCCCACCATGTACCCGCACACGGACCCCTCCTTTCCTCGCGTGGGGTATACACATCGTAAACGACAAATCTCATGGTGGCTGCTGACATATCATATCAAGGGAAACCGGGTTTTTCAAATAATGCATAATTTCATGAACTACCACGGTTCCCAAATCCAGAAAATATCATGAAAAATCCATATCTCAAATGCGAAAATCCATGAATAAAGTATACGCATCATAAATCTGAAATGCGAGCATACAGAGGAAAAGCAGCAATTAACTGTAACAAGTTAATATAATATCATGCGGTTCCTAATCTCTCCAATTCTAAAATAACATCAAGTAAAGGTAAACATGTAGCTATAACCAGATATATGTGCAACATAAAGGTATAGCAAGATATATGTATCTACCTATAAGTAATGATGTAGTATAACCCTTGGGTATAAGTGAAATAGGTGTGCAAGGTATACCTGTAGCTATGTCAAAAAGTGTGCATGTACCTATCACTAATGGTACAATACTCTATAGGTATACAGGTAACTAGCATGTAAGTATGTCAGAACATATGTGTAAGCATGTAGGTATACAGGTATGTTATAAGTCAATGCGTAAAGAAATATGAATGAAAGTCTCAATGTCCCTAACCAAGCAATATCATATCTATAAGTGGGTTGTGCATGACATGGCAATTATTGACAGTGTATGTAGCATACAATCAGTGCTCGTGCAACATGAATCGTCAATAATATGTGCAGTGTCCTAAGGATACTAGTCCAAGCACAACAATATCTAAGTAATAGGGTAAATGCGCAATTCTAAATGTGACATAGAATATGCGACAGAAATAACATCTCTAGCCCAGATGCATAACGCCATGCGGGCGATTCCCCTGTAGATATTAAATCTACTCACCAACGCTCCTGGTTAAGTGAAGCCTACCACCTGTTTTCCCTTGTCGTAGCGTCCGAAATCCCCGCATGCGAACCTAAAATTTCAAAAACACAACACATAAGCAAATATCCTACATCGACAAAAAGACATCGAAACGCAAGAATGACGCCCTGAAAATTACACTGCGCGCTTAGCGCATCTATCGCGCACGACATCGGCCAAAAACCCTAATTGGGGTCGCTAAACTACAAAACACAAGTCTAGACCCCGATCGTGCCGATCGCGCAACACAATACAAAAATTACGAGGAATACAATAGATATAATCTCGCAACGACCAATCGAACCCACGTCGGAAAAACCCCGAAATCTAGTAAACAACTTATCGCAATATTTCGCACTAGTTTCAAGCTAACGCATATCTAGCGATTATAAACACCCTATAAAAACCATTTCTATATTTTTAACACTTGCTAAATAAATTTTAGCAAAAACCTAGTAAACAAAATTGCATAATTAAACAAAGTGTTCATTAGCAAAAATTAACATTTTCTACTAGGTTAATCTTCTCCAAAACACAAATTAACACTTCAAATAAACATTAAACACATAAATCAAGTTTTACCCTAACTAGATTATCATAAAAATCAAGTCTTGAATTTCAAACATGAAATTAAAAGATTAAATAAACAATTAATATACTAATTAGAAATTTAGAAACAACAAAAAGGATTAGGGTTAGGGTTTTATACCTCCACAAAAGATCAAAACCAAGAAACCAAACTCATCATCTTTTCCTCCAAAATGATGTTTTGAATGAAGATCCAAGCTACTTTTGTGAAGAAGAATGAAGGAAAATGAATATATTTGAGTTTTTGTGATTTTATTTGGATTTTTCATGATTTATTTGATGCAAAATGAGTTGAAAATGGGTGGAAATGATAAGGGGCAGCAAGGGGAAGGGAAGGGCCGGCCAAGGGGGTGAGGGGGTATTTTTGTGAATTTTTTGTGAATAAATTGCTAGGAAAAAGAGTAATAAATGCTAATTGCCACATTTACACCTTTTCTTTTCTTTTTAAAATAATTCTTTTTGCACTCCAAAAATATCTAGATATTTAAAAAGAAGTTTCCAAAATATTCTAGTGACAAAAAAAAAATTATTCTCAAGAGAAGAAATTTCCAGATTTACGTGCACCAAATACCGCTTAAAATAATATTTTATTTGGGAAAAATTCTATCTGAACCAAAACCTCCCAAATACCCCTAAAGTTCGCGCACAAGCTTTATTTTAGCTAAAAAAAAGTGCCGGTAAGCTTATACGGACGTTTGATCGAAATCGGGTTAAAACGGAAAAAACCGACAATTTTGCCCTAAAACGGGAAAATTCGCAAAACGATTTCTGAAACGTTACATACAAGGTGTCAGACCAGTTCTACGCCGACCTCGCCGACGCCTCAGCCATTGTTTGGCACCAAGCTCTCGACACCGTCAAGGCTTTGATGCCGGGGTTCGCTGACAGCGAGCTCAGGGTCCAGTACCCTCTCTCCGAGGATGCACCGCAGGTGGAAGCTGCCTGGGATGCCGCCAGGGGTGAGGCTGCCGATGGAAGCGCCGACCCAGAGGTCGTCGTTTTGGTTCCCGATGTTGGCGTCGAGTAGGGTGAGATCCTCCCCGGGCCTACGACTTGAGTTTTGTAAGCCTCCGGGTGTTTTGTAAGGTTGAGAAGCCCAGAATACCTTGTAAAAACTTATGGAATATAAATAAAGCTGAGCTTATTTTCCTCTGCATGACTGTGTGCTTTCTGCGTAAGTATTTCAATTCGTCAGTCTTTTTACACTCGACTCGAGTGGTAGGCCGTAGGTCAATGCCCGACTTTTTAGATAACGATCGCGCGTCGAGTCGAAGTCGATTAATTGCCAAGTGTAGGAAGGCCAGTGCCCTCCTGCTCCCCGGAGTCGAGATCGCGATCGTTCATTTACGATGAACCGAAAGATATCCAAGTGTAGGAAGGTCGGTATCAGTCCATTCCTCAGAGTCGGGTGGACAACCATGCCTCTTAGCATGAGTTGAAAAATGTAGAATAGGTCGGCGTTGACTGATTCCCCCCTGAGGTGGTTCCTAGACTCGTGCGTTTGTATGGTAGGACCAACCCCTCGGAGACTAGACGAGGAGGAACCTACCCCTCGGAGACTAGACGAGGAGGAATCTGCACGGTGACCTCTTCAAGAGGGCTTTGATCTTTAACATGGATGGGTAGGAACCTACCCGCTAGGGATGGACCGGGCAGGGGAGCTGCTCGGTGGCCTCGTGAGGAGGGCTTTAGATCCTTAGCTTGGATGGGTAGAAAGCTACCCGCTAGGGATGGACCGGGCAGGGAAGCTACTCGGTGGCCTCGTGAGGAGGGCTTTAGATCCTTAGCTTGGATGGGTAGAAAGCTACCCGCTAGGGATGGACCGGGCAGGAAAGCTGTTCAGTGGCCTCATGAGGAGGGCTTTGGATTCTTAGCATGGATGGGTAAGAAGCTACCCGCTAGGGATGGACCGGGAAGGGAAGCTGTCCGGTGGCTTCGTGGGGAGGGCTTTGGATCCTTAGCTTGGATGGGTAGGAAGCTACCTGCTAGGGATGGACCGGGCAGGAAAGCAGCTCGGTGGCCTCGTGAGGAGGGCTTTAATCCTTAGCTTGGATGGGTAGGAAGCTACCCGCTAGGGATCGACCGGACAGGGAAGCTGCTCGGTGGCCTCGTGAGGAGGGCTTTGGATCCTTAACGTGGATGGATAGGAAGCTACCCGTTAGGGAAGGACCGAGCAGGGAAGCCGCTCGGTGGCCTCGTGAGGAGGGCTTTAATCCTTAACTTGGATGGGTAGGAAGCTACCCGCTAGGGATGACACGTGGCGGAATTATATTGGAAAGGCTCGATATTCTGAAGATTTTCTTTGTTCAACCTTCCGTTGACCGCTTGGGAGCTCGTGAAGACAGGAATGGTCGCCACGTGTCTGTTCTGTATCGGGAAATTGAAAATATCCCGCGATTCGCGCCGCTATGCGCATAAATTACGGCCTTTGGAGATTTTAGTTGAGGCTATAAATAGTGAAGGCATGTTGGCTTCTCTCTAGCCTTGTATTTCTGAAAATGGCCGGGAGTCCGTGTGTGCTCATCAGGGAGATCATTTCTCGTAACGACGTGTATCTGTACAACCTCGACCACTCCACGCCGTGTGGAGGGGCATTTTAGACGCCTTCTTCCCCGGCGATCTCCACTCCTCCAACTGCTCATCTACGCGATCTGGAGGATGTCCTCGGGGCTGCACAATGCCCTGTCTCCACAGCTGAGGGACAGGACGATTGAAAAGTTGCACTCGCTCTACCATCTTGACCTGATCTCGAAGAGCAGGCGGGACCGATCGATGGACCTTCTTCTGGAGTGTTTCCAGAAGAGGTTGATCGCTGATTTTGGTCCAATGGATGACGCTCCCATGGCAGCCGAGAAAGCTAGGGCTTAGCTGGCGGAGATTTCCTCGGAGTACCATCAACAATGCTTTCTTAATCCCCGGCCCCTTGTTGTGTGTGTGTGTGTGTGTGTATTGTAAGACTGGGGAGCCTATAATACCTCTTTGATGAATAAAAGTTTTTCTTATTGAGGCATTTTGTTTCCTTCTGTTCCTTTTGCATTGTTTACGTGCTTTTTCAAGACGAGTTTAAGGGTCACGGAACTGAGAAAGAAAACAAAATTTGTGGATGAAGCCTCTTATAACTCGAGAGACTTAATAAAAATTGCATCGCTTCAAAAAGGTGAAAATACATTCATTTATACAATTTGAGTTTCTCGGCATTGTAAGGCCGAAGAAACCTTCGTCCTCTGGAGTCTTGCAAGCGATATGCTCTACCGGACAACGTTTCAGCTACAAGGAATGGGCCGTCCCATTTTGGAGAGAATTTGTGTAGTCTTATTTAGTCTACGAACTCATTCTTTCGTAGGACTAGATCTCCTGTTTTGAAGGCGCGATACTTGACTCGGGCGTTGTAGTATCGAGCAGTTTGTTGTTGATAGGCGGCCGCTCTGATTTGCGCTCGATCCCGTTTCTCTAGTAGGATATCCAAGTTAGTCCGGAGCGCCGAGGTGTTAGCCTCATCATCGAATGTTCAACTCTGTACCTGGGCAATCCGATCTCCGTGGGAACCATGGCCTCGGTACCGTAGCAGAGGCTGAAAGGGGTTTCTCCCATGGGCGTTTTTCTTGACGTTCGCAGTGCCTACAGGACCGGAGGTAGTTCTTCGACCCAGCCGCCTTGTCTTCCTTCTAGACGGGCTCGGACACCGCGGATGACGCCCCGGTTCATAACCTATGCCTGCCCGTTGCATTGAGGATGGGCAACAGCGACAAACTTCATCAATATGTGGTACTCGCTGCAAAACTTTCTGACTTTGTCGTTTTTGAAGTTGGTCCTGTGGTCGGTGATAATGCATCTCGGGATCCCGAATCGGATGATTACGTTGTTCTGCAGGAACTTTATAATGGAGACAGCGTTTGGTTTTCTGATGGGGACGGCCTCTATCCACTTTGTGAAGTAGTCTACCGCGACGAGGATGTACTTGTGTCCGTCCGTGCCGGTGGGGAGTTGGCCCACCATGTCCATCCCTCATTGTGCAAACGGCCAAGGGAAACTGAGGGTTGTTAGCTCGGTAGCGGGAAGACGAGGTATGCTGCCGTGGAGTTGGCAGCTTTTGCATTTTCTGACAAGCTTCTCGGCATCCTGGTGTATGCTCAGCCAATAATATCCTTGGAGCAGCGTCTTCTGGACCAGGATGCGGGCCCCTTGGTGCCCCCCCGGGCCCCTTCGTGTATCTCTCATAGAACATAGTCGGCTTCGGGGGGGTCAACACATCGGAGTAGGGGCTGAGTGTACGATTTCTTATAAAGGTTCCCATTGCTCCAGACGAATTGACAAGTTTTTGCTCGAAGGCGGCGTGCCACTCCTCGGTCTTCTGGAAGTGTGCCATCTTTTAGGAATTCCACGAGGGGCTTCCTCCAATCTTGACCTTCCTTCCGAGTCGTATATACCAGGAGTGTTACCGCTCCGTCCTCCACGCTGGGCCGTGGTAATACTTCGAAAAGGATATTTCTCTTATGTTTGGCCGTATAGGAAGAGGCAAGCTTGCTCAATGCGTCAGCTTGGGTGTTCAGATTCCGGGGAATCTGCTCTACCTGGACTTCGTTGAAATTTTTGCGAAGTATTTTTATCTCGGCTAGGTATTTTATCATGAGCGGTTCCCGGGCTTCGAAACGCCCGGTTACCTGGCCGACAATTTTATTCCGAGTCGCTGCGGACCCTGATGGTCTTTAGCCCCACCTCGGATGTGATTCGCAATCCTGCTAATAAGGCTTCGTATTCCGCGACGTTGTTTGATGCTCTGAACCCGAGCCTTAAGGAGTATTCCAACTCTGCTTCATTTGGGCCGCGGATGATCAAGCCAGCCCCGCTCCCTTTCTCGGTAGAGGATTCGTCCACGTATAGCACCTAGTCAGGGATGGGGTCGGATATCTCTTCGACCGACGGACGTGGTTCGAGGCCTTGTTCTGTCGTTCCGCCTTTAATGGGAATGGTGCACTCGACAACAAAATCGGCTAGGACCTGCACTTTGATGGCTTGCCGAGGGCAGTACCTGATATCGAATTGGGACAATTCCCACCTCCATTTTTCCAAACGACCCGATGACTCGGGGGAGGCGAGGATAGGCCTTAAAGGTCGCTCGGTGAAGACGAGTATTGTGTGCTTGGAAGTAATGTCGGAGTTTCCTGGAAGTGACGACAAGTGCCAGAACTATCTTCTCCATGGCGGGGTATCTTGTATCTGCATCCTTGAAGACATGGCTCACGTAGTACACCGGCTTCTACACACCATCGACTTCCCTGACGAGCACCGAGACTGCAGCTTGATCAAAAGACAGCGAGGTATAACAATAGCTCGTCACCTTCGACTGGTCGAGTGGGTAGCGGAGGAGTCGCTATGTGTGCCTTAAGCTGCTCGAAGGCGTTCTGGCATTCCTCGGACCATTCGAACCTGGGAATCTTCCATAGAGCTTTGAAGAATGGTAAACACTTTTTCCCGGACCTGGACATGAAGCGACTCAGGGCAGCAACCCTCCCGGTGAGGCGCATGATCTCCACATTACTCTTGGGAGATGTCATGTCGAGGATGGCGTTGATCTTTTTCGGGTTTGTTTCGATTCCTCGGTGGGTTACCATGAACCCGGGGAATTTCCCACTGGTGACTCCGAACACGCACTTGGCCGGATTGAGTTTCATTTTATATTTACGGAGGATGTCGAATGTCTCGCCGAGGTCTTTGGTGTGCCACGCCAAAGAAACGGATTTCACTAGCATGCCGTCGACGTAAACTTCCATGTTTCTCCCGATCTGCGCCTTGAACGGTCTGTTGACGATGTGTTGATATGTAGCCCCAGCATTCTTAAGACCGAAGGGCATCACTTTGTAGTAGTATACCCCCCGAGCCGTAGTAAATGCGGTAAGTTCTTCATCTGCCGGGTTCATCCGGATCTGATTGTAATCGGAAAACGCATCCAAGAACCTAAGTAGTTCATGGCTGGCTGAACCGTCCACTAACTGGTCTATCCGAGGGAGGGGATAGTTGTCTTTGGGACAGGCCTTATTCAGATCTGTGAAGTCGACGCACATGCGCCATTTCCCGTTCGCCTTTTTGACCATGACTACGTTCGCCAGCCACTCTGAATAGTCCAGGTTTCTGATAAAGTTGGTTGTAGGGTGTTTCGTCACCCCATTGAGATGGGAATACGCACGCGCTTGTCAGGCGTACTACAGATTCCCCCTGCTTAGGGTAAGCCGGGGTTTATTGATTGTGGGGACCCGAATCTCCGGCAGTCGCGGACTAAGCTGCCGTTAATTACCCCTCGCCTTTGGAGCGAGGGAACCTCCGATTAACAGGTTAAACTGGTCATGCGAACTCAATGTGCAGCGTGCATGTATTGTGTTTTGAAAGGGGTTTTGGACACATCGGGAGCCACGCAGAGTTTTCACGGGGGTCCCGCTACCCGGATAGCGGGCTGGGGGTCAAGAGGGCTAGCAACCCTCTTGCGAGGTGCGGGGCAGCGCCCCGTTAGAAATTTTTTTCTAACAGGGACTGTGTCGTGGAGTATGTGTGTGTGTACATATGTATACATATGTATATATATGTATATATATAAAAAAAAAAGGGAAAAAGCATCCAAAGGATTCGTGGGGCCAGCGCCGGCGCTTTGAGCGTAAGAGCGCTAGCGCTTTGAGCGCTAGCGTACCACGTGTCAGCACGTGGGCGCTTGGGCGCTAGCCCGCCACGTGTCAGCACGTGGGCGCCCGGGCGCTAGCGCGCCATGTGTCAGCACATGGGCGCCCGGGCGCTAGCGCCGCTGGCGCACTGAGCGCTAGCACGCCACGTATCAGCACGTGGGCGCTCAGGCGCTACCGCTTTGGGCGCCAGCGCTCTGAGAGCAAGAGCGCTAGCGCGCCATGTGTCAGCACGTGGGCGCTCGGGCGCTCGCGCTTTGGGCGCCAGCGCTCGGGCGCCAGCGCTATGGGCGCAATAGCGTTAGCGCACCACGTGTCAGCACGTGGGCGCTCGAGCAGCAAAAGGGACTTAGTCCCTGCAATGGGAGTTGTACTCCCAGAAAGGAGCACTTATTATTCTCTCTCTGTGTGTGTGTGTGTGTGTGTGTGTGAGGAGTTAAACTGCTAAGATGTTTTGAAGCTGATGAAGGGCTTCTCCCCTTGAGCCCTAGTTCTTCCCCAAAGTGGAGTTTCTGGAGATGGGTCTCTTTCTTCTTCCTTTGTTGGCCGGATCTTGAAGATCAATAAATATGAGATTCTAAAAATCTCTCCTTTCTGAGATCTGATGGCAGATCTGAGTTCCCCTTTGTGGGTTTTGTGGTGAAAAACTATTTAGTTTTGGAAAAGGAAGAGTAAAGCTCTTGATTTAATTAAGAAAAGAGGAAGGTTTAGAACCTTGAGGAAGGAGAAGATCACATATCTAGATTTTTCTTTGGAGAGAGAAAAAGTTGTTGGGATATTTTCATTATCTTTGCCTATATAGGCTATACACTTTACACATAGCCCCTTGGGCTTCACAAAATGGCATTTTGCCTAGCCCATGGCTCATGTGTCATTTCTTTTTGCACATAAGCCATGGGCTTTACAAAAATTTGGCTTTATGCCCATTTTGCCTACATTCATGCACAAAAATTACATAAAAATTATTTGTTACATGATTTTTTATTTTGGTATGGCGGAAGGCCGGACGCTTCGTGTTCGGGCTCGACCTGGGCATTGGCCTACTTGCTTGGGCTTAGGCCCACCTGGCTTGGGGTTGACCTTGACTTTGACTTGGTCAACCGGGGTGCAAATTTTGACTTCAACATTGGCGGCGAGCAGTCAATCCACTTTGTCGTCAATCGCCCTTTGCTTTGCCGGCGGAAAGCTTCTCTTCTTTTGCGGGACGGGCTTTGCTTTCGGATCGACTCCGAGCTTGTGGGAGATCACTTTGGGGTCGATCCCGGGCATATCCGCGGGGGTCCAAGCGAACACGTCTGAGTTGTCTCGGAGGAACCGTATCAGGTCCTCGCAGTGGTTCCCGGTTAAGAGGGAGTCGATCCAGACGGTTCGGTCGTCGATCCCTTCGATGAGGGGGGCGTCCGTCAGTGCTTCTACCGAGGATCCCTAGACTTCCCTTTGGTCGTCGTATGTGTCCAGAGACCCCTGAAAATCACACGCATCTTCAAAATCGTCGCTCATCTCTTCGGTGGACGACACAGAGGCGAGATAAACCCTAGCAATCTGCTAGTTCCCGTAGGCCCAACCTATCCCCCTTAGTCTAATGGAAACTTGATCGCAAGGTGGTAGGTCGAGATTTGAGCCTGGAGGGCGTTTAATGTCGGGCACCCTAGGAGGATGTTGTAGGATGAGAGGATTCTAGCGACGATGAATTCCACAGGTACGGTCCTCGTATGGCCTGCTTCTCCGATGTTGAGGAGGAGGGTAGCCACTCCCTCGGCCGGGACGGAGTGGTTTGTGAATACCAAGAGGACATAGGAGATGGGCCGTAGGTCAGACGGTCCTAGCCCCATACGCTTGAAACAATCGTAGAAGAGGAT
The DNA here is from genome assembly GCA_030015575.1 of Agapanthus africanus. NCBI lineage: Eukaryota > Viridiplantae > Streptophyta > Magnoliopsida > Asparagales > Amaryllidaceae > Agapanthus > Agapanthus africanus. The sequence goes on along the minus strand of JASDDO010000008.1, from coordinate 386,454,717 downwards.
GTCTGCTAAGCTCCCGGAATCGACCAATATCCTCTGTACCTCGTAACGGTGGACCCAGGCTGTTATGACGAGAGGGTCGTTGTGAGGCAAGGGTATACCGTGGAGGTCTTCATCGGTGAAGATGATGGGCTCGGTCATCATGCACTTCTTCTGTGGTGGATCTCTTGTACCCTCGACTGGTAGGAGTTGTTGGTTTTCGCCGGCCGCGCGAGCAGATTTCGAGATGACGACCATGATTTGATCGATCGTTAACACCCCGAGAGGGGGCTGGTTCTCTTACTCCCAGTCTGCCTGCCGCTTGTCCCGCAGGTACTTTGCCAGGTGGCCAGAAGGATCAACTCCTCGATGTAGTCATGAAGTTGTTTGCAGTTTTCGGTCGGGTGACCCTGCGACCTATGGAAGGCACAGTACGGTCCCCGGATACGCTTAGCCACTCTTTGGATGACTGACAGGAGCTTCAAGAATCTCTCGCCTTTCGCTTCCTCCAACAGCTCAGTCTGGAAGATGTTAAGAGGAGTGTACTCCTGGAACTTCAGGGAGTAGGGTTTTGGCCAGTCGACCCTCTTCTTCTCTTCTCTGCCCCACTTCTTCTGGTCGGCTTGGTCGCCCCGGGGCAGGTTGGCGTTCACCTCCAACTCGAGTTGGATCTCTCGCTCAGTCCAAGCTTTCACCTCGGCCATGGTCTTAGGTTGCGCTAATGCAAAAGAGCGGAGCCACTCTTTGTGCCTAAGACCCAACCTTAGTGCGGCGATGACAGTTTCATCCCGGTGCTCGGGGACCTCGAGGAGAGCGTTGTAGAAACGAGTGACGTATCCCTTAAAGGATTCCTTGTCCCCGCTCTTTATGGTGAACAGGCAGTCGACTGTTCTCTTTTGTCATCGATTCCCGACGAACTGGCTGAGGAATTAGGCGGCCAGCTCACAGAAGGTCGAGATAGAGCGTGATGTTAGTCCTCGGAACCAGTCCCGGCCAGCCCGGATGAGGGTGGCGGGAAAAGCTCTGCATTGGGCCGCGTCGGAGTTATCCTGGAAGCTCATGCCCGCCGTAAAGGCGTCTAGATGATCCTTCGGGTCGGATTTCCCATCGAAGAGGGCCACCTTGGGCGGTTTGTTCCTGGACGAGACGTGTTCAGCCAGCAGTTTTTCCGTAAAGGGTTTCGTCAGTGAATCGGCGGAGTATCGAGCCCCTTCGCCGGATGCTTGGCCGTCCCGGTGTATGCTCTCTATTTTCTTCTCGAAGGCCTTGAGTCGGTGGTGGTAATCCGAGGATTCCACACAGTCGGAGTGGTGACGGTCCCCACTCTGGGTCTGCGCCAGTGTGCGGCTTTGATTCCGCTCTATCAGATTTCGCAAATGCTCGGGCGAGGTTCTTCTCACGTTGCTCCGGCATTCGTCGTTTGTGCGACCCCGGCGGGAGGGGAGGTGTTGGTCATGCCTGGAAGTAGGCGATCCGACTGATACCTTCTCGGGGGGCAAGAACGCGCGTTGGGCATTGGAACGACAGCCCAGTCTTCCCTGGGACCGCGACGTGGAGCTGTCCAGCGTCCAGCAGGTCATGGAATCAGTCGCCGCGTGTGGGTTAAGGTGGCCGGAGTCGGCCCGCCGGCGCTCAGTGGCGCTGTGATGAGGACGAGGCAGATCGAGGGCCTGAGCATGCCCGTCCGTCCTTCGATGGACGTCATTATCCCAGGGACGGGGAACTGCGGCCTGGTGGGCATGTCTATCCGAGCAGACAGGGCATCCACCAGCGATGTGAGCATGTCTATCCGAGCAGACAGGGCATCCACCAGCGATGTGAGCATGTCTATCCGAGCGGACAGGGCGCCGATGGCATTAGGAGGGGGAGGCGAGCCGCTTCCGCCTCCATTGTGCCGGCTCGTATTTGGATCGTTGAGGTCATCGCTCTCCATTTGGGTCGAGGGCGGAGGATCAACTTTAGTTGGTGAAACAAGATAAGTCTTTTTTTCCCACAGACGGTGCCAACTGATGGAGGCCTTGATCTCCTTCAGATGCTGTCCTCTGTCGATCTGTCGCGAGCGTTGTTGTATGGTTGAGATTGGATTCGGAGGTTGCCTCCTTGAGTGTGTGGATCTCAATGGTTTGAGTTTGAGATGAAAGTCGAGCTACATGCAAAGAAGTACCGGGGTGGGTGACCACCGTAGAACCCTCCGATAATCAAGTTACCCGAGGAATTTGAGCAGAGTAGCTGCCTATTGGGTTCAAGTTTCCTTACCTGAGTCGTCTGAGAGAGGGGTTTTATAGTGGTCGTATGGAGCGAGCAAGCGTGAGATCTTCGCCTTCGGTTACGCCCCTGTCGTTACGCGTGCGTGAACGACAGGATCCCTTCATTAATAGGGGACGTTTCAGCGTGGGACGCGGGACGTGGGGCAGCGGTTATCTCGCTTTGGCGAGAGACGCGGAGCCGTTGTGGAGACGCTAGGGCTCTGCAATCTCGGTTGATCGGGGGAGGCCGAAAAGGCTCGGCATATCAGGGGCTCGGAGACGAGCGGGAGGCCGAGGAAGCTCGGCATGCTTGGAGCTCGGAGACGAGCGGGAGGCCAAGGAAGTTCAGCACGAGAGAAGGCTTGGAGACGAGTGAGGAGACAGAGGAAGCTCGGAGACGAGCTGTCGATAGTCTCCTAAATGAAGGTGGAATGTCTTTCAGGGGGTCTCTCGAAAGGTTGGGTATGTCTCCCGGAGAAGGGGCACCGGGGAATGTCCCCGATGCGGCTCAATTATTCCACCCCTGTGGAATACAGGATAAGTCATCTATCACGTATCGTAATATGAGGAGACACCACTTGTGAGCATCATCACTATGTTTCTTTACATATTCATATAAGTAAGATGTGTATCCAAAAAGGAAATACAACCGCCAGGTAATCAAATAAAAGGTAAACTATCCTATATCTTACATATTAATCTATTCATTTTATGATTAAATTGTCGATAAAGCCAAAAGTCTTACCATTCACTCATGTAGAGGGGGATAAAAACGTTCTCTATCATAAACTCTCTAACCAAACTGGTTTCGATCATCCAATCTATTGTAACCGGTCAAAATATCATGTATCTTCTCTCTCTCCACAACATGTTACACGATTGGAGAGAGAGGAGGAAGAGAGAGAGAGAGAGAGTAGAGATTTTATTTATTTATTTATTTATTTTTCTCTTGGACCAACAAAAGAGCCCAATGCCAAACTGGCAGTTTTAATTTCATCTGAAGCCAGGGAAGAGAGAAAAAACTTTGGTGGTCTTTCAAAATATAGCATGGCTAAAGGACAAAAACAACTCCAAGATTTGGGTATGCTTCTATTCCAACTTCTCTCACTTCATCACTTCCCCTGCCTCACTACTTAACTCTCTCTCTCTCTCTCTCACTCTCTCCCTCACAACAAACAAATGAAGCTCACAATGGATGCAAAAGACCATGATTCTGAGAGCCAATCAGGCTGGACTCTATACTTGGAGCAATCCTATGAATCCCCAGCATCATCAACTCCTTTGCATAAATCTCAACACAAGCAAATAGAACAAAATGATGATGATGATAAAGAAGAAGAAGAAGAAGAAGAAGAAGAAGACCTTTCAATGGTTTCCGACGCTTCATCTGGCCCGCCACATTTCAACGACATCGAAGAGGACGAGGACCAACACTTGAGCTTCTGCTCTGCTTCATTGAGCAAGAACATTAATTATGGTGGCAAGAAGAGGAGAGCCCAAGGAGAGAAGCAAAGAGTCACAAACCAAGAAGCTCATTCAAATGCTCTTCTTGATGACACGGCTAGCTCCCCTTTCTTCAACTTATCCAAGGCAAGTCACAAACAACTTCTCTCCTCTCTTTTTTGGCCATTTCTCTCATTTGTGTTGGTTTCTTGATGTCACTAGCAGAAGCAAGAAGAGAGTTGTGTTGAAGATGTTTTGGAGCTATCTTGTGGCTTCTCTGCTACAAAATTTAAGGTACATTTCCTTAAATCTTTTTCCTTCGTCGTTAAATCTCTCATTAACCATTTGCTTTTCCTCTTCATTTGATCCAGGGGAAACCTGCATTAAGCAAACAATTGGGTTATTTCAAGACCTCAGTAAGTAATAAAAATGTTGCTTAAATTTTTATATCACATTATAACTTAGTTCGTCTATCAATTTGTAGGTGGTGTCAAAGGATGAAGGTGAGAAGAAACTATGGTGACTAGAAAGATATCTCAAAGAGATCGATGTATGTTTTCATTTGATTTTAACTGTCAATGCAATGGGAAACAAGAGAAAAATAAAATTTTCTTTGTTTAATATATATATTTGTGTTATTCAATTATTCAATTGATTCTTGTCATGGATGGGGGTAACAAAGTCAGTTTACTGTCCATATCCAATCTGCCACCCACCAATTAAAGTTCTTTTAATTTGAGAGAAACTTAACAAAATTTGTGAATATAAACAAAAAAAAACACTAGCATTGATGAATACTCAGCAACCCACTATCTTAAGTTTCAAATTGTTGCTTGATATTAGTCAATAACTATTCATTTTCAGTTTTGTATTCAATTCAAAGGATACATCTGCACATGTATATGCTTTAAAGCAAGAGCTAAAAAGCAATGCTTCATAAATGGTGTGTGTGCAACTTGTAAAGCAGTTGTGTATTAAACCAAAAGAACCACAATGGATTGTATTAAGCTTGATTTTCTTGCAAGGCTCAAAAACTCAAGCCCCAGACTGGGTTTAAAATCTCGGTATCGATGGCATCAAACGGTCATTTTTGGAATCACAATCGGCCATTTCAGCTATTTCGGCAATCTCGGATCGAAATATCAGATATAATTATCCGCCTTTGAATATAGCATAGACACTTTGACCTATTTTAAGTTATTAATGGTATCTAGAATGTTTTTTTAAAATACATAGTCAAACTAACAATTAAATTTCAGACAATCTTCACTAATTAATGATGAGACCAAGGTTTAGAATCTTGATATCGAATACCGAACAATCATCAACCAACATTATGGTTCAAAACCGTGTTGCCAAACAAATTTTTGGCTAAAATGAAACCCTGGTTTCAAAAACGAGGGTTTGCACACTTCAACTCAAAAGAAACTATGGTTTGAGAAGCTCTGCGGTTTGCACAATATCAACTTAAACAAAACCATGGTTTCGGAAACCAGGGTTTGACGCTTCAACTTAAACAAAATGGCGGTCGCTATCGAAACCAGGTTGTCATCTAAGGCTACAATGATGTGCAAAGATCACAAAGGATCCTCACTTCATGAGAGTGAGTAAGGGGAGTGATCACAAGTAAAGCTTTAGGGAATGTGAAGCTGGATGTTTATCTAGTATTGGGTAGTGCCAGAGGGACTTTGGATTCAATAAGGGAACAAATGAGGCAACTTTGGTCATCATGCACATGATGTTAGCTAGTGCAAAATGCAAAGGACCAAAAGGGAGAATCCTGCACAGCCACTTATTATATATCCTTTTCCTTTCAAATTCTTGATTTTGAGAAGCCAAGGAGGGAAAAAGCAAACCATGGCTCTCTCTTTTCAATTTGATCTCAATCTTGAAAGAGGAAGCCTCAAACTTATTCTGAGCTGGCCAACCAGTGAAATTTCTGAAAACAAAAAAAAACAAGGTTTTATATGTATCATAAATAATTTTCTTTAGTACTGTTTTAGCTTCCCAAGGCTGTCTCCTTTGAAACTGCCATAGGGCAAATACTGGCTTTAAATTATTTATTTTTCTACCCAATCTCTTTATCTCATTGTTGTGCTCATAAGGGCACGAGAGGGAGAATTTTATACTCCCTCCGTCTTTTTTTACTTGACATTTTAGAGAAATGCATACCAATTAAGAAAAGTATTATCATTTTCTTAATATAATCAATTAATCTATTATCACACCACCACTAAAAAAATCATATCATTTCTGCCATCAACCATTTAGTATATCATCAATTAATCTAACGCCACATCACCACTAAAAATAAGTTTATAGGCTATTTTTGGTACTTTATCATTTATTGATATATTTATCATTAATATTTTTCTCGTCATTCCAAAATATCAAGTAAAGTGAGACATCTTTTTCTCTCCAAAATGTTAAGTAAAAAGAAACGAAGGGGGTGATAAACAAAGAGGGGCATGTGGAGAACTTGGAATGTTCACCCATCTCTCCCCTCTTATTTCATTCGTCTTCTGGTATAACAAAAATGGTTAACCTATCAACCCGGTAAGAAAAACATTACTTCTTACATAACCCTAGTTTTTTACCATGTGTTATGTGTGAAATCGCCATTAAGACAAAGATAACATTTAGTCAAATGAAAAAAGGAAATAAAAGATTGTTGTGTTGGAAGATATATTGTGGTGTGCAGCGCTTGATGTATAAATACAGTGACAACAGATGTCATGTGTCGGTTCCATATGTGTTTATTAAATAAACAATTTGAATTCAGTAATATAGCAATCCTTCATCCCAACTTTACAGATTAGCTACAAAAATCCTTTTCTTTCTTTCTACTCATATGACGATCATCTTCAAATCCTCTTAATTAAATTGAGAACTAAACAAATCCATGACACCATCTACTTCAAGCCAAGATAATTACATCCGAAATTGTAAAATACATAATCGTTCTCTATTAGGTTGGCCAGCGTACAATGCATACACGAGATTGTGTTGCATAATCAGATAATAAGCACACTGAGGCGTGCCGTATCGCGTCAAGATCTTACCATCCGTTGATCTGCTGTTGGCGATGATGGACGGCCGAGATTTGAGTTGGAGGATGGCTCCTGAAGTGTGTGGATCTCAATAGGTTTGAGGTTGTTGGGGCCGAGCTACCTGTAAGGAAGTCCCGGGATGGTTGTACCACCGAGGACCCTCCGACGATTAAGTTAGACAGGAAATCCGAGCAGAGTAACGGCCTAGTGAGTGGAAAATGGCTTACTTGAACCGTCTAAAGGAGGGGTTTATATAGCGGTGGTAGCAGGCAGGCAGGTGCGAGAATCACACCGGCCGTTACACCCCCGACGTCACGCCCACGTGATGGGCAGGATCTCCCATTAATGGAGAGACAGTCTCGTTAATGAGGATCGTGATGGCGTGGAACGCGGGATCGTGGACAGCGGATATCTCGCGCATGGAGAGATTCGTGGAGGCGAGGCGGAAGCACCTGCGAATGATGTGAATGATGTCGTTGGTCAGTCAAAGGGATCGAGGAAGATGAGCTCGGCGGGGGTCGGGACCGAGTAGGAGGCCGAGCTATCTTGGTTCTGTGGTAGCCCGGAGGCGAGCTGAGAGGGCCGAGGAGACCAAATGTGCAGGAGGCTCGGAGGCGAGCCAACGGTTGTTTGCAAGGCGGGCATAGGAGTGGTGTGGACGGCCCAGAAGGTCGGCCACGTCCATGGGTCGCAGACCCGGATGTTCCTCCGACGTATTGTCCTTGGTCCTTGTTGGGGTCAAAATTTGCACCCCGATTGACCAAGTCAAAGTCAAGGTCAATCCTAAGCAAGGTGGGCCCATGCCCAGGTCAAGCAGGCACATGCCCAAGTTGAGCCCATGGCCAGCCTCCCCATGCCAACAGTTTGACCCGTCAATCGGAGATTCCCTCGCTTCCAAAGGCGAGGGGTAATTAACGGCAGCTTAGTCCGCGGCTGCAAGAGATTCGGATCCCCACAATCAATAAACCCCAGCCTATCCTAGACAGGGGGAATCTGTACTGCGCCTGACAAGCGCGCGCGTATTCTCATCTTAATGGGATGACGAAAAACACGCTACAGATTCCGGGCTTTGCAAAATGACATTTTGCCCATCCCATGCTTCATGTGCTATTTCTTTTTGCACATAAGCCATGGGCTTACAAAAATTTGGCTTTATGCCCATTTTACTTACATTCATGCATAAAAAATTTACATCAAGATTTGGCTTTATTCCCATCTCAATAGGGTGACGAAAAACATCCTACAGTCCTTCCTTGCGGGCTTCAGGACACGTCATCAGCCACGTGTCACGATTTGGGAAATCACTGATATCGAGCATCATCATTAGCCCCCCACTCTCGTCCTGACCTGTTCACGGGTCGGGTCGAGGGTGGTCTGCCGGGTAACCCGAGGTGAGCTCCTCGTCGTAGATATCGTGAGCGTGTGTTCCCGGACAATCAACTGTATCTTCTTGGTGATGTCAGCGGATCAGGGACCACATCTCGCATTACAGAGGATGCGCCGGATCGTGCGCACGTTCGCCGGATCGTGCGTACGTTCACCGAAGTGACAGCCCACGTGTCAGGGGTTGGTTGGCTGACGCGACGTGCCGCAGACTTCTGGTGTCTGATGGGATACGGCCAATGCGCGTGCGACAAGTGGAGCGATCGTGGCCGTCGAATGCACTGATCCGTTTCAACGGGAGATGACCGTCGCCGTAGGATGTGTATGCCGGCAGCTATAAATAGAGGTGGGGTCCCCATCAAGGCCCATACCTCTACAAATTTTTCTCGTCCTGAGTCTCGTTAGCTCGGCGCTCTCCTTTTTAGGTCGGATCTCTGCGTTTTCTCTCCCGAGGACTTCTCTTCATCAGGTTAGGTGTCTTCTTCTGAGGAGTTCATAGAAATAGTTCGGGTAGAGTCTAAGGAGCACCCCGTAGATTCTTCCTTTTCTTTCTTCTGCTTCTTCTCCTTCTGAGTCGAGCCTACCTCTCCCTTTGGCAGGACAAATAGATCGATTCAGGACTCTTGGTGCCCTCGGTGCTCTGTTCCAGAGGGGGGCGGGCGGTGCGGCCGCGCCTCCTGCTGACTCGAGCCCCGCACAAAATGTGTCGCCGGCGGCAGGGCCATCTGCTTCACCACGAGCTTCTGATGATTGCCCCGGCGGCGGCCAAAGGCATCCACAGGTTCCCGAGCCCCGGACGAGGGATGCAGGAGAGGACGAAGACGGGGTTCCTCTTAAGAGGAAGAGGACGGTCTCTCGTGCGCCACCGACGGAGATTCCTGAGGGGATTCCTGTGTAGAAGGGGTGTCCGTTTCGTAGTCCCGTCTGGGCTTTCCGTTGCTGCCAGCCTGCTTGCTGGTATGGAAGAGTCGGCCAGGGGCAAGATTCTGCGGGGGACCCTGAGGGCCCAAATGGCGGCTATAGCTCAGGAGGCGGTGCAGATATATACTCCCTCATGTGTTATTTCGAGCGCCCTTTCTTTTGTTCGAGTGTCTCTAAGTCTCTTTACTGTTTTTCGTCAGGTCCTTCAGCACTGCGCCCTCGTTACTCGCATGGAGGCCGAGGGGGCTATTCATGCTACGAGGCCGGCGGGAGAGTCTTCTTCGAAGGCCGAGGATCTGCGACTTGAGCTGCGTCTGGAGAAGGAGAGGATGGCCGTCCTTGAAGCCCGATCGGCCGCCGCGGAGCTCGCCGTCTCAAAGTGTCGAGAGTCCTATCACCGCCTAAATGAGTCCCACCGAGTCATCGAGGCGAAATTGATGGAACTGGTCGATCGCTTTGCAGCCATGAAGAGGGCGAGGGATGCCAGCAGGCGGGATGCCAAGACGGCGCTTCAGGCGGCGGAGGTTGCCGAGATTCGGGCTAGAAAGGCAGTGACTGATTACAAGGGGTCGGACCAGTTTTACATCGACCTCGGCGAGGCCTCCGCCATTACATGGAACAAAGCTCTTGATGCCGCCAAGGATCAGTTTCTGGAGTTTGCCAACGGTGAGCTCCGTGCTCGGGTCCCACTTTCAGTGGTCATGCCTCCGGCCGATGGTGATGAGAGAGGTGAGGTCTAGGCGGGGCTTGCGGCCCGAACTTTTTGGCTTTTCCTCCTCTTTCTTTTGTAAGCCTCCGGGTAATTTGATAAGGCTGGGGAACCCACAATACACTTGTAAAAACTTTTGGCTTTGTGAATAAAAACTTTTTGCAGTAGTATTTACGCGCGTATTTTCCTTTGTCGGTAAACACTTATATTTGCACAGTACTGCCTTCGTGTTTGGCCTGTTTTTCGTCTTGCGATCACACGTCGAGTTGAATCTGTTCATTTACCAAGTGTGCAAAGACTGGTGGGGAGACGGTATCTCCATGGCCCCGAAGTCAAGGTGGAGATCGCTCAGACGTAGATAGACCGGATGCCTCTAGGTGGGCTTTGATTCTTAAGGACGGGGCCGGGCAGGGTTGCTGCCCAGTGCCTCTTGGCGAGTGCTTTGATCCCTGGTGTTGTGGGGTAGAGAGCTACCAGCCAGGGATAACCGAGCAAGGGCGGGCCCGGTTGCCTCTTGGCGAGGGTTTTTGATCCTTAGCGCGGGAAGGGCCGTAAGAGGCCTACTAAGGACGGACCGAGCAGGGTTGCTGCTCGGTGCCTCTTGGTGAGGTGCTTCCATGGCGTCCCGGGTCCGCGTGCAGCGTCGGCAGGAGCGGGCTGCAACGACTAGGGCCCGGCTGACTGAAATCTACTCTGAGTGTCACCGGAGGTACTTCCTTGATCCCATTCCACCTCTGTTGTAACCTCTTTTTTGAAAGGCTGAGGAGCCCATAGTACTTTTTTGAATGAATAAAATTCTTCTTTTCGCAACGTTCTAGCGTTTCCTTCATATTATTAAATAGAAAGGACTTTAGAAGAATTTACATTGTTCTTGTGAAAGAAGAAAAACACACTCGTGGATATTCCCCCACTGGTATAGCTTGAGTTTCTCAGCGTTGTAAGGCCGTGGAAACTTGCGTTCGTCCGCGTCTTGCAATCGGTAGGTTCCGCCGGGAAGGACCTCGGAGACGAGGAAGGGGTCATCCATTTACGGGAAAACTTATGCAGCTTGCCTTGATCGACGAACTCGTTTCGCTTCAGGACTAGGTCTCCGATCTTGAAGAAGCGGCGCTTGACTCGCGCGTTGTAGTATCGGGCGGTTTGCTGCTGATAAGCGGCAGCTCTGATCTGAGCCCGATCTCGTTTCTCCAACAAGATATCTAGGTTGGTCTGGAGGGCCGTGGCGTTGGCTTCGTCGTCGAAGTGTTCGACCCGGTAACTAGATAGCCCGATCTCCGCTGGGACCATTACCTCAGTCCCGTAGCAGAGGCTGAAAGAGGTTTCCCCGGTAGGGGTCTTCTTTGACGTGCACAGGGCCCATAAGACCCGGGGTCTCGACCCAACTGCTTTGACGTCCTTCTAGGCAGGTCCGAAGACCTCGTAGGACATCCCGATTAGCGGCTTTGGCTTGCCCGTTGCATTGGGGATGCGCAACCGCGGCAAACTTCATGAGGATGTGATACTCATTGCAGAATTCCTTCACTTTCTCGTTCTCGAAGTTTGTTCCGTGGTCGGTGATGATACACCTCGGGATGCCGAACCGGAGTATCACGTTTTTCTGCAGGAAATTGATGGTCGTGGTGGCATCCGGTTTCCTGATGGGGACGGCCTCAATCCATTTCGTGAAGTAATCCACCGCGACGAGGACATACTTGTGCCCGCCCGTACCGGTAAGGAACTGGCCTATCATGTCCAATCCCCATTGGGGGAACGGCCACGGGGAGGTAAAGGCGGTCAGCTCGGTAGCCGGAAGGCGGGGTATGCTTCTGTGGAGTTGGCAACTTTTGCATCTTCTGACGAGCTTCTGGACGTCTTGATGAATAGTTGGCCAGTAGTACCCCTGGAGCAATGCCTTCTGGATCAAGGTACGAGCCCCTTGGTGTGCGCCGCCGACCCCTTCGTGGATTTCGCGGAGGACATAGTCGGCTTCGCTGGGGTCGACGTACCGGAGCAGGGGTTGAGTGAAAGACTTCTTGTAAAGGTTCCCATTGCCCCAGACGAAGTGACGGGCTTTAGCTCGGAGACGGCGGGCTACTTTTCGATCCTCTGGGAGCGTGCCTTTCCTTAGGAATTCCACGAGGGGCTTTCTCTAGTCTCGGTCCTCTTCCTGGGCTGTGTACACATGAAGCATTATCGCCCCGTCTTCTATGCTGGGCCGTGGCAGGGTCTCGAAGAGGATAGATCGCTTGTTGTTGGCCAAGTAAGATGAAGCTAGCTTACTCAGGGCGTCGGCTTGGGCATTGAACTGTCTGGGTATCTGCTCTACCTGGACCTCGTCGAAGTTCTTCCGAAATCTTCTTACCTCGGCGAGATACTTCACCATTAGAGGTTCCCGGGCTTCGAAATGGCCGGTCACTTGGCCAACTACTAGGGCTGAGTCACTGCGGATCCGAATTGTTTTCAGCCCCAGCCCGGAGACCATACGAAGTCCAGCCAGCAGGGCCTCGTATTCTGCCGCGTAGTTTAAGGCCTTGAAGCCGAGCTTCAGAGAATACTCCAATTCTGCCTCGTTCGAGCCTCGAATGATGAAGCCGGCTCCACAGCCTTCCTCGGTCGAGGACCCGTCGACGTAAATAATCCACTCAGGGACTAAGTCAAGCCCCCTAGGGTTGAGCCGCGAGGGTCGGCATGGACTCCGGTTCCTTACTAGGGATGGTGCATTCGACGATAAAATCGACCAGGGCCTGTGCTTTGATGGCCTTCCTCGGGCGGTATTTTATGTCAAATTGGGACAGTTCCCACCTCCACTTCTCTAAGCGGCCCGAGGATTCGGGTGACGTGAGGATAGCCCCCAGCGGGCGTTCGGTAAGAACGAGGATGGTGTGTGTTTGGAAGTAGTGTCGTAGCTTCCTTGAGGCCACAATGAGCGCCAGAACGATCTTCTCTATGGCTAGGTATCTCGTTTCTGTGTCTTTGAAGACGTGGCTCACGTAGTACACCGGCTTCTGCACTCCGTCGACCTCTCGGACGAGAACTGAGCCTGCTGCTTGGTCGGATACCGCCAGATATAGTGATAGCTCATCTCCTTCAACTGGTCGAATGAGCAGCGGCGGCGTCGCAAGGTGCCTCTTTAATTAGTCAAAAACGGTCTGGCACTCCTCTGACCACTCGAACCTCGGGATCTTCCTTAGAGCTTTGAAGAATGGGAGGCACTTCTCCCCAGACCTCGACATGAAACGGCCCAGAGCGGCTATCCGCCATGTTAGTCGCATGATCTCGACGTTGGTCCTGGGCACGATCATGTTGAGGATGACGTCGATTTTTTCTGGGTTAGCTTCGATTCTACGGTGGGTGACCATGAAACCGAGAAACTTTCTTCTGGTAACCCCGAATGCGCACTTTGCGGGGTTCAGCTTCATCTTAAACTTGCGGAGTACTCCGAAGGCCTCGCCCAGGTCCTTGGCGTGGTCGGTCGACGAGACTGATTTGATGAGCATATCGTTGTTCATATCATAATTTTGCATTATTATATTCCCCATTCTTAATCATATTGCAAATAAATAGGTGCTTTTGATCCATGTCTGCTAAATAGTTGCAGGTTACAGGTTCTCGGAACAATACAGTGAAAATGGTGAAAAGACGTTACAAAAATGAGACTACGACCAACAATTAGATGAATCTGTATGATGTCGCCTACCAGTTTAAGGAACAAATGAAGATCAAGGAACAGTTCGATTGCACAACGTATGAGGGCAGCACAAGATTCAAGACTTCAACACGAAGCTAACGGTAAAAGTCCACAACATTCTGCACTGTGGAAATCTGGAAGAAAATAGAAGATATTCTGAGAAACCAAGTGAAGAAACCAGATGGAAAAAGCAACTTGAAGCTACACAGAAGAAATCGGACCAAGACCCCACCATATGGCCGCGGATCCGCGGCCAAACATGGCTTATGGCCGCGGGTCCGCGGCCGTGCTGTGCACGTGTCGGTCGTTGACCAGGCTTCTCGGGGTAGTCTTGTAATTTTAGATATGGATCAGATGTAAACCCTATGGTTTCTCCTATCTATAAATAGGAAAGCTTATAGCCTCTTTTGAGGTGTGCCTCTTTTGGGTGCCTCTTTAGAGATGCATCTTTTTATTTTCTCTAGTTTAAATTTTCATTCCCTGTAATTGTCAAAGAGTGCATCAATAAAGAAGTAAGTTTTTTTATCTTGAATTTTTTTTATCTAGCAATTTTATTTCTCTACCGTAGTTATTTTCCGCCGTAGTTATTTTCCGCAAGTTAATTAGGCTATTAAATAAAGACCATAAAAATGAATTCCTTTATTAATTCCCTAATGAGTGAGTGGTTCCTCACTTGTTAGGGTTAGGTTTGAGGAAGGTTTGAGAGATGAAAATCTCCCACCCCTTTCTTGCCCGTTCAATATTTTAAAATAGGAATCTAAGCAAACCAACACACACCGCTCACTACGGCACCCTATCCCACGAGATAGCGGTGATTCCCTAGTTAAAGACCGGTTGTGATTATTTTCCATAGAGGTTAGGGGTAAGAGTTAAGAAAGGACGGACAAGGACCAAAGAGAAGAAACCTAGTTTTCTTCCTGGACGTGCTAATCCCCTTTGTTAACTATTATCTTAACACCTAAAAGTTCTTAATTAGGGCAAAGAAAGCGGTGAGAATAATTGACTTTCCAAACTAACCTAATCCTAACCCTAGCAAGTTTTTTAATCAATTTTAATTTCATTCTTAGATCTTAAAATAAAACCCAAAATCTTTTGGATTTAACTCGTTAGAACATAAAGAAAAGGAATCCATCTCCCTGTGGACCGACCTGTACTCAACCGGCTAGCTACTAAGCGATACCGTCTTGATTGCGGTTAATTCTTTGATCACAAACGCATAAGCATATAAATTCCCAAACCAATCAAATGGCGCCGTTGCCGGGGAGACGGTAGTCTCTTTCTTTGTGTAATTTCCGATTAATAATAAAAAATAAAAATAAAAAAAAATTAAAAATTATAAAAATTGAAAAAATTTAAATAAATAAATAAAATAAAAATCATCTTGTTCTTTTTGAGAGGTATTGTGTGAGTTGCGCAGGAAAAGAAGATGGACAGATTCAGATCTGAAAAATCCCAGTGAACAAATCAAGAAACATAAGATCTGAACAGACAGAGGAGAATCATAACAACAAACAGAAAATTTTTGGGATCTGAACCAACTTACCTACCGCGGAACCGCGGCACTAACAAGCAATTGGCGGCGGAACCATGGCGGTTTGCTGACGTCAGCGTTTCAAAAAGTCTCTGTAAGTATTTTTATCTCCTCTGTAACCCCCTGATCTCCACTGAAAAATTTTCCTGCAGGGTTCTTTGCGCAAAATTCTTCTCCCTCTCCAATAAATTGTTTTTGTGCAGGATTCTTTGCGCTGCCAAATAAAAAAAAATTTACAAGTGTTTTAGATTTTTGTGTGTTAATTGCTTTGCATATTTAAAACGGATTTTTAAGGGGCTCTAACACCAATCAAAATTGGATGGGGATTTCATCACCCTTCCTAAGACCCCAAAAATCATAAAAAGCATATGCATCAACCCTTGAATTAATTAAAAAATATTAGACTCAGCCAATAAGGACTGTCGTGCTCAGTAGAACAAAGGAAAGGTTGTAGGCATCGGTCGTTTATCTAAACCTGGTTTTGTAGTGCCTAGGCTAGACAAGTGGGAAAGGTAATTTTAAAAGGCCCGTCTCACGGTGATTCTTGAGTGGATCTCTCCTTTCTTTACTTGTGCTTACCTGGCCACAATTGGCGGTGAAGAGGCGATTTGAGAATCTCACAACTTACCCTTTGGAACAGTTATGAGCAGTCTAGTTGACTTAGGAGATCCTACCTCTAGGCTTGATTGTGCATGTATAAATTGTGATTGTTTGAAATTGTGCCGTAGTTACGTACAAATTTTTGCAAAACTCTTTCTAAAAAGAAAAAAAAACACTTTCAAAAATTTCAAAACTCCAAAAACAAACAATTTTTTTTTTAAAAAATCAAAAAAAAATCATCACATTCCTTTTCTTTTCCTTTCTCACATCATGGGTACCCCACCTCGCAAAACTCTTGCCGAACTTTGGTACCCCCAATCAGACATTACTTCATACGCTCATCGTTTTGGTCGAATTACGGACGACCCCTCCATGCCCAAAATTTCTTTGAAAGATCGAATAGACGCATTTAGGAGAAACAGTTGGACTCCGCAATCTACCTTGTATCAACCATTTCAACCTTCACCACCTTCTTACATTGATACTACTTTTTCGAGTCCTGTTGTAACTCCGAAACCCATGTCTATTGCTGAACATATTGAACAATCTCGTAACCGATCTTTCACTCCTTTCACCACTGCGAATTCTTTGGATCAACAATTCCATTCACCTTCTTATCCAAATATTGATCATACTCCTATCCAACCATTAAATTCCTACCAGTCCTACCCGCCTTTTGCACCTTCTCTAGACATTGTTTCTACATAGCCATTTGAGAGTTTCATGTATCCAAACAATTTTGAATCTTTTACTGAAACCCCGTCACAACCCATGTCTAGTCTGGAACAATCGTTGGAAGCTTATATGGTAGCGACAAACCAAGAGAAGAGGGATTTGAATGCGTCCATGGCCGCCCTTATACAACCTAGAGACCCGGTAGCTAGTTTCCAACTAGCTCCAAATTTTTCAATATATGATGAAGCGGTTAGACAGATTGAGAATTTGAGTGGAGAGAGTGAGCTGTGCACCCTTCCAAATCAAGCCTACCCATCTCCAATTGAATCCCACAACTCCGATTTTGAATGTCTATTAAGTTTCCCAAATGATTCACCAGTTGAAGATAAAACGTGTAATGAGTTGTGCGACTTTATAGTGTTTGATTTACCTGATTGTGAACCCTTTTTGAATGAAACCATCACCAATCCTTTTGACCTCTACACCTCCACTCTAGAACCTGATTTGATTGATATCCATGCTTTTGATGAGGTGTCTGAGAAAATTAATTTTCACTTGATCGAGGATATTGACGCTGGGAATATTTTGGATGATGAACCCGCAGATTTGACTGAATTTTTCTCTCCAATTCATCATCCCGAGTTATTAAATGTTTCTCCCGAACTTCATATGCGTCTTGATTTTGATGATAATTGCATGGATGAGATAACTTTTAAGGATAATTATGAGGATGGTATTGAGGATGAACCAGTTTTATTTGATGAGTCAGATTTTCCAACTCATCATGTCCCTTCCACTGATTGTGTACACCCTCCTGAATCTCTAACCGATACCCTTTCCTCACTCACTTCCCTCCATACTCGTTCCGACCTTGCAAGAAACCGTTAGACTTTCATTTTCAATGTCCGGTTTACCAAGTTCGACGTACCCATGTTTTCTCATGAATCTTGAGGGATTTGACCTCATTTCTCAGTGGGTTGATAGATTAGCACAATCGCTTTTTACACATCGGTCATTACAAATTGTGCTAAATTATACGCTCCATTTCCACGCTCAAGTTCGTATTCCACTTCTTTCTCCCACTTTTTCTGGTTATTCTAATTTTCATTTAAAGATACCGAATGTTAATGAATCACAATCCAATATTTTGAGTTCGATAATTATAGAAAAACAACTTGATTTAGACTCTTTTGAAAATGAGGTAGATAAGTTTTTCGAGTCTCCTACTTCCATAATTTTTTACAAATCAAGTATGATAAATTCTGGCACAAAACTTATTGACATTGAAACGTTCAATCGGACCATCGATGGAAGTTTCGAAGATATTTTCGCCGACGAACTCGCATTCCTAAACGACACGGATTTTGTGATTAATCAACCTCCACCTGAAGAAATCGAACCACCGCCATTTCTTTTTCCCTTCCGCCATTCTTCTCCTCCACCGAGACCGTATACCGCTTCTATCTCCACACAGTCTCGTATGTTTCTCATTTATTTTCTCTACACTCCATTCTTTCACCAACCACACCATTATGACGATAAAAATTTTGAATGGTTGGCGTTAACTTATGGCATGTGTAAGGCCTTGTATAGCTTGATACCATGTTTTTCTCCCCCCTAACTCTAAACTTTAACGCTTAAACAGTGGAAAAACTGTTTCAGTTAAGTTTAGGGGGACCTTTTTGTGTATATATATTTTGTTTTCTTTTTCTGTTAATAAAAAAACTAAACAAACAGAGGAGTGCCGACAATTTTGACCCTCTTGGTGTAGCCTAGCAGTGAGGACACTGTCAAGTTTAAGTTTGGGGGTGTGCTCGGTAAGCTTTCTTCCTTCGCATTCATGTGTATATTTTTGCATTTGCATACTTATTTTAAAACCCATAAAAATTGAATTGAATTTAAAAACTATAAAAATTGAAAAGTTCAATTTTGGCCATATTTGACTTAAATTTTACAAGACGGTTGAATAGTAGGGAAAAACTAGATCCTAAACTTAGTAAATTAAAAATCCTAAAAATAACATTTCTTAAAGTTTAACTATAGAAAATATATGTCCTTGTAGTTTATTTAGAAATAGGCAAATTTTGAGTTCAGTTCTTAGGCTAAGTCAAAATAAGGGAAGAGTATTGAAATTTTTATTGAAGTGCAAGTCTGAAAAATAATTCTGAACCTTTAGTCTAAATTCTGAAAATATATACCCTACAACCCGCACATACACGCACCTTGAAACTCGGGATAGTAGAGGATGCCTTGAAATACTCTTGTCTAAAATCCTTAGTATGAAGGAAAATAAAATAAAAGTACAAGAGTGAATAAAGAGATATAAAAAATGAACACTGGTTTTGTAATTACTTAAGGCTGCAAAAATAAAAAAATATATAACGAGGGTGCTTTATCTCCCAGTGCCTTAGACCAACTGGTTTGGGAGTCATTGCTAAAGCCTTAGGTATTACAAGACGGGGAATTACGCCTTAATGCGCGAACACATTTTGTAATCGGTCGTTAGTACCTCCAGAAGTATTAATGATCGCATGAAAAATATGTGTGCAATTTCATCTAAAATTCACCAACTAAAAGTACTTTGGAAGATGGATAAGAGTATGATAGCTAGAATTGAATTTCCAAGTATAGGGATGATACATACACACACGCAGGGGTATATGATTGGGGTTTGGATTAGAGATAGGAATGAAAGATAGGGCTTATACCTTCAATAAAGATGATAAAAATTCCTAAATTGAGATGGAACCTTAGAAGAAAAATTCAAAAGATGCTAAAAGTTAAATAAATTTACAGAACATATACAATCTTAAGTTAAATGATAAGTGAGAGTGAAAAATATGGGTTGATAATTTCTAAGTTAAAGATAATAGAATTTTTTGCTAGAACACCAAATT
Source organism: Agapanthus africanus (assembly GCA_030015575.1). Lineage (NCBI taxonomy): Eukaryota > Viridiplantae > Streptophyta > Magnoliopsida > Asparagales > Amaryllidaceae > Agapanthus > Agapanthus africanus. The sequence goes on along the minus strand of JASDDO010000008.1, from coordinate 386,435,619 downwards.
GAAAAATGAAAGTCAATAGGCCAAATTGATCGGATTTTGTGGGTAGTATCCGCTGAAAACCCTCAGGAGACAACACTCCTCCTACTAGGGACACCTAGAGGTTTAACGGCTTGTTGCACGAGCTCAGTGCAATCACGATTCCCTGCGAAAGTGAGGTTAGGCTTTTTCGAGAATAAAACTAGTTTTGCTCGGGACGAGCAAAAGATAAGTTTGGGGGTATTTGTTCATATCATAATTTTGCATTATTATATTCCTCATTTTTAATCATATTGCAAATAAATAGGTGCTTTTGATCCTGTCTGCTAAATAATTGCAGGTTACAGGTTCTCGGAACAATACAGTGAAAATGGTGAAAAGACGCTACAAAAGTGAGACTACGACCAACAATTAGATGAATCTGTATGACATCGCCTACCAGTTTAAGGAACAAATGAAGATCAAGGAATAGTTCGATTGCACAATGTATGAGGGCAGCACAAGATTCAAGACTTCAACACGAAGCTAACGGTAAAAATCCACAACATTCTGCACTGTGTAAATCTGGAAGAAAATAGAAGATATTCTGAGAAACCAAGTGAAGAAACCAGATGGAAAAAGCAACTTGAAGCTACACAGAAGAAATCAGACCAAGATCCCACCATATGGCCGCGGTTCCGTGGCCAAACATGGCTTATCGCCGCGGTTCCGCGGCCGTGCTGTGCACGTGTCGGTGCGTTGACCAGGCTTCTCAGGGTAGTCTTATAATTTTAGATGTGGATCAGATGTAAACTCTAGGATTTCTCATATCTATAAATAGAAAAGCCTATAGCCTCTTTTGAGGTGTGCCTCTTTTGGGTGCCTCTTTGGAGATGCCTCTTTTTATTTTCTCTAGTTTAAATTTTCATTCCTTATAATTGTCAAAGAATGCATCAATAAAGAAGTAAGTTTTTTTATCTTGAATTTTTTTTATCTAGCAGTTTTATTTCTCTTCCATAGTTATTTTCCGCCGTAGTTATTTTCCGCAAGTTAATTAGGCTATTAAATAAAGACCATAAAATTGAATTCCTTTATTAATTCCCTAATAAGTGAATAGTTTCTCACTTGTTAGGGTTAGGTTTGAGGAAGGTTTGAGAGATGAAAATCTCTCACCCCTTTCTTGCCCGTTCAATATTTTAAAATAGGAATCTATGCAAACCAACACACACCGCTCACTACGGCACCCTATCCTATGAGGTAGCGGTGATTCCCTAGTTAAAGACCGGTTGTGATTGTTTTCCATAGAGGTTAGGGATAAGAATTAAGAAAGGACGGACAAGGACCAAAGGAAAGAAACCTAGTTTTCTTCCTGGACGTGCTAATCCCCTTTTTTAACTATTACCTTAACACCTAAAAGTTCTTAATTAGGGCAAAGAAAGCGGTGAGAATAATTGACTTTCCAAACTAATCTAATCCTAACCCTAGCAAGCCTTTTAATCAATTTTAATTTCATTCTTAGATCTTAAAATAAAACTTAAAATCTTTTGGATTTAACTCGTTAGAACATAAAGAAAAAGAATCCATCTCCCTGTGGACCGACCCGTACTCAACCGGCTAGCTACCAAGCGACACCGTCTTGATTGCGGTCTTATCTTTGATTTCAAAACGCACGCATACGCGGAAACATCTCTACAATCAATCGTCGACGTAAAATTCCATGTTCCTACCGATCTGGCGCTTGAACATGCGGTTGACCAATCGTTGGTACGTAGCTCCGGCGTTCTTGAAGCCGAAGGGCATCACCTTGTAGCAGTATACCTCCCGGTCCGTTGTGAATGCGGTAAGATCTTCGTCTGCCGGGTTCATACGGATCTGATTATAGCTGGAGAAGGCATCCATGAAGCTCAATAGCTCGTGGCCAGCCGAGCTGTCGACGAGCTGAGCTATCCGAGAGAGGGGATAGTTGTCTTTGGGGCAGGCCTTATTGAGGTCGGTGAAGTCGACGCACATACGCCACTTTCCGTATGACTTCTTGACCAGAACTACGTTCACCAGCCATTCCGAATAGGGTACATTCCGAATGAAGTTGGCGGAGAGGAGCCAATCCACCTCGTCTTCGATAGCCTTCTGTTTGACCGGGGCAAAGCTTTGCTTTTTCTGTCTGACGGGTCGGGCCATAGGATCAACCCCGAGCTTGTAAGATATGATTTTGGGGTCGATCCCAGGCATGTCAGCAGGCGCCCAGGAGAAAACGTCGGAATTTTTCCTGAGGAAATTAACCGGGTCATCTCGCTGAGTTCCTTTCAGAAGCGATCCGATCTGGACGATCTTTTCGTCGTCCCCTTCTATCAGGGGGACCTCTGTCAGTGGTTCGACCGGAGTTCCTCGGACCTCTTTTTGCTCGTCTCGAGTGTCCATAGAACTCCTGATGTCGCCTTCACCCTCGACATCGTCGGCTGGCTGCTCGGACAAAGATGTTGTAGTGAAGCATACCTTTGCAATCCGCTGGTCTCCATAAACCCGACCTATCCCGTCCTGATCGAGAGGGAACTTCATCGTCAAGTGGTAGGTCGATATCTGGGCCCGGAGGAAGTTCAGTGTTGGGCAGCCGAGGAGGATGTTGTAGGCCGATAGGATTCTTGCTACGATGAATTCTACGAGCAATGTTCGCATGCGGTCGGCCTCCCCGACGTTAAACTGCAGAGTGACTACCCCTTCCACCGGGATGGAGTGGTTGCTGAACCCTGAAAGGACGTGGGAGGTCAGCCTTAGGTCTGTTGGGGTAAGCCCCATGCGCAGAAAGCAGTCGTAGAAGAGAATATCCGCCGAGCTACCCGAGTCGACCAGTGTCCTATGCACCTCGTATTGGTGGACTCGAGCCGTGAGCACCAGAGGGTCGTTGTGGGGCAGGGATATGCCGTGGAAGTCCCCGTCGTCAAAAATGATCGGCTCGTTATCCCTGGCCTTCTTCCTCAGGCGGCTGTCGGCCTCCACTGCCAGCGCGGGGTGCTGAATCTCGTAGATGCTCGACGGACCCCCTGCTGACATGATCATGATTTTTGATGAGTCTCGGTTCCTTTCGGTGAGGTCCCTTAGGTCTCCTGACGAGGTCATTTATGAGCTTCCTTGGCGAGTCTCGCGTGCGCGACCCCGTCAAGGGAGGGGGTGCCGGTCATCCCTACGAGCAGGTGAGCTGACCGCCACCGTCTCGGGAGGGACAGGGTTCCGACGAGACTTGGGGCGAAGCTCTCTGACGTGAGACCTCGAAGTCAAATAGGCCGGCCCGAGGGACCTGCGACTGTTGGAGACAGCGAGGCGATGACCGGTCGTGCCGACATGAGCAGAGTCTTCTCTCTTTCTGTAGGGGTCCTGGTCCCGAGGTGGGGAGCGGCGACCTGGGGAGCTTGTCCCGCCGTTTGGACACGGACGAGCGCATCCACGACAGACGCGAGTCGATCTATCCGGACAGCTAGGGCGTTGATGGTGTTCGGGGGAGGAGATTCGTCCGTGCCTCCGTTGTGAGGGAGGCGACGGCTAGTGCTTGGATCGTCGTGGTGACCGCTCGCCATTGGGTTGAGATCGGAAGATGAACTTTGTTGAGTGGAATCAAGATTTCCCACTGACGGCGCCAGCTGACACGTGTCGTATCGCGTCAAGATGTTACCTTCCGTTGATCTGTTGTTGGCGATAATGGACGGCCGAGATTTGAATTGGAGGATAGCTCCTGAAGTGTGTAGATCTCAATGGGTTTGAGGTTGTTGGGGCCGAGCTACCTGCAAGAAAGTCCCGAAGTGGTTGTACCCTCCGACGATCTACTTAGACAGGAAATCCGAGCAGAGTAACGGCCTAGTGAGTGGAAAATGACTTACTTGAACCGTCTGAAGGAGGGGTTTATATAGCGGTGACAGCAGGCAGGCAGATGCGAGAATCACGCCGGCCGTTACGCCCCCGACGTCACGCCCGCGTGATGGGCGGGATCTCCCATTAATTGCAAGACAGGCTCGTTAATGGGGATCGTATGGCGTGGAACGCGGGATCGTGGGCAGCGGATATCTCGCGCATGGCGAGATTCGCGGAGGCGAGGCGGAACCACCCGCGAATGTTGCCGTTGGTCAGTCGAAGGGGCCGGGAAGATGAGCTCAGCGGGGGCTCGGGACCGGGTGGAAGGCCGAGCTATCTTGGTTCTGTGATAGCCCGGATACGAGCTGAGAGGGCCGAGGAGGCCAAATGTGCAGGAGGCTCGGAGGCGAGCCAACGGTTGTTTGCAAGGCGGGCATAGGAGTGGTGTGGACGGCCCAGAAGGTCGGCCACGTCCATGGGTCGCAGACCCGGGTGTTTCTCCGACGTGCCGTCCTTGGTCCTTCCTTGCGGGCTTCGGGACACGTCATCAGCCACGTGTCACGATCTGGGAGATCACCGATACCGAGCATCATCACACACCCACACACATACACAAAAATGTTTTTTCATACACACATAGCCACATATACGTGCATATATAAAAGTATCCTAAAATCAGAAAAGATAGAAAAATTTCGTCCATATGGACAATGAATTTTGAATTTAATTATCCTTTATCAGGCTCTCTGGATGTTAACTATGTTATGTGCAGAACATGTGTCCAATTAAATCATCATTCACTTGCATTTCGCATAAGGCTAATGTTATTTGAGACGCTTAAGCATCAAAAATATTCAAGCAATGATTAATTACAGATAAGAAATATTCATGAAGTGAATCCTGAAGAACATGTTATAAAATCCCATGATAGGATATCTTGGAAACCTTGTTGCACTAAAAAAAACAATATAAATCCTGCCTCAAAGCAGCCCATCGTGTTGGATGAGAATGTTGTGGAGGTATGAGATCAAAATTCCTGTTTCCAATCCCCCCCAACCTAAAAAAGATATATTACTTTTTGATTGGAGACAATACTCCTTCACTTTCCTTCTCTTTATTGGAGCACAAAACAGAGTATAGTTAAATATTCAAGGTTTTTTTTTACCATCTCATTTCATTTTGAGTAAAATTTTAAGGCGCAAACTCTTGGTTTTGTATCAAATTTATATGTTAGGGATCCCTAATTTCTTCATAGACACAAAGACCTAACTCTCTACTAACCCTATAAAAGATATAACTTTTTAATATCTTCGACATCAAATAAAATGAATGATAACTTGAGAAAAGCACGTAGCCGATACCTTATAAAACAAATTAACTAAGTAAATGTTTGTCCCATAATCATTATCATCAATTAATCTCGCAATAAATCCTATATGTCACAATAGAGGGAAATTAATGATAAATTATCTCCATCCCAAATCTTGCAACAAACTTAACTAAATGTATTTTCTAATCAAACTCTTTTAAAATTCACAACCAGTACATGACGGCTTTTGATAGATTAAATATCTCCATTTGAATGGCCATAAGTCACTCTGCAATATACAAAATTAATGATATAAGACATAAATTTGTGAACATTGATTGGTCTTTAATATATACAATTAATCATTGATTTATTGATCATCCTTTTCTGAAGAAGAACATATGTAGCTTTTTTGCCAACTTTTGAGGACACATACATCATACCGATGTGCGCATGAAACTCATCAACTCCAACCCCATGTTCATTCCATTTTCTTTTCGGTTTTCTTGATTTTCTTGATTGTAGAAAAGATTCTTTCCACTAGCTAGTGTGTATTTTCTATTTAAAGGTGAATGATAATGAAAGTAGATAACCTTGAAAAACCTAAACAATATTTTAGCAATTATTGTAAAAGATTAGCCATCTCGAATTGGCTTTATCTTAAAGGAGAATGGCCATCTTGAATTTGGCTTTATCTTTTACTCATATACATATCTATTGATATCAGAGGTTCTGCGATCCTCCGTGATGGTCGACAACCATATCCGCCTAACCCAAACTCATTCCCTTGAGTTTTTCATGTCAGAGTTTCTCCAATTCTCCGAAGTGTCCGACAGCAATCCGCCTAGTAGAGGCTTCGCAACGTTGAGGACAAGGTCGTTTGGAGGGAAAAGAATTGATGTATGAAACTCATGCTCTCCAATCCATTCCTTATTAACCCATGTACTTAACAATCCATCGTCGTTATATTTTATAAAGTCTTTATGAAATCTTTATAATCTTAATTCAAATTTTATGAAATTCTTTTCAAATCCTTTGTCTATAACGTTTGCATATACACACATGCATCGCAGGTAAAGAACACTGGCTAGTGTCAAATAAGTAGCAAAATGGTATGGAAGGTGCAAATTGACATCATGACAATATATAACATCCAATTGACATTGATTTTGCTTGCTTCATGATTATTTTCATCAATCGAATACAACACTAAGTTTTGCAGCAAACAAACATTAATGCACTTCTTGCGAATGGAAAAATGAAATCAAAATGCTAAACAAAGCACTCACCTTTGCCAAACAATGATGATCCCAAGCACTAATCCCATTGCACTCCTTCTGTTTGTGCAATTTCCTCAAAGAACCAAATCTGAAAATTTCAAGCATTCTGGTTGAATTTGGGGCATTTGGGCAGTTCCCCAGTTGAAGAAAAGCCATGATTTTTGCGTTGGGTTCGGACTTGAATCTGGGCCTTTTTAGAGTTTGATGGTTTTTATTTTCCTTTTTAATTTTTTTTAAAGCTGGATTTCTAATTGAGATAAGAGAGTTATTATGGGTTCTCTTGAGTTGTAGATTTATTTGAGATTTGAAAACCAACATTAGGTTTTTCTTTTACATTTTTGGCTAAATTGCAAAAAAAAACCTCCTCATTTTTGTGTGAATAGCATTAAACCCTCCTCACTTTTGCCCGGTTAGAAAGAAAACCTTAGTTTCAAAAAACTTGCATTTCATTTTTGCCCCTCGAATCTGATGATGTTTTCAATTATGTTAATTATCTCAGAGATACCCATGAAATTCTATTGTTTTATGTAATTATTTATTGTTTCGCTAACTTTTTGTAATTTATATATATAACCATAGGTAATTTGAGAAAAGAAAAATCTAATAGAAGCGGCAACTTTTCCTTTTTGTTCATATATTCCATCTTGATGAAAGTATATTTTATGCCTTCAGTAAAAATTTAACAAATAAAATAACAAAATGCAATAGATATTTTTCGGGAAATGGTATCCAAAGTCAAGAAAATTAAAGGTTGTTATAATAAGAGACCACGCAATTAAAACATATTTCCCTCTACAAGAATTTTTTATGCAAATAGATTTTCCAAAAGAGCGAGAAAAAAATATAGTCACGATACCAACCAAAGGGAGTCATCGATTCGAACAACTGCATAAACAATCTCACGGATAAGAACCTCATCTCAGCCACAATGAGCCAAACAACATAAAATGCTAGAACACCGGCAAAGGGTCTTTAAAAAAGTTTCTTGTATCTACATTACAAAGACCATTCCAGATACCACAACCAAACCGAAAACTACCCCGAGTAACCGTCGACATTACAATATGTTACATAGAATAACTACAAACATTAAAACACCTTACACTACTATCAATTCGGTTAGTGCTCAATTGCCGACAAGCTCCTCTCTTTCTCTCGTCGTCATTGGTTAATTGCAGACAGTTTTAAGCCTCTTCGCAGCCTGCGCGAATCCAACAATCACCTGCTGCTCATCGAGTTGCTGTGCAAAAGGAATTACCACAATTATAATTCACAATTTAATGATATTAGTTGTATCTAGCTTGGACAAATAAAATAAAAGAAGTTAAATTCTCATTGCCCGTACCTGTGACATGAAATGCCTTTGGACGATGTCGATTAACTGCTCTTTGGAGGGGTTCGGACCAGTGCCAACCTACTCAGCAATTAAAAAAAAGAGGTGAAGAAATTATAGAGTCAGGCATTTCTTCTTCCTAAAATATTCGCTAAATTGGAGCAAACCTCCATAACTTTTTGCTCGTATAGCATCAATAGGAATTTGGGGTTGGGCTTAATTAGGTAAATCAACAAAATTCCGGTTATCCTAAATTAACTCCAAAGCCAAACATGGGAGAAGAAAAAGAAAGAAAATTTTAAGATGTTCTTGCTTGGCAAGGCAACTACTCCAAGACCTCTATGATGGTTTGAGTGAAAAAGATGGAGCTCTCTCTCTCTCCTCAGTCCCCTACACAGCCTGAAGATCTCTCGATCTCTCTCTCTCTCTCTCCCCCCCCCCCCTCCGTTCTCCGATCATCCCCCACCGCCTTCCAACCGCGCCCCCTTTTTTGAACTTCACCTCTCCTCTCTCTTCTGATACCTTGTTTTTCCCCTTAACCCTTCCCCTTCGCTTCAAGGTCCAACCTTTCCTCCCAAAATTACTACTCTTGGAAGAAGACGAGTCTCTCATAAGAAGAACAGTGTGGAGAGAGGAGAAAAAGAGGGATTCATCGCCTGAGTTCAGCTCGGGGTCCGGCTCCGATAAGGATGGTAGAGACGAGGTTCGTAAGTATCCTCGAAGGTGGTGGTTGTTGGCTGTCAGGAGAGTGGACAAAAGACCATTCTGAAAGCGCCGGTGGAAACTGAGACTAGAGGGACTAACCAAGGCTTTGTGACTAACAACAGAAGCTTTGAACCCACCAAAGGGGGGTTCTGCAGGCTATGGCAAGGTGTAGCCTCGAATGTGGCGGTACCTATGGGTCATGGTGGTCCCTCGAGTGGTGTTGGTGGGAATAGAGTGGGTGTGCTTAAACCCAAGAACGACGGTGACTCACTATGAGCTATAGGGGTGGCTCCGGGATGTCTAACTACAAAGGAAAGGAGGTCATGGGAGTGCGGGGGGGGGGGGCATGAGAACCCAGTTGCTATGAGAAGTGGCACCAGAGCTCCCGTGAAGGAGAGGCTAAGTCAGGGCAAGGCCAAGTTAGAGAAGGAAGAAGGGTGGACATTGGTAGTGTCTAAGGCTGAGACGAAGCAGTGTAAGAATGTGTTGAAATGGGAGAGATCCCATAGGGCTGGGCAAGGCAACGGGAAGAAGCCGGTTGATGAACTGCCATGCTTCAATTGTGGTGAGCTCAGGCACAGGCGGCCAACTTGAAAAGTGGGTGAGATTTGTTATTCCTGCTGCAAGCCTGGGCATAGGTCTTTTCAGTGCCCTCTAAAGGAGTATGCTTATCCGATGTGATCCTCTCTCTCTCGCGAGCTGCTTGGCATGGGCAACTGGTCTCCATTTCGGTGAACCCGGAAATGAAACGATGATAACAAGCTTTAGTGGATGAATGGGGGCGTTGTGGAGGTTTTATATGGGCATCCCTCCAAGGAAGAGATCCTGGAGACTTTGGTGTCCAAGTTTGATGATTTGGACACAGCTAGATGGGTGTTCAAAGAAGGGGGCCATGGTTTTTTGATTAAGTTCAAAAATCCCCGATCTCTTGACTCCCTCTAAGATACACGTCATCCCTTTTAATTCGTTTGGAGTCGAGATTTTGAAATGGAAGAAGAAAGAAAAGATGGAGCGGCGAGTTTGCCCCTGAGAAGGGTGGGTTTACAAGGCTTACAGTTCATCTACTGGGAGGACTGAGCTTTTCGCGAGCTTCTCAATGAATTCGCTTTTCTCCTTGATATTGATCAGAGTACCCTGGGCAGAGAGGGTGAGTGCTCGGGTGAGGATCGACTGTGGTTCTAGATAGGATATTCCCAAGGTCCTACACACATTGATTGATTTCATGTGGTATGATGTTAGAATTACGCTCGAGTTGGAAGGGATGACGTCCAGAACGAAGGAGGTGGCATTTGTTGGTTTCGACGTCGGAAATAAGGAGACGGCAGCCAGCGGTGAAAAATATCGGAAAATAGGGTTTTCGAACGCGGGACAGGAGGTAGAAAACGACCATAGGCCATCTCTATGTGGGAAAAAAATTGGTGCGAGAGGGGTGATTGAGCTTTGTGAGTGGTTCCCGGCAGCCGTATGCAGGTGCACATGGGAGTGGGTCCCTGCAGATGCATGCCTCGATGTGTACGAGGTCAGGCCCTCGCGATATCATGTCAAGCACCAGGTCGCCGAAAAGGTCAGATGGGGAAGGGCTCGAGAAAGGTAGACAATTCGTGTCAACCAGAATGAGAGGTTCGGGGAGATAGGAGTTGGTGACAAATCTCACCTTAAGGAAGTGAGGTTTGAAGCTCACGCAGTCGGAGATAAAGGAGGGAAATGACAAGGTATTTTGAAAAAATCAGATCTAGGGTTGCCGGTTCAGAGATCAGGGGTTGATGATGACCGCATAAATTTTGTATGCGAGCACCAAGTGGGAACCGTTGCTTCAAAGACGCATAAACGTGGCAAGAGGACGTCGCTTCAAAGTCCTATGCAGGAACCATTGCTACGAAGACTCGAGCGGTCTTTTCGACTTCGAAGGGTACCAATTTGCCAGGCCCAGAAGACACGTCGCTTTCCATGAACAGTACTTCCGAGGTTGGTGTGGGTGTGCGGCTCAAGGAGCGTTTTGGGAGGAAAAAAGGGTTTGATGATTAAGTCTACAAGTAAGGATTTCTGTGCTAAGGCTACCAAGGATTTCAATTTTGGGATTAATTGCATGTTGACAACTGTGGAGGATAATAGTTTGGTGATGCAACCTGTTACTACCACGACAAGTGATTGAACAGAAGGTTTCAATGGGTCTGAAATATTACCTAAACCTTTGGTGGGAGCAACATGTTGGATCCGGTCAGCAGACTAGAGACAGTCTGGACCAGCCTAAACATGCTATTTTAGAAGACTTGGATGCTGGGCGGACTGCCGTGGCTAGGGGGTGGCGATTGGACCTATAGCTGATAATATGTCATCAGGTGCAGTGTTTAAAGGTGTTCCTAGCAAAGAGGTGGTATTGAGTCGGGGGACTGTGACGAGTCGGGGGACGGTGACAAGTCGGAAGCCGCCAATTTGAGAAGGAGAAATAAGCTTGGTGGTGATTCACAGAACATTGACCGAATGTTGGCGAATGCAAGTGAGAGGAAGGAATACAGCAAGAAGTCAGATACTCATTTACCTTCTATCTTTTTCTTTGGTATTGTCACTGATGAGACCCTTTTACTACCGTCTAATTTGCTCTGGTTTCCTAAGGGGACATAATGATACTATGTTAGATTTAGATTACGATAAATTAATTATCGCTAGTAATGATTTACTCAGGTTGATAGGCTCTATCGAAACCGTAGAAAGCGAGGGGTGTATTAATTGATTTTAATGAACTTCACTTTTTGGAATGTACAGGGTATGGGGTTATCTCATTAACACAGGATGATTTGGGAGGTCTTGTGTAATAATAGATCGGATGTCGTTCGTCTGTCTAAAACTAAGTTGACGGATACGCAAACATCTGTTCTCAATTCTGTGGGTAACTACAGAGATCTTGTATGGAGGTACAAGAACTCGGAAAGGGCTTCAGGTGGCATACTGGTAAGTACTTTTTCGATCGTGCATGAGTGGATTGGAGCATTCACTGTCTTTGTGGTCCTTAAAAGGATCCAGGGATAAGCTAGAAACGGTTACTACGGTTTACGGACCAAATACGAAGGAGGGGCACGATTTTTTCAAGGAAATCATGGCCTTAGCATATAAATGGCATCACCCATGCGTTATTGGCGGAGATTTTAATATCATAAGGTTCTCAGATGAAAGAAAGGGGAGTGTGAGGAACGAGAGGCTGTAGGTTTTTCAACGAACTGATTAATGACCTTAGTTTGGTTGACTTTGTTAACAATGATAGGCATTTTACCTGGTCCAATCACCAAGCCGATCCTTGTCTTGCCAAGCTCGATAGGATTTTTGCGTCTTGGGATTGGGTTAGCGGGTTTTCGTTTGCCTACTCGAGCTCTCTTTTAAGTCCTACCTCGGATCATGTGCCTCTGAATTTGAATATTGGTGAGAGGGTGGTTACACCAAAAAGGGTGTTTAGAATTGAAAAGATATGGTTGGAGGACCCAACTTGTAGCAACGTGGTCAAACACTGTTGGCACAATCATGTCAGTTCTGCTATTCGGCTGGGAGGTCATCTGATGGATAAATTGGCAAATGTTAGGAAATGTCTTTCTAGTTGGAGTAAGCATAAGTTCGGTAATATTAAGAAACAAAAAGATCTCTTAGCAAAGTTGTACGATCTTGAAAGAAAAGAAGAAATCACTGGCCTTGCTGTTAAGGAATGGGAAGTTATGGGCTTGGTTAGAGAGACCCTGAATGATGTTTTTTTCAAGGAGATTATGTGGAGACAAAGATCAAGATTCAATGGTTACAGAAAAGGGACTTGAACACAATATTTTCACCAGATCGCAAACGAAAGACGGAGGAGAAATCTTATTGCAAAAATGGAAATTGATGGGTTGGAGGCGGAGGATGATAGTCGGATACAAACACATATAAAGGATCATTTCAGACATCTCTTCATGTCGGTTGAGCCGATACAACCTAGGACGTATATATAGATTTGGGAATACGGGGATATGATTACGCTCAAACAAAAGGATGCTCTTGAGGAACCTTTCTCAAAGGAAGATTTTAAGCTCGCAGTGTTCGATCTCGGATCGGACAAAGCCGCAGGACCGGATGGTCTCTCGATGTTTTTTTCCCAATACTTTTGGAAAGTCGTTCACGTTTACCAACTGGTCACACTTTGGTACGAAGACGTGGGTGAACTCCAGAGGTTCAATTACGTAAATATAGTTTTGATACCAAAGAAGGAAGGTGCTTCTAAGGTTCATGACTATAAACCGATTAGCTTGTTGAATAGTATTTTGAAGATCGCCAAAATTCTCGCTAATATGCTGGGTTTGCTGCTTAATTCCTTTATTGATGGTTATCAAACGGGTTTTATCCCAGATATTACGAAAAGATAATGGCGGCGTAAAAGATCATTCAGACGTGCAAGAGAAGAAATCAAAAGGGGTTCTTATTAAAATTGGACTTCAAAAAGGCTTCCGACAAAGTGTGGCGGTGCATTTTAGAGATTTTACGAAAGCGGGGTTTTGGAGAAAGGTGGTACTTCTGGATTAAGGAATGGTTGTTCACGGACAAGGTTTCTATAATTATTAACGGCACACCGACAAGTTATTTTAAGTGCAAATGAGGACTTAGACACAAAGATCCATTGTCTCCGCTAATATTTACTTTACTGGTTGATGGTCTTAACAAGATAATTATGCTAGCTACCAGGTCAAGTTTGCTTGATGGTCCGGAGACTTACAGAACGTCAGTGATTAATTTGCAGACACGCTGCTTTTTGGGAAAAAGGACAAGACTCGAGTTAGAAGGATGAAAAAGCCGTTGTGTCTTTTTGAGAAATGGTTGGGTTTTAAGATCAATTATCATAAAAGCTCATTAACCTTTGTTGAGGATGATGGGGAAGATCTTGACGGCCTTACCAGGATCTTTGGCTACCAGAGGACATCGTTCCCAATCAAATACCTGGATTTACCACTTAGGTCAGGTAAATTAAAAAACTCGTATCGAGCGTCTGTTATTGATAAAATGGCAAAAGGCTGGAGGGTTGGAATCTGCTGTCTATTGGAGGAAGGGTGACATTACTAAACGCAATTTTGTCTGCAATTCCAACATATTTTCTTACCATTTTCGAATTGCCTAGGATTATTGAAAAACGCGTAGATAAAATCCGCAGAAATTTCCTCTGAAAAGGGGATGGCAAGGAAACCGGTTACGCATTAGTTAAGTGGTCGACTGTGCGTACGTCCAAGGAATTGGGAGATCTGAGGGAGGATGATAAACCTGAAAGAGGACGACTTGCAAAATGGTGGTGGAAGATGTATGGGGAGGATATTCCTATATGAAAGGCCATGATTTCTGAGAACCATATAAGAAATGGAAACCTACGGGGAAAGCAAAAGAATGCAACGACCACTTCGGGCTTTTGGGACGGAGTCTTCAAGACCAAAGGAATTCTTCTCTCAAGTGTAACTCTCACAATTGGAGATGGAGAAAAATCTACTTTGGAAATATGTTTGGTGCGAGGAGGAGTCCCTTCATTATAAATTCCCAAATCTTTATGGTATTGCGAGAAACATGTATATCAAGGTCGCTGAGGTTTGGAATGGAAGGGAGTGGAGGTTGAGTTTCAAGAGGGCTCTGACGGCAGGACAAAAACACGAGCTTCGGCTCTTCAAGGAGTTTCTAATAGAGTGACGTCCGAATCAACAAACGTTGGATCATCCGAAATGGAGATGGAATTCTAAGAGCAAATTCAGTATCAAGTACATATATAAGATCATCAATGGTGGAGGGAAACGGGCAGACATTTGACACATATCTGGAAGGCTAAAGCCCCGAGTAAAATTAAAGTTTTCAATTGGCTGGTGGCTAGAAGAGCAATTCTAACTAGAGAAAACCTTATGAAACATATGTGGCAAGGTTCTTCCATCTGTGTCAACTGCAAAAGCGATGAGAAGACGATGGATCACCTTTTCTTCACATGTCCCTTTATTAAGAGGGTGTGGTCCCATTTCGGTGCTTTGAATAATGTCCTTGTGTTGTCAACTTCTATTGAGGAAGTTTGGGGAACCTAACGACAACAATTAAGGGAGATCCTGCAAATGGAGATAGGGCAACATTATCATGGGTATCTTGTGGGGTTTATGGCGAGAACGTAATGATAGAAATTTTAGGGACAAAAATAATCTCCTAAATGCGGTCGTGCGTCTAATAGATAAGATGAAGATGAAGATTAGAAAGGTGATACCAGAGACTGACGGTACGCAGGGGATGATGGCGGCTCAGTTGAGGACACCAAAGGCAACAACGATATTTGATTCAGAAGGGGAGGTTGCGGCTGTTGCGTTGTAATACTTTGCTTTGCTTTGGACTGTAGGGTTTAATGTAATCTCGGTGTTTTTGTTGTAACCTTTAAAATCTTTTTAATGAATTTGGGTGCCTAATTATCCACTTTTTCCTAAAAAAAACCTTTTTGCTCGTATAGCAGGATCCTATCTCTGTTTTCAAAAGAGGCATTATGCCCTATGCTTTAATGGTTATTAGCTTTTGTGTTTTTTATTCCCCAAAACACGTTAAGATTTCAGCATTCTTCATGTTTCAGTAAGTACTCAAACTGTTTTGCTATAGATAAATACCCTGAACTTTGTACATTTTAGTAAAATACAATAAACTTTCAGCGTATATCAATTTTAGCACCTTACTGTATTCTTGCTGTAATAATGAGATGGTGTATAAAGGTAAAAGGATTTGCATGTGGTTGTCATATTGGAAAGAAAATACAAAGCGTTTGAGGTATTTGTTTACAATATGCTAATTATATGCTATTTATCTGAAAAATGCTGAAATTTAAGGTACTTTTATGACATGTAAGTCTTTTTTCGTTTTCACTAACATTGCTTATTTGATGTTTCTATCGAGAGGTATCTTGGTAAAAATGCAGAAACAAAAAGATGATGACTATTGTTAATGTAGAGAGCAAAGTGCAGCTTTTGGAAAGAGATGGCAACCTCCTATAAATGCAAAAATAAAAGAGGGGTCATGAGCTAATCAAATAACATACAAGGTTAAAATGGCGCCAATATCTCCATAACGCAGTTGTTTCTAGCTTGCTTAGATCAACTCTCTGCACCAAAAACTCAAAACGAGTTAAACTATGACGCAAGAAGTAAATAAACAATCAGAAACAAAGTGATTCTTGAGAACTAAGCATACCGTAGTCTCCTGAGAGGATGAAACGGAGCTTTTAGATTGAGAATCATCGCAAGATTGAGAACGACTCAATGACCTGGGAGAGGTTAGTCTGTTGGGCCTCCTTCGTGGTCTTTGTGGCTTCTGCCATAGTGTTTCATCACATGCTGCAAAAATGAAACGAAGACCACAGATAAAGAAATCTAAGAGCTTTAATTGAGAGTTAAAAAGAGATAGGGTAAGGTTTACTAAACTACCTTAACTATCTCTGTTTTTCGCTACTTGCCTAATAATTTTTTTGATACAATAAACTTCCTAAGACTTTAGTTTTTAAGGAGTTTGTTTTTGGCTTTATCGCAATTAAAAAGCTTGCTCAAAGAGATGCAAGATAAATTGAATAGAATAGCTCAAGGTATTTACATGCAATTTCTCAAGTTCAGGATATTTATTAGTAGCGAAAAAGATTTCATAGAATGGAATTATTAAGTGGCCACTTGCGGCAGCAACTAGCTTTTGTCGAGTAAAATTTCATGGATATGGATCAAAATAAAACAATATGAGAATTATTATTGCTTAACAGCAGAACCATTACGAGGAAATTGAAAATGGAACAAAATGAAAATAGTCGAAGGAAATGAAGTGAATACTAACCCAAATCAGAACTGTTCCATTGCATATTTTCACACTCAAAATCGTCGTCTTCCTCGTTACCAGTCGGGTGTTCGAGTACACTTAGGGCATTCCTTTGCAATTTCACCTCTATGCCATTTGTCAGCACCTGCAATTTCATCATTCGAAATATTCAGCAATTTGACAATTAAAAGCTATTATTTCCTCAGCTTTTCGATAAAATTTTAAATATTCTCGACATCGAAAGAGCAAGCAAAAACTACGTAACTCGTTATCAGCCGAAAATGAATTAAACTTTGCATGCATATGCATAGGACACTAACTAATAATAAGATTTGAAACTAGCATCCCTTTTTACAGACACTGATATTTAATTGATTAACGATATTAGGAAATTATGACAAAGGTTTAATTAGGTTTTGTTCATCTAAATTCTGAATAAGTATACGACGAAGGTTTAATTAGGTTTTGTTCATCTAAATTCTGAACAAGTAAACCAATAAGAAAAAATAACTAATACTTGCATTCTGAATTTTTTTTTAATTCTAAAAATGATGATGAAAGTAGAAAAATCGGTACAAATCAACAATCAGTAAGCGCGGAATATATTTTCAGATCAAAGTTAACCAGGGGAATTCCATCTGCATCAAAATTCAAACAGTCAATGAAATGAACCCAATTAATTAGATTATCACATAATACCCCTTAAAAGATAAAATATGTAACAAATCCTTGCCCTAATCAGACTCGATTGGATCCATCCCATAATCCAAAAAAACCCTAATCATTAAACAAATTTACAAACTTTCTGATTAATCATGCAACAACCTAAACTGCAAAAAATAATCAGCAAAGCCTAAACATTTAAATCATTAGCCCTCAAATTAGTCGAACAACAAACCCTAACATTCAAGCCCTGAACGAATCCAATTCAACAAGATTGTCTAATAAACAGCCTATTAAAAAAATTTGCAAATAAAACAAAACAAACCCCACAAATCTTAGCCCTAATCGAACCCTATTAAAAATGTAAAACAAAAAATAAAGCTTCAATGGCTTAGTGAAAAAAACATGCATGCAACCAACCGAATTGCAAAATGATTGAAAATTCAATTACAAGAATAAACCCAAATGTTTCAATCAAAATTGGCACTAAATAGCCAAATAAGTAGGCAATTCAATAATTCCAATGATCAATCTAATTGTCACCAGTTAATACTAAATTCGAAATTTAATCAGCGAAATTTCCCAAAAACAAACAATTCTAGATCCAAATCAAGCAATTAGATACCTCCCACTAGAATCTAGCAAAACCCAGTATAACATTTTCAAATGAAACCCAAAAACCCCTCAAATTCCCACATTCTAATCAGAATCAAGCTTCAATACAAATAAACCACAAATTTGAAATAAAAATGGTACCCAACACTAAATTCAAAATTTACTACTAAAATCAAATCAAAAAAAAATTTAAAGATCCAGATCAACAAAACAGAGAAAACCCATTTGCGCAAACCAATCAAAATCCCCAATTAACCAAAATCGACCACATTTCCCCCAAATCTCCAACGAATTAAATTCAAAATTCACAACTAAATCCAACCCAAAAACACATTTTGAATATCCAAATCGAAAAAACAGACAAAACCCATTTGCACAAACCAATCAAAATCCCCAATTAAGTAAATTCAGCCGCATCCACAATAAATCCTCCAAACCCCCAACAAAATAAATTCAAAATCCACAGAAAAAATGCAACCCGAAAACTCATTTTGAAGATCCAATTCAAGGAAACAGAGAAAACCCATTTCCAGAAACCAATCAAAACCCCCAAATCAACCAAAATTCCCCCACAAAATCCCCAACAATTCGAAAATCCAAGAAGAAAATTTACCAGCCAATGCCAACCCCCGAGGCCCACGGCCTTCTTGACGACCCCATGGAGGCCGACGAGCACCGACTTGGTCCTGTTGTTGCCCGTCACCACCACCTTCGTGTGACGTGGCAGTACCGTCAGCTCCTCGTCGCTGCCGCTCTCCCCGCAGCTATTTACCAAACTTACCTCCAGCATTCCTAATCCCCTCCCTCTCCCTCTGTCTCCAAAATTCGAGCAGAGTTTTTTTTTTTGGAGGGGGGGAGTCGAGGAGAGAGAAAGAGAGAGTGATGAAGAGATGAGAGAGAGAGAGAGTGCGTGTTTTTTTTCTCTCTCTCCTGCTTTTTTTTGTTTGCTGTATGAATAAGGACGATTGGGGGCGAACCAATGGGAGACTGACGCGTGTCCGCAAAAAGCCTTGGATGCCGGTAGCAGTTACAGTAAAAGTGAATGGACTAAATTGCCCTTAAAAGGTTCATGAGTCATGTCTCATTAATCACAAAAATAGGCTTTGGTTTGCTGCTGTAGAAAATTCAACGTATTATTTATTCGATAATAAACAACACTAGAGCATATTATGTGATTGAACGATGAAAAGTTAACAAAAAAGTTCTTATTAGACGGCTGGCCGTATCAATGAATGCCACTAATCTATGGATCAAAATATTAGGCTAATAAAAAAACAAAACAACACGGCTTCTAAAATCAGTGTGGCTGAAATGAGTATTTTGAGATGGATTAATGACAGTACAATATGAGATAGAATAATGAATTAATGTATTCAAGATAGGAGGGAAGTTGCTCTCATAAATGATAAATGATGTTGTAAGATGAGGAAGAGCCTCCAAATAAGATGCTTTGTATATATATAGAGGGACCGACAAGAGTCGGGATAGACCTAAACAAACATGGATGGAAGCAACTAAAAACAATATATTAATTATTAATTTAATCGAAAAGATTACCGTTTACAGAGCGTAATGGAAGAAACATCAGCCTAAAAAGCTTGCAATTAAGTTTTGTTGCTAGAACGGTAATAAAATAATAAAAAAAATAGGCTGCTAATGTTTAGGATGTCTTAACTAAGGGTCTGTTTGGTTGCAGGATTATGGATTTGGATTTGGATTTTGGATTGCGAAATCCTGGGATTCTGTAATTTTGTGTTTGTTTGATAGATTTGGATTTCTAGGATTCCTTTGTTTCTTATGGGGGGCCACCACAAAACAAGAATTCCTGAATCCTAAAAAATTTCAAGGATTTTCAAGGATTTGACATTATTCATTGTACTTTTAGATGGGACCCGTGTACTTTATTTATTTAATAATCCTCTCTCTATCCATCTCTCTCTAAAATCCTCAAATCCAAATCCCATTTTTTTCACCAACCAAACAAAGATTACAAGGATTTACAAATCCAATACTAGGAATCCAAAACTAACCAAACAATAAATTACCAAATCCAGAAATTTCAACTGTACAGTTTTGGAATCCAAATTCCATAATCCTGCAACCAAACAGGCCCTAAGGCAGACACCGCGATACTATATGATTAAATCATTCAATAGATGTCAAATCAATTCATTGTCTGCTTTCACTGCAAACTAATAGCAGATGATTCACTGTAGTTTAAACAAGAGATAGGGTTGTCATCACCGGAGGGAGTCTTGCTTAAGCTGGGACGGTGATGGAGGCT
Source organism: Agapanthus africanus (assembly GCA_030015575.1). Taxonomy (NCBI): domain Eukaryota; kingdom Viridiplantae; phylum Streptophyta; class Magnoliopsida; order Asparagales; family Amaryllidaceae; genus Agapanthus; species Agapanthus africanus. The sequence goes on along the minus strand of JASDDO010000008.1, from coordinate 386,415,826 downwards.
GATATGTCCTTCAGATGTTGCCTTCCGTTGATCTGTTGATGGCGGCGATGGGTGGCTGAGATTGGATCTGGAGACTGTCGCTCCTGAAACGTATGGATCTCAATGGGTTTGGAGTTGTGGTTGCCGAGCTACCTGGAAGGAAGTCCCGGGATGGTTCTACCACCGAGGACCCTCCGACGGTCAAGTTAGACTAGAGATCCGAGCAGAGTAACGGCTTAGTGGAGTAAAAATGGCTTACTTGAACCGTCTGGAAGAGGGGTTTATATAGCGGTGGCAGCAGACGGGGCAGGCGCGAGAATCACGCCGGCAGTTACGCTCCCGACGTCACGCCCGCGCGATGAGCGGGATCTCCCATTAATGGCGAAACAGGCTCGTCAATGGGGGATCGTGATAGCATGAAACGTGGGATGTGGCCGGCGGATATCTCGTGCATGGCGAGATTCGCGGGATGGCGGTTGCGCCTGTGAGCGGTGCCGTTGGTCGGTCGATGAGACCGAGGAAGATGACCTCGGTGGGAGAGCTCGCAGACGAGCGGGAGAGCCGAGGTATCTTGGTTCTGTGGTATCCCGAAGATGAGCTGTGAGGCCGAGGAGGCCAATTGTGCAGGGGGCTCGTTAGTGAGCCAGTGTTGGTCGGTAGGACGGGCATAGGAGTGGTCTGGTCGTCCACTTCAGGTCCTTCCTTGCATGCTTTGGGACACGTCATCTGCCACGTGTCATGATCTAAGGAATTACCGTTATCGAGCATCATCATTAACCCCCCACTCTCGTTCCGATCTATTCATGGGTCGGGTCGAGAGTGGACTGCTTGGTTCTTTCTGTGCGGCTTGGCGCTAGTAATTCCTCGTGGTGGGTTGTTCGGGGACGACACAGCGTTCTTATTGTCGCGCATCGAGTATAAGTCGAACGAAAGACGAGTGTGGGAAGGTCGATATCCTTCCTTTGCCAGAGTTGAGGCGCTGATCGCGCGTTGAGTATGAGTTTATTCGGCGGGTTTTGGATCCGTGTCTTTGTAGGGTAGAAAGCTACCCGCTGTAGATGCGCCAAGCAGGAAGCTACTCAGCGGCCTCGCGAGGAGGGCTTTGGACCCACCGCGTTGATGGGCAGGAGGATGCCCTCTGGGGATGCGTCGAGAAGGAAAGAACTCGGCGGCCTCACGATGAGGACTTCAGATCCTCAGCGTCTGATGGGTAGGAGGATACCCGCTGGGGATGCGCCGAGCAAGAAGGGACTCGGCGGCCTCGCGATGAGGGCTTCAGATCCTCAGCGTCTGATGGGCAGAAGGATGCCCGCTGGGGATGCGCCGAGCAGGAAGGGACTCGGCGGCCTCACAATGAGGGCTTCAGATCCTCAGCGTCGGATGGGCAGGAGGTTGCCCTCTGGGGATGCGCCGAGAAGGGTAGTTGCTCGGTGGCCTCGCGATGATGGCTTCAGATCCTCAGCGTCTGATGGGCAGGAGGATGCCCGCTTGGGATGCGCCGAGAAGGAAGGGACTTGGCGGCCTCACGATGAGGGCTTCAGATCCTCAGCGTCTGATGGGTAGGAGGATGCCCACTGGGGATGCGCCGAGCAGGAAGGGACTCGGCGGCCTCATGATGAGGGCTTCAAATCCTCAGCGTTGGATGTGCAGGAGGTTTCCCGCTGGGGATGCGCCGAGCAGGGTAGCTTCTCGGTGGCGTCTGATGGGCAGAAGGATTCCAGCTGGGGATGCGCCGAGCAGGAGGGGACTCGGCGGCCTCACGATGATGGCTTCAGATTCTCAGCGTCTGATTGGCAGGAGGATGTCCGTTGGGGATGCACCGAGCAGGAAGGGACTCGGCGGCCTCGCGATGAGGGCTTCATATCCTCAGCGTCTGATGGGCAGGAGGATGTCCGCTGGGGATACGCCGAGCAGGGTAGATGCTCGGTGGCCTCCTGGCGAGGGCTTTGATCTTTAGCGTGGGAGGGGCCGTAAGAGGCCTACTAAGGACGGGCTGAGCAGGGTTACTGCCCGGTGCCTCTTGGCGAGGGCTTTTGATCCCTTGCGTCATGGGGTAAGGAGCTACCAGCCGGGGATAGCCGAGCAGGGTAGCCGCTCGGCTGCCTCTTAATGAGGGCTTCGATCCTTAAGAATGGGCCGAGCAGGGTTACTGCCCGCTGCCTCTTGGCGAGGGCTTTGATCCCTGGTTTGGTAGGGAGCTACCAGTCAGGGATAACCGAGCAAGGGTGGGCCCGGTTGCCTCTTGGCGAGGGCTTTGATCCCTGGCTTGTTGGGGTAGGGAGCTACCAGCCAGGGATAACCGAGCAAGGGCGGGCCCGGTTGTCTCTTTCGAGGGCATTTCATCCTTACCGCGGGAGGAGCCGTAAGTGGCCTACTAAGGATGGCCGAGCAGGGTTACTGCCCGGTGCCTCTTGGCGATGGCTTTTTGTCCTTAAGGATGGCCGAGCAGGGTTGCTGCCCGGTGCCTCTTGGCGAGGGCTTTGATCCCTGGCGTTGTGAGATAAGGAGCTACCGGCCAGGGATAGCCGAGTAGGGTAGCTTCTCGGCTGCCTCTTGGTGAGGGCTTTGATCCCTGGCGTTGCGAGATAGGGAACTACCAGCCAGGGATAGCCAAGCAGGGTAGCTGCAGGGCTGTCTCTTGGTGAGGGCTTTGATCCCTGGCGTTGTGGGGTAGGGAAGCTACCAGCCAGAGATAGCTGAGCAGGGTAGCTGCAGGGTTGCCTCTTGGTGAGGGCTTCGACCCTTGGTGCTGGAGGGGGCCGTGGGAGGCCTGCCAAGGATGAACCAAGCAGTGAAACCGCTCGGTTGCCTCTTAGTGAGGGCTTAGATCCCTGGCGTTGTGGGGTAGGCGAGCTATCGGCCAGGGATAGCCGAGCAGGGCTGCTGCTCGGCTGCCTCTTGGTGAGGGCTTCGATCCCTGACGTTGTGGGGTAGGGAGCTACCGGCCAGGGATAGCCAAGCAGGGTAGCTGCTCGGCTGCCTCTTGGTGAGGGCTTTGATCCCTGGCATTACGAGGTAGGGAACTATCAGCCAGGGATAGCCGAGCAGGGCAGCTGCAGGGCTGCCTCTTAGTGAGGACTTTGATCCCTGGCGTTGTGGGGTAGGGAAGCTACCGGCCAGGGATAGCCGAGCAGGGCAGCTGCAGGGCTGCCTCTTGGTAAGGGCTTTGATCCCTGGCGTTGTGGGGTAGGGAAGCTACCGGCCAGGGATAGCCGAGCAGGGCAGCTGCAGGGATGCCTCTTGGTGAGGGCTTTGATCCCTGGCGTTGTGGGGTAGGGAAGCTACCGGCCAGGGATAGCCGAGCAGGGCAGCTGCAGGGCTGCCTCTTGGTGAGGGCTTTGATCCCTGGCGTTGTGGGGTAGGGAAGCTACCGGCCAGGGATAGCCGAGCAGGGCAGCTGCAGGGCTGCCTCTTCGTGAGGGCTTTGATCCCTGGCGTTGTGGGGGTAGGGAAGCTACTGGCCAGGGATAGCCGAGCAGGGTAGCTGCAGGGCTGCCTCTTGGTGAGGGCTTTGATCCCTGGCGTTGTGGGGTAGGGAAGCTACTGGCCAGGGATAGCCGAGCAGGATAGCTGCAGGGCTGTCTCTTGGTGAGAGCTTTGATCCTTGGCGCTGGAGGGGTCGTGGGAGGCCTGTCAAGGAGAACCAAGCAGTGAAACTGCTCGTTTGCCTCTTAGTGAGGGCTTAGATCCCTGGCGTTGTAGGGTAGGCGAGCCACCGGCCAGGGATAGTCGAGCAGGGTAGCCGCTTGGCTGCCTCTTGGTGAGGGCTTTGACCCTTAGCGCCAGAGGGGCCGTGGGAGGCAACGAGGCGGTGGTCGGCTGAACCGACACGAGCAGAGTCTTCTCTCCCTCTATAGGGGTCCCGGTCTCGAGGCGGAGGAGCGGCGACCCGAGGAACTTGCCCTGCCGTTTGGACATGGATGAGCGCCTCCACAACAGACACGAGTCGGTCTATGCGGCCGGCGAGGGCGTTGACGGCATTCGGCGGAGGAGGCTCATCCGTGCCTCCGTTGAGGGGGAGGCGGCGGCTGATGCTTGGATCGTCGTGATGATCGCTAGCCATTCTGTTGAGATTGGAAGGCGAACTTTTGTTTTTGTGGAATCAAGAATTTCCCACAGACGGCGCCAGCTGATGGAGGCTGATATCTCCTTCAGATGTTGCCTTCCGTTGATCTGCTGATGGCGGCGATGGGTGGCTGAGATTGGATCTAGAGGCCGTCGCTCCTGAAGCGTGTTGATCTCAATAGGTTTGGAGTTGTAGTTGCCGGGCTACCTGCAAGGAAGTCCCGGGGTGGTTGTACCACCGAGGACCCTTCGACGGTCAAGTTAAACTAGAGATCCGAGCAGAGTAACGGTTTAGTGGAGTAAAAATGGCTTACTTGAACCGTCTGGAAGAGGGGTTTATATAGCGGTGGCAGCAGACAGGACAGGCGCGAGAATCTCGCCGGCATTTACACTTCCGACGTCACGCCCGCGTGATGAGCGGGATCTCGCATTAATGGCGAGACATGCTCGTTAATGGGGGATCGTGATGGCGTGGAACGTGAGATGTGGCCGGCGGATATCTCGCGCATGGCGAGATTCGCGGGATGGCGGTTGCGCCTGTGAGCGGTGCCGCTGGTCGGTCGATGAGACCGAGAAAGATGACCTCGGGGGAAGAGCTCGCGGACGAGCAGGAGAGCCGAGGTATCTTGGTTCTGAGGTAGCCCGGCGACGAGTTGTGAGGCCGAGGAGGCTAATTATGCAGGGGCTTGGAAATGAGCCAGCGTTGGTTGGTAGGACGAGCATAGGAGTGGTCTGGTCGGCCACTGTAGGTCCTTCCTTGCATGCTCTGGGACACGTCATCTGCCACGTGTCATGTTCTAAGAAATTACCGTTATCGAGCATCATCGGACGGGGATCCATTTCAGGAACGATAAGATGCATTTATAAACAGTTTGATTATGACATCAACGGCTTCATTTGTAATTATTTGAGGTACGAGACAGAGAACATAATCCTAGTTCAAGGAATTTTCTTTTATTGGTCCCTTCCGCTCCACAATCCTACTGGAATTCAGGATTTAAACTGAAAATTCGTTGATCAGGGCGAAAGATTTTATTTTAATCTAAAAAGACAAACAAATAAATTATTATAGCCTCGAACTAAGTTGTAAATGTGTGGCACGCATGTAATTAGGCAATGAAAACATGGGCAGGGACGCAAACATTAAGGTAACGGAGCCGTGACGGAGGGGTGGGTCCCGCGCGGGGCCCATTGTGTTATATCCATCAATCAACTTGAGGTCTCTTCTTTCTCTCTCCTCGCCCATTTTTCTCTCTCCTCGCTTCTTCTGTTCGAAACCACCAGATAAAATATCTGTGGGCGCGCTGCGCACCCCTGTGGATTTTTTCCCGCCACAGACGCATGATCTCAGCCGCAGATCATCCTACCCCGCCAACTTCCACCGTTCGATTACGCGGGAAACCGCAGGGGTTCTCTCATTATTAATTAATTAATTAACGTGGAAAGGGCGTCAATGGCATGATTGAAAATTGTACCAGAGTTGAGGTTGGTAACATGTGTCTGTTGAGTTCCTAAATTTTGGTTATTATGGTGTTTGAGAGATGTGGGAAATTCAAATTAAATTCATGAAGTTTTGGCTGGCGTGTGTTTTGAGATAGAAACCGGTCTTCTTGATCCCGTTACTTTGATTCAAATATTTTTCTATCGGTAGGTTCTTAATGCCAACTCATTCAAAATACAGAGTATTTTTGAATAATAAATACATGAATGATCTATTAATTAAATCTACATCATGCTTAAAAAAAACAAATAGCATGCCTAGTCACTACAACATAATACCAATTGACCAAAAAACCTACAAAAACAAACTAATCAATATTTTGGTTGCACTCTTGAAAATATATAATTCTATTTTCATTTTTTAAATGACAAATCAATCAATTATATTTAATTAATATTAACAATAATATTAATCATATTTAATTAGTACACATAACTTAATTTTAAAATACAAGAAATAGAAACATTATAAATTAAATTAGCAATATTTGTAATACAATAATTTAATTAAATTAATGTTGGATATAGTGCTCTCAAGGCAATTAATGCCGTGCTGTGTTCGATTGGCGATCACCATAAATCCCTTGCCATGGCGATTGAGATTTACCGATAGGAGATCGGTAGTTTCTCGGTGGGTGATGAGCTTGACGCCGGCATGACCTATCGGGTTATTTGGGGTCTGACGTTATCCATCCCTAAACCCGGTATGCGACACTCTCAGATGAAGAGAGACCGTACTGTACGGAGATTGTCACTTACAGGCTCAGTAAGGTACGAGCGGACTTGATTGCCGACCTCTCTTTCAATATATACCTAGATGGCTATTACGTACACTTAGTGCCACTGACGTGCTTGTGCTTATGCATTTATCCAGTAACTCACTAACAACGTATTATCGAATCTTTAGATTCCCACACAGAGGGTTTTCCCGGTTCAGGCGATATGATATAAAGGCCGTATATTGACACGTGCAGGGGCCGATTAAATACGTGTACTAGCTACATGGATTTTAATCGTACAATTGATAATACTATCCGACTTAGAATTAAGCCGGATTATTAATCAAGTATGTATGTACGTATGTGTGTGTGAGAATAATGGAGGAAAGGTGTCATAGGATTCCCTCCTATGGCGTCGAAAAAGTACACCCTTCATGATTTTTTTCAACGATCAGCACACATCTTTATCATATAAGATGTGGATACACCAAATTTCATGTGATTCCATCACTTTTTCACCGTTGATTTAGTGGGTACAAAATTAACGGTTTACTGACAATAGAACTTTTTACATTGCTAATTCAACAGTGAAAAAGTGGTGAAATCACATGAAATTTGGTGTATATATTTCGATATATATACCGGGGTTGTATTTCGTATTTATACAGAATATTTCTAGAAAGAGGACAGCTCATTTGATTAAGGTGGAGGATGAGGTGGCATGAAGGATGGCTTGAGAGGGACGGGTTTAATTGTATATTTGAAAATGGTATGACATAATTCTTTATGTTTAATAAAATCCCCCCTTTCGTTTTCTTTCACTCATATACTTGATCGTTTGTGTTATGATAGCTCTCTTTCATTCTCTTCTCCTCTTTCTATGCTCATGTGTTGAGCCTTCTCTTGTGAGTTGGAAAATGAAAGTGAATGATAGTGGAAAAATCCTTACATCCCTAACCATCACAACCTAGCGAATTGTAATTTTTTGGTTGCTTTACTGGGATTTTTAGGTGAAGTTGGAGCTTGGATCGGTTTCTCTTGGGTGGATCATCATCTGTAAGGGCGGTTATATCTCAAACTCATTTCCGACGGCCTACGGAACTTGGAGGGGTCTTCCACGATTGAATGGATACACTACAAAGGTTGTATTTTGCAATCCAAGTAGCTAGCTTGCTTGAGTTTTCTAGTTTAGTGTTTGGAATGCATTCAAGGTTGCAGTTCCCCTCGCTCGCACGAAATAATTTTGTTCGCGATTTTCGCTTCCGCTGCACCGCAAGTGCCGGGGAACCCTAACATGATATCAAAACTACTAGGTAGGGATGCTGACCCAAAGGGGGTTCTCACTGTGTGACAGTTGTGGAAAAGCGTGGACTTTTATCCCCAGGGTGTCCCGTGCAGATTGGTTCGACGGGTTGTAGTCCGTCGCGAAGGGACAACGTAAAAAGTAGCTGCCGAGAGACCTTTGGGCGACACAGCGAGCTTCCACTGCGCCGACTGACTTAACATGGTAGCAGAACCAACTAAACACTAGAACTAGTTTAGACGATGTTTAAGTTTCGAAACTGAAAATTTGTCCCTATTTTGTTTCCGTGATTAAGCCTCTGTCCATTTTTACAAACGATCTCTGAATTTCTTTTGAAGTGTCAAAATGGACTGTCTTTGACTTAAAAATACAACTGGTGAAACACGAGACACAACAGACTTTACCTGGCTGACCCGGGAGGCCACTTTGCCACCCAAGTTGGCCAAGCAATACTTGCTGGCCTCGTGTTTGAAACAGTGGCTTAAACGCTTGGAAACATGATTTTTAGGACCATTCTTTTTTGCCCAAATTTAGATTTGTGTAGTTTATGAATTCGTGCAATACGGGAAACTTTCGGTTGAAACTTTAACATCATTTATGATCCATAGAGTTTTGTATATATGTTGTTAAACGTCGTCTAATTTCTATATGTTCGATTAGATGGGGTTGCACATATATTGCTTGTTATGTTAGTGTATATATATCTTTATGATGGTTTAGCCGAATTGTCATGTTGGATAGCCCCTCGTGTGATGATGTTGTTGGCTATAGTGCCCTCAAGACAATTATTGTAATCGCAGACAGGCGATTATGATGATTGAGGGAGGACCTATATGGGTAGAACAGTCTTATTCGAGATGCTAGTATGCTATCTGCTTTGACTTTGTCATCATGTACATATATTATGTGGTATTACATATCACTATTACATGTTGATAGAGCATATAGGATTCATGCTTGACTCGCAGGGTTATTGTGGCGATCACACTTATGAGAACTGGGTAGTCTATAAGCAAATCCTTAAATGTCCCTAATCGTAGGAATATCGAGTCTGGGCATAGATATTCCATATTAGACTAGTGTATACGTTTCTTGACCCCGACGAGAGGTGATGGCTGGTCTCACAGCCATTGGTGTTAGTTAGTCACCAAACATTGTATATGGGTGCTCATTGGGTTTTGAGTTACACTGGACGGACTCGCCGGGAATATGCTAGATGGTATTATACCTATTGTCAGGTAGCAATTCTCTGGTGACATGAGTACAGGTTAGTCTGTCGACACGAGATCGTCATTTGTCTCATGTGATTTCCCACTGTGCTTTGATTACTACCCTACCATGGCTCTACCGAGTCGTGCAAACATATTTTAGTTGGGTACAGTCCCGAGCTATATGGAGGCAATGAGCGGTTTGTCAGGGATTCATCTTTCTCGATATTGAGGGTAGATGTCACGACCCGAAATGTTAGCTCGTGACCAGCACTTAAATCACGCATCGTCTAAAGGCGTAACGTAATTCAAGTAAACTGAAACCCAGAAATCTAAACCTTTTTAAGAAAATAAAAGAGGTGTAGTTTTTAAAAAGGTATAAGGAAAACAACCGGTTTATTAAATGCATGAATAATAGAACATGAAAATACAAGTGAGTTTATTAGTTTGAAAATATGTTTCGTCTTTTAAAAATTTGGGCAGCACCTCCCTTGTATATTTTGATTCAAAACCACAAATACATAATGATAATAATGACATCCCCAAGCGGGAGCTAGCTCTTCGCCAATCGGCGGATCCACAACCACGCAAAGCATAAATATAAGTATACGATGCCCAACGGCGAAGTTCACCACAAATCATAAAGAAATAAGCAAAATATCAAAACTACAAGTAGCGGAAAACCCCTCGCTCTAAGTCTCGCAACCACAAGTCTCACTAGGTCTCATTATTTATACAAATACTAGTTTGATTGATGGAGCTGACTAGATACAATATGAAATAGTAAATACAAGAGGGGTACGATCCAACATGTACCACCTACCAAAGCAAAACGCCTGAATGCAGCTGTGTGCCAGCGATACCGCTACGGATCCATGCGGTTAACCTGCAAAAACTGTGGCACAACGGGGGGTGAGTTGCCAACTCGTGAGTAGAAAAACATCAACAAGTAGAAATCGAATAAACAATGACTTCTAGGTCAATTATATCATAAATGTAATATTATGAAATCTAGGATGACCGTAACTGTATATGTGCCAACAATGTAATCAATGCCTATGAGCATGCGGATAACATTCATCAGTAATAATAAATGCATGTATGCATGTGGATCTCGTCCACGTGTCAACCGATGATACAACAACATCATGCATGCAAATATCATAAAAACATATGCATGAAAATATGAGAATATAAAACAACGTGTGTTCCTCGGGACACATCAAATCATGGAACCTGAGAGTCCAGCATCGACACTCGAAACATCATGAAACCCGTGTCCAGTATCGACACGTAAATCCTCATATTTCGGGCTCCGCCAGTCTGGATCGGCCCTTGGGCTCCGTCAGTCCGGATCGGCCCATATCATCTCTCAACTCCGGTCGGTATCCTCCGGATATCCGCCGAGCCCAAATACTATCACCGGTAGGTAGTAGCCCCTCTGCCAGGCTCACCGTCTACTACATAGCAATCCGTTCTCGTCCCGGGGTATCATACCGGGTCCACCATGCACCCGCAGACGGTGCCTACCGCTCCTCGAATCGGGTTTCACATGCCACTCTTAGAACCGAGAAAACACATGGTGGACGCACTAAAATATCATATCAAGAGAAACCGGGTTTTTAAAACAATACATACTCTCTTTTGAAATAACCACGGTTCTCAAATCCAGAAATCTCATGAAAACAACATATATCAATGCGTATAATCATAAAGCATGATGTATGCGACATATAACAGAAATATAAGTATATCCGTATATCATGCAACATAGAACAGTAATATGCACATATCGAGAGAAAAACGCTCTTTTAAATGAATCCAGTTTTAAAATATATCATGCGGTCCCCAAATCTCCAAAATCGAATGCAATATCATATAAAAGTGCATATGTGTATGTATGCAAGTATGGACATACAAATGTGTATGTCCGTAAGTATGGGTGTACAATAGGTAGCTATAGCAAGTATCATGCAAGGAGTCATATCCTGAATGCAGCGATTCCACTGTGTAAGTGACATAGAAATTATCGATGATGAAGTGTGTGAGTCGGCCAATCTGTGTAAGTGTAGCATACGCATCATCAATAATGGTGTAGGTGTACTAGCACAGTTATATATATATATGCAATGAGAATGACATGAACGTAGCATAAAGTAAATCGTATGCGAATGCTGACAGGTATACGTATCTAACATGATCGAGTCGGTGAATCTATCAATCGGCATCCAGCCCTACAACATCACGTACGGTATAATCCATCGTACGGCATCCTCTAGTCAAGGGTATAGATCAATCATCGAGTCAAATTTATCACGTACGGAAAATCATCGTACGGCGGCATTAAACCATTAGGGATCCTATCAACCTATATGACAATGAGGGTACAGACCTAACGTCTCGTACAGCATATCAATCAAGATTCACAACATATATAAATCTATATACCTATATCCCCGGGTCACATCCATAACAATCTCATATCAGGGGACCGGCAAGGTGTCAATCATCTCAATCGACTCGCATCCGTAACCAACATATCATCATATCACGTCATATATTCTTTTCATCGCATTTATATCCCAAATTAAGTCAATTTTACACATACATTCTACTTTTACTATAAACATACGTCTCTAATCTAACATACACACCCGAACCATACATTCAGTTTTTAAAAGACGTGAATCGTAGCTTTGAAAGTAGGGGCTACGGTGTTTTTTAGGAAAAGATATCATTTGAAAATCCGTAACGTTCCTCAAGGTACAGTTTCAGCGGTCGGTCTGTAAAGCAAGATGGCGAAACCCATTTCCAGGGTGTGACGGGCGGTCAGAAAGTCTGTTCTAATTGTTCAAACAAGGGATTCTTAACCGAAAGGCTCTGTTTAAAAGATACATACAATTCTTCAGTTTGGAAATAGGTATGATTCGGATGACACATTTACGTCGGCTATCTTGTCTTATAGTACCCTAAACGGCAATATCGTCAAACATCATCCTCAAATCCCATCATCACATATTAGTCGTATCATATCACTTCTAACTATTTTTTAATTTCTAATATAGTTTCTCTAAGTATATTTTAACTCTATTTATAGTTTTCTATTTAAGGTTCCCTTAACCATATTCTATATATAAATCGGTTTCCATCAAGTTTGCGGGGGTACTATACGCCATCCACCCGACTTCCCCCGTAGATATAGATCTACTCATCTTGATCCTTGCTTTTTTGAAGTCGATGATGTCATGCTCCGTCGCCTCGGAATCCATGCGGAGGTACCTACAATAATATACAAATCGCAATCGCTATTAACATTACGTCCGGAAAACCAAAACGACACACGGCTCGCCTATAGGTTAGAACCTATAGCCCACGCATGCAAAACCAACCAATTATCCCTAGTCGTTGATGTACAAACATCCAACAACCAAATACAAATCCAAATATCAAAACCTATCATTCAAAATACGGAAAACACGAAAACAACAATATAGGAAAACCCTTCCCAGATTTCACTATAGGACAAACTGAGGGATTTTGCATATAGGGTTGGTCTAGATATCTGATGGTCCAAAAATCCAACAAAATTGCCCCGACATGGCCGCAATTTGCGGCCAATAAGCTTAAATCTGCGGCCAGATTAAGGGGGTAGGGGATCAGGTTTCAGGGTGTGATTCATGGTTGCCTGCACGTCTCGTGGTCATGGGAACTTATTTTAATAAGGCCTCAGGTCATCCCGGATTCCTATATACCATCACTAATTCCAAAAAAACCCGATATCGACGAACCTAAAGTTTGTATTTTGGGGTTTTGGTCACTGGTCCAGGTCAAGAATTTGTTTCTAGGGTCTTGTAACAGCCACTAGGCATCACCCAACACACATAACACTCAAACCCTTCTATAGGAATTTCCAAGTTCACAAATCCGCACAAAATCAACCTCTAAACTAACTAGAATACAAGAAAACTCAAAACCAGCTAAATGCAAGAAGTATACCTCATGGGTGCAACTTAAGAAAAACCCTAACTTCCCAATGTCATCAAAATCCAACTTTGCTTGGTCCATTTTGTAGAGGATGAAGAGGGGATCATTTTTAATGAAAGGGGTTTAGGATTTGGATGAATATTTGGAGAAGATATTTGGGGATTTATGTGGAGGGAGATGAGGATGAAGGAAAATGAAAGAAGGCAAATGGGGGAGGATGATGGCAGCCCTCTCTTTCTCTCTCTCTTATTCTCACCTCACTTTTTCTCATAGGCTATGTCTCATGTAATGATGTGGTCCCCCCCCTCTCTCTCTTCAATTTTCTTTTTCTTTTCTTTTAAAACCAAGTCACATAATACCCCAAAACAACACAATAAACAACATGTAATCAAAATGCAACATGACATGATGCACTAGCCATGGAAAACTGTAGAATTACGGATTTGGCCTAATCGGGATTAGCAGTGCATTAATCGGGTTTTTATCCAAACTGCATATAATTAAATATAAAAATGCCAAATCCAATAAATATAATTTTAAATGAATAAATCATTTTAATCTCCATTTATTTCACAAATATTGGTATATATTTATACCCTTTTTCGAAAACCCCAATTTCGCAAATCGGGTAGTTTTCGGGAAATATATTATTTTAATATTAAATTCCAAAAATAATATTTTATATTTTCTGAAATGTTACAGTAGATGTTACACAGTACACGGGTGACCATCATCAGAAATTCTTGGCCAAGATGGATGAGATTTACTGATTTGGATCAGTAGTTTCTCGGTGGGTGATGGACTTCACACCGACACAACTTATCGCGTTATTAAGGGTCTAACTTTATCAAACCCCATAAACCCGATAAGCGATACTCTTAGACGATCAGAACGGATTGTACGGAGACTGACACTTTCAGTCTCAGTAGCGATACGGACGAATTTGCTTGTCGACCTTCTTTTTGTTCAATACCTGGGTAGCCGTTACATACAGCTAGCGTCGCTGACGTGCTTATAGTTAAACCCACTATCAGCGTATTATCAAGTCTTTAGAGTCCCACACAGGGTTTCCTAACTCAGGCGAAGCGACGTCGTGTACGTATTTTGATACGTACTTTGGTTTGATTAAAACACGTGTTTTTATACACGTACTTTTAATCGGACATTTTGTTAATACTAGCTGGTTTGAAAGATAGCTATATTATCATATTTGGATGAAATGTGAGCTAGTATTATATATCTCTTTTAGTATCTCTTTTTTCGGTGTTCGTATTTTGACAGAATACGGTATATATACGAATACGGGTCTTTATAAAAACACGTGTACTTGTGTCTTGATACAAATACGGGTATTCATATCTTAATACAAATACAGGTATTCGTATTTTATACAAATACAGGTGTATATATTTTGATACGAATACGGGTGTATGTATTTGTAACATATACCTGTATTGGTGTAATTGTTTATATATTTTTATATATACACATACATGTGTATATGTGTACAATGAGATGGCTTCTCTTATCTTCTCATCTCTTCTTGTTATGGTGAGAATGGTGTAGGCTTATGACTCACCATGGTGAGTCACAAGTCCACCCATTCTCACATTTAAAGAAAAGATGAAAAAGAAAAGAGTGGGAAGTTTTTTCATTAACCATACTTGTTTTGGATCACCATCACCCGTTGCTTCTTCTTCCTCCTCTCTTAATATTTTAGAAGTAGAGAAAGGAAAAAGAAAATAAGAGAACACTTAGAGATTAGGCACTACTATATCTTAATGATCAATTCATAGCAAGTTTTGATCACGAGTTGCTTCACTTTGCTTTTAGTGTGAGCCTAAACGAGGGTTCCTTCAGGTGGATCATTTTCGACGAGGAAGACCGATTCCCAAGCTCGTTCCCAAAGACCTAGGAGATAAAGAAGTGGCATAGAAGATGAAGGACACGATTACAATTGTTGTAATTACCAACTGAGTAGCTAAACTCTTTCTAGTGTTACTAGTTTATTGTTTGGATTCGATTCTGGGTCGTAGAGTTCGTGCTCTTGATTTGAAAATTTTCGTTCTGTATTCCGCCTTAGCCGCAAGTTAGCGGCACTATCACGAGCGTCTACCAATATGGTATCAGAGCCACCCAAACACTAAAACTAGCATCAGACAATATTTACGTTTCAAAACTAAAAATTTCCGTTTTTTCAAAACTCAAAACCCAAGTTTCAGTCGATTTTTTTATGATCTATGAAATTTTTTTAAACAAGTGCAGAGATCTTGTTATGAGATATAAAAACTTGGAAAAAAACGGGGATCTAATTCCACAAGAAAACCGACAGAAATTGCATTTTCACCGACCTGGGCGGTTTTCTATTGGCTTCTGGTCTCTGGATTTTTCCAGGGGTTTATTATCATGAAAAATTGGTTTTTAGTTATGTTTGTTTTGTCCCAGATTTCATTTACTATTATCTTTGCATTCGGGCAACACTGAAAGTTTTAAAATTGAAACTTTTGCATCGTTTATATTTTTGTGTTTGTATATATGTTTGTTATGTTTGTAAACGTCGTCTAATTGCTATAGGACGATTATACGGGGTTGCAAATACTTGCTTCTGCTGTGATGATGTATATCTTGTGATGGTTTAGATGGATAGTCATGGAGGATAGCCCCTCATCGTAGAATTGAATGTATATTTATTATTCGGGATGAGCGGCCGGATTGTGGCCGTCGTTACTGTTTTATGTATATTGTTTTATTGGAACACGACCAGGTTAAGGTTGATATTACCATTGTTTATTCATTCATTCTTGTATTAGGATAACCCACGGAGAAGTACTCGAGTAGCCGGGTTCTAGAGTGTGTTAGGTGGTCGTCTTATGGTGATGAGTTCGAGCTGCCTCGCTTTAGAATTGGCGGGCTATTCACCACAGTTGTAGGGGTTTAGGATAGACCCAGGTGGAGTGCTCAAGTTACCGGATTCCATGAAGTGTCGGGTGTCCCACTCATGTCATGTCATTGAGTGATGGTTGCCTCACTTCTAGAATTGACGGGTAGCTTGTTGCGCTCGTAGGGGTCTTTGTTTTAGGTGATGTTCGAGCTATCCACATGACCGGGGAACGTTGGTTTTCGTTTGCGGCTCAAACGAAACATAGGGCTCCTAGTTTATCCGTAATTCTATTTTGATTATCGCATGCTTGTGATGTTTATTACCTGCTTGTGATGATATATATATATATATATATATATATATATATATAAATGTTGTATATGTTTTGCACCCGCGCTATCCCTGCCCATGCACCGCCGTAAGTTAAGTAACCTTAAGGTGAAGTCCCCGGACCCTGTGGCGAATGAGGGTGGCATATACGTATATTCTATTTTGGTTGTTTCTGTGATGCATATGAATTTAATTAATGGGGTCACATTATAGGTTTAATACAAGGAAAATAAACCTAAATGATGTTGTCGGAATCAATTTTTAAAACTACTCGGTTTTCTTCAAAACCACTTGTTTTAAAAGCAGAGCTTAAACTACTCCTTTTCAAAGCCATTCGAGTTCCTTCAACGATATCAAGTTCACTACGTTAAAGGTTTTTTTGCCAAAAACCAGTAGCCCTCCATCATTTCAAATAAGCAGCTCATAGTATTCGTGCTATGTATGTTGGTCTCTATCAAGGCATAGTGTACGGTAGTTAGGTGATACTTTTCTATAGCATGGATAAGCGATTATCTAAGACAATCACATAATCGCGTTGATCTCTATCAAGGATTTGTGCGGGTGGGTCTAAATCAATCATGGATAATGACGGGTTGAACTTGACTAGCGATTTATGGCACGTTGGTTTCTATCAAGGCTATGAAGTTGTTAGGGGTAAAAACCATATCGAGAGTTTTAAACATAAAGGAAACTTGCCTAGTATGCGCATACCTTCTGAAGTTTGGTAATTTTGTTCGGCTTCCGTCAAAGTTATCACACAATGATAGTTCGGTCCCGATTCTCACTGTAAGTAGGTATTACTCTTCGCAAGATTTTTCACTTCACAATTAGCTAACCTATTAGGTGTCTAGAAAGTGTTAACGAAGTTACGCCTCTGCGGAAATAGGGTTATTTAATTAGGTCCGTACGAATGCACAGGAGAGCCTCCCTTGAAGTACTAACACTGTCCTAGTTGAACGCTTAGTGAACTTGTAAGATGCAAATGATCCTGACTAGTTCTCTTTTTAAGGTTTAAAGGAGAATTCGAGAAAACAGTGGGAGCCATCCTGATTAGATAAAGTGATTAACCAATCTAATCTTGATAGAGTGCATGCTGAGTGTTTCTTTTTTCTCTCCCTTTCTTTGGCAGCGACCATGACCTGACCTTAAACTAAAACTCGTAAACCAAGTTGACCGAACCTTTTTACAAACATGGTTTTGTTTTGTTATGATACACGACAAGTCACATATATCCATGCCACTCCTGCTTTACCCTTTTCGTTCTCTAGAACATTTCATATCACTACGAGGATCCATATAGAATAGATAAAACCATCTCGTATAGTTACATACGAACTCGCAGAAATTTATTTCAGTTTGAGAATGGATTCCGATTCTGGGAAAATTGAATAGGATTATTCGATTGTCTTTTCTATTTACCTTCTCTCATGTTGCGAGCGCTCCTAGTATTAGGAGAATACACCTATTACACTTATTGGATAGTCTTCTTTCAAACCTTAGGCATGTGTCGAAAGGTAGAGAAAGAAGAAAACCAATTAGCCTAGATATAGTGTACAGAAGGTAAGAAGTAAAGACATATAAAGGATTTGGAGTAAGGGCAATGGAAATTGTAACTAATGTCATGAATCTGGTATTGGAAGAGGCATTATTAGGAATACCCGGCTACCCTCTCGAAATATTTTCATGTTTCAGTTTTACTATGCGGTGTTAATTGAAAACTTTTTTCTCAATTAGATTCTGACTCCTGGGTATGTGTTTACCAGACTTGATTCTCACATCTGTATGGAGTTACAAATGCTGAGCGGAGTAGAATATTGGGAATTGGGTGATTAGATCCTCAAATATCAGAATTCTTTGTAATTGGTAATTTTTTAGGAAATCACCTGGGTTTTTCCTGACAGCAAACATTTGGGTTTGAATATCCATTGTTATGCTCCAATTTCAAACTGATATATCTGTACGTTTATTTTATAAAGTAAAATATAACTTTTTGAAATTATGTTTATAACATTTACCTTTATCATTTGATGATTATGTAAGTTGCATTCAATAACGGTGTAGTTCTTCTTAACCATAATACAATTTTCAACCTACGACATACAGGGTTTGAGTTATTAAACTCAGAGAACTTATACAAATATTGTATGTTGTCCGATATCCATTAGGACAAGGGGTTGATACGCGTACTATATTCCATTTACTTATGACTTCTCTGGTTTTAGATACGCATTTCGTTGAAATATAAGGTCCAGATTTTGAGAAGTTATAAGTATAAGAATAAAGTGGAGAACCATACGTTGGAAATATAAGGATTCTTAAAGGTGATCGAAGATGTAGATACTTATGCTAGGTATTCCGTCGTAAGTAATATATTTGAGAACTTGCTTCTCTCTCAGATTACTCATCCGTGGGTGTATTCCTTGATGAGTAATGCTGCATGGCCTTCTTCCATTTAGTCAATATGCACTGAAAACAGCTGCATAATTTTTGAATCAGGTTCCAGTTAAATTAGTGTCTTTGTTTCTATATTAGATATAGAATGGATTAATATCTTAACGATATTAAGGTATATGGAGTTGTCCAGCTTATGCTTAAAACTAGAATCTGGATAAACTCAAGGCACGTTTTTAGTAATGGCAATTTGTGGGTTATCCCGAATTTAGACGTGGGTTAACATTCTACCATTTGTAAGATCAATAGTTATATTGTTCTTGACTTTCTACCATTTTAGTAAAATGAATTTTTTTAGAAAACATTAGTGTGAGTATGGTAGAACTGGAAGTGATTCCAGAACCACAAACGGTTACTAAATATTTAATAGAACCTAAGAATTCAATTGGATTTGACAATCCATTAGCCACTATATAGATTTAGTTGGTAACCTTAGCCACCCGAGTGGTATTTCAGTTTCCTCAAAGACGATGACATGGAGGTTTTATGACCCAAGCTTATCACTACCGCTGTCTTGATTATGAGATCTGGTAGGTGTATAACTATAACGTCATTCTAAATAGAGCACGTGTATATGACTCTGCCAGATGATTGTTGTAGTCATTGGGAGCAGTGGAAGCGTGGTGAGTAAGTTGCTTATGTCTATTTATAGACTAAAGCAAGAAGAGCGGAGATGGGTTATATATTCTTGACGTAACAGTCATAGTGTTTAACTTTATCAAGAATGACAGATAGACCTGGTAAGAAGGTTGAGTATGGAGTACTAACATGGTTTTTGGATGACATACCCTTAATAAGAAGTGTTGTTCCTATACTACGATCGGTTAAACTATGGTTGTCACAGATATTTCTTCACAATGAATCTAGATAAAATATCAGATATTCTGATAACTGGATCAATGATTTTAGATCTAGATTTGGAAAGTGTCCCAATTTGGGTAATTTTACACTATTCTAAAGTGTTTTATAATGGATGACACCTGGCGTGGTGGTGTACCCCAGGCAATGGAGTCACCTTCTGTAAAGAGATGTCCTCTGGACTGATAATGAGAGGGATTTGCATGATTGATATATTACTTGTTTAGACAATTGAGTCAATCATAAGATGTCAAATACCACACCAGATATTGTTTTTGCACTAGCTGCAATAAGCAGATTTTAATCTAATCCTGGATAAACGTTGGGAAGCAGTTATGAACATGAGAGAATGTTCTTGGTATATGGTAATAGAAGCCTCCTCCAGGAGGCGGTTATCATTTCAGGCTTCCAAGGTGACCTGGATGACAAAGTGGTTGTCAGAGTAAAAGTTTACCCTTTTCTGAGGGACAGTATCTTGGATTGTGATTCAAGCGGATACTGAGGTAGGCATGGCATATGATACTGATTAAATTCAGTGAAAGATATAGTCTAAGAAGTTTGTTGGATCTGGAGTTTATTTATGAACTTCGTCTCATCAGATATCTCGACAAGTTCTAAGACAGGTATCGCTCATTTAGGGAGATAGTCGTTCTCCGCGAAGTTGAGATATAAAGAGATAAAGATAGAAGCATTGGAGTGAATCTACTCACTGAGTCTATTTCTCGAATACGAAAGTTTCGCAAACATGATTTTCAAAACTGATTAGTAGAGAACTTGGGTGTTCGGTAGCACACGGGCTGTGAGTATGTGACACCGCAATAATTAGTCTTAAGTGCAAGTATAAGATTGTTGGCTATAGTGTTTTCAAGATAATTATTGTAATCGCAAGCAGGCGATTATGATGATTGAGGAAGGACCTATATGGGTAGAACAGTCTTACTCGAGATAAAAGTATGCTATCTGGTTTGACTTTATCATCATGTACATATATTATATGGTATTCCAGATCACTATTATATGTTGATAGATCCAATAGGATTTATGCTTCACTAGCAAGGTTATTGTGGCGATCACACTTATGAGAACTGGGCAGTCTATAATCAAATCCTTAAATGTCTCTAGTTATGGGAATATCGAGACTGGGCATCGATATTCCAGAGCAGACTAGTGTATACGTTTCTTGACCCCGACGAGGGGTGATGGCTGGTCTCACAGCAATTGGTGTTAGTTAGTCACCAAATATTGTATACATATGCTCATTGGGTTATGAGTTACACTGGACGGACTCTCCGGGAACATGCTAGATAGTATTATACCTATTGTCAGGTACCAATTCTCTGGTTACATGAGTACAGGTTAGTCTGTCGACCCGAGATCGTCATTTATCTCGTGTGATTTCCTACTGTGCTTTGATTACTACTCTACCATGGCTCTACTGAGTCATGCAAATAGGTTTTAGTTGGATACAGCCCCAAGCCACATGAAGGCAGTGAGCGGATCGTTGGGGATTCATATATCTCAGTATTAGATGTAGATGTCGCACAGTGCACGGGTGGCCATCACAAAAAATGCTTGGCCAAGGTGGACAAGATTTATTGATTTGGATCAGTAATTTCTTGGTGGGTGATGGACTTCACACTGACACGACTTATCGCGTTAAACCCCATAAACCCGATATGCGAAATTCTTAGACGAACAGACCGGACTGTACGGAGACTGTCACTTTCAGGCTCAGTAGGGATACAGACGAGTTTGTTTGTCGACCTTAATTTCGTTCAATACCTAAGTAGCCGTTATGTACAGCTAGTGTCTGTTGGGGTCGAAAATTGCACCCCGGTTGACTAAGTCAAAGTCAAGGTCAACCCCAAGCCAAGTGGGCCCAAGCCCAGATTAAGTGGGCCCATGCCCAAGTCGAGTCCGAACATGAAGTGGCCGACCCCCTCCATGCCAAAATAAAAATCATGTAATAAATAATTTTGATGTGATTTTTTATGCATGAATGTAAGAAAAATGTGCATAAAGCCAAATTCTTGTAAAGCCCATGGCTTATGAGCAAAAGAAATGAGCACATGAGGCATGAGATGGGCAAAATACCATTTTGTAAAGCCCAAGGGGCTATATGTAAATGTGTAAGCCTATATAAGGCAACATGATGATGAATAAAATAGACTTTTCATTCTCTCTCAAAAGTTAGGGTCTGTGCCTCTTTCTCCTTCCTCAAGATTCTAAAACCTTCTTCTTTCATTTGAATTAAATCAAGAGTTTTACTCTTCCTTTTCCAAAACTAAATAGTTTTTCACCACAAAACCCACAAAGGGGAGCTTGGATTTTCCATCAGATCTTAAAAAGAAGAGATTTTTAAAATCTCACCCCTCCTGTTATCAAAGAGCCGGTCAACAGAGAAGGAAGAAGGAGATCCATCTCAAAAGACCCCACTTTGGGGAAGATCCAGGGCTTAAGGGGAGAAGCCCCTTCATCAGCTTCAAAAATATCTTAGGAGTTTAACTCCTCACACACACACACACACAAAATAATAAGTATTTATTTCTGGGAGTACAACTCCCAGTGCAGGGACCAAGTCCCTTTTGCCACCGAGCGCCCACGTGCTTGGTACGTGAGGCGCTAGCGCCCAAGCGCCTAAAGTGCGAGAGCCTGAGTGCCCGTGCCTGGCACGTGTGGTGCTAGCGCCCAAAGCGCTAGCGTCTGAGCACCCACGTGCCCAAAGTGCGGGCGCCCGAGCGCCCACGTTCTTGGTACGTGAGGTGCTAGCGCCCAAAGCGCTAGCGCCTGAGCACCCACGTGCCTAGCACGTGAGGAGCTAGCGCTCACGTGCCTGGCACGTGAGGCGCTAGAGCCCTGGCGCTCAAAGCGCTAACGCCCAAGGCGATAGCGCCATCGCCCGAGCGCCTAAGCACCGGCGTGCCGCGCATGTGAGGCGCTGACGCTTTCTCCCACGCATCCTTTGGATGCCCTTTCCATTTATATATATATATATATATATGTATATATACATACACACACATACTCTACAACACCGTCCCCCGTTAGAAAAAATTTCTAACGGGGCGCTGCCCCGCACCCCGCAAGTGGGCTACTAGCCACCTTGACCCCAGCTCGCTATCCGGGTAGCGAGACCCCCGTAACAACTCTGCGGGCCCCCGATATATCCAAAATCCCTTTCAAAACACAACACACGTACATTGCACATTGAGCTCGCATGACCTGTTTGACCCGTCAATTGGAGGTTTTCTCGCTCCAAAGGCGGGGGGTAATTAACGGCAGCTTAGTCCGCGGCTGCCGGAGATTCGGATCCCCACAATCAATAAACCCCAGCCACCCTAGGCAGGCAGAATATGTAATGCGCCTGATGAGCGCGCGCGTATTCCCATCTCAATGGGGTGACGAAAAACACCCTACAGATTCTGGCACGCCCGGTGGGACCTCTTCTCCCATATTTCGGGTTAAATATCCATGCGAACTCAATCAACATATACATTGATTGACTGTACTGAAATCATGTTTCTTTGTGCAGGTTAACGACTTTCGACTGCAATCTTCGAATGCAAGTCGGTATTTGAACGACTTTCCTTGGCCCCAGCTAGGGGCAAGCACCATCGACCACCACGTCGTTAAATTGGGGGACAATAGACCTCCACGTCTTTAAACTGGAAACAGATGACCTCTAAATCGTTAAACTGGGGATGTAAAAATGTGTAAATAAAACAGAAAAATATAAAAAAATAAAAAGCCGAAATGATGGGGCAACTCGCAATAAAAATCAGCGAGTAAAAATAAAACCGAAATGATGGGGCAACCGCGAATACATAGCCGAAATAATAGGGTAATCACGACCTTCACGATAAGAAAAGCTGAAATGATAGAGCAATCGCGGTAAAAAAACAAAAAACAAAACGGCGAATGATGAGTTGCTCCTGGTACCATATTCCAGTACAGCGATGCAGACGCCAACCAAATTCAAATTTTCAAATTCCTAAATTTCCAACGGCGAATGATGAGTCGCTCCTGGTACCAAATTCCAGTGCAGCGATTCAGACGCCGTCCAAAACTCAAATCCCCAACGGCGAATGATGAGTCGCTCCTGGTACTATATTTCAGTGCAGCGATGCAGACGCCAACCAAATTCCAAATCCCAAAACGGCGAATGATGAGTCGCTCCTGGTACCATTTTCCAGTGCAGCGATGCAGACGCCAACCAAAATCCAATTTCCCAAAAATTCTTCCAGCCCTACGGGTGGTCCCCAAATTAACTACCGTATACAATCCACGGGCTCAAATAATCCTCATCATATCCATACCCCATCGCAATCACCAGTCATGCGGCCGGTCTCCGCCCTTGGAATTATGCTCCTTTTGGGAAGACCCACTTATGTGTCTTCACGATACATGAGGAGAACAAACTTACGAGATCCTCTCGACTCGTAAGATAACACCTTCGTGAGATCCTTATAACTCACAAAGGAAAAACACACTTGGGAGTCCTCACAACTTCTAAGGAGAAAATACACCCACGAGATCCTTTCGTCTCATAGGGAGAAAATGCTTTTATGGGACCCTAACAGCTCATAAAATTGAAAAGTCTTAGGTGATAGGGATCTAAACCTATCTCCTAAGCCATCGCTCCCCAACAGGAAAAGGCAAATGATGAATTGCTCCTGGCACATGCTTCAGTGTTAGCAACGCTGATGCCTACCCTAACCCCAAAATTCCAAACTCCAACCCAATAGACCCCTAAGTCTTTAAACTAGGAACAGATGACCTCTAAGTCATTAAACTGGGAACAGATGACCTCTAAGTCGTTAAATTGGGATCAGATGACCTCTAAGTCGTTAAACTGGACACAATAGACCCCTAAGTCTTTAAACTAGGAACATATGACCTCTAAGTCGTTAAAATGGGAAATGATGACCTCTAAGTCGTTAAACTGGGCATAATAGACCTCTAAGTCGTTAAACTGGAAACAGATGACCCCTAAGTCATTAAACTGGGAATGAGGAAAATCCACTCGTGTGCCCTCACGATGCATGAGGAGAACAAAACATGCGAGATCCTTACGACTCGTAAGAAAACGCCTTCGTGGGATCCTTACGACTCACAAAGGAAAAACACACTTGGGGGTCCTCACGACTCCTAAGGAGAAAATGCCCCTATGGGATCTTTATGACTCGTAGGGAGAAAATGCTTTTATGGGACCCTTACGGCCCATAAAATTGAAAAGTCTTAGGTGATAGGGATCTAAACCTGTCTCCTAAGCCATCGCTTCCCAACAGGGAAAGGAAAATGATGATTCGCTCCTGGTACCACATTCCAGTGCAGCGGTGCCGATGACGACCCAAAAACCAATTCCCAAATCCTCCCGGGGCAAATGATGAGTTGCTCCTGGCATTTTTCTAGTGCAGCAATGCAGATGCCGACCAAAACCAAAATCCCTAAATCCTCTCAAAGACAAATGATGATTCGCTCTTGGTACCATATTCCAGTGTAGCGATGCTGATGTCAACACAAATCAAACCAACCAATTCCAACATCGACCGTCCATGTCGTAAAAAGGGCAGTGCAGGCTTCCTACAAATCGAGAACCAAATCACTCCGGGCCAGGGAAAAGTCTACCGTGGACACTCCTTCTCGGAGACGCGTTAAGCATCGACCGTCCATGTCGTAAAAAGGGCAGTGCAGGCTTCCCACAAATCGGGAACCAAATCGCTCCGGGCCAGGAAAAAATCTACCACGGACACTCCGTCTCGGAGACGCGTCAAGTGTCGACTGTCCATGTCGTAAAAAGGGCAGTGCAGGCTTCCCACAAATCGGGAACCAAATCGCTCCGGGCCAGGGAAAAGTCTACCACGGACACTCCGCCTCGGAGACGCATCAAGCGTCGACCGGCCATGTCGTAAAAAGCGCAGTGCAGGCTTCCCACAAATCGGGAACCAAATCGCTCCGTGCCAGGGAAAAGTCTACCACCGACACTCCGCCTCGGAGACGCGTCAAGCGTCGACCGTCCATGTCGTAAAAAGGGTAGTGCAGGCTTCCCACAAATCGGGAACCAAATCGCTCCGGGCCAGGGAAACGTCTACCACGGACACTCCACCTCGGAGACGCGTCAAGCGTCGACCGTCCATGTCGTAAAAATGGCAGTGCAGGCTTCCCACAAATCGGGAACCAAATCGCTCCGGCCCGGGGAAAGTCTACCACAGACACTTCGCCTCGGAGACGCGTCAAGCGTCGACCGTCCATGTCGTAAAAAGGGCAGTGCAGGCTTCCCACAAATTGGGAACCAAAACGCTCCAGGTCAGGGAAAAGTCTATCACGGACACTCCGCCTCGGAGACGCGTCAAGCATCGACCGTCCATGTCGTAAAAAGGGCAGTGCAGGCTTCCCACAAATCGGAAACCAAATCACTCCGTGCTGGGGAAACGTCTACCACGGACACTCCGCCTCGGAGACACGTCAAGCGTCGACCGTCCATGTCGTAAAAAGGGTAGTGCAGGCTTCCTACAAATCGGGAACCAAATCGCTCTGGGCCAGGGAAAAGTCTACCACGGATACTCCGTCTCGGAGACGCGTCAAGCGTCGACCGTCCATGTCGTAAAAATGGCAGTGCAGGCTTCCCACAAATCGGGAACCAAATCGCTCCGGGCCGGGGAAAAGTCTACCACGGACACTCCGCCTCGGAGACGCGTCAAGCGTCGACCGTCCATGTCGTAAAAAGGGCAGTGCATCCCAAAAAGTGGGAACCAAAGCAAGTCGCCTCAACGCGAAAGAAGATCCTTCAATTTCATACACACGACCCACATATGTGGTGTGCACTTATTGATGGGGGCACTTTGTTGGGGTCGAAAATTACACCCCGGTTGACTAAGTCAAAGTCAAGGTCAACCCCAAGCAAAGTGGGCCCAAGCCCAGATCAAGTGGGCCCATGCCCAAGTCGAGTCCGAACATGAAGCGGCCGGCCCCCCTCCATACCAAAATAAAAATCATGTAATAAATAATTTTGATGTAATTTTTTTATGCATGAATGTAAGCAAAATGGGCATAAAGCCAAATTCTTGTAAAGCCCATGGCTTAAGTGCAAAAGAAATGAGCACATGAGGCATGGGATGGGCAAAATGCCATTTTGTAAAGTCCAAGGGGATATTTGTAAATGTGTAAGCTTATATAAAGCAACTTGATGATAAATAAAATAGACTTTTCATTCTCTCTCAAAAGTTAGGGCCTGTGCCTCTTTCTCCTTCCTCAAGGTTCTAAAACCTTCTTTTTTCTTTTGAATTAAATCAAGAGTTTTACTCTTCCTTTTCCAAAACTAAATAGTTTTTCACCACAAAACCCACAAAGAGGAGCTTGGATCTTCCATCAGATCTTAAAAGGAAGAGATTTTTAAAATCTCACCCCTCTTGTTATCCAAGAGCCGGCCAACAGAGGAGGAAGAAGGAGACCCATCTCCAAAGACCCCACTTTGGGAAGATCCACGGCTCAAGGGGAGAAGCCCCTTCATCAGTTTCAAAAATATCTTAGGAGTTTAACTCTTCATATATATATATACACAAAATAATAAGTATTTCTTTCTGAGAGGACAACTCCCAGTGCAGGGACTAAGTCCCTTTTGCCGCCCAGCGCCCGAGCGTCCACGTGCTTGGCACATGAGGCGCTAGCGCCCAAAGCGTGAGCGCCCGAGCGCCCACGTGCCTGGCACATGTGGCGCTAGCACCCAAAGCGTGAGCGCCTGAGCGCCCACGTTCCTGGCACGTGTGGCACTAGCGCCCAAAGCGCTAGCGCCCGAGTGCCCAAAGCGCTAGCGCCCTAGTGCCCACGTGCCTGGCATGTGAGGCGCTAGCACCCTGGCGCTCAAAACGCTAGCGCCCAAGGTGATAGCGCCATCGCCCGAGCGCCCAAGCGCCCGCGTGCCGCGCACGTGAGGCGCTGGCGCTTTCTCCCACGCATCCTTTGGATGCCCTTTCCCTTATATATATATATGTATATACACACACACACACATACTCTACAACACTGTCCCCTGTTAGAAAAAATTTCTAACGGGGCGCTGCTCCGCACCCCGTAAGGGGGTTGCTAGCCCTCTTGACCCCCAGCTCGCTATCCGGGTAGCGGGACCCCCGTAAAAACTCTACGGGCCCCCGATTTATCCAAAACCCTTTTCAAAACACAACACACGTACACTGCACATTGAGCTCGCATGACCTGTTTGACCCGTCAATCAGAGGTTCTCTCACTCCAAAGGCGAGGGGTAATTAACGACAGCTTAGTCCGCGGCTACCGGAGATTCGGATCCCCACAATCAATAAACCCCAGCCTACCCTAGGCAGGCAGAATATGTAATGCGCCTGACGAGCGCGCGCGTATTCCCATCTCAATGGGGTGACGAAAAACACCCTACAGTGCCGCTGACGTGCCTGTGGTTAAACCCACTGCTATTGTATTGTCGAGTCTTCAGAGTCCCAGACAGAGGGTTTCCCAACTCAGGCGAAGCGATGTCGTGTACGTATTTTGATACGTACTTTGATTTGATTAAAACACGTGTTTTTATACACGTACTTTTAATCAGACATTTTGTTAATACTGGCTGGTTTGAAAGATAGCCAGATTATCATATTTGGATGAAATGTGAGTTAGTTTATATATCTCTTTTAGTATCTCTTTTTTCGGTATTCGTATTTTGACAGAATACAGTATTTATACGAATACAGGTATTTGTATAAATATATGTATTTTTGTCTTGATATAAATACGGGTATTCGTATCTTAATACAAATGCGGGTATTCGTATCTTATACGAATATGGGTGTATGTATTTTGATACGAATACGGGTGTATGTATTTGTAGCATATACTTGTTGTAACAACTCTGAATTTACTGTACGAAATTTTTTCAGTTTAATGTACAGAAAGGAGTTTACAAGCCTGAGTACAAGTTATAAGTATATTTTGTTTAAGAACAACAAGAAACAACTTGTAGCTCACTGGTAAAGCCTTGCATTGCTGTGACGTAGCCCATGTGTTCGAATCCCATCAGACACATTATTTTTTTCTGATTTTATTTTAAAACTTTTTGGAAGCCCAAAAGTTTACACATGCAATACACATAAATATGAAAAGTCAGAAGAAATCAAACATGTGCAAAAGAATGTTAACACTGAGAGGAACACTTGGCAAGAATCCACTGGCCCCAGCCCCCAATTCGACTGGCGGATGTTCTCCTTAAGCCGACACCAACGGTCGCCCGAGCCCAATGAGGCCCGGGGTTTGTACACTTTCCCCTACCCCCAACTCCCCTGCACTGTTAAATTGTTCTGCAATCAAACAGAGACCCTTCAATTTCCCATTTATCACCTTTTAATGCATTTTTAATTCCAAAACCTTAATTCTACACTATAAATACTACCACATGCCCTAACCCTTCATCATTCTGAAAATTCTAGATAAAACTCTCAAAATTTCCTAAGTACAAGGGGAGTAGAAGAGGAGTTAGCAAGTGGTCAACTTCCGGCGAAGAATCAAAGATTTTCCGACGATCCCGCGACGTCACGAAATTCAACCTTCCCTCTTCTACCTTTTCATAGACTAACTAGCTTGTAAATCCCTCTCAATCTCTCTTCTTCTTCCTTAAAAATCTCATTTTAAAACATATGTCGGTAAGTGGAGTTAATACCGATATCTTCTTCTAAACCCTAGAAATTCCACTTTTTCATAAACATTGCTCATCCATATTCTTACACCATGCTTGTTATCATAAAACCAATGTTTAGAACCAACTTTTAATCAAAAACATCATGCAAAATAACTTTAACTTAACTTTTACATTAAAATACCATAAACTTTGTATATATCATCTTTTATTGTTTTGCTTAAACATACCTTTAGTAAAATTCACGAGGTAACGACCTGCCTTTTACATACACACACGGTTCCATAGAACGATACATCTTTGTTGGAATTTTTGTTACGAATACAATATTACATTAAAATACAATTTACTATAAAAAAATGGTTTTCTTATGAATTGAATTTTAAATTCCTTTGCAAAAATGTCTTTACAACCCTTTTTAGGCGACCCGCTATTGGATGGTGCGGATTATCGCACATCCTTGGGCTAGTAGAGCGAGATGCAGACCTCCTCACGGAGCATTCGGTCTCGAAAGTTTTTTAATACGGTTTTTAAGAAAAACGCATTTTTCTACTTAAATAAAATTTAATTTTTAATAATTATCTAAAAATTACAAATCCATATATTTTCAAAATATAATAAAATTATATTTTTTGTTAAAGTGAAAGTATTACAAGTTTCACCAAAATACCATCAAGATACCACAAAAGACAAGTTTTACAATAAAATACCATGAACTTTCCAAGCTAAGCTATCATCACTAAAATACCTCAAATCCTTAAAATTCACATCCATGGAAACCCTAAATAATATAAATAACTTCTTGAGATTATTTTGAAACTATATTAAAAATATTTTTTTCATAAACCCCCATCGAGTTATATAAAACAACATTTAAGGACTTTAGTAAATATAGGTTTAAGCAGGATCAATTCTCTTGAGCCCCAGGAAGCCGAAGAAAATAATTGCTTGCCTATTTAAGGTAGAAAACTTAATGGAGTTATCAATGGTAATTATCTTGGAAAAAGACACAAATCCTGCTGTCCATGTGCAGCAGTTACCGATAACTTCCGAACCTAATTTAGGATCTAAATCAGTTTACAAGTGTCTGACTCAAGTCTGAGTCTAACTCAAGTCTGAGTCTGACTCAAGTCTGAATCCAAACTCAAACTTGAATCTAAAACCAAATACGAATACTTGATCATGAATACTCGAAATCAACATCGAACTCAAAAAGGTATACTTGACCCTTGATCATGAATCAGAACACTTGAACTTGACTAAATCAAAACATGAATATTATAACACCATGACTTGACTCGAACCATGAATACAACTGGACATGAATATATGAATACTTGATATAGACATGAACTCAATCTTGTAACTTGATGTATTCATGTATTCGAGTAAGGCTGGTAATTTTTACTGTAACTTAGCATATATGGGGTGTTGGGGTAGTTCACGCGTGAATCCAACGAAATCTCTGGAGTCCCATTAGATCATGAATCCATGTCTACTAACACAAGCAAGCTATCATGAGGGCCCGTGTTTCCTTACTCCTGGATTACAACTTGTTGAGTTTGGAATACTTCAACACTAAGTTGAAGTCCCATTATTAACACTTGATTCGGGCACGTGGTTCTTTAACCCTGAATTACAACCTGTTGGGTTAGAGAGCACTTTTGAGATTGGTTGACATTCACCTTTGAACTTACATTAAATTATTATACCCAAGTAGAGACCGTTAAGGCACTTACATTCACTTCATGTTCACTATACCTACACTATACGGCCATGTTATACTCTGCTCATGTTGGTTACCATGATATAAATAACTGCATGCTAAATAAACTTGCCATGTTTACATTAAACGACATGTCGACACATCATACTTCATAACCAATTGTTCATGATATACAATTTTTCTTTATCATTACATTTAATATTTCACTTCAGTTTTGGGACTTACCGAGCAAAAGTTCGTTGACGGGCATTCCACCCACCTTTGTTTTCTTGGAATATTCGTCAGATACTATGGAGACTGAGAAGGTAGACATTTCAGAGGAGAAGCACGATCAGATCGAGACCCAGGCCTAGACCAGTTATCTTTTTTTTTGTTTATGTATGCCATTGTTTAGGCATTCCACCCACCTTTGTTTAGGCATTTCCATTATAAGAAAAGTCAGGAGCCTGTGAAAGATACAGACTAGGGTGGAGAAAAGTCAGGAGTGCATGACTCAAGTGTAAGATAAGTGTCCTCACTAAGATCATGTGTAAGGTCAAACAAAGATGTGGTAATGTCATCGAGATCAGTAAAGCAAAGTTCACTACCACTGTTAGGTCCACGTTACCTCTCCCGGTACTTTCGGGGTTGCGGAAACGGTAAAACAAAATTTTTTCTAAACTTTGTAACATGGACCGTAAAAGCCGGATCTTTGCTAAACAATACACTAGCTACCTAACATGAGATGTTATCTACTCGGTTAGGGGTTATACCTCAACTTGAACTCCTTCTCTTCTTGTTGTTCTTCACTCCTTGTTGTTCTTCTCTTCTTGTTGCTCTTCTCTTTGTTTGCTCAATGGTTGATCCGGACTTCGGTCACCTCCGCGGCCTCCTTGAGTCGAAGACGATCCACCCGAGAGATGTACACCGAGCTCCACCTCGAGCCGAGGTAACTAGGGCAAGGAGATAGCTAATCTAAAAGCCCTAGGTTGTGTAGAAGTGATGAATGGATGTGTTTGTCAAGTAGAATCCTTTTTCTCTCAACACATGAGATCAAAGGAGAAATCAAGAGGAGGAAGAAGGAGTTTTTCTTGCAACCATGGAGCTTCTCATTTCAAGAGAGAGAATGAGAATAATATTATGATACCAAAGAAAAACAACCATGGTTGCAAATAATGCAAAACCACATCATTACTAATTCCATCAAGATAAAGTTGATGGCTACTTTGAAATGACCATTATCATAATCCAAAAGAAAAAGGAAAAGAAAAGAAGAGTGTGGAACCCTCTTGAAAGTCAATGGTCAACCCGGTCAACCGGTCAACAAAGTCAAGAGAGGTCAACAGGGTCAAATGGTCAATGCAATTAGCCATCATAAGATTATCACTAATAGGATTAGTAAATGATGTTCGCGGCTCATAATGGTTTTGACCAAACGAACTGTCAAAACCCTAATGAGTCCGCCTCAAAATGGTTTTGACCGAATCAACTGTCAAAACCCTAATGAGCCTGCCACATAGCGGTTTTGGCCGAACCAACTGCCAAAACCCTAATGAGGCACCTCCTCCTTCATCGCTCCGGAAAACTGTGCATACACACCTGCATCCGTATTCCGTAGAATGCGGATGCGCAGAAGACAAAACAAATCCATCCATGCAATACTAGGATCCGGCTTAAACCAAAGCCCACCAGTATTGCCTGCCCGAACACTACACGCACACAAGTGTACGTAAGTGATCGCAGCCCTGCCGTAAAACCATACGGCCTCTACACGTTTCGCTCAGTGCAGGGAAACTCTCTGTGTGGGACTCTAAAGACTCGACCCTACGCTGGCAGTGGGTTTAACCACAGACCGCAAGCGGCACTAGCTGTACGTAACGGTCCCCAGGTAGATGTCGATAAGAAGGCCGATGAGGTAAACCCATCCGAACTCCTACTGAGTCTGTATGTGACAATCTCCGTACAGTCCGGTCTGTTCGTCTGATACATCGCATGGCGGGCCTAGGGGGGCGGTAAACGTCAGTCCCCTAATAGCGGTACAAGTCGTGTCGGAGTGAAGCCCAATACACCCTGAGATAACACTGGAACCTACCAGTACATCTCGCTTGCCCTGGCCAGGGACTACTTGTGTAATGGCTCTCCTAGACACAGCGCGATGTCAACCCCCAATACTGGGAGAGACGAATCCTGTCTAACCGTCACTGCCTCCAAGTGCTTCGGAACTGCTCCCAACTACTACCTGTTTGTACGACTCAGTAGAGCCGTGGTAGGGTAGTAATCAAAGAACAGTGGGAACACACTCGAGGCGAAGTGACAGTGTCAAGTCAACGGACTAAGCTGTACTCATGTCACCTGGGAACTGATAACTGACGATAGGTATAATACCAACCATCAGTTCCCGACGAGTCCTGTCTAGTGTACTCGTAACCTAACGAGCACCCGCATACTATCTCAAGTACGACGTACTGACGGCTGTGGGACAGACCGTCTCCCATGCTGGGATGAGAAGCGCATACGCTAGTCTACTCCGGAGTATCGATGCCCTATCTCGATACTCCCACGACTAGGGATGTGTATAAGGATGTGCTTGTAGATTACCCAGCCCCCACGAGTGTGATCGCCATCACAACGCCGGTAATCAAGCAAAGATCCTAAGGGCTCTACTAATGCGTATAGGTGATATAATAAATAAACACACAAGTACACATTAAAGCAGAGACAAACCATGTAGCATACTACTATATTGAGCAAGATTGTCTGTACAACTGTGAATATCCCAAGCTTCCATCAAGTAATATACATACTAGTATGATACAGTAATGGCCTCTAGGGCATATACACTAACAATCTCCCACTTGCACTAAGGCCATGTACTGGCGTATCAAAGACCTATCATCTCGATCAGCCGCTCGAACTGAGTCTGGGGTAAAGCCTTCCTGAATGGGTCCGCAGTGTTGTCCTTTATGTCCACTCTCCGCACCTCGATCTCCTGTCGATCAATGATCTCCCTGATCAGGTGATACCGCCTTATGATGTGCCTGGATTTCTGATGGGACCTTGGTTCCTTCGCTAAAGCTATAGCCCCATTGTTATCGCAATACAAAGGTATTGGGTCAACAATGGACGGAACCACCTGAAGTTCACTAATGAACTTCTTCATCCAGACCGCCTCTTTTGCGGCATCGCTTGCAGCAATGTATTCAGCCTCCATCGTCGAGTCTGCGACGGTATCCTGCTTGGAACTCCTCCAACATACCGCCCCTCCGTTGAGGGTAAACACAAAACCCGACACGGACTTGCTGTCATCTTTGTCACTCTGTAAGCTTGAATCGGTAAAGGACTCGACCCTGAGGTCTCCATTACCGTAAACCAGGAACATCTCCTTAGTCCTTCTTAGGTACTTGAGAATGTTCTTCACTGCTATCCAGTGGTCCTCCCCTGGGTCTGACTGATACCGTCTTACCGCGCTCAACGCGTAAGCTACATCTGGTCTTGTACATAGCATCACATACATTATAGATCCTACCGCCGAAGCGTAGGGTATAGTGCTCATGCGAACCCTCTCCTCGTCAGTCTTAGGAGACATCTTCTTGGAGAGGGTAATTCCGTGCAATGCGGGTATATTACCGCGCTTGGAACCCTCCATACTAAATCTCTTTAGTACGGTCTCTATGTACCTGGACTGTGAAAGTCCCAACAGTTTCTTGGATCTATCTCTATAGATCTTGATCCCCAGAATGTACGAGGCATCACCCAGGTCCTTCATGGAGAACCTTTGTGACAAAAACAGCTTGACCGATTGTAGCATAGGAATGTCATTTCCTATCAAAAGAATGTCTTCCACGTACAAGACTAGGAATACGACAGTTCGTCCTACAATCTTCTTATATACACAGGGTTCATCTTCGTTCTTGATGAAATCAAATTCCTTGATTGCCTCATCAAAACAGATGTTCCAGCTCCGCGATGCCTGCTTTAATCCATAAATGGATTTAAGCAACTTGCACACCTTTTCGCTGCTCCCACTGTCTACGAAACCTTCTGGTTGATCCATGTAAACGCACTCTTCCAAACAATCGTTTAGGAAAGCCGTTTTAACATCCATCTGCCAGATTTCATAGTCATGGAAGGCAGCAATGGCAAGTAGGATCCGAATGGATTTGAGCATAGCCACCGGAGAAAAAGTTTCATCATAGTCCAAACCAGGTCTTTGACGAAAACCTTTTGCAACGAGTCTAGCTTTATAGGTTTCCACCTGCCCATCTACACCAAGTTTCCTTTTGTAGATCCATTTGCATCCAACGGGTTTTACCCCAGGTGGAGCAATATCCAAGGTCCACACTTTATTGGCGTACATGGACTCCATTTCGGATTGCATTGCTTCCTGCCACTTATCAGAGTCCCTACTGATAATGGCCTGCCTGAAACTGGTAGGGTCATCTTCTTCCAAGATGCAATCCTCTCGATCCCCGTCAATGAGAAAACCGTAGTATCTCTCGGGCGGATGAGAAATCCTACCAGATCTGCGGAGTGGCTGAGGTTCGTTTGGGGTTATTGAATCTAGCGGTTCCACCAAATCTTTTGTTAAAGTTTGTGTTTCTGGAATTTCATCCAGTTCTACCGTGCTGCCACTAATGTTTTTAACAAGAAATTCTTTTTCTAAAAATGTGGCATTTCTTGAAACAATTATCTTCTGTTCCTCTGCATGGTAGAACAGATACCCACTTGAATCTTTTGGGTATCCCACAAACTTACACAAAACTGCCCGTGCCTCAAGTTTGTCTGGGTTCTGCTTTTTGACATAAGCTGGGCAACCCCAAATCTTAACACGTTTAAGATACAAACTCTTACCACTCCATATTTCATACGGAGTCTTAGGCACGGATTTGGATGGAACTTGATTCAATAGATGTGCTGCAGTTTGAAGTGCATATCCCCAGAATGAAAGAGGTAACTCAGCACTACTCATCATGGAGCGAACCATATCCAATAGGGTACGATTCCTCCGCTCCGATACACCGTTGTGCTGTGGTGTATAAGGAGGAGTAAGCTGAGAGAGAATACCATTCTCTTTTAAGTAATCTAGGAATTCCGTGCTTAAGTACTCCCCTCCCCTGTCAGACCGGAGGATCTTGATACTTTTGCCTGTCTGGTTCTCTACTTCGTTTCTAAATTCCTTGAATTTCTCAAAAGCTTCAGATTTGTGTTTCATCAGATACACATATCCGAACCTAGAGAGATCGTCAGTGAATGTGATGAAGTACGAGAACCCACCCCTTGCATGTATAGACATCGGACCACATACATCACTATGTACGAGTCCCAAGAGCTCTGCTGCTCTTTCTCCATGTCCGGTGAACGGAGATTTGGTCATCTTCCCTTTGAGACAAGACTGACAAGTTTCATAAGATGAAAACTCGAACGCATCCAAGAGTCCATCTTTATGCAACTTACTCAGTCTTTTCTCTCCGATATGACCAAGTCTACAATGCCACAAGTAGGATTCATTCGTATCTGAATTCTTCCTCTTGCGTGTGTTTTGTATATTGAGAACTGTATTCTGATTTAGAACGTAGATACCATTACACAGTGTACCCTCTGCAACCAGTACCTTATGAAGGTAAATGTTCATGATATTCTTTTCAAGAACAAAGTTATATCCATCTTTATCGAGTAAAGAAACTGATATGATGTTGCAAACCATGGAGGGTACATAGTAGCAATCGTTCAAAATCATAGTCTTGCCATTTGGCAATACTAGGTGATATTCACCGACGGCTGCCGCATTAACTTGTGCTCCATTTGCTACTCTGAGCGACATATCACCCGGTGCAACTCTCCTACTTTTTCTCAGTCCCTGCAATAAATTACAGATATGAGATCCTGATCCGGTATCAAGTACCCAGGAGGTAGGGCTGACCGTAAAACAGTTCTCAATTACAAGAACACCTGAAGTAGATGCAAAACCATGCTTCTTCTTCAACTGGGTATCCTGGAAATCCATACAATCCCCTTTCCCATTCTCATACTCATGACTGTTGTCACAAGTTAGAGCTGAACCATCTTTCCCCAGTCCCGAATAAGAATTCGGATCGGTCAAGCGATACATTTTATTATCTTGATTAGGGCGTGAAAAGGTTGCTGCCTGGAGATAGAGAAAAGAAACACTCAGCGTATGCTCGTTCAAGATTAGATTGGTTTATTAATTTATCTAACCAGGATGTCTCCCACTGTTTCCTCAAATTCTTCTTAAAACCTTTTTAAAAGAAGAACTAGCCGGGTTTTAATTCACGTCACAATACTTGCTTAACCTTTCAGCCAGGCTAGTGTCGGTACTTCGAGGGAGGTTTTCCAACGCTTTCGCGAAGTTCCTTAATTATAGAACCTCTTTTCCTTGGGGGCGTAGCTCCGCTAACACCTTTCTAGACACCTACTAGGTTTATAGCATTGATCGTTAAGTGAAATAATCTCCCGAGAGTAAACCAACTCATCAGTGGGATCGGGATCCAACTGTCATTGTGTGATAACCTAGATGGAATCCACTCTAGTCACCACACTCCAGAAGGTATGCTAAATCTGCAAGTTTCAGTTCTTTTGAAACTCCCGATGTGGTTTTTGCCCCTAGGACCCAAGTGATCTTGACACAGTCAACAAATCAAAGAGTCCTAGTCAAGTTCATCCCGTCGTTGTCTTGATTGCATCAAACCCACCTGCATAACCCTTGACACAGTCAACAAGGTTACACAAATGTCCTAACCAATCACATTGTATCCAGCAAATAAGCAACACTTAGCTACCGTTCACTGCGCCTTGACACAGTCAACAAACGCAGCACGAATACTAAGTATAACTTATAAGAAACGACGGAGGGCTACGGCTGGGTTTTTGGCGAAAAACCCGTTAACGTAATGAACTTGATATCGTTGAAGGAACATGATACAGTTTTTTTTTTTGAAAATATAGTGGTGAAAACTTTTTGCTAAAGAGGTCACTCCCTGTGAAGGGATCTCGGCTCTTTCCTCGTCGAATGAGGTGCAGGATATTCCAAATTGAATACCTCGATGCAAAGCAAGAACAATCGACTATAGTGAAGTTATTACCCTGACGCAAACTTTTGTCCAAGGGGTCACTCCCGGTGAAGGGATCTCGGCCCTTGCCTCGTCGACTGAGGTGCTGGGCATTCACAACCGAATACCGCGATGCAAAACAAAAATGAACATCCTTGCAATAACAGCTTTTTGAAAAATTGTTCCAACAACGTATTTTAGGTTTATTTTCTTGCATTAGTTCTTTTAATGCGTCCCATCATTTAAATCCTACCATTGCAGAAAACAACCAAAATATGACGTACGCTTATGCCATTCGCATTCGCCACTGGGCCCCGTCATCACCCGTTAGGTTACTTAACTAACGACAGAGCGGGGGCTGGGCTAGCGCGGCTGTAAAACATAAGCAACGCCTAAATAGTTATTATATATAGATATACTGCAATGATAACCAATCCAGATCACAGATGAACACTTTGGATATACTA
Organism: Agapanthus africanus; assembly: GCA_030015575.1. Lineage (NCBI taxonomy): Eukaryota > Viridiplantae > Streptophyta > Magnoliopsida > Asparagales > Amaryllidaceae > Agapanthus > Agapanthus africanus. The sequence goes on along the minus strand of JASDDO010000008.1, from coordinate 386,377,654 downwards.
GGAATCCGCGATTCATTCGAGCCTGCAACGAAAAGCGGATTACACGGTCGCGATGAATAGCCAATACCCCACCCAAGACCCCTACGGGTGCGGTAAACTACCTGCCAAGTACCCGAAGCGAAGCAACCTCCCTCAATGCCATGAGTAGGCCACTCGGCACTTCAAGATACCCGGTAGTTTGTGCACCCCCTCCATGGGTCTATCCTAGGAGCAAAAACAGTAAAAAGAATTATACAATGACGGCTACAACCCCGACCCGGTTGTGCGGCCAAACAAATAATATTACATCAATTTACAAATTTATTACATGAATGAAAGAAAAAGAAACTCTCATCTCACATCCACCCCGGCTATTCATCCGCGACAATCCAACGAGTTCATATACACAAACCATCAACAACAATCACAGATCACAGATATGTATAACCCCGACTAATCGACATATAGCGATTAGCCGACGTTCAATACATAAGAACATCACAGATATAACCAACATAGTCAAAGTGTAGTGAAGTTCGGAAAAATACGGAATTATAGGCCCCCAAAAACAAATTTCTATTCTGGAAAATCTGGGCACATATAATGTATCTCAAAAATCCTAAAACCAACACAGAGATACACTGCACCAAAATCGAGGCAGAGAGGCGATAATACGGCCGCGGATCCGCGGCGACATAGCTTGCTGTCGCCGCGGAAACGCGCTCGTGTGGTCGGATCTCTGGCTCGTTTTTGGTGGTTATCTTTAGAAAACCCTGAGATGATTTTAGGTGCATGACAAATTTTGTTTTGACCAGAAAAAATTTTAACAGAAACTCAGGTTTTCGCAACTTGGTTTTATCGATTTTTCCGTTTCGAACTTCGATACACTTCACTACCAAGCTAGTTTATGTTTAGTTAGGCTCTGATACCACTACCACTGTTAGGTCCACGTTACCTCTCCCGGTACTTTCGGGGTTGCGGAAACGGTAAAACAAAATTTTTTCTAAACTCTGTAACATGGACCGTAAAAGCCGGATCTTTGCTAAACAATACACTAGCTACCTAACATGAGATGTTATCTACTCGGTTAGGGGTTATACCTCAACTTGAACTCCTTCTCTTCTTGTTGTTCTTCACTCCTTGTTGTTCTTCTCTTCTTGTTGCTCTTCTCTTTGTTTGCTCAATGGTTGATCCGGACTTCGGTCACCTCCGCGGCCTCCTTGAGTCGAAGACGATCCACCCGAGAGATATACACCGAGCTCCACCTCGAGCCGAGGTAACTAGGGCAAGGAGATAGCTAATCTAAAAGCCCTAGGTTGTGTAGAAGTGATGAATGGATGTGTTTGTCAAGTAGAATCCTTTTTCTCTCAACACATGAGATCAAAGGAGAAATCAAGAGGAGGAAGAAGAAGGAGTTTTTCTTGCAACCATGGATCTTCTCATTTCAAGAGAGAGAATGAGAATAATATTATGATACCAAAGAAAAACAACCATGGTTGCAAATAATGCAAAACCACATCATTACTAATTCCATCAAGATAAAGTTGATGGCTACTTTGAAATGACCATTATCATAATCCAAAAGAAAAAGGAAAAGAAAAGAAGAGTGTGGAACCCTCTTGAAAGTCAATGGTCAACCCGGTCAACCGGTCAACAAAGTCAAGAGAGGTCAACGGGGTCAAATGGTCAATGCAATTAGCCATCATAAGATTATCACTAATAGGATTAGTAAATGATGTTCGCGGCTCATAATGGTTTTGACCAAACGAACTGTCAAAACCCTAATGAGTCCGCCTCAAAATGGTTTTGACCGAATCAACTGTCAAAACCCTAATGAGCCTGCCACATAGCGGTTTTGGCCGAACCAACTGCCAAAACCCTAATGAGGCACCTCCTCCTTCATCGCTCCGGAAAACTGTGCATACACACCTGCATCCGTATTCCGTAGAATGCGGATGCGCAGAAGACAAAACAAATCCATCCATGCAATACTAGGATCCGGCTTAAACCAAAGCCCACCAGTATTGCCTGCCTGAACACTACACGCACACAAGTGTACGTAAGTGATCGCAGCCCTGCCGTAAAACCATACGGCCTCTACACGTTTCGCTCAGTGCAGGGAAACTCTCTGTGTGGGACTCTAAAGACTCGACACTACGCTGGCAGTGGGTTTAACCACAGACCGCAAGCGGCACTAGCTGTTCGTAACGGTCCCCAGGTAGATGTCGATAAGAAGGCCGATGAGGTAAACCCATCCGAACTCCTACTGAGTCTGTATGTGACAATCTCCGTACAGTCCGGTCTGTTCGTCTGATACATCGCATGGCGGGGCCTAGGGGGGCGGTAAACGTCAGTCCCCTAATAGCGGTACAAGTCGTGTCGGAGTGAAGCCCAATACACCCTGAGATAACACTGGAACCTACCAGTACATCTCGCTTGCCCTGGCCAGGGACTACTTGTGTAATGGATCTCCTAGACACAGCGCGATGTCAACCCCCAATACCGGGAGAGACGAATCCTGTCTAACCGTCACTGCCTCCAAGTGCTTCGGGACTGCTCCCAACTACTACCTGTTTGCACGACTCAGTAGAGCCGTGGTAGGGTAGTAATAAAAGAACAGTGGGAACACACTCGAGGCGAAGTGACAGTGTCAAGTCAGCGGACTAAGCTGTACTCATGTCACCTGGGAACTGATAACTGACGATAGGTATAATACCAACCATCAGTTCCCGACGAGTCCTGTCCAGTGTACTCGTAACCTAACGAGCACCCGCATACTATCTCAAGTACGACATACTGACGGCTGTGGGACAGACCGTCTCCCGTGCTGGGATGAGAAGCGCATACGCTAGTCTACTTCGGAGTATCGATGCCCTATCTCGATACTCCCACGACTAGGGACGTGTATAAGGATGTGCTTGTAGATTACCCAGCCCCCACGAGTGTGATCGCCATCACAACGCCGGTAATCAAGCAAAGATCCTAAGGGCTCTACTAATGCGTATATGTGATATAATAAATAAACACACAAGTACACATTAAAGCAGAGACAAACCAAGTAGCATACTACTATATTGAGCAAGATTGTCTGTACAACTGTGAATATCCCAAGCTTCCATCAAGTAATATACATACTAGTATGATACAGTAATGGCCTCTAGGGCATATACACTAACAAGTTCCTCAGCTCCACAACTATCGGGAGCGATCTCATGGACAGAGCACACATCTAAAATATGAGCAGAGGGTTCTGATGGCTGACTTCCAACTTTGTAGATATTTAGTTCAATGGTCATATTTCCAAATGATAAGTTTATTGAACCGTTTCTACAGTTTATAACAGCGTTGGAAGTGGCAAGGAAAGGACGACCCAGAATCACCGGAATTTGGCTCCGGGGGTTTGCTACAGGCTGTGTGTCGAGCACAATGAAGTCTACAGGGAAAAAAAATTCCCCGACCTTTATCAACACATCCTCTAATTCACCCCTTGGTTTGGTGATTGAATGGTCTGCCATCTGGAGAGTGCAGTGAGCAGGTTTCAGCTCTCCAATCCCTAGTTGCTCATATACCGAATATGGAAGTAGGTTAACACTTGCGCTAAGGTCTAAAAGAGCACGATTTATGTTTTTACCCCCAATCGAAATCGATATTGTAGGACATCCTGGGTCCTTTCGTTTCTTTGGTCGCTGGGGAATAAAAGCAGTGCTGATATTATTAGCCATGAAGACCTTCTTCGGCACTTGAGTCTTCCTCTTCCTAGTGCACAAGTCCTTAAGAATTTTCGCATAAGCGGGGACTTGCTGAATAGCATCTAGGAGAGGGATATTGATGTTAACCTGTTTGAACATTTCCATAATTTTCTCCATATGAGGACTCGTTCTATTACCCCTTAACCGATTCGGGTAAGGAGCTTTCGCAATAAGCGCAGGGTCCATCATAGGAGAAGGAAGAGGGGGTAGACGCGGTCCCAAAAGAGGTGTGGGGACCGTCTGTGGAGAACTATAAGGGTTGGGTTCAGGTGTCGAGCCTAATGGTAAATGGAGAATAGGCTCGCGAGAAGGTGGTATGGTAGAAGAAGAAGGATCAGAAGGAGAAGGGTGTGTGTGTGGAAAGGTCTCAGCCGGGGTGTTGATTTGATTTTCAGTATCATCAACTTCTTCCCCAACATGATTGTTCAACACTCTTCCCGATCTCAACGTTGTGATGGCATTTACATTGTAATGCCCAGGATTCTGTAGGGGTTGAGAGGGAAGTTTCCCTTTTTCTCTCGCACTCATTTCGGCTTTAAGTCGTGCGATTTCAGCTTCCATCGTTTTGATACTCTCAGCTTGGGACGCTGAGTTTTTCTTTATCTCACCGACGGAAGATCTAACCTCAGCCGAAACCTCTATGAAATTTGACAAAAGTGATTTCATGGTTTGAGTGAATTGAGAGAACTCGTCAGAACAGGTCATAGGATTAGACTGTGTAGGAGTGTTGACCTGATTTTGGAAGTTTTGTGACTGGTAGGGGTGCTGAGTGAGTTGAAGGGGTTGCTGTTGTGGTGGAGGAAGAGCCTTTTGAAAATTATTCGTGTTTGGAACCGTGTTTTGAGATTGGTTTTGGTTCCAAGCAAAATTCGGGTGATTCCTCCAACCCTGATTGTATGTGGAAGAATATGGATCGTTTCGAGGTCTTTGAAATGCGGCATTAGCATGCTCGTGACCTTGAAACGCAGAGTTTAATGGACATTCTTTCGTTAAATGAGACGGATCAGAACAGCACCCACAAACAGTTTTGGGGAGCGACACTAGGTTTAGGGAGGCTGCTGCAAATTTGTGTTCCATAGCGTCGAGCTTCTTTTGCATTGCTGCCATCTCAGCTCGAACACCTATGGACACATCTATTTGGTGTACGCCACCCCTATTCAATGGTTGGGTTCCACTCTCCAACTGTAGTGATTTTTCAGCGAACTCTTCTAAATACTTCCAAGCTTCCCCATCATCTTTGGTCATAAAAGTACCTTGACACATGTTTTCAAGGCTCTGTTTAGTGTTTGGATTAATGCCCTCATAAATGATCCGGCAAAGCTCCCATCTTGGGATGCCGTGATGAGGACACTGAACCAATAGATCCTTGAAACGTTCAAAGCATTTAGAGAATGGTTCAGTAGGGAGCTGGGCAAATTGATTCAGTTTGCTATGGATTCGAGCTGTCTTTTGTATTGGGTAAAATTTCTTAAGGAATGCAGCGACGAATTCTTCCCAATTCGTAATAGAGTGTGCGGTAGTGTTATATAGCCACTTCTCGGCTATATCGCACAATGTAAATGGAAGAAGTCGTAGACGCATAGCATCCACTGAAAGTTGTGACGTACCCATCATTGCGCATACGTTTTTAAATTTGGTAATGAAAACGTAAGCGTCCTCAGTCTCGAGTCCGTGGAATTTGGGTAAAAGATTGATATACTGGGGCTTAATCTTAAAGTTATCCCCATTGGCTGGTGGTGTGGATAAGCAGGTCGAAAGAGGACCTCGAATAGGGTAGCACCTCTCCTGGAGAGAGATGCGGGGTGGATTCTGCGCACCAACGGACGGCGGAAGATTAGGGTTAAAGTGGTTCGATGGATTCGGATCCATCGGTGTGGGTGTGGAAATGGGTAAAGGAAAGGTAAATGGAGAAATATCGACTTCGGAGTCGATAAAGGGTACGCGGACTAAACGGGCACTAGAATCCCGTGTCCAGCCTATCTTGTACTAAAAAGGGTTAGTACAAGTGGCAGCGTTGACTTATAATTAGGGGTAATGAATGAATGCGGTGCTTGCTTTGAAAAAGGGACTGATTTTTGAAAAAATGATGCGACACAACAAATGCAGCACACAAACCCTAGAATCTAGTGGTCACCTAGGTCCGGCTCTAGACCGCTCCTAACTGCCAAAAGACAAGTCGCAGGATAGAATCCTCCACTGCCTCTTTGTCCCCCTGTGGCCGGATAAGTGCCAGGTAAGTGGGAAGGTACTCCACTACGTAAGTAGTGGGCCTAATTAAAAACCACTAGACTTAGACACACTCGCCTTAGACACCACAAGAAAACGCGGATAAGCAATGAATTACCCATGGCCTTCTCTTGTCCTAATTGAGCGCGACAGTCCTTAGAGTCATCTCTAGATTTCTTTTAGTTAATGTGGGTCAATGCGGATGCAAGTTTTATGATTTTCGGGGCTTAGGAAGGGTAATAAAATCCCCACCTAATTTGGATTTGGCCGTGCCCCTTAATATCCGTATTAATATGCAAACAACCAAAAATAAAAAACACGCACAATTTTAATTTGCTTTTTGCGGCGCTGCGATTATTTGCAAAGAGACCTGCAGGAATTTGTTAGTTGGAGCTAAAAAGAGGAGAGAGGAGAAGGTAAGAAGCTTATAGAGAAAAAATTGTACAGAGAACCCTCAAAGGGGCCGCGGTTCCGCCGCATATGGGCGCTTAAATCGCGCTTCCGCGGTCGTCTGTGCAGATCACTGCACCAAAATTTTCCAGGGAGCTTCTGTAGACTCCCTCAACTCTCTGGTATTTTCCAAAAATTTTCTTCAATTGCCAAAAAGCTCCAGATTTCCTTGCAATGAACCACAACAAATCGTTTAGGGTTTGCACGAATTTTGATCTCAAAATAACAATGGAATAATTCTTTCAATTCAAACTATAATATGAAACGAATTAGCGCGTAATCCCCGGCAACGGCGCCATTTGATTGATAATAGAAATTCGATTGATTGGATGTAAAAGAATCAACTCAAATGATCCCTGATAACGGTTTCATTTGATTGTAATGATTTCTTGTTTGTGTAGATCGAATAAAGCGAATAAGTTTCAATGTGTCGGTAATATTGAATAAAATTCACAATCAAAGAATTATATTTGACCGCAATCAATTACGGTGTCGGTTGTAGATCGTAAGCGAGTGCGGATCGTCCACATGGATTGTGCGATTCGTTTCTATGTTTAATTTGTTTGAATTGAAAAGTTAATCGAAAAGTAAAGAAAACATGATTCAAGATTTATCAATTGTTTCAAGTGTCACTATTCTATTCAAGAATCAAGAAAATGATAAACAATCGAGAATCGGGTTTCGATGATATTTCCAACCAAATGTCAAGAATCTAAATGAGGCTCGTAGGAATCGATCGGATCTATAGACGTGATGTAATCTCAAGATTTCGTGTTCTTGTCCTTCGAAGGATTGATACTAGATCGATGATGATCGACGAGAGTTAGGGCTTTCTTGATGAAACTAGGGTTTCATCATTTAACCCTTGTTCTTTCGTAGATATCACTCACATTCTAGCCTCTAGCAATTTCAAGAAACGATCGTAACTCCCCAATCTCGAGCGATATCAATCAAGAAAGCATCGCAACGAATTGGGTCGTCGATTCTTGAACTTGCTAGGGTTTACAAAACTCGTAGGACTCAAGAATCGATTTCAGATATATTACATCATCATTCTATTGATCGTCTCGACTCCTCGACGAGCGGAGTATTACTCAAACATCATCACACAGAAAGCATTCAAGAATTGAAAAGATATCATGATGCAAGAATTTAAAGAAAACAAGATAAAAGAATATCACCTTTTATTTATATCAACAATTTGATTACAGCCGCTCAAGAACTACAAGAGGAAGAACTAAATTGTCGAATTGGCGTCGCTCGGCTCCGTGAGTCGCGGATCGGCTTGGACCACTTGCTCTGTTGAAGATCGGCTCGGCTCATAAAAGGTTGCAAGGCTTCTTGCTTGATGGGTACTCGAGATCTTGGCTTTTAATTGGAATTAGGGTTAGGGTTTCACACAAGTCCTCTCACTAGACTTGTGGAAGAAGATGAAAGAGAGTGGGTCTAGATTGATACTAGGTTGGCTAAAGATGATTTCTCCAAGATAAGAGATCATTTACAAGTGAGCCTAGGGTCTTATTTATAGATCTCCCAAACCCTAGGTCTAGGTTTGAAACTACAATTCCCTCCAAAAGTTTGTTGAAGCTTCTAGAAGGAGTTTGTTAGGAGCTAGCTTAGGGTTTAAGCTAGGCTTTAGGGAGAAGTTTCTAGAATGATAGGCTAGTTTAGTGTTGATTCCAAAGCTTGCTGATCTGGCAGAAGTCTCTGGAGTCTTCTGGAAATTGACATATATGAGCTGAATGAGGGCCATGAGTGAAGAATTTTGATGCAAAGATCAGGTGATGACGTGGCAAGACGGCCGCGGAACCGCGGCTCAAGCAAGCTCCGGCCGCGGTTTCGCGGCTCTTTAGAGGACTTAGGGCTTGCGTCTTCTGGTGTGATCTTGGGCTGGCTTTTGGAGCTTAATCTGATGTGTTGATTTGTGATTTCCCTTTTGGTTTGACACCAGAACTGAAATCATTGAGTTGGCGTAATGTTTGATCGGTACCGTATAAATTTTGGCCTTTCTTCTGGATTTTCCTGCATAGATCTCAAAACAAGTGTTGCGCAATATAGAGATGATGCGATGCCATGAAATACGGTCAATTTCCTTCATAGTACCGGTTTTAGAGTCTAACACATGCAATCTGATATTTTACGACAGTTTTGCTAATATGTGAACTATGAATACCGTACACTTCTATATGAATGCAAATGATAGGGAAATTGCCGTGTTAAAAATACAATATTTTCGACTAATCAAATACTAACTATTACTTATCTAAAATGACGGAAGGCTACGTCAGGTTTTTATGAAAACCCTTTGCGTAATGAACTTTATATCGTTGTAGAATCAAATGATTTTAAAATGGAGTGTTTTTGAGGCTTTTCTAGTTTTGCTAAAGGGGTCACTCCCGGTGAAGGGATCGTCGGCCCTTTCCTCGTTGAATGAGGTGCGGGATATATCATATATATCACTGTGCAAAACATAAACTATAGAAGCAATCAAAAGACAAACCGTGGGTTGTAGCATCTGCCAGTTATTGCTAAAGGAGTCACTCCCGGTGAAAGGATCTCGGTCCTTTCCTCATCGAATAAGGTGCAGGATATATCATATATACCGCTGTGCAAAGCAAGAACCGTAGCTACCTGTTTTTGAAAATTCGATTCCACAACATCTTTAGGTTTCTTTTCTTTCATTAATCACATTAATGAAGTCCCATCATTTAAAACACCTAAACATCACAGATAAATACGACGTACACTTATGCCATCCGTGTTCGCCTCGATGTCCCCTCGTGCACTGTTAGGTTAGGTAACTAACGGCAAAGCGGGGCAGGGCTAGCGCGGGTGTAAAACATAAGTAACGTCTATATAATATATCATATATACTATATACAGTATTTATCACAGAACATATCAAATGATCGCATCACAGATATCGCAGCAGAAGAAACATATGAAACATTGGATATACTAGGACGTCCGTGTTTTTAATATGAGCCAGTATAAAAAACGGATTCCACGATCGTGATGAATAGCCAAACCCACACCCCTAGATCCCTACGAGAGCGGCAAGCAACCCTACCAATTCTAGAGTTAGGAGACCCGGACTCGACTCCTCGAGTTGGTCTCCCACTGGACTCTAGAACCCGGTTACTTATGCCCTCCTCCTTGGGTCTATCCTAGTGCGGAAAAGTAAATAATATACAATGGGTGACATCTTCCGCTACCTGGAAGTGCCCCAATAAAAGAATATTACATACAAGTTATTTTTACATGAATGAAAATGAAAAACACTCATCTCACATAAAAACCCCCGGCTATTCAAACACGACGATCCAATATAACATATCCAGCAACACATAACATCACATGTCATCAACGTAAGTAAACATGTGTATCCCAATTGTCGTTGACATATAGCAACGAAACCGGCGATATCACATATTACACTTACAGTCACAGAAAAGAAAGTGTAAAACTACAACAGTTGGAATCCGCAACCTCCTTAGACATCGCATGCCCAATCAAATGAATTCCTTAGACATCGCATGCCTAACAATTATAAACCCCGCATTTTAGTCTCATTATCGAAAACTCTTTTCAATATCAAGTCGGGCAATTCAACAGGATTCCCAACATTTTGATCGAATGCTCGTCGCAAACTTTAGTAGGCGGCCGCACCCCCGATACCGTCGACGAAGTGCACCAAGGCGGAACACCGCTACCGCGAGCACCCGAACGGATGCTTTCGGTGACGGGGTTCTCCTACAGTCACTTGGTCGGGGCTATGGGGTGTAGCTGTCTATTAAGTTTACCGGCGAGTATCCGCGTACGCAACGTGATTGCGACGGACTTTTGATCGCATCAAAATTCCATGGCAACCGATCAAGTGAGACTAAAGTGCTATGTTTATAACATTCATATCAGTTATCTCATAACTACCCGTGGATTCCGAATATTGTATCCCATTCCAGATAAATAGAAAATGTTAAACTTTCCGATCGAACATTCAAACACCCAAGTTTTCCCGAAACAGCTCAACACATGAAATAAGTTTAAAAAATCCAGTTCATGCCTCAGTACCAACGGTCCAGCCGCAGAAGGGTCAAGCCAACGCCTCACATGTGGCACGCCGTACTGCCCCAAACCCGAAGGTTCAAAGGGCAGTTCAAGACGGTCACATAATCGAGTTAAGGTTTGTTGTCTTCTAGAGGGACCATCGCGTTACTTGCACTACTTAGGACGTTCTTAAACTACGGAAAAATCCAACACTTGGAAATTTCCCAACAGGGGAAAAATTGGGTATTTATATCCGATCGAACTTTTTAACATATTCTAAAATTACCCGGAAAAACACACGGACAAAATTAGACAATCCGATCGAATCTACGAACTCCCAATACAACCCAGAAAACTCAACTCTTGAGCAGAAGTTAAAATATCCCAGAAAATACAGCACTAAAATATATGAATTACTGTGCAAAAATAATTGAAAGATGCTGTCGTACGGTCGCGGAACCGCCGCACGAGCCAAGCTCGTGCCGCGGTTCCGCGGCGGTTTGATCGATTTAGCCGCTCGTATTTCACAGTAACTCCTAAAAACGCCTGCTGATTTTTCTGCATATTTTTAATTTAGAAAAATGCACAGTTTTGAAAAAAGTACAGAGAAGGGGTCGGATTAGGGTTTCGGGGTTCGTTCAGATTTCTAACATCGTCTACACTTCGCCTAAGGCTCTAGCTAGGCTCTGATACCACTGTAGGGTTACTAGGCACACTCAAGAGGTTCCACAAGGCATCAACCATGCCAAACAAAAATTTTCCGGTGCCGAGAAACACTAATATAGATCGTTAACTAGAAGTAAAGGCGAAAAGCGAGCAAGCAAACAACTTTGCTAATAAGTGATAGGGATTACAACCTTTGTAGATCCGGTCCACCGCTTCTTTAGCTCCGTGTTGACGTCCCTCCGCTGCGATCACCGGGTCCCGGACTTTAGCGATGGTTTCGTCGGAGAAATGATCGGGCTAGGTCATTGACTTCGAGGCCGAAGATGATCTACGTTGGGGAGACTCAAACTCAAGCTATTCCTTCACTCGGTCGAAAACTTTGTGAAGAGAACACCCTATACTACATGACAAGTGGTAGAGGATGAAGAAATAGGAAGTGGGTTCACTTTAGAATTGGATTTCTTACTCTTTTTACCATGATGCCATTGGAGCTAGCAAGCTTTTTCAAGCTTGATGAAGATGAAGAAGAAGAAAGAATTCTATGAATAATATCCAAAGTGAAACTTATCCAACAAAAAATGGCACCATGGTTGAGTTAATCCCTCATGCTTAACTCATGTAGAGATTTAACCAAACCATTAGGTTAAGAGTTGGGTTAACTAATATCCTACACAAATGACAAAAGGGTTGACTTTGTCAATGCTTATCAAGCTTCATGAAGCTTGATAACTTTGACCAAAGTCTCAATTCTTTTGTTATTTGCTAGGAAAATAGTAAACCCTAATCTAACCTTGATATGGTTTAAGTCTCATACACACAACTTGTTTGTATCATCAAGCATGATACAAACATGTACACTTGTATATATCACATATAAACAATGTACACTTTCAAGTGAGAAAATCAATCTTAAGTGAACCAATACTAGTTAATGTAAAGTAATATATCAAATATATAATTATACATTAAATCATTAAATCAACACTTTATTCAACGATCCGGTCATATCGCATATAACCGACTAATATCAATAGTAACAACTTATCGAATCAACACTTGATTCGATAACCCGGCTATATCGCATATAACCGATCAATGTCACAAATCGCGAGAATAGAATAAAGTATCACATACTGGTATTATTCTCGGTCCCGCACATATCTCATATGCGCTCCTATTTCGTTTCGCTTGAGCCAGGAAACCCCTGTGTAGGACTCTAAAGACTCGTCAATACGCCGGCAGCAAGTGATGATCATATCAAACACCCACAAGCCACAAGCGGTCTGCTAAACGTAACGGCCACCCGGGTATTGAGCGATCAGAAGATCAACGAGCAATCCCGCTCACACTCCTGTGAATCCAACGAGTAACACTACCGTACAGTCCGGTCTGTTCGTCTGATATGTAGCATATCTCGTCTAGGGGTGGTAAACGTCATACCCCAATAACTCGATAAGTCGTGTCGATATGAGGCTCATAACGGGTCGAGAAACTACTGGTAACACTTACCAGTAAATCCCTAAAGCAGCCTTGGCCAAGGACTTCCTGTTATAGCCAATCGAACACTGCGCAACATCAACTCCCTATACCGGGAGAAACGAAACCCCTCCTATCGCTCATTGCCTCCATGTGACTCGGGACTGTACCCAAAAACCACCTTTTTGCACGCCCTTTTGGACGTGGTATGATGGAAATCAAAGCACACTGGGAATCACACAAGACTCTATGACAATCTCGGGTCTACAGACTAACCTGCACCAGTGTCACCAGAGAACCGCCATCTGACGTAAGGTATAATACCATCTGGGAGTTCTCGACGAGTCCGTCCAGTGTACCCAGTCTCTACTGAGCACCCGTATATCATCTCTGATGTCAAACACCAATGGATATGGGATCATCCATCGCCCATCTATATGGGTCGAGAAGCTACATGCTAGTCTACTCTGGTATATCGATGCCCCGTCTCGATATACCCACGACTAGGGACTTTGAAGGATGTACTTATGGACTACCACGTCCCCACTAGTATGATCCGCATCATAGTCCAGGTAGTCAAGTACACATCCTAAGGGCTTTACCAACATGTAACAGAGAGACAATCAGTGTACACGTTAAGGTAAAGAGTAACCAGATAGCATACTATCATATCGAGCAAGAAAGTCATCCCTATATATGTCCAAGCATCCACTACAATATACATCCTATGTATAGTAATGGCCTCTAGGGCATACATATAACTAACAATTTGTAGTATTATTCTATCTCTAGAGTATTCATATTTTGGTACGAATACGGGTATGTATATATGGTAGAAAGTATTTTGTATTTATACAAAATACCTTCTAGAAGATGACACCTCATTATGTATTTTTCCATTTATTAGAAATAGAAAATGAGGTGAAGAGATGAGGTGGCTTCAAGCATGGTGAGAAGCATGGCTATTGGTTTTATTTATTCATTTGGGAAAACTATTCAAGCATGGTTGATATTCTTTATTGAAAAATGATATGCTTGCTATTTTTTTCTTAGCCATTTTTCTTCCTTCATTCTAAGTTTGCCATTCTCTCTCCTCTCTTGAGTTCATATTCTTCCTAAAACTCTAACCTTCTCATGGGTTGAGAAACATAGAGTTTTATAGATAGAAAAACACTACTAAACACCTTTACATCACCTAAGCAAACTAGATTAGCAAACTATTTGTTTAGTTGCTTCTTTTTAAGGTGCAAGCTTGGACTACAAACTCTCGGGTGGATCATCTAGGATCAAGAAGGTTGATCAAGGATCACTCGAAGCACAAGAGAAAGGAGTTTTGAAGACCCGAAGGACACGAATCATTTCGGTATAAAACTTTTATCATAGTAGATAAACTCCTAGTAGTTGCTAGTTTAGGGTTATGGTTTGATCACTTTGGTTTTTGTTGGTTGTGCTTGCTCAAAATTTGATTTTTGTGCATTCCGCCTCTCTACTCCCATTGTAGAGTGAGAACAACTAACTAATATGGTGTCAGAGCCACTCCATAAGCCCTAACTAGTCTGTTACGACGCTTTAATTCCGCCTTTTTCATAGCGCAAAAACTGCCGACGAAAACAGTCCTAAAATTTCAAGTTTTGAGATATTTGCACTCCCTGTGGGCTCACGGTTTGGATCGAGAAGCCAAGAGGTGTTGTGTGGGTACCCAAGGGGTCGCCTCAGGGGGATAAAGGTCGCCCCCCCGAGACCACCACAAGGTGGCCTTAGGGGGGTGGGGACCCGAGACTACCCTAAAAAGGTAGTCTCGGGTTTGCCCTCCCTTGTGGGCCACCTTGTGGTGGCCCCCAGGGGTGGGTACCCTCCTAGCCCCCAGGAGACAGTTAATTTTGGGTACTTCGCTATCGTGAAGGTTTGGGCGAGTTTCAAGTTCGTTTCGGCTTCCGGATTGGCTTTAAACGATGAAATTTTGGGACTTAATGAACTGTTTTTTCGGGTTTAGGAAAACCTGTTTTTGTTTGCTATTTGTGCGCGGAATTCTTTTGTCGTAGCCTTCGTTACTTGGTTATGTGTTGTGAACGTCTTCTAATCGCTATACGTCGATTAGAAGGGTTTACATGCATCTGGTTGTTGCGATATTTATCTCTATGATATTTTGGATAGATTGTTGTGATGGATAGCCTTAAGTGCAATGTTAGTTGTACAGTTTTGAATTCATTTGCATATTCATTATTGCGGGGCAAGTGTCCGACATGTAGACTGCCATTTCTGTTAGTTTGTATATTCTTTTATCGGGGCACAGCCGGGTTGAGGTCGATGTCACCATTGTATATATTTTTCTTTTCTGTACTAGGATTACCCCACGGTGGAGTGCTCGAGTAGCCGGGTTCTAGAGGGCAACGAGCTTCCATCTCATGGAGTTGAGACCGGGAGGCCTTACTCTAGAATTGGCGGGCTATTCGCCGCATTCGTTGGGGGTATAGGATGATCCACGGAGGGGTGCTCAAGTTACTGGATTCCGTGAAGTGTTGGGTGGCCTATTCACTTCGTTGATTGGGGTTGCCTCACTTCCGGGATTGGCAGGTAACTTGCCGCGCTCGTAGAGGTCTTGGTTTTACATTGTACAGGCTATCCACACGATCGGGAAACGTCGATTTTCATTTGCGGCTCAAATGAAAGCCGGGGCTCCTAGATTATCTACTATTCCTTTTTGCTTATCGGTTTTCTATGATGTTGCTTATATCATGCCTGGGACGAATGGTTATATATATACATATATATAAGTAGATGTTGTACTTGTTTTACATTCGCGCTAGCCCTTCCCCCGCTCTATCGTTAGTTAAATAACCTAACGGTGCACGACGGGGCCCCACGGCGAATGCGGATGGTATATACGTACATTGTATTTTCGTTCTTTTCTGGTGTGATAGGAATTAATTGATGGGACCATGTTAATTTTGATTAATGTAAGGAAAATAAACTTAAAAGATGTTTTTGGAATAAATTTCGAAAAACTATAGTCGTATTCTTTTGCTTTGCATAGAGATATTTGGTCATGAATATCCTGCATCTCATTCGAGGGGGAAAGAGCCTAGATCCCTTCATGGGGAGTGATCTCTTAAGAAAAAGTTTACGTTACTATATATTACTCGATTTTCATCAAAACCACCAGTTTTCAAAAGCGGGGCCTAAACCACTCATTTTCAAAACTGCTCAGTTCCATCAACGATATCAAGTTCATTACGTTAAAGGTTTTTCGCCAAAAACCAGCCGTAGACTTCCGTCATTTCAGATAATTTATGCTTAGTATCCGTGTTGCGTTTTTTGACCTCTGTCAAGGCGTAGTGAATGGTAGCTAGGTGGTGATTTTCTGTTGCATAGTGATGCGATTGGTTAGGACAGTCATGCGGCCTTATTGACCTCTGTTAAGGGTCGTACGGGTGGGTCTAATGCAATCAAGATAATGACGGGTTGAACTTGACTAGGGACTTATGATTTGTTTACCTCTATTAAGGTCATAAGTCGTTAGGGAAAAAACTACATTGGGAGTTTCAAATATACATGAAACTTGCTGGTGTTGCATACCTTCTGGAGTGTGGTAACTAGAGTGGCTTCCATCTAGGTAATCACGCGATGATAGTTGGGTCCCGATCCCACTGATGAGTAGGATTACTCTTAGAAGATATTTTTCACTTCAAAATTAGCTAACCTATCAGGTGTCTAGAAAGGTGTTAACAGGGCTACGCTTCTGCGGAAACGAGATTTATTTTAATTAGGTTCGTGCGAGAATACGGGGAACCTCCCTCAGAGTACCAACACCCATCTGACTGAACGGTTAGCGAACTTGTAAGATATAAATGATCCCGACTAGTTCTCCTTTTAAGGTTTGAAAGAGAATTTGAGGAAACAGTGGGGGCTATCCTAATTAGATAAACTAATAACCAATCTAATCTTGTAAGAGTGCACGCTGAGTGTTTTTTCTCTCTCTCTCTCCAAGTAGCAAACATGTCATGCCCTAATCAAGATAATAAAATGTTTGACTTGACCGAACCATCTTATTACACTGGACTGGGGAACGTCGGTTCAGCTCTAACTTCTGACAACTGTCACGGGTATGAACAAGGGAAAAAGGACTATCAGGAATTCCATATGACCCTAGTGAAGGAGAAGCATTCTATTGCATCTTCTTCGGGTGTATTTGTTATTGAAAACTGTTTTTCGGTCAGCCCTACCTCCTGGATACTAGATACCAGATTAGGATCTCATATCTGTAATTTATTACAAAGACTGAGAAAAAGTAGAATGGTTGGACCGGGTGATATGTCTTTCAGAGTAGGGAACGGAGCACAAGTTGATGCTGCTGCCGTCGGCGAATATCACCTTGTGCTGCCAAGTGGCAACACCATAATTTTGTTATTATGTACCTTCCATGCTCTGCAATATTATATGAGTTTCTTTACTAGATAAAGATGGATATAACTTTGTTCTAGATAGAAATATTATGAACATCTACCTTAATCAGGTACCGGTTGCAGAAGGTACATTATGCAATGGTATCTATATTCTTAATCAAAACATAGTTTTCAGCATACAAAACACACGCAAGAGAAAGAGTTCAGATGTGAATGAAACCTACTTGTGGTATTGTAGACTTGGTCATATCAATGAGAAAAGACTATCTAAGTAACATAAAGATGGATATTTGAATCTGTTTGAATTTTCATTTTATAAAACCTGTCGGTCTTGTCTTAAAAGAAAGATGACCAAAACTCCATTTACAGGGCACGAAGAAAGAGCTACAGAGCTCTTGGGACTCATACACAGTGATGTATGTGGTCCATTGTCTATACTTGCAAGGGATGGATTCTCGTACTTCATTACATTCACTGATGATCTTTCTAGATTCGGACATGTATTCTTGATAAAACACAAATCCGAAACTTTTGAGAAATTCAAGGAATATAAGAATGAAGTGGAGAACCAGACTGGAAAAAGTATTAAGATCCTCCGATCTGATCGGGAAGGGGAGTACTTAAGTACAGAATTTATTGACTATCTAAAAGAGAATGGAATCCTCTCTTAGCTTACTCCTCCATATACACCAAAACACAATGGTGTATCGGAGTAGAGGAATCACACCCTTTTGGATATGGTTCACTCTATAATGAGTAACGCTAAATTACCTCTTTCATTCTGGGGATATGCCCTTGAGTCGGCAACATACCTATTGAATCAAGTTCCATCCAAATCCGTGCCTCAAACTCCATATGAAATATGGAGAGGAAGGAGACCATGTCTTAAACGTGTTAAGATATGGGGTTGTCCAGCCTATATTAAAAAACATAATCCAGAAAAACTAGAGGTACGATCAGTATTATGTAAGTTTGTGGAATATCCAAAGCATTCAAATGGATATATGTTCTACCACACCGAAGAACAGAAAGTGTCCATTGCTCTGCATGCCACCTTTTTAGAAAGGGAATTTCTTGTAAAGGAAATTAGTAGGAGCATGGTAGAACTGGAAGAAATTCTGGAACTACAAACTACAAACGAAGATTTGGTAGGATCTCATGATTCAATAATCACGGACGAACCTCAGCCACTCCACAGATCTAGCAGGATTTCTTGTCCGCCCGAGAGATACTATGGTTTTCTCATAGACGGGGATCTAGAGAATTGTATCTTCGAAGAAGATGATCCTACTAGCTTTGAGCAGGCTATTACCAGTAGGGACTCTGTAAAATAGCTGGATGCTATGCGATCCGAAATGGAGTCCATGCACACCAACAAAGTTTGGACTTTGGATGTTGCTCCTCCTCGGGTAAAACGCGTTAGATTCAAGTGGATCTTCAAAAAGAAAATTGGTATAAATGGACAGGTGGAAACCTATAAGGTTAGACTTGTTGCAAAAGGTTTTCGTCAAAGACTATGACGAAATCTTTTCTCTAGTGGCTATGCTGAAATCCATTCGGATCCTACTTGCCATTGATGCCTTCCATGACTATGATATCTGGCAAATGGACGTAAAATCGGCTTTTCTAAATGGAAGTTTAAAAGAGTGCATTTATATGGATTAGCCGGAGGGATTTGTAGACAGTGGGAGCAGCGGGTGTGCAAGTTGCTTAAATCCATTTATGGATTAAAGTAGATATCACGAAACTGGAATATCTATTTTGATGAGACAGTCAAGGAATTTAACTACATCAAAAATGAGGATGAGTCATATATCTACAAGAAGATTGTAGGAAGAACTGTCGTATTCCTAATCTTGTACGTGGATGACATTCTATTGATAGGAAATGACATTCCTATGCTGCAATCGGTCAAGCTGTTCTTGTCACAAAAGTTCTCCATGAAAGACCTAGGTGATGCCTCTTACATTCTGGGGATTAATATCTACAGAGATAGATTAAGAGATTGTTGGGATTTTCACAGTTCAGGTACATAAAGACCATATTGAAGAGATTTAGTATGGAAGATTGCAAGTGAAGTAATATACCCGCTTTGTACGGAATCACCCTCTCCAAAGAGATGTCTCCCAAGACCGATGAAGAGACGGCTCGCATCAGCATTATACCCTATGCTTCGGCGGTAGGATCTATAATATATGCGATACTATATACCAGACCAGATATAGTATACGCGCTTAGCATGGTGAGCCGGTATCAGTCGAACCCAGGTGAGAATCATTGGATAGCTATAAAGAACATTCTCAAGTACCTGAGAAGGACTAAAGTGATGTTCTTGGATTACGGTAATGGAGATCTTCAGGTCGAGTCGTTTAACGACTCAAGCTTCCAAAGTGATAAAGATGAAAAAAAGTATGTCTCGGGTTTTGTGTTTACCGTCAAAGGAGGGGCGGTCTGTTGGAAGAGCTCCAAATAGGACACCGTCGCAGACTCGAGAATGGAGGATAAATACATTGTTGCCAACGATGCCGCAAAAGAAACGGTCTGGATGAAGAAGTTCATTACTGAACTTGAGGTGGTTCCATCCATTGTTAATCCAATACCTTTGTATTGCAATAATAATGGAGCTATGGTTTTAGCGAAGGAACCATGGTCCCATCAGAAATCTAGACACATCTTAAGGCGGTATAACCTGATCAGGAAGATCGTAGATCGCTGGGAGATCAAGATCCGGAGAATAGATACGAAAGACAACACGAAGGATCCATTTACGAAGGCCTTCCCTCGGGTGCAGTTCGAGCGACTTTTTTAGATGTTGGGTATGCGATACACCAACAGCTGGCCCTAAAGCAGACGTTGGGTATTCGGTACGCCAATTACAGGCTTTAGTGCAAGTAGAATATTGTTGGATATGTATTCCCTAGAGGCCTGTGTTGTATAGGATGCTAGAGATATGTATATACATGACAATCTTGCTCAGTTGTATAGTATACTATTTGAGTTGTTTTTATCTGAACATGTGTATTTGTTTTTCTTACTACTTTATATTGCTTATACACATTGATAAAGACTCGTTACAGTAATATACTATTTTGGTTTTCCTTTATCTTAACATGTGTATACGTTATACTCGATATCACATATGGCCGATACATGTTGATAAAGCCCGTAGGATTTTGCTTGACTACCAGCATTATGATGGTGATCATACTTGCGAAGGCTGGGTAGTCCATATGCACATCCTTAAATGTCTCAAGTCGTTGGAGTATCGAGACCAGGCATCGATATTCCAGAGTAGACTTGTGTATACATTTCTAGACCCCGACGAGGGGCGGTGGTTAGTCCCACAGTCAATGGTGTGATCACGTAAGATTGTATACAGGTGATCACTGGGGGTGAGTACTCTGGACGGAATCGCTGAGAACCTCTAGATGGTATTATACCTATTATCAGATAGCGGTTCTCAGGTGACATGAGTACAGGTTAGTCTTTAGACCTGAGATCGTCATTTGTCTCGTGTGAGTTCCCACTGTATATAGATCACTACCCTCTCACGGCTCTACTGAGTCGTGCAAACAGGTTTTGGTTGGCTACAGTCCTGAGCCACATAGAGGCAGTGAGCGATTGTCAGGGATTCGTCTTTCCCGGTATTGGGAGTCGATATCGCACTGTGTCCGGTTGGCCAGAACCATAAGACCTTAGCTAAGGCACTTGAGATTTACTGATGGTTAGATCAGTAGTTTCTCGGAGGTCCTGAGCCACATCGACACGACTTATGAGGTCAGTAGGGGTCTTATGTTTACCACCCCCTTAGACCCAGTATGCAATACTCTTAGATGAAAAGACTGGACTGTACGGAGATTGTCACGGATAGGCTCAGTAGGGGTTCTGATGAGCTTGCTCGCCGGCCTTCTTTTCGACAGGTATCTGGGTAGCCGTTACGTACAGCTAGTGCCGCTGACGTGCTTGTGGTTAAACCCACTACCAGCGTACTGTCGAGTCTTTAGAGTCCCACACAGAGGGTTTCCGTGGTTCAGGCGAAACGATGTAGAGGCCGTATGTTTACGTGTAGGGTTCTGATTAATTACGTATACTGGTTGCGCGAAATTTAATCGGACGGATTATAATACTAGCTGGTTTAGGATTAAGCCGGTTTGTTAAATCAAATATTGATTTAATACTAGTATTATATTAGTATTATTATTCTATCTCTAAGGTATTCATATTTTGGTATGAATACGGGTATGTATATACAGTAGAAAGTATTTTGTATTTATACAAAATACCTTCTAGAAGATGACACCTTATTATGTATTTTTCTATTTATTAGAAATAGAAAATGAGGTGGAGGGGTGAGGTGGCTTCAAGCATGGTGAGAAACATGTCTATTGGTTTTATTTATTCATTTGGGAAAACCATTCAAGCATGGTTGATATTCTTTATTGAAAAATGATATACTTGATATTTTTTCCTTAGCCATTTTTCTTCCTTCATTCTAAGTTTTCCATTCTCTCTCCTCTCTTGAGTTCACCTTCTTTCTAAAACTCTAACTCTCTCATGAGTTAAGAAACATAGAGTTTTGGAGATAGAAAAACACTATTAAACATCTCCACATCTCTTAAGCAAACTAGATTTGCAAATTAGTTTGTTTAGTTGCTTTTTTTGAGGTGCAAGCTTGGACTACAAACTCTTAGATGGATCATTTAAGATCAAGATGGATCTTAAGCAAGGTTGATCAAGGATCCTTAGGAGTACAAGAGGAAGGGGTTTTAAAGACCCAAAGAACACGAATCGTTTCGGTATAAAACTTCTATCATAGTAGATAAACTTCTAGTAGTTGCTAGTTTAGGGTTATGGTTTGATCACTTAGATTTTTGTTGGTTGTGCTTACTCAAAATTTGATTTTTGTGCATTCCGTCTCTCTACTTCCATTGTACAGTGAGCACAACTAACCAAGAAAAGAGAGGAGGAAGGAGGAGACCCATTTTCAAAAGTTACATTTTTGGGAAGATCTAAAGCTCAAAAGAGAAGAAAGGGGTCCCCATTCATAATCCAAGATCCAAAATTTAGATCTTGAAGTTTAAAGAACCCTTTTTCTTTGGTTTTTGTCTCAAAAAAATCTTTGGGAGTTCAACTTCATATTTCAAAATCTTTGGGAGTTTAACTCCCCTAAATTTTTTTGGGAGTTTAACTCCATTAAAAGTCAAAGGAATTTAACTCCAATTCCAGTCCACGCTACTCGGGCTCGCATCCGTGTTTGCGCGCATGTGCATGTACGTGACGTGCGTCCACCTGCACGTCCGCCCGCCCGCCTGCGTCCGCTCGTGGGTGCCGCGCGCGCGTCCGCACGCGTGCCGCGCGCCAGCCCGCGTGCGCTGCGCGCTTGCGCTTCACCTCCACACTTGTGCTTTAAATATATAAATAAATAAATAAATAAAATAAATCTTTTGTCACTAATAGAATAAATTTAAAGAAAATGAAATAAACACGCCCTTCTGTATTACTCTCAAATACCAACACCTCATATTGAGTTCGCATGACCAGTCTGATTCACCAATCGGAGGTTCTCTCGCACCAAAAGCGAGGGGTAATTAACGGCTGCTTAGTCCGCGTCTGCCGAAAATTTGGATCTCCACAATCAATAAACCCCTGCCTATCCCAGAAAAGGGGAATCTGTACACGCCTGACAAGCGCGCACATTCCTATCTCAATAGAGTGACAAAAAACACTCTACAAGCCATACTAGTTATCAGAAGGCCATGGGAAGTGGTGACTTCCGAATGATGGCTGGATGTATTATATCCAAGTTGGACTCTACGCACTCCAGCAAATTATGGATTTTGGATTTTGCTCGATACTCCTGAAGGGCTAAAACTCCTTAGGAGCAAGTAGATCTTTCGAGATCAGTGCAGGTAGAAATGTAGTAACCTAATAAGGTTAGACTTGTAGTAAAAGAGTTTTTCATCAAATACCCGGTGTGGATTGTGATGAAGCTTTTACTTCAGTGTCTACGCTGAAGTCCATACGGATAGAATTTGCCACTGCTGCTATTCATGACTATGATATCTGACAGGTGGATGACTCTAACATCTTTCTAAATGGGAATTTAGAAGTGCACAAGTATATAACTCTACCAGAGGGTTATCGTAGTCAGTGGAAGGAGCAGATGTGCAAATTGCTTATGTCTATTTGTGGATTAAGGCAAGCATAGCGGAGACAGATCATCTGTTTTGATGTGATAGTCAAGGTGTTTGACTTCATCAAAACAACATATGAATTTGGTAAGAAAGATATAGGGAGTACTGTTTTGGTATTTAGATGACATACTCCTGATAGGAAGTGATACTGCTATACTATAATCGGTAAAACTATGGTTGTCACAGGTGTTTCTCCACGAAGGATATGAATTATATATATCAAGGATTATGGTAACTAGATCTATGGCAATAGATCTAGATTTGGGAAGTGTCCCAATCAGGATACTTGGATACCATTCTAAAAGGGTTTAGAATGGACGACTTCTAGTATGGTGATGTACCCGCATGTGATGGAGTTACCCTCTTTAAAGAGATGTCTTCTAGACCAATGATGAGAGGGACTTACGTGAATGACATTTCAATTGCTTTGGCAATTAGCTCAATCATGCGATGTCATGTACCAGATCGGATATTGATTTTGCACTTACTGCAGTAAGAGAATATTAATCCAATCCTAGAGAAACAAAGGGAAGCAGTGAAGAATGCATCAGGATGCTTTTAGAGTATAGTAATGGTAGCCCCTATTGGAGACAGTTACCGTTTCCAGTTTCCAAGATGACTTGGATAACATAATGCCTGTCAGAATTATAAGTTTACCACATTCTGAGGGGCGGTATGTTGGAAAATGTTCCAAGCGGATACTGAGGTAGACATGGCACAGAATGCAGATCAGATTCAGCGGAGACTACAGCCCAAGAAGTTGGTTGGATAAAATTTTTCATTTATGAACTTGGTCCCATCAGCTGTCCAGACAAATTCTAAGGAAGGTATCGCTTATTTCAGGAGATAATTAATCTCCGTGAAGTTGAGATATAAAGAGATAAAGTAAGGAACATTGTAGCGGATCCACTCACTGAGGCTATTTCTCAAACATGGTTGTTTTTCAAACACGGTTTGCGAAACTGATTAGTAGAGAAGTTGAGTATTCAATAGCACACAGAGCTGTGAGTATGCGATACCGCAATAATTGGCCTTAAGTGCAAGTGAGATATTGTTGGATATAGTGCCATTAAGACAATTATTGTAATTGCAGCTAGACAATTATGGTAATTGAGGGGGGGACCTATACGGGTAGAATGGTCTTATTCGATATGATAGTATGCTATCCGGTTTGTTCTTATTATCATGTGTATATGTTTTACTTGTCATTACGTGCCACTAATACATAATGATAAAGTCCATAGGATTCTTGCTTGACTGCCAGCATTATGATGGCGATCATATACGTGGGAGCTGGATAGTCCATAAGCACATCCTTAAATGTTCCTAGTCGTAGGAGTATTGAGACTGTGCATAGAAATTACAGAGTAGACTAGTGTATACTTTCTAGACCCTGACGAGGGGCGGTGGCCGGTCTCATAAGCCATTGGTGTTTTGGCATCTAAGATTATATATAGGTGTCCACTAGAGGTGAGTACACCGAACGGACTTAGAGAGAACTCCTAGATGGTATTATACTTATCGTTAGATAGCAGTTATCTGATAACATGAGTACAAGGTAGTCTTTTGATCTGAGATCTTCATTTGTCTCGTGTGAGTTCCTACTGTACTTAGATTACTACTCTACCATGGCTCAAAGGAGTCGTGCAAATATATTTTAGTTGGGTACAGTCCCGAGCCACATGGAGGCAGTGAGCGATCGGAAGGGATTCGTCTCTCCCAGTATAGGGAGTCGATGTCATACTGTATTCGGTTGGCTATCACCATAAATCTATGGACATGGTGGATGAAATTTACTAATAGGAGATCAATAGTTTCTCAGTAGGTGATGAGCTTGAAACCGGCATGACTTATCAGGTTATTAGGGGTCTGACGTTATCCACCCTTTAGACCCGGTATGCGACACTCTCAGATGAAGATAGACCGGACTATACGGAGATTGTCACTTACATGCTCAGTGAAAGTTCCTAGTGCCCTCATAGCTAACCTACGGCCGATACGGAATTCAAAAACAAAAAATTTTGTGACACTAGAAACTAAAACTCAAGAATCGAACCAAACATCTAAACTACCAAGCACACAGAGATAAAAATCACAACCTTTGTAGCGTCTTCATTTGCTCCAATTGGGTTCGACTCTAGCATGCTCTCAAGAGCTCCAGATCGCGCTTGCAAGCCGGTCTTCCTTCGTCGAAGATGATCCACCCGAGAGAACCGATCCAAGTTCTAGCTTCATCTAGCGAAGCAACTGACGCCCCAAACTCGCTAGGAATGGAGAGTGGGGATATAGGATTTTTCCTCTATCTTTTTCTCTCAAATGTAAGCCCAAGAGAGTATCTAAAGAATAAGGAGGAGATGAGGAAAGATAACCATGAGCAAGTCAAGAAAAATGAGAGAATGAATGAAGAAGAGAAAAGAGTGGAATGACTTCATTATTTTTACAACCATGCAAAATAAAATATCATAACCAATTAGTGAATAAACAAACGAAGCCCATTCCTCTCTACAAGTCTTCAACCATGCTCAATACCACCTCACCCTCCACCTCATTTCATGAATATTCATAAATGAATATTCACAAATGATGTGTCCATCTTCTAGAACAAATTCTGTATAAATACGGAATAGAACCCGGTATATGTATCGAAATATATATACGCGTATTCGTATAAAAATACAAATAGCCAAGAGAGAAAATGAATAGTAAACAATAATACTAGAATGCATATATTAATTTTTTTTTTATAAATTATTAAATCAAAACTTGATTTAATAATCCGGCTTAATCCTAAGCCACCAGTATTATCAACCGTCCAATTAAAGTCCGTGTAGCCTGTACACATATAATCGGACACCTATATGTACCAATATACATCATTTATATCATATCGCCTGAACCGGGAAAACCCTATGTGTGGGAGTCTAAAGACTCGTCAATACGCTGGCAGTGGGTTTAACCATAAGAACGTCAGCGGCACTAGCTGTACGTAACGGCTACCCATGTATTGAGCGAAAGGAAGGCCGACGAGCAAGCTCATCCGTATCTTTACTGAGACTGTTTGTGACAATCTCCGTATAGTCTATTCATCTAAGAGTATCGCATATCAGGTGTAGGGGGTGGATAAAGTCAAACCCCTAATAACGCGATATTTCGTATCGGTTTGAAGCCCACCACCCACCGAAAAACTGCTGATCCAAATCGGTAATTCTCATCCACCTTAGTCAAGGATTTTTGGTGATAGCCGCCCGTGCACAGTGCGACATCTACCCCCAATACCAGGAGAGACGAATCCCCGACGATCCGCTCACTGCCTCGATGTGGCTCGGGACTGTACCCAACTAAAACCTATTTGCATGACTCCTTTGAGCCGTGGTAGGCTAGTAAACAAAGCACAGTGGGAACTCACATGAGACAAATGATGATTTCAGGTCGACAGACTAATCTGTACTCATATCACCTGAGAACTGCAATCTGACAATAGGTATAATACCATCTAGCATGTTTCCGGCGAGTCCGTTCAGAGTAACTCATAACCCAATGAGCACCTGTATACTATCTTAGATGACCAACTGACACCAATGGCTTGTGAGACCAGCCACTGTCCCTTGTCGAGGTCTCGAAAAGTATACACTAGTCTACTCTGAAGTATTGATACCCGGTCTTTATACTCCCTCGACTAGGGACATTTAAGGATGTGCTTATGGACCACCCAGCTCCTTCGTATATAGTCGCCATCATAATGCAGGTAGTCAAGTAAGAATCTTATGGGCTCTATCAACATGTAATAGTGATCTGTAATACCACATAATGCATGTACATGATGATAAAGTCAAACCAGATAGTATACTATCATCTCGAATAAGACTTTTCTACCCTATAGGTCCTCCCTCAATCATCATAATCGCCAGCCTGCGATTACAATAATTGACTTAAGGGCACTATTTCCAACAATCTCCTACTTACACTTAAGATTAATTATTGCAGTGTCGCAAACTCATAGCCTGTGTGCTACCGAACACCCAACTTCTCTACTAATCAGTCTCGCAAAGCATGTTTGCGAAACTATCACGTTTGAGAAATAGCCTCAGTAAGTGGATCCGCTCCAATGTTTTTATCTTTATCTCTCTATATCTCAACTTCACGGAGAAATGACTATCTCCCGAAATGAGCGATACGTGTCTTAGAACTTGTCTGAATATCTGATGGGACCAAGTTCATAAATGAACTCAAAATCCAACAAACTTCTTAGACTGTATTTTCCATTGAATTTAATCAGTATCATATGCCATACCTTCCTCGGTATCCGCTTGGACCCCCTGTCCAACATACCGCCCCTCAGAAGAGGGTAAATTTTAACTCTGCCACTCTGTCATCCAGGTCACATTGGAAGCCTGAAATGATAGCAGCCTCATGAAAAAGGCTGTCGTTACCATATACCAAGAACATCCTCTTACGTTCATAACCGCTTCCTAAAGTTTTTCAGGATTGGATTAATATATGCTTATTGCAGCTAGTGCAAAAGTAATATCTGGTGTGGTACTTGACATCTCATGATTGACCTAATTGTCTAAGCATGAGATATGTCAATCATGCAAATCTCTCTTCTCATCAGTCTAAAAGACATCTCTTTAGAGAGCGTGATGTTCATATCAGATTTTTGCATTTTTATATCGTCCATTCTTAGTCACATTGCATGTAAGTAGGTACTTTTGATCCATGTCTGCTAAATAGTTGCAGGTTACAGGTTCTCAGCTCTTTACAGTGAAATTCATGAAAAGTCGCTACAAATGTGGGACTACGACCAACAAACAGAGAAATACGGGTTTCTGCACACTATCCGTATAATGCGGCCTACCAGTTCAAGGAACAAATGGAAAATCATTGAGCATTTCAACGCGCAAAGCACAAGGGCAGCACAAGATCCAAGACTTCAAACGCGGAGCTCAAGGCAAAAGTCCACTGTTGAATATCTGGAAGAGAATTGAAGAGATTCTGAGAGACCAAGTGAAAAAACCAGAAGATAAAAGTATCTTGAAGAAACCCTAAAGAATTGGGCCCATGAGCCCACCAAATGGCCGCGGATCCGCGGCCGTGCTCTGCACGTGTCGGTGGGGTGTCGGTGCTTTGACTCGGTTTTTGGGATTGTTTTGTAATTTCATGTTTGGATCAGAATGTAAACCTAGGGTTTTTCCTATCTATAAATAGGAGAGCTCAAGGCCTTTCTTGGTATGCCTCTTTCAGGGTGCCTCTTTTTAATTCTAGATTTAAATTTTCAATTCCATTGTAATCATCAAGAGGTGTCAATAAAGTAAGTTTTTATCTCGCATTCTTTTTATCCAAATTTTATTTTTGCAATTATTTATCTGTCTTTATTTATCTGCAAGTTAATTAGGTTATTAAAAGAAAATTATAAAAATGAATTTTATCATAACATCCCTAATGAGTGAGTAATTCCTCACTTGTTAGGGTTATGATCGGGTAGGTTTGAGAGATGAACATCTCTCACTCCTTTCTTGCCCGTATAATATTTTTTAAATTAGGACTCTATGTGAATCAAACACACACCGCTCACTATGGCACCCTATCCTACGAGATAGTGGTGATTCCCTAGTTAGACCGGTTGTGGTTGATTTACATAGAGGTTAGGGCTAAGAGTTAAGAAAGGACGGACAAGGACCAAAGGAAAGAAACTACGTTTCTTCCTAGTCGTGCTGATCCCCTTTGTTGACTATTACCCTAACACCTATGTTCTTAATTAGGGCAAAGGAAGCAGTGAGTAGAATTCTCTTTCCAAACTAACCTAATCCTAACCCTAGCAAGATTTCAAATCAAATTAAATTCAATCTTAGTTTTTATAAAAATCAAAACCTACCAAAAATAGGACTTAACTCGTTAGAACAATAAGAAAAGAACACGTTTTCCCTGTGGACCGATCCGTGCTCAACCGGCTAGCTACCTAGCAACACCGTTATTGATTGCGGTATTCTTAACTTTGATTTTAAAACGCGCACGCAAAAGAACGATCAATCAAATGGCGCCGTTGCCGGGGAAACGGTAATCTCTTTCTTTGTGTAATTTCGGGTTAATAAAAAGAAAATTATAAAATTGAAAAAAATTTAAAAGAAAAAAATATAAAATAAAATAAAAATAAAAATCATCTTGTTATTTTTGAAAGGTTTTTGTGCAAGTGTGCAGGCTTGGAGCAAACTCTGTTTCAGATCTGGAGCAAGCCCAGTGAACAAATCAAGAAACAGAGGATCTGAACAGACAGGGGAGAATCAAAACAACACAGAGAAAATTTTTGGAGATCTAAACCAACTAAACCGCATAGGTTGACCGCGGTTCCGCGGTCAACCTGTGACATCAGCACCCCAAATTTCTCTGTGAGTATATTTTTTCTATCTCCTACCCCCTGAACTCCACTGAAAATTTTCCTGCAGGTATTTTTTGCACAACAACTTCTTCTCCCTCTCCAATAAATTGTTTTTGTGCAGGATTATTTGCGCTGCCAAATAAAAAAATTTTTGCAAGTGTTTTTGGTGTGTTAACTGCTTTGCATAATTAATACGGACTTTTAAGGGGCTATAACACGAATCCAGATTGGGTGGGGATTTCATTACCCTTCCTAAGACCCTAGAAATCAAAAAAATCATATGCATCACCTTTGAACTAATTAAAAAATATCTAGACTCAGCCAATTAAGGACTGTCGCGCTCATTAGAACAGAGGAAGGTTGTGGGCAATCAGTCGTTTATCTAAACCTGACTTTGTGGTGCCTAGGCTAGACAAGTGAGAAAGATAATTTTAAAAGACCCGTCTCACGGTAATTCGTGAGCGGATCTCTCCTTTCTTCACTTGTGCTTACCTGGCCACATTTGGCGGTGAAGAGGCGATTTGAGAGATATCTCACAACTTGTCGCTTTGGACCAGTTAGGAGCAGTCTAGTTGACTCAGGAGACCCTAGCTCTAGGCTTGATTGTGCCTACTTAAATTGTGATTGTGCCGTAGTTCCGTACAAATTTTTGCAAAACTCTTTCTAAAAAAAAACACTTTCAAAAATTTCAAAACTCCAAAAACAAACAATTTTTTATTAAAAAAAACACTTTCTCTCATCATATCATGGGTACCCCACCTCGCAAAACTCTTGCCGAACTTTGGTACCCTCAACCAGACATTACTTCCTACGCTTCTTGTTTTGGTCGAATTTCGAACGACCCCTCCATGCCCAAAATTTCTTTGAAAGATCGAATAGACGCGTCTAGGACAACCAGTTGGACTCCGCAATCCACATTATATCAACCATTTCAACCTTCACCACCTTCTTACGTTGATACTCCTTTTTCGAGTCCTGTTGTAACTCCGAAACCCATGTCTATTGCTGAACATATTGAACAATCTTGTAACCGATCTTTCACTCCTTTCACCAATGCGAATTCTTTGGATCAACAATTCTATTCACCTTCTTATCCAAATATTGATCCTACTCCTGTCCAACCATTCAATTCCTACCAGTCCTACCCGACCTTTGCACCTTCCCTAGACATTGCTTCTACACAGCCATTTGGGAGTTTCACGTATCCAAACAACTTTGAATCTTTTACTGAAACCCCGTCACAACCCATGTCTCGTCTGGAACAGTCGTTGGAAGACTTTATGGTAGCGTCATGCCAACAGATGAGGGATTTGAATGCGTCCATGGCCGCCCTTATACAACCTAGTGACCCGGTAGCTAGTTTCCAACTAACTCCAAATTTTCCAATGTATGATGAGGCGGTTGGAAAGATTGATAATTTGAGTGGAGAGAGTGAGCTGTGCACCCTTTCAAATCAAACCTACCCATCCCCAATTGAATTCCACAATTCCGGTTTTGAATGTTTATCAAGTGTTCCAAATGATTCACCAGTTGAAAATAAAACGTTTAATGAGTTGTGCGACTTTGTAGTGTTTGATTTACCTGATTGTGAAGGGTCCCTTTCGAGTGAAACCATCACTAATCATTTTGACCTCTACACCTCCACTCTAGAACCTGAATTGATTAATATCCATGCTTTTGATGAGGTGTCTGAAAAATTTAATTTTCACTTGATCGAGGATATTGACACCGGGAATATTTTGGATGATGAACCCACAGATTTGGATGAGTTTCTCTCTCCAACTCATCATCCCGAGCCATTAACTGTTTTCCCCGAACTTCATATGTGTCTGGATTTTGATGATAATTGTATGGATGAGATAACTTTTGAGGAGAATTATGAGGATAGTATTGAGGATGAACCAGTTTTGTTTGATGAGTCGGATTCTCCAATTCATCCTGTTCCTTCCACTGACTGTGTACACCCTCCTGAACCTTTAACTGTTACCCTTCCTAAATCACTCCCCTTCATCCTTTCTATCGTTCCGACCGTGCAAGAAACTGTATCACTTTCATTTTTAATGTCTGGTTTCCCAAGTTCGACGTACCCATGTTTTCCCAAGTTTTGACCCCATTTCTCGACGGGTTGATAGATTAGCACAATCGCTTTTTACACATCGGTCATCATAATTTGTGCTAATTTATTCACTCAATTTACACCCTCAAGTTCGTACTACACTTCTTTCTCTTTTCCGCCATTCTTCTCCTAATATACCGAGACCGTATTCCACCTTTCTTTCCATACGGTTCCGTGTATTCTCCATTTCTTTCCTCTCCTCATTCTTTCACCAACCAACACACTACAGAGATAGAATATTTGAATGATTGGTGCTCACTTTTGGCCTGTGTAAGGCCTTGTATAGATTGATATTGTTCTCTTTCCCCCCTAAGAACTTCACCGCTTAAACATTGGAAACACTGTTTCACTTAAGTTTGGGGGGGGAGCTTTTTGTGTGTGTATATATATATATATTGTTTTCTTTTTCTGTTAATAATAAAAAAAAACAGGGGAGTGCTGGCAATTTTGACCCTCTTGGTGTTGGCTGACAGTGAGGGCACTGTCAAGTTTAAGTTTGGGGGTGTGCTCGGTAAGCTTTCGTCCTTCGCATTCATATGTATATTTTTATATTTGCATACTTATTTTAAAACCTATAAAAATCAAAAATTAAATAAATAAAAATTGAAAAGTTTAATTTTGGACATATTTGACTTAAGTTCAACATGACGGTTGACTAGTTATGAAAAACTAGATCCTAAACTTAGTAAATTAAAAACCCTAAAATTAACCTTTCTTAAAGTTTAATTATATAAAATATATGTCCTTATAGTTTATTTAGAAATAAGCAAATTTTGAGTTCAGTTCTTGGGCTAAGTCAAAACAAGGGAAGAGTATTGAAATTTTTATTTGAAGTGTAAATCTGAAAAATAATTCTGAACTTTAAGTCTAAATTCTGAAAATATACACCCTACAACTAGCACATACACGCACCTTGAAACTTGGGATAGTAGAGGATACCTTGAAATGCTCTTGTCTAAAATCCTTAGTATGAAGGAAAATAAAATAAAAGTATAAGTGTGAATAAAGAGATAAAAAAAATGAACACTGGTTTTGTAATTACTTAAGGCTGTATAAATAAAAAAAATATATAGCAAGGGTGCTTTATCACCTAGTGCCTTAGACCAACTGGTTTGGGAGTCACTGCTAAGCCTTAGGTATTGCAAGACGAGGATTTACGCCTAAATACGCAAGCACATTTTGTAATCGGCCGTTTAGTACCTCAAGAAGTATTAACGGTCGTATGAAGGATGTGTGAGCAATTTCATCTAAAAATTCACCAACTAAAAGTACTTTGGACGATGGACAAGAGTATGATAGCTTGAATTGAATTTCCAAGTGTAGGGGCGATAATTACACACACGTAGGGGTATATGATTAGGGTTTGGATGAGAGATAGGAATGAAAGATAGGGCTTATACCTTCAGTAGAGATGATAAAAATTCCTAAGTTGAGATAGAACCTTAGAAGGAAAATTCAAAAGATGCTGAAAGCTTAATAAATTTGCAGAATATATACGATCTTAAGTTAAATGATAAGTGAGTGTGAAAAATATGGGTTGATGATTTCTAAGTTAAAAATAATAGAATTTCTTGCTAAGAACACCTAATTGAAGAATGAAAGTCAACAGGACAAATTGATCGGATTTTGTGGGTAGTATCCGCTGAAAACCCTCAGGAGACAACACTCCTCTTACTAGGGACATCTAGAGGTTTAACGGCTTGTTGCACAAGCTCAGTTCAATCGCGATTCTCTGCGAAAGTGAGGTTAGGTTTTTTCGAGAATAAAATTGGTTTTGCTCGGGACGAGCAAAAGATAAGTTTGGGGGTATTTGTTCATATCAGATTTTTGCATTTTTATATCGCCCATTCTTAGTCACATTGCATGTAAGTAGGTACTTTTGATCCATATCTGCTAAATAGTTGCAGGTTACAGGTTCTCAGCTCTTTACAGTGAAATTCATGAAAAGTCGCTACAAATGTGAGACTACGACCAACAAACAGAGAAATACGGGTTTCCGCACACTATCCGTATAATGCCGCCTACCAGTTCAAGGAACAAATGGAAAATCATTGAGCATTTCAGTGTGCAAAGTACAAGGGTGACTTTCTCAAATATTTGTCGTTAGGCAAAACCCAGGCGACTTTCTCAAATATCACCAATTACAAAAAATTCTGATATTGAGGATCTAATCACCTAATTCCCAATATTCTACTCCCACTCGGCATATGTAAATCTATACAGATGTGAGAATAAAATCTAGTAAATACATACTCTAGAGTCAGAATCTAATTGTGAAAGCAGTTTTCAATTAACACTGCACAGTGAAAATAAAACATGAAAATGTTTCGAGGGGTGGCCGGGTATTCCTAGTAATGCCACTTCCATTATCTAGATTCATGATAGTAGTTGCATTTTTCCTTGCCTTTACTCCAATCCCTTTATTTCTTACCTTCTGTACACCATACTTAGGCTACTTGGTTTTCTTCTTTCCCTACCATTGGCACCAGCCTAAGGTTTGGAAGAAGACTATCCAATAAGTATAATAGATGTGCTCTCCTAATACTAGGAGCTCTCGTTGTTGGATATAGTTCTTTCAAGGAAATTATTGTAATTGTAAGTAGGCGATTATGATAACTGAACGAGGACCTATACAGGTATAACAGTTTTACTCGAGATGATAGTATGCTATCTGGTTTGTCTTCATTGTTGATGAAACCTATAGAATTGTTGCTTGACAACCAGCATTATGATGGCGATCATATATGTGGGAGCTGGGTTGTCCATAAGCACATCCTTAAATGTCCCTAGTTGTGGGAGTATCAAAACCGGTCATCGATATTTCGGAGTAGACTAGTGTATATGTTTCTAGACCCCGATGAGGGGCGGTGGCTGGTCTCACAAGCCATTGGTGTTGTGTCACCTAAAATAGTATACAGGTACTCACTGGAGATGAGTACACTGGACAGACTCGCCGAGAACTTCTAGATGGTAATATATCTATCGTCAGATGGAAGTTCTCAAGTGGCATGAGTGCATGTTAGTCTTTTGATCTGAGATCGTCATTTGTCTCGTATGAGTTCCCACTGTATTTTGATTATTACCCTACCACGGCTCAAAAGAGTCGTGCAAATAGGTTTTAGTTGGGTACAGTCCCGAGCCACATGGAGGCAGTGGTCGATTATCAGGGATTCTTCTCTCCTAATATTAAGAGTCGATGTCGCGCTGTATTCAGTCGGCTATCACTAGAAATCCATGGCCATGGTGGATGAGATTTACTGATAGTTGATCAGTAGTATCTCTGTTGGGGATGAACTTGACTCAGACATGACTTATCAGGTTAGTAGAGGTCTGACGTTATCCACCCATAGACCCGATATGTGATACTCTTTGACGAAGATACCGGACTGTACGGGGATTGTCACATTTAGGCTTTGTAGGATAAGGACGCACTTGATTGTCGACCCCCTTTTGGTAACCGTTACGTACAGCTAGCGCCGCTGACGTGCTTGTGGTTAAACCCACTGCCAGCGTATTATCGAGTCTTCAAAGTCCCACATAGAGGGTTTTCCCGATTCAGGCGATAAATGTAGGAGCCGTACGTTGGTACGTGCAGGGGTCCAATTAAATACGTGTACTGGATACACGGACTTTAATCAGATTGTTGATAATACTAGCCGGCTTAGGATTAAGCCGGATTATTAAATCATGTTTTGATTTAATTATATATATATATATATATATATATATATATATATATATATATATATATATATATTAGTATTATTGTTCACTATTCATTTTCCCTCATTGGTGCTATCCGTATTTTTATATGGATATGCGTATATTTAGCGATACATATACCGGGCGAAGTATTCCCTATTTATACAGGAATGCTTCTAGAAGAAGGGCACCTCATATTTGTTTTTCTTTTTAGAAAAACAAATACGAAATAAGGTGGAAATGAGGTGGCATGAGGCATGGTTATGCTTGTAGAGAGGTATGGCTTGGTTGTGGTCATTTATTGGGTTCACTATTTGAACCATGGTTGTAAAAAAAGGTGGAGCCATTATTCTTTCTACACCGGATATGATTATTTTTGAGTGCATGCTTCATGGTTAATACTTAGCCACTCTCTCTTCACCCCTATCTCCTTCTTCTTCCACTTGATCACTTGAGTTTGAGAAAATGAGAGAAAATATTTAGTGGAAAAATTCTTATATCACCCACCATCCATCCTTAGCAAGTTTGGATCGTCGGTCGGAGCCTCTTCCGGTTTCTCTCGGGTGGATCTTCTTCGGCGAGGGTGGTCAACCTTCAAGCATGATCCTAGCATCTACAAGCTTGGAGGGTTCTTTCATAATTGGGTGGACACACGTCGAAGGTTGTAATTTCATATCCTTGTTTGTTTTAATTTGCTAGTTTAGGTGTATGGATCGAATCCTAGGGTATGCGGATGTTTGGTGCTCGCATAAAGTTTTTGTTTTCGCTTCCGCCTCGGCCACGGCCTCCGCGGCATGAGCACTGAACTCTAACACTCGCAACCCAAGAGAAGGTAAAGAAAAAAGACAACCGGATAATTCTATTCAATTTCTCTAGAACCGGAATCCATTCTCGAACTGAAACAAGTTTCTTCGAGTTCGTATGTAACTATACGATAGCATATCCAAGCAATATGGATTTTCGTAGTGATACGGAGTGTTATGAAGAAATGCAAAATGGAAGTAGGAGTGGCAGGGATATATGTGACTTTGTCGTGAATCATGTCAATCCAAAACTAAAGTGTGTAAGAAGGTTCGGTTAACTTGGTTCATGAGTTTTAGTTTAAGGCCAGGTCATGGTTGCTGCCAAAAAGAGAGAGAAAATAAATACTCGGCGTGCACTCTAACCTAAATTAGATTGGTTAATCACTTTATCTAATCAGGATGACTCCATTGTTTCCTCGAATTCTCCTTCAAACCCTAAAAGGAGAATTAGTCGGGATCAATAGAAAATCACCTGAGGAATAACACCTTCTCATCAGTGGGAATCGAGACCCAACTATCATCGCGTGATAACTTAATGGAAGACACTCAAGTCACCATACTCCAGAAGGTATGCTTATACTTGGAAAGTTTCCTTTATATTTGAAACTCCCGATATGGTTTTTAACCCTAGGATGCAAGGACCTTGACGCTTGCCAACAAATCAAAGGTCCTAGTCAAGCTTAACCCATTATTATCTTGATTACATCGAACTCACCAGCACTAGCCCTTGACGCTTTCCAACAAAGCAGTGTGACTGTCCCAATCAATCGCATCTCTACGCAACAGATAAGCATCACTCAGCTACCGTACACTATGCCTTGATGCTAGCCAACAAATATATCACGAATACTAGGCGCTACCTATTTGAAATGACGGAGGGCAACAGCTAATTTTTGGCGAAAAACCTTTAACGCAATGAACTTGATATCGTTGAAGGAACTTGAGCAGTTTTGAAAAGGAGTGGTTTAGGCTCCGAATTTTTAAAACGAGTGGTTTTGAAGAAAACCGATGGTTTTGAAAAAAACCTAATAGTTTATAGTCACGTAAACTTTTGCCAAAGAGGCCACACCCTGTGAAGAGATTTAGGCTTTTTCCTCATCGAATGAGGTGCAGAATATTCCTAACTGAATACCTCGACGCAAAACAAAACTAAATGCCTATAGTTTTCAAAAATTGGTTCCAACAACATCATTTAGGTTTGTTTTCCTTGCATTAATCGGAATTAATGCAATCCCATCAATTAAACATATTATGACACAAAGAAACAAAAATAAGCACGAATATATATGCCATCCGCATTCGCCACATAGTCCCGGGTCTTCACCATATGGTACTTAACTTACGGCAGGGCAGAGATAGTACTAGCGCTGATGCAAAATATATATAGCGTCTACTAGATATATATATAATATATACAAATATTCGTCTCACCCATGATATCAAGTAACATCACAAAAGCATCACAGCAGAAGCAAACACAGTATGGAAATGCGGATAATATAAGAAAAGTACATTTCAATGGAGCCAAAATGAAATGCAATTTTCCGGTCGTGTGGATAGCCCGAAGTATCGGATCCTAGACCCCTACAAGTGCGGAAAGCCACCCGCCACTCTCAGAAGCGAGGCAATCCCAATCAACGAAGTGAATGGGCCACCCAACACTTCTAGAATCCGGTGACTTGGGCACCCCTCCGCGGGTCAATCTTATACCCCTTACGAGTGCGGCGAATAGCCCGCCAATTCTAGAGTAAGGCACCCCGGTCTCAACATCATGAGATGGAGGCCTATTGCCCTCTAGAACCCGGCTACTCGAGCACTCCGCTATGGGGCAATCCTAGTGCATGTAATGAAAAACTGAATATACAACAGTGATTACATCCGCAACCTGGATGCGCCCTAAAGAATAATACAAGCCGTGATGATGGCAATCCACATGTCGGACGCTCTTCACGCAATATGAATATACATTACATCACAGAGAACTACATCAAATACTACATACACCGGGCAATCCATCGCGAAAAATCCATCACAACCATAATCAACAAAGCAATATCCATCACAAAACATGCAAACTTGTAAGTATCAATTCTGTTGTTCACCGCCAGAAGACAGGGACCGAGACGTTGGGACGTCTGGCCTGAATTCTGGGGGTAGTTGTTATTTGGGTTTATCCATCCACCTCTCCGAAGATGCCAAGTTGATTTATGGTACCGTATATCGGAGGTTTGGACAGACGCGACCGTTGTAGCAGACTTCATTAGATTCCCCCTCACTTTGCAAGGGATTTTTGATTGTGGGGTTGCTCTTCACTGCAGGCGCAAGTCCGTGCAGTTAATTATGTTACCGCATTGCGATAACCACTTTCTCCTGCTCCGGAAGTTCACTTCGTGTCGTGTGTGTTTTTGTTTGTTTTGGTTGCCCATGGATTGTATACGGAGACTAGTTTGTGTCGTCGCCCATAGGGCGCGGATTAGTCCAAATCCATATATTTGAGATTTGGGTTTAGGTCAAGAATTTTGCTTGACGGGGCCTACGTTTGTAGCTTGGTTTGCCAACAGGAATGAACTTAGGACGCAGATCTCACATTTGTGAGGTCCATCGGTTCAGGGGATATTTGGGTTTGATCTAAGGATCATTAGCCATATTTGAGACTAAGATCAATTTATGAGTAGTGAGCATATAGGCTCAACTGATTATTAGATTATATATGAATAGCCCATGGATAGTATACGGTAGTCATTATGGAGATAGTCCGCAGGACAAAACATACTAATTTAAGGACATCGCGGTTCAATATTCCCTGTTTGGGATGAATGTTAGTTTAAGGACATTTCGGTCCAATGTTCCCTGTTTGGGATGAAGAATAGTTTAAGGAAATTTTGGTCCATTATCGCCGTGTTTGGGGGCGAAGATTAGTTTAAGAACATTTCGGTCCAACATTCAACTTGCGCGCACGTGTATTTGTTACGTGGCGAAGTGAACGATGGTGACATGGAATGCATCCAATTTGGAGTGCGATCCGATTTGAGGTGTGCACGTCAATTAGGAAGTGCATCAACATGGGATATATCATTCCCAGTCTTGATGAAGTTTTATATCAGGTTGGGACGAGAAAAGATTGTTGGTTGTTGGGACCCGCCACCTCTTTGAAGACGTTGAGGAATTACAATGACATATATCAGAGGTGTGGAGAGATGTACCCTTGAACCAAATCCCGTACTTGAAGGAAAAAGGGGTTGTGATGGACCTAAGAATCGTTAGTCATATTTGAGACTAAGATTACCTTAGGAGATATGGGATGCATATTATTTTGGATATTATCAATGAGAGATCATTAGTCATGTTTGAGACTAAGACCAGTTTGGAAATCAAGAGCATATGGGCTCGCTTGATTTAAAATCAAAGAAGTTTAACTTCAGGAAACTTAGCCAATTTGGGCTAAGATTAGGTTTCTGTAACACGCATCAGTGCTAAGCACTCGGTTGCATATAACGCTCACGTGTATATCATGTGAGGCGCTATAATAGTGCTAAGCGCTAATCTTTTTTAGCGCTCACGTGTATTTCACGTGAGGCGCTGGGCGCTGCCCAATCAGTGCTAAGCACTCAGCCGTTTTGGCTGCATATGAAATGCTAAGCACTTTGCTCAGCGCTCACGTGTATATCATGTGAGGCGCTGGCTTTCTGTTTTGGGCGCCCAGTGTGTTTCACGTGAGGCGCTGAGCTTTTATCCATGGGTGCTCACGTACATTTCACGTGAGGCGGTCTAATAGTGCTAAGCACTAAACTTTTCTGTTTTCTGGTGCTCACGTGTGTTTCATGTAATACGCTGAGTTCTTTTGGAGATTTAATCTCTGTTTGTATTTTTAGAGAACTTAAATCTCTGTTAATAGTATTTTGACCATTAACGATCACCAAGATCACTATTTTGAAGGTCTGGAATCAGGTTCTTTAAGAACTAAGTTCTTGTTTTATGAGGGAACTAAGTTCCTGGAGTATTATGAACTCCATGTTTTCCATGTTCATGCTTTAAAAAGAGGTTAGACCTCTGTTAATAGTATTTTGACCATTAACGACCATCAAGATCACTGTTTTGAGGATCTTGGATCAGATTTTTAAAGAACTAAGTTCTTGGTTTGACAGAACTAAGTTCTTGGAGTATTATAAACTCCATCTTCTTCATGTTCTTCTCTGTTCTTCCCTGAATCTTTGATTCTCAAGAACAAGATGTTCCCGATGAGAATTAAATTCTCAACTTGTAGGAGATTTGTCTTGTGGATCTCAGATCCAGAGAAAAAACTAAATTCTTTGAGAAGGGTTAAACCCTTAGATATGGTATGTTTAGGTAAAGGAGATATTTTGATCTCTTCTTTTTTCTTTACCTAGGGTTTTCAGGAGGGAAATCTTTTTCTTTGAGAGAATTAAATTCTATGTTGTTTTGAGAGCCTTCTGTATTTTTACCAGAAGCTTATGGGGTGGTCTCCTCCTTTTTTCCTCCTCTTCTCCTTCTCTTTTCTTTGATTAATCTCTTTGCTCCTATTTATAGGAGAAGAGAAAAATCAATTTGTTGAGAAAATCTCTTATTGAGAGATCAAGATTGATTTTATTATCGATCAAAATGATCTCTTAGATCAATCAGTGAATTTTATTCACTCTTGGATTTGTAATCCAAAGGCTCTCTGTTTGACAGAGAAAATTTCTTGTTTGTTTAACAAGATTAGGAAATATTTTCCTAAGATAGAATTTTATTCTATCATATGAATATCTTGTTAGTTTAACAAGATTAGAATTTTATTCTATCATATGGATATCTTGTTAGTTTAACAAGATTAGGAATATATTTTCCTAATATAGAATTTAATTCTGTTATAAGAATATCTAATTAATTTAACAAGATTAGAATTTTATTCCAACATAGAATTTAATTCTATCACATAGAATTTTATTCTATCATATGAATATCTTGTTAGTTTAACAAGATTAGAATTTTATTCTATCATATGAATATGTTGTTAGTTTAACAAGTTTAGAAATATATTTTCCTAATATAGAATTTAATTCTGTTTATGA
Source organism: Agapanthus africanus (assembly GCA_030015575.1). Lineage (NCBI taxonomy): Eukaryota > Viridiplantae > Streptophyta > Magnoliopsida > Asparagales > Amaryllidaceae > Agapanthus > Agapanthus africanus. Next base: position 386,336,398 of record JASDDO010000008.1, on the reverse strand, counting down.
ATATCTTGTTAATTTAACAAGATTAGGAAAATATTTTCCTAAGATAGAATTTTATTCTATCAGATGATCACCGTTGGATCTTTGATCCAAGGGTCCTCTGTTTAACAAAGAAAATCTTTCTAGTTTGAGGAAGATCAGAAAAATATTTTCCATATAGAATTTAATTCTATCAGATAGTTTAATTGGTGATATTTTATCACCAATGGATTTTAAATCCAAGATTCTCTGTTAGAGAAAGATCTTTCCATATTAAAAAGATCAGGAAAAATATTTCCCAAATAGAATTTAATTCTATCACATAGAATTTAATTCTATCAGATGTGAGCATTTTAAATTGGAGCGAAAGCATGTGAGCGCTGCCAAAGAATGCGACAAGAGAACTCACGTGTTTAACATGTGACCCCTAGTGTGGGTTTTAGCCTGTTTATTTTCAGCGCTCATATGCTTTGCATATGAGCGCTCATGTGTTTAACATGTGAGTTCTGTTTGGCCATTGGTTATTTATATTCAGCGCTCATATACTTTGCATATGAGCGCTTACGTGTTTAACACATGAGGCCCGTTTGGCCTTTAGGTTTATTTTATTCAGCGCTCATATGCTTTGCATATGAGCGCCCACGTGTTTAACACGTAAGGACAGTTTGGCCCTTAGTTATTTGTTTTCAGCGGTTATATGTTTTGCATATAAGCGCTCACGTGTTTAACACGTGAGGCCAGTTTGGCTTTGTTAGTGTGATATGCCCTAGAGGCCATTATTGTATAGTACTAGTTTGTATATTACATTTTGGAAGCTTGGGATATATACACGGATTTATGACAGTCTTGCTCGATATAGTAGTATGCTACTTGGTTTGTATCTATCTTAATATGTGTATGTGTTTCTTTTAACATATCGCTAATACATATTGATATAGCTCTTAGGATCTTTGCTTGCCAACAACGTTGTGATGGCGGTCACACTAGTGGAGGCTGGGTAGTCTATAAGCACATCCTTATACATGTCCCTAATCATAGGATTATCGAGACATGGCATCGATACTCCAGAGTAGACTAGTGTATACGGTTCTCATCCCAGGAGGGGAGATGGTCTGTCCCACAGCCATCAGTACGTCGTACTGGAGATAGTATGTAGGTGCTCGTTAGGTTACGAGTACACTGGACAGAACTCATCGGGAACTGTTGGTTGGTATTATACCTATCGTCAGTTAGCAGTTCCCAGGTGACATGAGTACAGCTTAGTCAGTTGACTTGACACTGCTGCTTCGCCTCAAGTGTGTTCCCACCGTTCTTAGATTACTACCCTACCACGGCTCTATTGAGTCGTGCAAACAGGTAGTAGTTGAGTGCAGTCCCGAAGCACTTGGAGGCGGTGGCGGTTAGATAGGATTCGTCTCTCCCGGTATTGGGGGTTGATGTCGCGCTGTGTTCGGAACGCCATTACACAAAGTCCTTGGCCAGGGGAAGTGAGATTTACTGGTAGGTGGTCCAGTAGTTTCTCAAGGTATTTTGGATTGTACTCTGACACGACTTATACCGCTATTAGGGGTCTGACGTTTACCGCCCCCTAGGCCCAATATGCGATACTTTTAGACGAACAGACCGGATTGTACGGAATTGTCACATTCAGGCTCAGTAAGAGTTCGGATGGGTTTTCCTCATTGGCCTTCTTATCGACATCTAACTAGGGACCGTTACGTATAGCTAGTACCGCTTGTGGCCTGTGGTTAAACCCACTGCCAGCATAGTATCGAGTCTTTAGAGTCCTACACAGAGGGTTTTCCATATTTGAGCGAAACGATGTAGAGGTCATATGGTTTTACGACAGGGTCCGTTCACGTACGCGTACTTATGCACGTATGGTGTTCGGACGGTTGATACTAGTGAGCTTTGGTTTAAACCGGATCCTAGTATTAGATTTTGGATTGTTTTAGTCTCATTGTATTCGTGTTTCTCGGAACACGGATGCGGGTATGTATATACGGATGATAGGGGCAGAGAAGGAGACTCCTCATTAGGGTTTTGACCATTGACTTGATTAAAACCATAATGAGATGGAGGACATTGTTTACTAATTTTTATTAGAGATAATTGTGTCATGGCTAATTGGTTTGACCATTTGACTATGTTGACTATTGTTGACTTGGATTTTTTTGTTGAGCACAAGATATTTTGCTTAGCATTAATTGTGACATGATAATGGTCAAATCAAAGGAGCCATCATATTTTTCTCTTTCCTCAAATGAGAGCTCTCTTCATTTTTTTCTCATACACTCTCTCTCAAGGTTCTCTCCTTCTTCCTCTCTCAAACCCTAGTGTCTCATGAGTTGAGAATCAAGCGTCATTGAGACTTAGCCACCAAAATCCTTCTCTACTCACTCTAGGATACTTAGTTTAGCACACAAAGTACCCTAGTTACTTCATTATAGAGGTTGGAGTTCAAGGTAGAGACCTTTGGGTAGATCATCATTGACGTGGAGAAGCCGGTGAGGAGGAACCATCCATTACCACTCCAAGGAGCTCACAACAAGGAGAAGCACAACAAGGAGAAGTAGGACCTGAAGCTTAAGATATAATCATCTAATATAGTAGTTAGAACTTGTTAGTTTGTTAGTTAATGTTTAGCAAAGATCCTCATGGGTAGTCTATATTACCTTGTAAATTTTTTTCCGATTTTTACCTATTCCGCCTCCCCGTTAACTAGCGGGGTGAGTAACATAGACTTACAGTGGTATTAGAGCCTCGCTAAACCATAACTAATATGTTAGCAAAGCCTTTAGAACTTTGATCACGGAACAATCCCGAAAACATGACCAAAACTTGCATTTTCTGTCGAATTTTAAATCAGGTCTAAAAATATTTTCAGAGACCTGAAAAATACGTGCAAGCTTTTTCTAGAACACTGAAGAAATTTAGGCGACTAACTCGGTCAGACCGCCGCGGATCCATGGCCGAACCAAGCGTTCCACCGCAGAGCCGCGGCCGAGTTGACTCCGAGTTGGTCCAAATTTTTTCTGGTGGTCTCTGTTGTTGTTTGGGGTTTTCTAGGATATTTTGTTTCTGCTCAGGATTTTTTATGTACGGTGTTGTACTTGGAGTAGATTCAAATATGGTTATTGATCGAAATTCTATGAACTTTAGCTAACTGGATTATATCTGTGATGTGTTATATGTGCTGAACGTCTGCTAATCGCTATACGTCGATTAGTGGGGGTTGCACATATCTGTGATCTGTGATATTGGTTTGCGTATATGAACTTGTTGGATTGTCGTGGATGAATAACCGGGGTTGTGAGATGAGTGTTTATTATCTTTCATTTGATATAAATTGTAAATTGATATAATATTATTTTGTGGTCGCACATCCGGGTTGAGGTTGAAGCCACTATTGTATATTATTTCTTTTACTGTTTTTTGCTCCTAGGATAGACCCAAGGTGGGGTGCACAGACTACCGGATACTTTGAAGTGCCGAGAGGCCTACTTACCTTGTTGAGGGAGGTTGCTTCACTTCGGGTATTTGGTGGGTAGTTTGCCACACTCGTAGGGGTTTAGGGTGGAGTTATGGCTATTCATCACGACCGTGTAATCCGTCTTTCGTTACAGGCTCGAACGAAGCGTGGATTCCTAGTATATCCAATGCGTTCATCTGTGATCTGGAATGACTATCATTGTGTATGACGAATGTATATATCTATATATGATATCTAGTAGACGTTGCTTATGTTTTACATCCGCGCTAGTCCAGCCCCCGCTCTATCGTTAGTTAAGTAACCTAACGGGTGATGACGGGGCCCCGTAGCGAATACGGATGGCATAAGCGTACGTCATATTTTCATTGTTTTCTGTAATGGTAGGATTAATTGATGGGATTGCATTATATTAATGCAAAGAAAACAAACCAAAGTTGAATTGTCGGAACAATTTCAAAACTACTCGATTTTTTCAAAACAGCAAAACTTTTAAAACGCGGAGCTTAAACCACTCCTTTTAAAAGCTATCAGGTTCCTTCGATTATATCAAGTTCACTACCTTCACGGTTTCGCCAAAACCATTCATAGCCCTCCGTCATTTCAGTTAAATATTCAGTAGTATTCAAGCTATGTATTTTGACCTTCGCCAAGGCATAGTGATTGGTAGCTGCCGAATATTTATCTGTAGCATAGATAGATGCGTTGGTTTGGGACAGTCGTACTACTATTTTGGCCTTCGTCAAGGGTATGTACGGGTGGGTTCAAATTAACCTGGATAATGACGGGTAGAACTTGACATTGACTTAAGATATGTTGGCCTTCGTCAAGGTCATAAGAGCATGGGGTAAAAATCCACATCGGGAGTTTCTAAAGAAATTAAAACTTGCTAGTGTTGCATACCATTTGGAGTGTGATAATTTTGGTAGGATTCCTTCAACTTTATCACACGATGATATTTGGATCCTGATCCTACTGTGAGTATATGCTACTCCTCCGGAAATTTTTTTCCCACTTAACGATCAATGCTATAAACCAAGTAGGTGTCTAGAAAGGTGTTAGCGGGGCTACGCCCCCAGGGAAAAGAGGTTATTTAATTAAGGAACTTCGCGAAACCGTCGTAAAACCTCCCTCGAAGTACCGACACCGGCCTGACTGAACGGTTAAGCAAGTATTGTACGGTGAGATTAATCCTGACTAATTCTTCTTTTATGGTTTGAGGAAGGATTCGAGAAACAGTGGGAGCCATCTTGTTTAGATAAACTAAAAACCATTCTAAACTTGCAAGAGCATCATACTAAAGTGTTTCTTCTCTCTCTCTCCTAATTGCAGCGACCAAACATGACGGGCCTAAAGTTACTATTAGATAAAAATATATTGACAGGGCCAAACTATAAAGATTTGTTCAGGAATGTCAAGATGGCGATCACTTATAACAAATTGGGGTATCTGCTTACTACTAAAGCCCCCGCTGTCCCAGAACCAGAATCCAGTGTCGCGGATAAGGAAATCCATAAGACCTGGGAGATTGATAGCGCGAAAGCCAAGTGCCTCGTGCTGGCCTCCATGGACAATGAACACCAGAGGCGGCACGAGAATATGGATCTTGAATCCATATTCCTCCATACCAAGGAATTATATGGAGAGCAATCTCGTATAGTAAGATACGAGACTTCGAAGAAGCTATTTCAGGCGAGATTGGCCGTCGGGTCATCTGTAGGGTAACACGTCCTTAAGATGATCGGCTACATTGAGGAGCTCACGGACCTTGGGACTACGTTAGAGAACGAGCTGTATACGTACTTGATTCTCCAGTCCCTTCCTTCCACCTACGCCCAGTTTATCTTGAATTTTAATATTCAAGGTAAAGAAGTTGAACTTCCGGAACTCCTCAACATGTTGAGGAGTGCAGAGGGCACCCTGCAGAAAGCCAGAGAAAAACCCGCTCTGTTTGTTGGTGGTGCTTCCTCTTCTAGGTCCAAGGCGAAAGCCAAAGGAAAGAAGAAGAAGGCCCCTATCAAACCGAGAGGCGGTGTTAGTAAGGTGGAAGCCATGGGAAAAGCAAAAGTGGCAGGGCCGATAATAGGAAAGGAAAAATGCTTCTACTGTCACAAGAAGGGCTATTGGAAGAAGGATTGCAAGGCTTGGAAGGCTAAGAACCAAGACCCGAGGCAAGTTGTGGATTCGGCTTCAGGTGTGTTTGTAATTGAAAACTATCTGTAAATCAACTCTACTTCCTGGGTATTGGATACCGGATCAGGATCTCATATATGCAATTCTTTGCAGGCACTGAGAAGCCGTAGAGTTCTGAAGACCGGTGATATGACCCTCAGGGTTGCTAACGGAGCGAGCGTGGATGCTGTGTCCGTAGGGGAATATCACCTTGGATTGACAAGTGGACATATTTTGGTTTTGCGCAACTATTTTTGTGTATCTAGTTTGACTTGTAATATCATTTCAATATCTTTGTTATCAAAAGAAGGTTATAATTTTACATTTGTAAACGATGTCGTAAACATCCACCTTAATCATGGTCTGATTGGGTCAGGTACTCTAAACAACAGTATATATGCATTAAACCAAGTACAAGTTTTCAATGTCCAGAACACACATAAAAGAAAGACTCCAGAATTAAATCAAGCTTTCTTATGGTATTGTAGACTAGGTCACATCAATGAGACAAGGTTAACCAAGTTACATAAAGAAGGATATTAGGATCCGTTCGAATATCAATCTTATGCAACTTGTCAATCATGTCTCAAAGGAAAGATGATAAAGACTCCATTCACTGGACACGGAGTAAGAGCGAGTGGGCTTTTGGGACTCATACACAGCGATGCGTGTGGTCCGATGTCTACACATGCAAGAAGTGGTTATTCCTATTTCATTACTTTTACGGATGGTTTCTCTAGGTATGGACATATTTTCTTGATGAAACATAAATCCGAGGCCTTTGAGAAATTCCGGGAATATAAGAATGAAGTGGAAAAAAAAACCGGCAAAAGTATCAAGACACTGAGATCTGATCGAGGTGGTGAATACTTGAGTGCCGAGTTCCTGGATTACCTAAAAGAGAATAGAATTCTCTCTCAGCTTACTCCTCCATACACACCACAACACAACGGTGTATCAGAGAGATGGAACCGAACCCTATTGGATATGGTACATTCCATGATGAGTAACGCTGAGTTACCATGATCATTCTGGGGCTATGCACTAGAATCAGCTGCATATCTTTTGAACAAGGTTCCTACCAAAACTGTGCTTACCACTCCATATGAGATGTGGAGTGGGAAGAAACCCTATCTTCAGTGTCTGAAGATATGGGGATGTCCAGCTTTTGTTAAAAAGAAGCATGCAGACAAACTCGAGGCACGATCAGTACTGTGTAAGTTTGTGGGATACCCAAAGAACTCCAGGGGGTATCTTTTCTATTACACAGAGGAACAAAAGGTTTTTGTTTCTCGTCATGCCCACTTTCTAGAACATCAGCTTTTAGAAAAAGAAACAAGTGGGAGCGTAATAGAACTGGAAGAAATTCCAGAACCACAAGCTATTACTGAAAGCTTAGTGGAACCAGAAGTTTCAAAAGAACAGGACATTCCCGCACCACTCCGCAGGAGTAGTAGGCTGTCTCATCCGCCTGAGAGATACTACGGTTTTTGTTAGTTGTATGTATGCCCTAGAGGCCAGTATTGTACAGATGATGTATATTATATTGGATGCTTGGACATATATAGAGATGACTTTCTTGCTCAATATGATAGTATGCTATCTTGTTACTCTTTATCTTAACATGTACACTTGTCTCTTTAAACTGTCTTATAGTTACATGTTGATAAAGCCCTTAGGATGTGTACTTGACTACCTGGACTATGATGCAGATCATACTAGTGGGGACATGGTAGTCCATAAGTACATCCTTCAAGGTCCCTAGTCGTGGGTGTATCGAGACGGGGTATCGATATACCAGTGTAGACTAGCGTATACGCTTCTCGACCCATGAGATGGGCGATGGATGATCCCATATCCATTGGTGTTTGACATCAGAGATGGTATACGGGTGCTCAGTGGAGACTGGGTACACTGGACGGACTCGCCGAGAACTCCCAGATGGTATTATACCTCACGTCAGATGGCAGTTCTCAGGTGACACTTGTACATGTTAGTCTGTAGACCCGAGATCGTCATAGAGTCTTGTGTGATTCCCACTGTGCTTTGATCTCCACCTTACCACGTCCATGAGGGCGTGCAAAATGGTGGTCTTTGGGTACAGTCCCGAGTCACATGGAGGCAATGAGCGATATGAGGGGTTTCGTCTCTCCCGGTATTGGGGGTTGATGTTGCGCTGTGCTCGATTGGCCGTAACAGGGAAGTCCCTGGCCAGGGCTGATCAGAGATTTGCTGGTAAGTGTTACCAGTAGTTTCTCGACCCGTTATGAGCCTCACATCAGCACGACTTATCGGTTATTGGGGTCTGACGTTTACCACCCCTAGACTTGATATGCGACATATCAGACGAACAGACCGGACTGTACGGTAAGTGTTACTGGTTGGATTCACAGGAGTGTGAGCGGGCTAGCTCGTCGATCTTCTGATCGCTCAATACCCGGATGGCCGTTACGTTTAGCAGACCGCTTGCGGCTTGTGGATGCTTGATATGATCATCATCTGCTACCGGCGTATTGACGAGTCTTTAGAGTCCTACACAGAGGTTTCCTGGCTCAAGCGAAACGAAATAGGAGCGCATATGAGATATGTGCGGGAGCGAGAATAATGCGTGTATGTGATACCGCATTTCATTCTCGCGATAAATGTTTCGATAGGTTATATTCGATATGACCTAGTTATCGAATCATTGATTCGATAAGCCGATACATAGGATACTAGTCGGTTATATGCGATATGACTGGATCGTTAAATCAAGTGTTGATTTAATGATTTGATGTATAATTATATATTTGATATATTACTTTGCATTAACTAGTATTGGTTCATTTTAAAAGGATTTTCTCACTTGATGCACATTGTATATATGATATATTTTTGTGCACTTGTTTGTATCATGTTTGATGATACTTGCTTACTTGGGTTTGTGTAAAGATTAAACCATGGTTACATGCATAATGGTTAGGGTTTTGATTATTTACTTAGTTATTTATTTATTTATTCATTTTGGATATTATTAAGAATGGTGGCTTATTTTGTTTCTATGTTGAAGCTTCATGAAGCTTTGACAAAGTCCACCATCCTTATCTTATCCTTAACCCTAACCATTCCAACTAACCTTAGTTTAATCTCTACACTTGACCATGGTCAAGATATGATAAGTATTCATATTAGTTTCATTTTTAAAAGACTCATCATATTCTTTTTCTTCTTGATCATCTTCTTCTTCAAGAAAAGCTTAAGGTCCATCAATGGCAACTTGAGCTAAAGTGAGAGAAATCCAATTCTAAAGTGAACCCACCTCCTATTTCTTCACCCTCTATCTCTTGCCAAGTTGTTTTGGGTGTTTTCTTCACAAGTTTCACAACTTGGTGAAGTTGGAGCTTGAACTTGCGATGCCTCGACGTAGATCATCTTCGGCACGAAGCCGACGACCTAGTCCGCCCAATTCTCCGATGAAGCCGACGTTTGAGTTTGGGATTCGAGATGGACAGCGAGAGGAGGCCCACGTGGAGCCAAGGAAGTGGATATCCGGATCTACAAAGGTTGTAGCTTCTTAACTTTAGTTAAGCTGTTAACTAGTTTACTATATCGCCTAGAATTCTAGCCAACGATCCGTAGTCTAGGGTTTCTCGGCACCGTAAATTTTGAATTTGGCATGGTTGATGCCTTGTGAGACCTCTATAGTGTGCCTAGGAACCCTACAGTGGTATCAGAGCCTAGCTAGAGCCTTAGGCGAAGTCTTGACGACGTTTGAAACCCGAAACCCTAAAACCCAAGTGCTCTCTGGACTTTTTCTAAAATCTGGGATTTTTCTATATTAAAAATGCTTAAAAAATTCAGCAGAGAATTCTAAGAATTACGGTGCAATTTTTTGTCAATGAATAGTGAATTGTGCGGCGGAACCGCGGCAGAAGCATGGCTTCTGCGGCGGTTCCGCGGCAGAAGCATGGCTTCTGCGGCGGTTCCGCGGCTTGTTGATGATGTCAGCCCTCCTACCTTGCACAGTAATTCATCTTTTCTGCAGCTGCATTTTTTGGGTATTTTTAATATTTATTCCAGAGTTTAATTTTCTGGGGTGTTTTAGAGCTTCGATATTTCGATCGGATTATCAAATTTCGTCTTTGTGTTTTTCCGGATAATTTTTAGAATATGTTAAAAAGTTCGACCAGATATAAATACCCAATTTTTCCCCTGTCGGGAAATTTCCAAGTGTTGGATTTTTCCGTAGTTTAACGACGTTCTAAGTAGTGCAAGTAACGCGATGGACCCTCTAGAAGACAACAAACCTTAACTCGAATATGTGACCGTCTTGAACTGTCCTTTGAACCTTCGGGTTTGGGGGAGTACGGCGTGCCACATGTGAGGCGTTGGCTTGACCCTTCTACGGCTGGACCGTTGGTACTGAGGCACGAACTGAATGTTGTTAGACTTATTTCATGTGTTGAGCTGTATCGGGAAAACTTGGGTATTCGACTGTTCGATCGGAAAGTTTAATATTTTCTGTTTATCTGGAATGTGATACAATAATTAGAATTCACAAACAGTTATGAGATAACTGAATGGATGTTATAAATCTAGCAGTTTAGTCCCACATGATATTGAAAAGAGTTTTCGATAATGAGACTAAAATGCGGGATTTATATCTGTTAGGCATGTGATGTCTAAGTATTTCATTTGATTAGGCATGCGATGTCTAAAGAGATTGCGGATTCCAACTGTTGTAGTTTTACACTTTCTTTTCTGTGACCGTAAGTGTAATATGTGATATCGCCGGTTTCGTTGCTATATGTCAACGACAATTGGGATGCGCATATTTACTTACGTTGATGACATGTGATGTTATGTGTTGCTGGATATGTTATATTGGATCGTCGTGTTTGAATAGCCGGGGGTTTTTATGTGAGTTGAGTGTTTTTCATTTTCATTCATGTAAAAACTTGTATGTAATATTCTTTTATTTGGGGCACTTCCAGGTTGCGGAAGTTGTCACCTTTTGTATATTATTTACTTTTCCGTATTAGGATAGACCCAAGGAGGGGAGCACAAGTAACCGGGTTCTGGGGTTCAGTGGGAGACCAACTCGAGGAGTCGAGTCCGGGTCTTCTAACCCTAGAATTGGCAGGGTTGCTTGCCGCTCTCGTAGGGGTCTAGGGGTGTGGGATTGGCTATTCATCACGACCGTGGAATCCTTGTTTTATACTGGCTCGTATTGAAAACACGGACGTCCTAGTATATCCAATATTTCATATGTTTCTTCTGCTGCTATATCTGTGATGTGATCATGTGATGTTCTGTGATAGATACAGTATATAGTATATATGATATATTATATAGACGTTACTTATGTTTTGCACCCGCACTAGCCCTGTCCTGCTCTGTCGTTAGTTACCTAACCTAACGGTGCACGAGGGGACATCCAGGCGAATGCGGATGGCATAAGTGTATGTCGTATTTATCTGTGATGTTTAGGTATTTAAATGATGGGACTTCATTAATGTGATTAATGAAAGAAAAGAAACCTAAGATGTTGTAGAATCAAATTTTAAATAAAACAGGTAGCTACAGTTCTTGCTTTGCATAGCGGTATATATGATATACCCTGCACCTTATTCGATGAGGAAAGGACCGAGATCCCTTCACCGGGAGTGACTCCTTTAGCAATAACTGGCAGATGCTACACACTCGGTTTGTTTTTGAATGCTTTTATAGTTTCTGCTTTGCACAGTGATATATATGATATATCCCGCACCTCATTCGACGAGGAAAGGGCCGACGATCCCTTCACCGGGAGTGACCCCTTTAGAAAAACTGGAAAAGCCTCAAAATCACTCCATTTCAAAACTTCATTTGATTCTACAACGATATCGAGTTCATTACGCAATAGGTTTTCAGAAAAACCTGACGTAGCCCTCCGTCATTTTAGATAAAGACTATTTAGTATTCGTGCTGCGTTTGTTGACCTCTGTCAAGGCGTAGTGTGCGGTAGCTAACTAGTAATTATCTGCAAAGCATGTGATGTGATTGGATTAGGGTAGTCGTACGACCTTGTTGACCTCTGTCAAGGGTCGTGCGAGTGAGTTTGATTCAATCAAGAAATGACGGGTTGAACTCGACTAGTGCACTATGATTTGTTGACCTCTGTCAAGGTCATGGCACACTAGGGGCAAAATATTATCGGGAATTTCAAGTGTTGAAATTTGCAATGAGATTGCATACCTTCTATGAGATAGTTGGATCCTAATACCCGTTGCGAGTAAGAGTTACTCTTGTGAGAGTTTTACACATTACAATTAGCCGATCAAGTAGGTGTCTAGAAAGGTGTTAACGAGGTTACGCCTCTGGGAAAACGAGGTTTACATTAATTAGGTTCGTGCGAAAGCACGGGGGACCTCCCTCAAAGTACCGACACTGGCCTGGCTGAAAGATCGACGAACTTGTAGTGTGTAATTAATCCCGGCTAGTCTTTCCTTTTAGGGTTTGAAGGAAGATTTGATAAAAAGCAGTGGGAGCCATCCTGATTAGATAAGATAATAACCAATCTGATCTTGCACGAGCATACGCTAAAGTGTTTTCTTCTCTCTCTCTCCAGGTAGCGACTATTTCATGCCCTAATAAAGATAATAATATGGATGTATTGACCGAACCCGCATGTTATACTGTGCTGGGGAACGTTGGTTCCGTTCATTCTTATAAGAGTTATAGGAATGAACAGGATATAGGGGAATACCAGGATTCCCATGCCACCCGATTGAAGAAAGTACATGTTGATGCATTTTCTTCGGGTGTGTTCGTTACTGAGAACTGTTTCTCCATTTGCTCTACGTCCTGGGTATTAAATACCGGATCAGGATCCCATATATGTAATCAGTTACATAGGCTTAGAAAAGGTAGAGAACTTGGAGAAGGTGATAAAGACATTAGAGTTGGAAATGGTGCAATTGTTGCAGCTAAGACTGTCGGGGAATATCACCTTGCATTACCAACTGGTAATACATTGGTTCTGAACGAATGCTATTACATACCGAACCTGATATGCAACATTATATCGGTTTCTTCGTTGAGTAAAGAGGGATATAATTTTGTATTACAGGACAATGTTATGAACATTTTCCGTAACCAAAAGTTGGTTGGATCAGGCACGTTGTGCAATGGCATTTATGTTCTAAATCAATCAACAGTTCTGAGTATAACAAACACACACAAGAGGAAGAGTTCTGAACTGAACGAATCCTTCTTGTGGCATTGTAGACTGGGTCACATCAATGCGACACGACTGGCTAAGTTGCATAAGGATGGGTATTTGAAACCATTCGAATTTTCATCTTATGACACTTGCCAGTCATGTCTCAAAGGCAAGATGACCAAAACTCCGTTTACGGGACATGGAGAAAGAGTTACCGAACTCTTGGGACTAATACATAGTGATGTATGCGGTCCCATGTCTACACATGCCAGGGATGGTTCTTCGTACTTCATTACATTCACTGACGATCTCTCAAGATACAGATATGTGTACTTGATAAGACACAAGTCTGAAGCTTTTGAGAAATTTAGAGAATATAAACAAGAAGTCGAGAAACAAACCGGAAAAAGTATTAAAATCCTTCGATCTGATCGAGGAGGTGAATACTTGAGCAATGAATTCCTGGACTTCCTAAAAGAGAATGGGATTCTCTCTCAGCTTACTCCTCCTTATACACCACAGCACAACGGTTTATCGGAGCGGAGGAATCGCACCCTATTAGATATGGTGCGCTCTATGATGAGTACAGCTGAGTTACCTATTTCCTTCTGGGGGTATGCGCTTGAGACAGCGGCATACCTATTGAATCAAGTTCCAACTAAATCTGTACCTACCACACCATATGAGATATGGAGTGGGAAGAGACCATGTCTTAAATGAGTTAAGATATGGGGTTGTCTGGCCTATGTCAAAAGGCAAAATCCAGACAAACTCGAGGCACGGTCAGTTCTATGTAAGTTTGTGGGATATCCTAAACATTCAAATGGATATTTTTTCTAACATAGTGAACAACAAAAAGTGTTTATTGCTCAACATGCCACCTTTTTAGAAAAGGAATTTCTTGCAAAAGAGATTAGTGGCTCTGAGGTAGAACTGGAAGAAATTCCAGAAACACAAACTATAACTGAAGATTTAGTGGAACCAGAAGATTCGGTAGTACCCGACGAACCCCAGCCTCTCCGCCGATCTAGTAGGGTTCCTCGCCAACCTGAGAGATACTACGGTTTTCTCATAGACGGTGGGAGCGAGGATTGCATCATGGAGGATGATGACCCAACTAGCTTCGAGCAAGCCATCACGAGTAGGGACTCAGTGAAATGGCTGGATGCTATGCGGTCCGAGATGGAATCCATGTACACCAACAAAGTATGGACTTTGGAAGTTGCTCCTGAAGGGGTAAAACCCATTGGGAGCAAGTGGATCTTCAAGAAGAAACTTGGTGTAGATGGGAAAGTGGAGACTTTCAAAGCTAGACTTGTAGCAAAGGGTTTTCGTCAAAGACCAGGTGTGGACTATGACGAGACCTTTTCTCCAGTGGCTATGCTTAAATCCACCCGGATCATGCTTTCCATCGCTGCACATCATGATTACGAAATCTGGCAAATGGATGTTAAGACCGCCTTTCTAAATGGTGATTTAGAAGAGTGCGTGTACATGACTCAGCCAGAGGGCTTCGTAGATAGTGGGAGCAGCGGGAAGGTGTGCAAGCTGCTTAAATCCATTTATGGATTAAAGCAAGCATCGCGGAGTTGGAACATCTGCTTTGACGTCGTTATCAAAGAGTTTGATTTTGTCAAAAATCCAGATGAACCTTGTATCTACAAGAAGGTGGCAGAGAGTAAGGTTGTCTTCCTCGTATTGTACGTGGACGACATACTCTTGATAGGAAATGATATTCCTATGCTGCAATCGGTCAAGCTCTTCTTATCACAAAGATTCTCAATGAAAGATCTTGGTGATGCCTCCTGCATATTGGGAATTAGGATCTATAGAGATAGATCCAAAAGGATATTGGGATTGTCCCAATCCAGGTACATTGACACCATACTAAAGAGGTTTAGTATGGAAGAATCCAAGCGTGGGAACTTGCCCACGATCTCTGGAGTCACTCTCTCCAAAGAGATGTCTCCCAAGAATGATTTGGAGAGAGCTCGCATGCAAGGGATACCCTATGCTTCGGCTGTAGGCTCTATCATGTATGCGATGCTATGTACCAGACCCGATGTTGCATACTCACTAAGTATAGTGAGCAGGTATCAAGCTGATCCTGGAGAGAGTCACTGGACAGCTGTGAAGAGCATTCTCAAGTACTTGCGAAGGACTAAAGAGATGCTCTTGGTGTATGGTAACGGATAACTCCAAGTGGAGTCCTTTACCGATTCGAGCTTCCAGAGTGATAAGGACGACTCTAAGTCGCAGTCGGGCTTTGTCTTTACCCTTTTCGGAGGGGCGGTTAGCTGGAAGAGTTCCAAGCAGGAAACCGTGGCAGACTCGACAATGGAGGCTGAATACATCGCTGCCAACGATGCTGCCAAAGAGGCTGTCTGGATCAAAAAGTTCATTACTGAACTTGGAGTGGTTCCATCCATTGAGCATCCAATACCTTTGTATTGCGACAACAATGGAGCGGTGGCTTTGGCCAAGGAACCCAGGTCCCATCAGAGGTCCAGGCATATTCTGAGGCGGTATCATCTGATCCGGGAGATAGTTGATCGCCGGGAGATCGAGGTCAGGAGAGTTGACACGAAGAACAACACGGCGGATCCACTCACGAAGGCCATTCCCCAGATACAGTTTGAGAGACTCTTCGGGATGCTCGGTATGCGATACTACAGCAGCTGGTCTTAGTGCAAGTGGGAGATTGTTAGTTGTATGTATGCCCTAAAGGCCAGTATTGTACAGATGATGTATATTATATTGGATGCTTGGACATATATAGAGATGACTTTCTTGCTCAATATGATGGTATGCTATCTGGTTACTCTTTATTTTAACATGTACACTTGTCTCTTTAAACTGTCTTATAGTTACATGTTGATAAAGCCCTTAGGATGTGTACTTGACTACCTGGACTATGATGCAGATCATACTAGTGGGGACATGGTAGTCCATAAGTACATCCTTCAAGGTCCCTAGTCGTGGGTGTATCGAGACGGGGCATCGATATACCAGTGTAGACTAGCGTATACGCTTCTCGACCCATGAGATGGGCGATGGATGATCCCATATCCATTGGTGTTTGACATCAAAGATGGTATACGGGTGCTCAGTGGAGACTGGGTACACTGGACGGACTCGCCGAGAACTCCCAGATGATATTATACCTCACGTCAGATGGCAGTTCTCAGGTGACACTTGTACAGGTTAGTCTGTAGACCCGAGATCGTCATAGAGTCTTGTGTGATTCCCACTGTGCTTTGATCTCCACCTTACCACGTCCATGAGGGCGTGCAAAATGGTGGTCTTTGGGTACAGTCCCGAGTCACATGGAGGCAATGAGCGATAGGAGGGGTTTCGTCTCTCCCGGTATTGGGGGTTGATGTTGCGCTGTGCTCGATTGGCCGTAACAGGGAAGTCCCTGGCCAGGGCTGATCAGAGATTTGCTGGTATTCTCGACCCGTTATGAGCCTCACATCAGCACGACTTATCGGTTATTGGGGTTTGACGTTTACCACCCCTAGACTTGATATGCGACATATCAGACGAACTGACCGGACTGTACGGTAAGTGTTACTGGTTGGATTCACAGGAGTGTGAGCGGGCTAGCTCGTCGATCTTCTGATTGCTCAATACCCGGATGGCCGTTACGTTTAGCAGACCGCTTGCGGCTTGTGGATGCTTGATATGATCATCATCTGCTACCGGCGTATTGACGAGTCTTTAGAGTCCTACACAGAGGTTTCCTGGCTCAAGCGAAACGAAATAGGAGTGTATATGAGATATGTGCGGGAGCGAGAATAATGCGTGTATGTGATACCGCATTTCATTCTCGCGATAAATGTTTCGATAGGTTATATTCGATATGACCTAGTTATCGAATCATTGATTCGATAAGCCGATACATAGGATACTAGTCGGTTATATGCGATATGACCGGATCGTTAAATCAAGTGTTGATTTAATGATTTGATGTATAATTATATATTTGATATATTACTTTGCATTAACTAGTATTGGTTCATTTTAAAAGGATTTTCTCACTTGATGCACATTGTATATATGATATATTTTTGTGCACTTGTTTGTATCATGTTTGATGATACTTGCTCACTTAGGTTTGTGTAAAGATTAAACCATGGTTACATGCATAATGGTTAGGGTTTTGATTATTTACTTAGTTATTTATTTATTTATTCATTTTGGATATTATTTAGAATGGTGGCTTATTTTGTTTCTATGTTGAAGCTTCATGAAGCTTTGACAAAGTCCACCATCCTTATCTTATCCTTAACCCTAACTATTCCAACTAACCTTAGTTTAATCTCTACACTTGACCATGGTCAAGATATGATAAGTATTCATATTAGTTTCATTTTTAAAAGACTCATCATATTCTTTTTCTTCTTGATCATCTTCTTCTTCAAGAAAAGCTTAAGGTCCATCAATGGCAACTTGAGCTAAAGTGAGAGAAATCCAATTCTAAAGTGAACCCACCTCCTATTTCTTCACCCTCTACCTCTTGCCAAGTTGTTTTGGGTGTTTTCTTCACAAGTTTCACAACTTGGTGAAGTTGGATCTTGAACTTGCGATGCCTCGACGTAGATCATCTTCGGCACGAAGCCGACGACCTAGTCCGCCTAATTCTCCGATGAAGCCGACGTTTGAGTTCGGGATTCGAGACGGACAGCGAGAGGAGGCCCACGTGGAGCCAAGGAAGTGGATATCCGGATCTACAAAGGTTGTAGCTTCTTAACTTTAGTTAAGTTGTTAACTAGTTTACTATATCGCCTAGAATTCTAGCCAACGATCCGTAGTCTAGGGTTTCTCGGCACCGTAAATTTTGAATTTGGCATGGTTGATGCCTTGTGAGACCTCTATAGTGTGCCTAGGAACCCTACAGTTTTCTCATAGACGGGGATAGAGAGGATTGCATCATTGATAATGATGAGCCGACTAACTTCCAGCAAGCCATTCAGAGCGTTGAATCGGTAAAATGGCTGGATGCAATGCGGACCGAGATGGAGTCCATGTATACCAACAAAGTATGGACTTTGGACGTTGCTCCAGAAGAGGTAAAACCCATAGGCTGCAAATGGATCTTCAGAAAGAAGATTGGTGTAGATGGACATGTTGAAATCTATAAAGCTAGACTTGTTGCAAAAGGATTCCGTCAAAGACCTGGTTTGGACTATGATGAAACCTTTTCTCCTGTGGCTATGCTCAAATCTATTCGGATTCTTCTTTCCATTGCCGCCTTCCACGATTATGAGATTTTGCAGATGGACGTAAAGACCGCTTTTCTAAATGGACATTTAGAAGAGTGTGTCTATATGGACCAGCCAGAGGGTTTCATTCAGAGTAGGAGCAGCGGGAAAGTGTGCAAGTTGCTTAAGTCCATTTATGAACTAAAGCAGGTATCGCGGAGTTGGAACATCTATTTTGATGAGACGGTCAAAGAATTTTACTTTATCAAAAATCCTGATGAACCATGCATTTATACTAAGATTGTAGCACGAACTGTTGTAGTCCTCGTCTTTTACGTGGATGACATTCACTTGATAGGAAATGACATTCCTATGCTACAATCTGTCAAAGGATTCTTGTCACACAGGTTCTCCACGAAAGACTTAGGTGATGCCTCTTACATTCTGAGAATCTAAATCTATCGTGATAGATCTAAAAGGATGTTGGGACATTCGCAGTCCAGGTACATCGACTGTAAGACTACGGTAGCGCCCCGACTGTCTTTCCGAGGTCAAAATGCGGAACGAAAATTTTTCTAGACTAGAAACCGGCGCTATTGTATGCTTAAACCCGGATCGAACCATTAACCTACTACTAGCAAACTAGAGAAGGGATAGAAAGGCTATACCGATCGATCCGTGTCCTTCGGTCTTTGGCCACCATCCCAAGCTCCTCGTGGCATCTCCGGTCTCGATCTCCTCATCGGAAAGGGCACCATATCTACGAGTCTTTTTACGGGCTCCCGCTTCATCCGAAGCAACTCGGGCACGAAGTGTGCTAGCTGACGTGTCCAAGGTGTTGTAGAGAATGTTTGTGATCACTTTGTCTCTTGCATCCATTGATTTGGATGGAGGTTAGAGGTGTTGCCATTTATGGAGATTTGAGCTAGAGAAGAAAGAGGAAGAAGAAGGAGTTTCCTCTCTTTTCTTTTGTTGTGTTAGAATGATAATATGAGAGAGAGTGTGAGAACTAAAAATACAAAACCAAACTCTAAATCATGGCAGCCCCTCTCTCTCTCATCCCATCATATTAACACAAAACAATCTCATAATGTGATATTTACACACTAAAAGAGACCATGAGTCACCATATATGTCCATGTCACATTAATGCATCTCATGATGAATTCTAGCTCATTATTTCCATAAGCAAACATTAATCCAAATGTTTGCCACAACAAGAAGATACGGCAACATCTAAAGTAAACTCGTGACGGATCACTAGGTACCCCTCACCTGTATATACATACCTGCATCTGCATTCCGACTGAATGCGAATGTGATGAGACTAAAGTAATCAAACAAATCTAATACTAGGATCCGGCTTAAACCAAAGCCTACTAGTATGATCCGTCCGATCATGATCCGTGCACTACTGCACGTATATGATCGAACCCTGCCATATATCATATGGCCTCTACAACGTTTCGCCCGAAACTTGAGAAACAGTCTGTGGGGGACTCTAAAGACTCGTCAATACTTTGGTTGTGGATTTAACCACTAGCACGTCAGAGGTACTAGCTGTACCTAACGGGCTACCAGGTATTGACCAAAAGGGAGGTCGATGAGCGAACTCATCCTGACACCTTACTGAGCCTGTCAGTGATAATATCCTTACAGTCCGGTCCGTTCGTCTATGAGCATCGCATGTCGGGCCTAGGGGGTTGGTAAAAGTTAGACCCCCAAAAGCGGTACAAGTCGTGTCGGAGTGCAGCCCAGAACACCCTGAGATACTATTGGAATACCTACCAGTAAATCTCCTGCCTCGGCCGAGGGCTTTGTGTAATGGCTCTCCTAGACACAGCGCGATCTCACCCCCAATACCGGGAGAGATGAAACCCCTGCCAATCCGCTCACTGCCTCCATATGGCTCGGGACTGTACCCAACTAAAACCTGTTTGCACGACTCCTTTGAGGCATGGTAGGGTAGTAATCAAAGTACAGTGGGAACTCACACGAGACAAATGACGATCTCAGGTCGATGAACTAACCTGTACTCTTGTCACCAGGGAACTGTTATCTGATGTCAGGTATAATACCAACTAGCATGTTCCCGGCGAGTCCTGTCCGGTGTACTCATAACCCAATGAGCACCTGTATACATCTTAGGTGAACCAACTGACACCAATGGCTTGTGAGACCAGCCACCGCCCCTGGTTGGGGTCTCGACTGTATACACTAGTCTACTAATGGAGTATCGATGCCCAGACTCAAAACCCCCACGATTAGGGACCACTTTAAGGATGTGCTTATAGACCCCAGCTCCCACGTATATGATCGCCATCATACTGCTGGTAGCCAAGAAAGAATCCTAAGGGCTCTATCAACGTGCAATAGTGATCTGTAGCATCACCTAAAGCTGTACACGATGATAAAGATAAACCAGATAGTATACTATTCTCTATCAACGTGTAATTATGAACTGCAATGTCACCTAAAGCATGTACACGATGATAAAGACAATCCAGATAGCATACAAACCTCTCGAGTAAGACTGTCCTTCCGGTATAGGACCCCCCTCAATCATTGCAATCACGTGCCTGTGATCCAATAATTGACTCTGAGGGCAATATATCCAACAATCTCCCACTTGCACTCAAGGCTAATTATTGCGATGTCGCATACTCACAGCCCGTGTGACACCCAACTCCTCTACTGATCAGTCTCACAAAGCCCGTTTGTGAAACTATTGCATTCGAAGAATAGCCTTAGCTAGTGGATCCGTCCTGATGTTTCTTTCTATGTCTCTCTTTATCTCAAGTTCGCGGAGAAATCCATCTTCCGAAATGAGCAATACCTGTCTTAGAATATGTCTGGATATCTGATGGGACCTAGTTCATAAATGAACTCCAAATCCAAACTTCTTAGACTGTATCATCAACTGAACTTAATCAGTATCCTGTGCCATGCTTCCCTCAGTATCCGCTTGGACCTCCTGTTCAAACTACTGCCCCTCGTCAGAGGAAAAACTATAACTCTGACAGTCACTCTGTCATCCAAGTCACCTTGGAAGCCTAGAATGATAACCGTCTCCCGAAAGAGGCTGCCGTTATCTGATCCCTAGAACATCCACTTATGTTCTAAAACTGCTTCCGAACGTTTCTCCAAGATAGGATTAATATCAACTTATTGTATCTAATGCAAAAACAATGTCTGGTGTGGTACTTGACATCTCATGATCAACTCAATTGCCTAAGCAAGTGATCTGCCAATCATGCACATCCCTCTCCCCTTTAGTCGTAAGGCACCTTTAGAAAGTGTGACTCCATCACCTGCAGGTACACTACCGTGCCAGGAGTCGTCCATTCTAAAACACCTTTAGAATACTGTCTAAGTACCCGATTGGGAAACTACCCAAATCTAGATCTAAAACCATAGATCTAGTAACCAGAATGTCTGATATAATATCCAAGTCCTTTGTGGAGAAACCACTGTGTGACAACCAAAGTTTAACCGATCGTAGTATAGGAATTTCATTTCCTACTATGTGTATGTCATCCAAATACCAGGACATCACACCCTACTACCTTCTTAACAGATCCATCTCCTATTCTGATGAAGTCAAGCCTATAACTGTCACATCAGAAATAGATGATCTATCTCTGCTATATCTGCTTAGTCTATAAATAGACATAAGTTACTTGTCCACTATGTTTCCGCTGCTCCCACTGACTACGACAACCCTTTGGCAGAGTCATATACACGTACATTTCTAAAGCCAATTCGGAACGACGCTATACTCATCCTCCTACCGGGTCTCATAGCCTGGAACAACAGTAGTGTCAAGTCTGGGAAAACAAGAACCTCCCTGTCATCGTCCTTGAGGCTGCCGAAGTACCTCTCGGGTGCCTGAGGTTACCCACCATATCTGCGGAGTAGCCAATGGAATGTCAAACCAGATTGAATCTTTAGGTTCTTATCAAATTTTCAGTAATCGTTTGCGGTTCTGGAATCACTTCCAGTTCTACCATACTCCCACTACTGTTTTCTAAAAAATCCATTTTACTAAAACTGTGGCGAGTCAAGAACAATATCATGATTAATCTTCCAGATGGTAGAAAGTCAACCCTCGTCATAGCCCGGGTCAACCCATAAACAACCATTACAGAAACATGCCTTGAGTTATCCAGAGTCTGGTTTTAAGCATAAGCCGGACAACTCCCCGTACCTTAACATTGTTAAGATATGAACTATTCTATATCCAATATAGAAATATAGGCACTAATTTAATCGGAACCAGATTCAAATCATGCTGCTGTCTCCAGTGCATGTCAACTAAATGGAGAGAGGCCGATCGACATTACTCAACTTAGGAATACATCCAGATATGGGTAACCTGAAAGAGAAACAAGTTCTCTTAATCATTACTAACAACTGAATACCATACACAAGTATCTACATCTTCGATCACCTTGAAGAATCCTGATACTTGCAATACCTGGTTCTCTACTTTATTCTTATACGTATAACTTCTCAAAACTTAGACCTTGCATTTCTACGAAACACATGTCTAAGAACTAGAGAAGTCACAAGTAAACAGAATATAGTACGAGCACCAACCCCTCTGTCCTAATGGACACTGGACTACATACAATACTCTGTATAAGCCCCCTGAGTCTAATAACTCATTCCCTGTGTGTCGTAGGTTGAAAACTGTACTTATGGTTAAGAAGAATTACACCGCTGTTTAATGCTCTTACCTAACCATCCACTGATACAGGTAAATGTCATAGACATAATTTCAAAAAGTTATATCTCACTTTATTAAAATAAACGTACAGATATATCAATTTGAAATTGGTGCATTACAACGGATATTCAAAACCAAATATTTGCCGTCCGGCAAACAGCCCAGGCGATTCCCTCAAATATCACCAATTACAACGAATCCCGATATAATGAGGACAATCACCTAATTCCCAATAACTTACTCCCACTCATCATCTGTAAAACCATACAGATGTGAGAATCAAACCTTGTAAATACATACCCTGAAGCAAGGGCTAATTGGGAAATCAGTTTTCTTTTAACAATACATAGTGAAACTGAAACATGTAAATGTTTCGAAGGGGTATCCGGGTATTCCTAGTAATACCTCTTCCATTATCAGATTCACAACTGTAACCGTATATTTCTTTGCCATCTCTCCAAATCCCTTTATATGCCTTTAGTCATTACCTTCTGTACACCCTTTTAGGCTAAATGGTTTTCTTCATTCCCTACCATTCGGCACCAGCCTATGGTTTGAAAGAAGACTATCCAATAAGCGTAATAGGTGTACTGTCCTAATCCTAGGAGCACTTGCAACGCGAGAGAAGGTGAAGATAAAAGACAACTGAATAAACCTTATTCCTATTTCTCCTGAACCAGAATCCATCCCCGAACTGGAACAAGTCCCTTCGAGTTCGCATATAACCATACGATGGAGTATCCAAATAACTGTGGATCTTCGTAGTGATACGGAGTGTTCTGGAGAAATACAAAGGTGATGTAGGATTGGCGAAGAAATACTTGGTTTGGTCGTGAATAGCAGTCGCAATTTACTTTGCTGTCACGTCCCGAAAGTACGGAACATGACCGGCACTTAAACTATGAAACGTCTCGAGGCGTACGTAATCTAAGTAAGCCGAAAACCCAGAAATCCAAACCAAGAAAAGTAGTAGAGTGAAGGAAAACCAATTTAAATCAAGTAGTTTTAATAGCATAAGCCGAATTATGCGTTTTTAAAAATATCAAATATTTACTAAAAATTTCGGTAGAGTCTCCTTTGTAAATACTGGCCCCCAAACGGGATACAACATGAATAGTATACGAAATCAATAAAAAGCATCCCCAAGCGGGAGCTAGCTCTTCGTCAAACGACGGTCACAACCACACAAGCAATATAATATACAACGCCAAGGGCGAGGATCAAAACTCAAAAGGAAACTCAAAACAACAAGAAATCCACAGAAATATAACGCGCGACTCTAAGGTCGAAAGAATAACATCACTGGTCTCTATCTCAAAAAATAAATACATGTTTGGTTGATGGAGCTTCTAGATACAACTGAATAATAATATACAATGTATAACGATGGGTACGATACCAATAAATCCACCTACTAGCAAGTCACCCGAAAGAAGCAGTGCCAGCAAAGCCGTAATGAAACCTGTACGGCAAAACCTGCAAGAAACTGTGGCACAACGGGGGTGAGTTGCCAACTCGTGAGTAGAAAAACATTTACGAACAGAAATCGCATGAATAACGCAATCCTAGGTCATATGATCATAATATATCCTCAAATATAACCAGCAGCCTAAATAATGGCTATGGTAAATATCTAACCCAAGTGTAATCCCATATGCCCGTGTCAGTGCCTCAGGTAGCAATATATCATATGGATGATGTATGAATGCATGAAAACAGAATACATGTACTAAAGAAACTGCTTTTATAATTTAGTGAGATTTCCTTTGTATTTTTAAAATGAGGTATCATAAATGAAATCAACATAAACAGTGTCTAGCATCGACACAAAACATAAATCTCAATGTCTCAAAATCTCAGACTCCGGCTATCCGGACTGGTCTGTATCATCAAATCTCAGTACCTCAATATCTCGAAATCTCAATGTCTCAATCTCGATATCTAGGGCGCCGTCAGTCCAGACCGGCCCCTACCATCCATCTCAAGACCACGACGGTATCCTCCGGATATCCGACGCGTCGGGTGAAATCACCGGTCGGTAGTGCTCCCCTGCCAGGCTCAACGCCATCATCTGCGATCCTCTTACCCCGGGGTACCGCACCGGGTCCACCATATACCCGAAACGGTTTCTCCACTCCTCAAACTCGGGTCTCGAAATCCATCAGCACTCATGGTGGACGAATCATACATCATGAGAAAACCGCACTTTTTACTTTAAAGAGAGAAAAGAAGTTTATATAAGTTTTGCGGTTTTCCCCCAAATCCAGAAAATCTCATGGAAATCCGAATCCAAATCCTCAATAGCATGTAAACAGTGAATATAGGCATAAAAATCCATGAATGCGTCATAACAATGAATAATAACATGTATGAAGTAACAAGTAATAACTACAATGTCTAATCTAGCATATAAGGTAAGTACACTAATATCATGTCTAAATTATTAGCTAACAACCTATGAAAATGCAATATTGTTTCTAAAGTGTACGCGGCATGGAAATTACCGATGAAGATGTGTGTGAGCCGGCAAGTAAGTGTACGTGGTACATACGCATCATCGGTAATAGTGCTGGTGTCCTAACAGCATGATATCAACAATGCAAATAGGAATCACAATATAAGTACGCGGTGCGGAGCGAACAACAATAATGAGCGGGAGCTAAATACTAAACACAACGATAACTAATCTGCAGTTAAAGTCATACAGCTACACTAAACTATAGGGCTGAGCTAACAGGCTAACTGAAGGTAAGGAAACCGCCTAACATCTGAGTCGATACATATATGTATATATATATTGGTCGGTGATCCCGCCTCGATAACATCACATCCGATACCATATCTATAATCAAATATTCCCAAGTCAAGAGTGCGGATCAAACATTAATATATAGCTCGTACGTAAATCCGTCGTACGGCATCCCAAATCGGGGTACGGGTCAATATCACATTCATCAAATTATTCACCTGGTATCCTCTTTATCAAGATCATAATCCGGGTACTGATCTATGTCTAGTACAATACGACTATCATCAATATAATCATGATCTGACTACTGATCGACAGTCTCGAACAAACCGATATCATCAGCACGTATCATCATCAAGGGGTATACATCGCCCAATACGGCCTAGTATCAAAATCCTAGCATATCATATCTCATATCACGATCACATGTCGACCATTTTATTTATATCACTATTCACATAGTAACGTCGTCTAAAATCCGCTATAGCATCATGACGTATCTCAAATACGAATTTTACCATATCACCGATCTTATGATCTTAAATCACATCTCATCGACTCACCTCAAATCCCAATTACTATCCTCAAATCTAGTATGTGAACACATAGTCCCATACCCATGTGAACACATAAATATAATCCTAAATATGCACATATGAAAGAAGAATGTATGCAAGTATGGGTGTGTGTGTATGTGTGGTGCAACCACTACTCTAGGGTTTCGCAACACTAAACTAATCCAATCACACCTAAAATCCATCTATGTCATCAATGACATCAAACAATATATAATCAATACATGTGTGTATACGTATTCGTATACATCACCACGAACTACGGGAGTGCTATACGCCATCCACCCGACTTCTCCCCGTAGATACAAATCTACTCACCTGGTCCTCGCTCGCCGGTGCCGATGTCGCCACGCGCTTTCTTGTCATCTCGAAGTCCACATGGGGTACCTACATATCATAACGCACCGTATCGCATTAAAATCAAATTCGAAATCGAAACGGCATACGAAAATCAAATCGGCACGCGTATCACGCATAGGTCAAAACCTATCGCCTACGCATGCAAGAATAGCCAAACCAACCCTCGATGTCGATGTACAAACGTCAAACCATCGAGAAAAACCCAAACACACTCATTTGCGCAATCACGAACACTAATTATAATATAAAATAGGTAAAACTTCATAAAAACCCCAAACTCACTTTAAAAGCCATTTTTCCGAAAATCTAGCAAGCAAAAATTAACCGTTTTAGTACAAAACTTGATATTTAAACGAATCTAGCGGCCGCAATATCCACTCAATATCATAACCAAGTCATATAAACCATTCCAATAATTTATTCTCATCAAACTATATACGTTCAAAAAAACTAGTTTGCAATTTTACCCAAATTTCAACCATTTTAGCAAAAATGTATAAACAACAATTTAGCTTGGATTTGCATGATCTAAAACATTAAACTACATTTTATAATATTAATGAAGTCATGAAAAACCTAATTACATTTTAATCCCAATTATTTAACCAATTTTAAAAAAACTAGTTAGCAAAATAGCATAATTATCACAATTTTTAAACTAACAATTAACAACTAGTAACCAATTTGGGTTTGCATTCAATTAACATGATCATCTATCCACTAAAACCATGATCAAACAATACAAACCCTAACTTGATCACAACCCACTCTCTTGAACTTTCAAACACACAATTAAACCATAAATAAACTTATAATTAAGCTAGACTAAAGTATTTAGCAATAATTTAAACCAAAGGTCAAGATTTATACCTCATGAACCATGGATCAAACTTGCAATCTAGCCTCTCAAAATGCTCTCTTTTCACCACAATCCATACATGTTAGGCTAATCTAAAATGGGTAGGAGTTGGATTTGGATTTTGTTTTGATTTTGTATGTATTTTGAGGTATTTTTGATGAGTTTTTGAAGAGAAAAGAGAAGGGAAAATGGGGGGGGGGGGGCTGCTGCTGTTGGAGGAGGGGGAGGGTTCGGCCAGGTGAGTGTGGAGAGGAGAGAGAGTGAGGTGAGGAAAATAGTCCAAGTAAAAGAATAAAGTCAAAGCCCATATCTCATTTAACAATTTCCTTCCATTTCCTTTGTTTTCTTTTCTTTTCTTTTCAAAACTTCAAGTGGGGAAAAAGGGAGTGGGGGTAGCTTGGGCTACTGATTTGGGGAGAGGAGAGAGGGTGTGGGTGAGTGTGGGTGATAGAAAAATGATAAATGTTATACCCCAATATCTATTTACACTAATTTCACCAAAAAAAGCCTTTTTCTTCAATATTTTCTAAAACCGTTTGGCAGCTTCATTTCATTTCAAAAACAATCTGTTAAAATTTTGTTTAATGTGTTATGATGCACAAAATTTGTTTCAACTCATTCCAATTTGTAATTTTCCCTAATTAAATGTATTAGTGACGGCTTAAAATAATATTAAAATAATTAATTTCGGAAAATTTTTCAGAAAATTTGAAATTTCACCAGTGGCTCAATCAACACCAAATACTAGCAATTACATAGCTAGAATATGTATATTTAATTTTATAATAAAGATATTTGTATTTTGACTTTTTACAGAAAACCCCCTTATTTTACCGATTTTCCGAAATTTCACCGAAACGATTTTCAACTCGTTACATTTGCCCTCTTACTAATCCCTTTATTTGTCTTTTCTTAATACCTTCTGTACACCTTTTAGGCTAAATGGTTTTCTTCATTCCCTACCGTTCGGCACCAGCCTATGGTTTGGAAGAAGACTATCCAATAAACGTAATAGGTGTACCGTCCTAATCCAAGGAGCACTCGCAACCTGAGAGAAGGTAAAAGGAAAAGACAACTGAATAGTCCTATTCTTTTTCTACAGAACTAGAAACCATCCTCGAATAAATTCCTTTGAGTTCGTATATAACCATACGATGGTTTTATCCAATAGAAGTGGACGTTCGTAGTAATACGGGGTGTTCTGGAGAAAAGGGTAAAAGTAGGAGTGGCAATGAGGTATACAACTCAGACAATCTAAAAGCCAGTATTATAAGAAGGTTCGGTCAACTTGGTCACTAAGTCATAGTCAAGGGTCGGGCCATGGTCGCTGCCAAAGAGAGAGAGAAAAGAAACACTCAGCGTGCACTTTAACCTAGATCAGAATGGTTATCAATTTATCGAATCAGGAAACCTCCCACTGTAACCTCAAATTCTCCTCCAAACCTGAAAGAAGAATTAGTCGGGATCACCCGAGGAGTAAACTAACTCATCAGTGGGAATCGGGATCCAACTATCATTGCATGATAACGTGACGGAATCCACTCACGTTATCACACTCCAGAAGGTATGCGCATGCCTGGCAAGTTTCAGTTTCTTTAGAAACTCGCGCTGTGTGTTTTTACCCCTAGGACCCAAGTGACCTTGATGGAGTCAACAAATCAAAGAGTCCTAGTCAAGTTCAACCCGTCATTATCTTGATTGCATTAAACCCACCCGTACGTGCCCTTGACGGATTCAACAAGGCCGCACGAATGTCCTAACCAATCACATATCCATGCTACAAACAAGCACCACTTGGCTACCGTACACTACACCTTGACGGAGTCAACAAACGCAGCACGAATACTAAGTACCACTTGTAGGAAATGACGGAGGGCTACGAATGGTTTTTGGCGAAAAACCTTTAACGTAATGAACTTGATATCGTTGAAGGAACTGCATAGCTTTTATAAAAATATAGTGGCGAAAACCTTTGCTAAAGAGGTCACTCCCTGTGAAGGGATCTCGGCTCTTTCCCTGTAGAATGAGGTGCAGGATATTCCAACTGAATACCACGATGCAAAGAAAAAGGCAATCGGCTATAGTGAAGTTATTACCCTGATGCAAACTTCTGTCCAAGGGGTCACTCCCGGTGAAGGGATCTCGGCCCTTGCCTCGTCGACTGAGGTGCTGGATATTCATAACCGAATACCACTGTGCAAAACAAAAGAAAATGTCCTTGCAATAACAGCTTTTTTGAAAAATATTCCAACAACATCAGAATAGGTTTGTTTAGCTTGCATTGATCCGAATCAATGCAGTCCCATCAATTGATCACACCAATAAAGAACGAAAATACGATGTACGTATATGCCATCCGCATTCGCCACTGGGTCCCGTCATCACCCCTTAGGTTACTTAACTAATGACAGAGCGGGGACTGGACTAGCGCGGGTGTAAAACATATACAACATCTACTAGTATATATATCAATATATAATATTCGCTTAAGGCATGATAAAATGCAACATCACAGAAATGTAATAAGCATCACAGAACAATACAGATAATCTGGGAGCCCCGGGTTTCATAGAGCCACTACTGAAACCCGACGTTCCCCTGGTCGTGTGGATAGCCTGTGCAATGAAATCCTAGACCCCTACGGGCGCGGCAAGTTACCCGCCAAAACCTGAAGCGAGGCAGCCCCCTTCAACAACGTGAATGGACCACCCAGCACTTCACGGAATCTGGTAACTTGAGCACCCCTCCTTGGGTCAACCTGTACCCCCTACGAGTGCGGCGAATAGCCCGCCAATTCTAGAGTGAAGCCCCCTCCGTCTCAAAACCATGAGAATAATATACAAACAGGCAGTGACGGCAGTCCACATGTCAGACGCTCGCCCCGCAATATCAAATGTACAAATACAACCAAACTGTACTACCATTGCATCCAGGCTATCCACCACGATAAATCCGCAACATCACAGCACAACACAGAACTTCAACGTGAATGTCACGGTCGTAAATCCGTCTAAAAGAACTATAGCAATTAGACGGGATTTACCGATCAAATGACATTCACAGTCACAGATATAATGTAAATACTGTGAACTAACATATTTAAATTTTCGATCGACAAAATTTCCCGAAGTGGGACCCAAGCACAATACCCAGTACACAAATAAATCTGGGCCCAAAATAAATTTACCAGAAACCCCTTTTCTAAGTCAGAGACCTACTAAAGAAATTTGGTGCAGTGAAGCCTCAGAATGGCGGCGGAACCACGGCCATAAGGGGGGTAGGGCTGCGGTTCCGCGGCGTTACTGTTGGATTATGTTACCAAATTTCTACAGTGCTCATAAAAAACCCTGCCTGATTTTCTGCAGCACACAAAATAATTTTTTGACCACAGAACAAAATCGACATGAACTGATGACTTGGAAATGCGATTTTTGAAAATTTCGTTCGATCGAATTTCTAAACACGTTAGAGCAAGCTAGTAAGGGTTAATGGCCTCGCTCTAATACCATTTAAGACTACGGTAGCGCCCCGGCCGTCTTTCCGAGGCCAAAATGCGGAACGAAAATTTTTCTAGACTAGAAACCGGCGCTATCGTATGCTTAAACCCGGATCGAACCATTAACCTACTACTAGCAAACTAGAGAAGGGATAGAAAGGCTATACCGATCGATCCGTGTCCTTCGGTCTTTGGCCACCATCCCAAACTCCTCGCGGCATCTCCGGTCTCGATCTCCTCGTCGGAAAGGGCACCATATCTACGAGTCTTTTTACGGGCTCCCGCTTCATCCGAAGCAACTCGGGTACGAAGTGTGCTAGCCGACGTGTCCAAGGTGTTGTAGAGAATGTTTGTGATCACTTTGTCTCTTGCATCTATTGATTTGGATGGAGGTTTGAGGTGTTGCCATTTATGGAGATTTGAGCTAGAGAAGAAAGAGGAAGAAGAAGGAGTTTCCTCTCTTTTCTTTTGTTGTGTTAGAATGATAATATGAGAGAGAGTGTGAGAACTAAAAATACAAAACCAAACTCTAAATCATGGCAGCCCCTCTCTCTCTCATCCCATCATATTAACACAAAACAATATCATAATGTGATATTTACACACTAAAAGAGACCATGAGTCACCATATATGTCCATGTCACATTAATGCATCTCATAATGAATTCTAGCTCATTATTTCCATAAGCAAACATTAATCCAAATGTTTGCCACAATAAAAAGATACGGCAACATCTAAAGTAAACTCGTGACGGATCACAAGGATACCCCTCACTTGTATATACATACCTGCATCCGCATTCCGACTGAATGCGAATGCGATGAGACTAAAGTAATCCAACAAATCTAATACTAGGATCCAGCTTAAACCAAAGCCCACTAGGATGATCCGTCCGATCATGATCCGTGCACTACTGCACGTATATGATCGAACCCTGCCATATATCATACGGCCTCTACAACGTTTCGTCCGAAACTTGAGAAACAGTCTGTGGGGGACTCTAAAGACTCGTCAATACTTTGGTTGTGGATTTAACCACTAGCACGTCAGAGGTACTAGCTGTACGTAACGGGCTACCAGGTATTGATCAAAAGGGAGGTCGATGAGCGAACTCATCCTGACACCTTACTGAGCCTGTCAGTGACAATATCTGTACAGTCCGGTCCGTTCGTCTATGAGCATCGCATGTTGGGCCTAGGGGGTTGGTAAAAGTCAGACCGCCAAAAGCGGTACAAGTCGTGTCGGAGTGCAGCCCAGAACACCCTGAGATACTACTGGAATACCTACCAGTAAATCTCCTGTCTCGGCCGAGCGCTTTGTGTAATAGCTCTCCTAGACACAGCGCGATCTCACCCCCAATACCGGGAGAGACGAAACCCCTGCCGATCCGCTCATTGCCTCCATGTGGCTCGGGACTGTACCCAACTAAAACCTGTTTGCACGACTCCGTTGAGCCGTGGTAGGGTAGTAATCAAAGTACAGTGGGAACTCACATGAGACAAATGACGATCTCAGGTCGATGAACTAACCTGTACACATGTCACCAGGGAACTGCTATCTGGCGTTAGGTATAATACCAACTAGCATGTTCCCGGCGAGTCCTGTCCGGTGTACTCATAACCCAATGAGCACCTGTATACATCTTAGGTGAACCAATTGACACCAATGGCTTGTGAGACCAGCCATCGCCTCTCGTCGGGGTCTCGACTGTATACACTAGTCTACTAATGGAGTATCGATGCCCAGTCTCGAAACTCCCACGACTAGGGACCACTTTAAGGATGTGTTTATAGACCCCAGCTCCCACGTATATGATCGCCATCATACTGCTGGTAGCCAAGCAAGAATCCTAAGGGCTCTATCAACGTGCAATAGTGATCTGTAGCATCACCTAAAGCTGTACACGATGATAAAGATAAACCAGATAGTATACTATTCTCTATCAACGTATAATAGTGAACTGTAATGTCACCTAAAGTATGTACACGATGATAAAGACAATCCAGATAGCATACAAACCTCTCGAGTAAGACTGTGCTTCCGGTATAGGTCCCCCTTCAATCATTGCAATCACGTGCCTGTGATCCAATAATTGACTCTGAGGGCACTATATCCAACATCGACACCATACTGAAAAGATTCAGTATGGAAGATTCTAAGCGCGGTAATTTACCGGCTTTTCACGGAATCACCCTCTGCAAAGAGATGTCTCCCAAGACTGATTTGGAAAGGGATTGCATGTCCATTGTACCCTACGCTTTTGCGGTAGGCTCTGTAATGTATGCGATGTTGTGTACCAGACCAGATGTAGCTTATGCATTGAGCGTGGTAAGGCGGTATCAGTCAAACCCTGGGAGAAGCACTGGATAGCAGTAAAGAATATTCTCAAGTACCTGAGAAGGATTAAGGAAATGTTCTTGGTTTATGGCGGAAAAGACCTCCAGATTGAGGCCTTTGCTGACTCCAGCTTCCAGAGTGATAAGGATGACTCCAAATCCATATCGGGTTATGTATTTACCCTCAATGGAGGGGCGGTCTGTTGGAAGAGTTCCAAACAGGAAACCTTTGCTGACTCAACGATGGAAGCAGAGTATATGCAGCTTCTGATGCCGCAACAGTCTGGATGCGGAAGTTCTTAACGGAACTTCAGGTGGTTCCGTCCATTGTTGATCCAATACCTCTGTATTGTGACAACAACGGGGCTATAGCTTTAGCAAAAGAACCCAGATCCCATCAGAAGTCCAGACACATCTTGAGGCGGTATCACCTGATCAGGGAGATCGTGGATCGCCGGGAGATCGAGATTCGGAGAGTTGCCACCGAGGACAACACTACAGATCCATTCACAAAGGCCATCCCTCAGACGCAGTTCGAGAGGCTATTCGAGATGATAGGTCTGCGATATGCCAGCACATGACCTTAGTGCAAGTGGGAGATTGTTAGTGTGATATGCCCTAGAGGCCATTATTGTATAGTACTAGTTTGTATATTACATTTTGGAAGCTTGGGATATATACACGGATTTATGACAGTCTTGCTTGATATAATAGTATTCTACTTGGTTTGTATCTATCTTAATATGTGTATGTGTTTCTTTTAACATATCGCTAATACATATTGATAGAGCCCTTAGGATCTTTACTTGACTACCAGCGTTGTGATGGCCGTCACACTAGTGGGGGCTGGGTAGTCTATAAGCACATCCTTATACAGGTCCCTAGTCGTAGGATTATCGAGACAGGGCATCGATACTCCAGAGTAGACTAGTGTATACGCTTCTCATCTCAGGAGGGGAGATGGTCTGTTCCATAGCCATCAGTACGTCGTACTGGAGATAGTATCAGGTGCTCGTTAGGTTATGAGTACACTGGACAGGACTCTTCGGTACCTGTTGGTTGGTATTATACCTATCGTCAGTTAGCAGTTCCCAGGTGACATGAGTACAGCTTAGTCCGTTGACTTGACACTGCTGCTTCGCCTCAAGTGTGTTCCCACTGTTCTTAGATTACTACCCTACCACGGCTCTATTGAGCCGTGCAAACAGGTAGTAGTTGGGTGTAGTCCCGAAGCACTTGGAGGCAGTGGCGGTTAGATAGAATTCGTCTCTCCCGGTATTGGGGGTTGATGTCACGCTGTGTTCGGAACGCCATTACACAAAGTCCCTGACCAGGGCAAGTGAGATTTACTGGTAGGTACTCCAGTATTTTCTCAGGGTGTTTTGGATTGTACTCCAACACGACTTATACCGCTATTAGGGTCTGACGTTTACCGCCCCCTAGGCCCGATATGCGATACTCTTAGACGAACAGACCGGACTGTACGGAGATTGTCACATTCAGGCTCAGTAGGAGTTCGGATGGGTTTTCCTCATCGGCCTTCTTATCGACATCTACCTGGGGACCGTTACGTACAGCTAGTACCTCTTGCGGCCTGTGGTTAAACCCACTGCCAGCGTAGTGTCGAGTCTTTAGAGTCCCACACAGAGGGTTTTCCTACTTTGGGCAAAACGATGTAGAGGTCGTATGGTTTTACGACAGGGTTTGTTCACATACGCGTACTTATGTACGTATAGTGTTCGGACGGTTGATACTAGTGGGCTTTGGTTTAAGCTTGATTTTAGTATTAGATTTTGGATTGGTTTAGTCTCATTGTATTTGTGTTTCTTGGAACACGGATGCGGGTATGTATATACGGATGATAGGGGCAGAGAAGGAGACACCTCATTAGGGTTTTGACTATTGACTTGATTAAAACCATAATGAGATGGAGGAAATTGTTTACTAATTTTTATTAGAGATAATTGTGTCATGGCTAATTGGTTTGACCATTTGACTATTGTTGACTTAGATATTTTTGTTGAGCATAAGATATTTTGCTTAGCATTAATTGTGACATGATAATGGTCAAATCATAGGAGCCATCACAATTATCCTAGTAAAACTTATTTTTCTCTTTCCTTAAATGAGAGCTCTCTTCATTTTTTTCTCATACAATCTCTCTCAAGGTTCTCTCCTTCTTCCTCTCTCAAACCCTAGTGTCTCATGAGTTGAGAATCAAGGGTCATTGAGACTTAGCCACCAAAATCCTTCTCTACTCACTCTAGGATACTTAGTTTAGCACACAAAGTACCCCAGTTACTTCATTATAGAGGTTGGACCTCATGGTAGAGACCTTCGGGTGGATCATCTTTGACGTGGAGAAGCCGGTGAGGAGG
The DNA here is from genome assembly GCA_030015575.1 of Agapanthus africanus. NCBI lineage: Eukaryota > Viridiplantae > Streptophyta > Magnoliopsida > Asparagales > Amaryllidaceae > Agapanthus > Agapanthus africanus. Next base: position 386,300,890 of record JASDDO010000008.1, on the reverse strand, counting down.
AACCATCCATCACCACTCCAAGGAGCTCACAATAAGTAGAAGCACAATAAGGAGAAGAAGGACTTGAAGCTTAAGGTATAATCATCTAACATAGTAGTTAGAACTCCTTGTTAGTTTGTTAGTTAATGTTTAGCAAAGATCCTTATGGATAGTCTATGTTACCTTGTAAAGAAAAATTCGATTTTTACCTATTCCGCCTCCCCGTTAACTAGCGGGGTGAGTAACTTAGACTTACAGGCTTTTGGTTATTTATGTTCAGCGCTCATATGCAAAGCATATGAGTGCTCACATGTTTAACAAGTGAGGTCAGTTTGGCCTTTTTTGTTATTTGTTTTCAGTTCTTATATGTTTTGCATAAAAGCGCTCATGTGTTTAACACGTGATGCCAAACCGTGGGAATTATTTTCCTCTTTCTTTTTTCTCCCATTTTTTAAGGGAACAAATAGCTCTTAGCTAAAATTTTGGCGGGAACAAATGCCTCCACTATTTTGCCTACGTAAGTATGTACGTGGGTGAAGTAGTGCAGAGTTATGCATGGCCATATAATTTATTGGTTAGGAGATAAGTTTAGGACCCTTGTAGCCTAAGACTGTTTTTATCTTCATGAGCCGTAAGGGTCTCCAGAAGGTTTTTCTCCCTACGAGTCTTGAGGATCTCATAGGTGTGTATTCTCTCTACAAATGCCTCCCCGGTCTTAGGTGATCTACCCGAGAGTTTGTAATTCAAACTTAGCTTTACTAATGAAGCAACTCAACAGCCTAGTTTGCTAATCTAGGTTGCTAAAATGGCGTAGTGAGTTTTCTAGTGTATTTCTATTTCTTTTCTTCCCTTGATTCTCAACTCATGAGATAGTTGGGAGAAAGATGAAGAAGAAGTAGGAGGATCTCAAGAAAGGCTAGAGAAGAGAGAGAAGCTCATGGTGAGAATGAGAAAAATCATCACTTGAAACAATAATGCAATCATGGTTTTATAAAACCTATTTTGCAATATAAATATATCAACCATACTTGAATAGTTTGCACAAATGAATTATAAATTCATTTTTCAAGACTATTCAAGCATGGTTCTCACCATTTCTCTCCTTACTACCTTTACACCTTATTTCCATTTAAAAGAATAAATGGATATTCCCCGCCGAAACACGGAGACGCGACCGCGCGGGTCCGTCTTGCCTGAATTTCGGGGCAGATGCTAATTGGTGCTATCCGTTTACCTCTCCGAAGATGCCAAGTTAATTTATGGCACCATGTATCGAAGGTTTAAACGGATGCGGCCGATGTAGTAGACTTCGTCAGATTCCCCCTCGTTGATGAGGGGTTTTTGATTGTGGGGACGCTCTTCCCTGCAGGCGCAAGCCCCTGCAGTTAATTATGCTACCGCATCGCGGTAACCACTTTCTCCTTCTCCAGATGGTCACTTCGTGTCGTGTGTGTTTGTTTTGTTTTTGGTTGCCCGTGGATTATATACGAAGACTAATTTATGTTGTCGCCCGTCGGGCGTGGATTAGACCAAATCCGTATCTTCTTAGATTTGGGTTTGGGGGTTGGGTTTAAGGATACGTTAGCCTCATTTGAGACTAAGATCAACTTAAACGTTTATTAAGAATACGTTAGTCTCATTTTAGACTAAGATCAACTTAACGGGATCATTTAGATCCAACAAAAGAGCATTTGGGCTCAATTGTTAGTTTAGGGACATTGCGGTCGATTAGTTTAAGGACATTACGGTCCAGTGTTAGTTTAAGGACATCTTGGTCTAAGGTTAAGGACATCATAGTCCGTGAGTTTAAAGGCATCACAGTCAAGGTTAAGGACATCATAGTCCGTGAGTTTAAAGATCTCACAGTCAAGGTTAAGGACGTCATAGTCCATGGGCTTAAGGACCCTACAGTCCATGAAATGTATGGTTGCCGGGACCCGTCACCTCTCTGAAGACGTTGAAGGATTACAACGACAAATATCAGAGGAGTTCAGATATGTACCCTTAAACCGATGTGGGTTGAGAGACCTGTAGTCCAATTGGGACTAAGATCTGTGATTTATGAGCATATGAACTCAATTAATCTGAATTGAGGACTTATGGCCAATTTGGTCTAAGTCCATTCAATTACAATGTTCAACATTTGTTTTTGGAGTTGTTAGATGTTTGTTTGAGCCCAATCCCTTTAAAAATGCTAAGCATTGGTTTAGTCTTTGATAATGTTTTGTCTTTAATTGAATGCTGTGCATTTATCATAGCCCCAGGCTTACTCAAAGAACATTTTATGTTCTGTCCAAGCACACATAAAAGTATGTGGTGCACTTGGCACTAGCGCCAGATATGAAGCGCTGATGCGCTTTTAGTTGAAGCGTTGAGGCGTTTGGCGCTGGTGCCATATAATGAGCGCAGAGCACTTTTAGTAATGCAGCGCATACGTGAGGAGCACGTGGCGCACTTAGCGCTAGCCAATGAGCGCAGTGTGCTGTGTTTGAAGCGCTAGGGCACTGCAGCGCTTTGCGCTAGGTGAAGAGCACTGATGCACTTTTGAATAAGGAGCGCTAAGGCTCTTATTAGATTAGGAGCGCTAAGGCTCTTCTTAAGTCAACTTTGCGCTCTGCAGATTATCTGTTCTTTGATAAGGATTTTATCTCAAGATTCTAAGAGCAAAATTCTTAGTTCATAGGAGATATTTGAATCTCTTTTTGATGAAAGGTTTTGCCTTTATGGATCTGTGATCTTAAGAGAATTGAATAATCCTCCCCCCTTTATGATGAGATGTTCATAATCTCTTTTGTGAAAGACAACTTTGTCTTATAGATCTATGATCTATGAAATAAGTAAGTACTTCTGTTTATATTGAGACGATTTCGTCTGTATATTCTTTTTACCTTGAAAAAGAATTGTCTTCTTTTGCCGAGAGCTTCTTCTTCTTTTTGAGATTTTCTCAAAGTTTATGGGGGGGTTCCTCTGTACAAGACTTGAAGTCTCGGGTCTTTTATATAGGGGAGGCTGATTTGTTGAATCAGTTAAAGAGATTTATTCTCTAACTGATTTGGGAATTTCCCCACCGTCGGATCTTTGATCCAAGGGCTTCTGGTTTGCAAAAGATAATCTTCTTGTTTTAATAAGATTGAGAAATCTTTCCCCTTTACAGAATTTGTTCTGTATTTTAGTGATTTTCAATCACCATTGGATCATTGATCCAACGGTGTTCCAAATTTAGGGTACAATCTTTTCTGTTTGGAAAGATTCAACAGAATCTCATTCTTGTTAATTGATGCTTTAATCATGTCCATTGGATATTTGATCCAACGGTGAGGAACATTTAGTTCCAGCGCTAGCGCTTATGCGCTCTGCCCATGGTGCACTACTTGGAGCGCAACGCTCTTAGCGCTAGCGCACATGTGCTTTGCACGTGATGCGCTACTTGGAGCGCAGCACATCTAGCGCTAGAGCCTATGCGCTTTGCACGGGGTGCGCTAGTTGTAGCACAGCGCTTTTATAAAAGTGCAACTTCAATTCAAATTCTGAATTTTGAACAGAGCTTTGCTCTAATTGGGGAAACAATGGATAAATCAAAAATGAGGTGTCCACCTTCTAGAATATTTTCCGTATAAATACGGAATACTTTCTATCGGATATATATACCCGTATTCGTACCAATATACGAATACCCAAGAGATAGAATAATACCACTAATATAATACTAGCATTAAATCAATATCTAATTTAACAAATAGGCTTAATCCTAAACTCGCTAGTACTATCAACCGTTCGATCGAAAACCTGGATAACACTAGAATATATATATCGAAATATGTATATGTAAATTATTAAATCAATACATGATTTAATAATCCGGCTTAATCGTAAGCCGGCTAGTATTATCATTCGATCGGAACCCTGCTCGATCGAAAACCTGGATGACACTAGAATATACATATAGAAATGTGTATATATAAATTATTAAATCAACACTTGATTTAATAATCCGGCTTAACCCTAAGCCGGCTAGTATTATCATTCGATCGAAACCCTGCACGTATAAACATACGGCCACCATATTGTTTCGCCCGAACCATAGAAACCCTCTGTGTGGGACTCTAAAGACTCGACAGTACGCTGACAGTGGGTTTAACCACAAGCACGTCAGCGGTACTAGCTGTACGTAATGGCTACCCAGGTACCTATCGAAAAGAAGGCCGACGAGCAAGCTCATCCGGATCCCTACTGAGCCTATCCATGACAATCTCCATACAGTCCTGTCTCTTCGTCTATGAGTATCGCATACCGGGTCTAGGGGATGGAAAACGTCAGACCCCTAATGACCCAATAAGTCGTGTCGATGTGGCTCAGGACCAATCCAAGAGATTACTGATCTAACCTTCAGTAAATCTCAACTGCCTTGGCCAAGGTGTTATGGTTCTGGCCAACTGGACACAGTGTGATATCGACTCCCAATACCGGGAGAGACGAAGCCCTGACAATTACTCACTGCCTCCATGTGGCTCGGTACTGTACCCAATCAAAATCTGTTTGCTTGATTCAGTAGAGCCATGGTAAGGTAGTGATCAAAGCACAGTGGGAACTCACACGAGACAAATGATGATCTCAGGTCTAAAGACTAACCTATACTCATGTCACCTGAGAACCACTATCTGACGATTGGTATAATACCATCTAGAGGTTCTCGGTGAGTCCGCCCAGTGTACTCACCCCCAGTGAGCACCTGTATACAATCTTAGGTGATTACACCAATGGCTGTGGGACCAACCACCGCCACTCATCGGGGTCTAGAGACGTATACACAAGTCCACTCTGGAATATCGATGCCCGGTCTCGATATTCCTATGACTTGGGACCTTTAAGGATGTGCTTATAGACTACCCGGCTCCCATAAGTATGATCGCCATCATAACGCTTGTAGTCAAACAAAATCCTACTGCTTTATCAACATGTATCCGACATATGTGATATCGAGTATAACAAATGCACATGTTAAGATAAAGTTAAACCATAATAGTATACTACTGTATCGAGTCTTTATCAATATGTGTAAGCAATAAAAGGCAACAAGAGAAAGAAATACATATATTAAGATAGAGACATCTCAAATAATATACTATATACAACTGAGAAAGATTGTCCTGTATATACATATCCCCGGCATCCTATACAATACAGGCTTCTAGGGAATACATATCCAACAATCTCCCACTTGCACTAAGGCTTGTAATTGGCGTACCGAATACCTAACATCTGCTCTAGGGCCGGTTTTTGGTGTACCGCATACCTAACATCTGAAAAAATCGCTCGAATTGCACTTGAGTGAGGGCCTTGTTAAATGAATCCTCCATGTTGTCTTTTGTATCTATTCTCCGGACCTCGATCTCCAGACGATCTATGATCTCCCTGATCAGATGATACAGCCTTAAGATGTGTCTGGATTTCTGATATGACCGTGGTTCCTTCGCTAAAGTTATAGCCCTATTGTTATCGCAATACAAAGGTATTGGATTAACAATGGACGGAACCACCTCAAGATCAGTAATGAACTTCTTCATCCAAACCGCTTCTTTTGTAGCATCGTTGGCAGCAATGTATTCAGCCTCCATCGTCGAGTCTGCGACGGTGTCCTGTTCGGAGCTCTTCCAACACACCGCCCCTCTATTGAGGGTAAACACAAAACCCGAGATAGACTTGCTGTCATCTTTGTCACTCTGAAAGCTAGAGTCGGTAAAGGACTCGACCTGGAGGTCTCTATTACCGTATACCAAGAACATCTCCTTGGTCCTTCTCAGGTACTTGAGAATGTTCTTCACAGCTGTCCAATGATTCTCTCCTAGATTCGACTGATACCGGCTCACTACGCTAAGCGCGTATTCTACATCTGGTCTGGTACAAAGCATTGCATACATTATAGATCCTATTGCCGAAGCGTAGGGTGTAGTGCTCATGCGAACCCTCTCCTCATCAATCTTAGGAGACATCTTTTTGGAGAGGGTGATTCCGTGCAATGCGGGTATATTACCGCGCTTGGAATCTTCCACACTAAATCTTTTTAGTATGATCTCTATGTACCTGGACTGTGAAAGTCCTAACAACCTCTTGGATCTATCTCTATAGATCATAATCCCCAGAATGTATGACGCATCACCCAGGTTTTTCATGGAGAACTTATGTGACAAGAACAACTTGACCGATTGTAGAATATGAATGCTATTTCCTATCAAGAGAATATCGTCTACGTACAAGACTAGAAATACAATAGTTCTTCCTATAATCTTCTTCTAGATACATGGTTCATCTTCGTTTTTGATGAAGTCAAATTCCTTGACTGTATCATCAAAACAGATGTTCCAGCTCCGCGACGCCTGCTGTAATCCATAAATGGATTTAAGCAACTTGCACACCTTCCCGCTGCTCCCTCTGTCTACGAATCCCTCTGGCTGATCCATATAAACACACTTTTCTATATTTTCATTTAGAAAAGCCGTTTTAACGTCCATCTGCCAGATATCATAGTCATGGTAGGCAACAATGGCAAGTAGGATCCGACTGGATTTCAGCATAGCTACTGGAGAAAAAGTTTCGTCATAGTCCACTCTTGGTTTTTGACGAAAACGTTTTGCAACAAATTTAGCCTTATAGGTTTCCACTCGTCCATCTGCACCAATCTTCTCTTTGAAGATCCACTTGCATCCAACGGGTTTTACCCCAGGAGAAGCAATATCCAAAGTCCAAACTTTGTTGGTATACATGAACCCTTTTTCGGATTTCATAGCATCAAGCCATTTTACAGAGTCTCTACTGTTAATAGCCTGCTTATAAATAGTAGGATCATCTTCTTCCAAGATGCAATCCTCTCGATCCCCATCTATGAGAAAACTGTAGTATCTCCCAGACGGACAAGAAATCCTACTAGATCTGTGAAGTGGCTGAGGTTCGTACGGGATTATTGAATCCTCTGGTTACACCAAATCTTCAGTTTCAGTTTGTGGTTCCAGAATTTCTTCCAGTTCTATCGTGCTCTTACTAATTTCTTTTTCAAGAAATTCCATTTCTATGTAAATGGCTGTAACAACTCTAATTTTCATATACACTTTTCTGTACAATTTTTTTTTAAAATTTTTTTTAAAAATCCATAAAGGAGTATTTTAATCTGAGCACAAGATATATATAATTAATTACTTTGTTTTTAAATAATTTCATTTTTAGTGTACATGAAATTGTTTTAAAATTAAAGTGTACCTGGGGTATTTAATGTAGCTATTACCACTTTAAGTAGTTATTTTTCCCACAATAATTACAAGAAAGAGCATGTAGCTCATTGGTAATACCTTGCACTGCTGAACCAAACCACCAGAGTTCAAATCCTATGCCCAACATTATTTTTTATATTTATTTGGTTTTATTTTTTTGGAAAGTCAACAGTCAAACCGTCATAACTCACAAAATTTATACTGAACATAAAAAACTAAACGCACCAAAATTCCCCCCATGAGTTTCCCCACCCGACGGTACTCCGACTCGGCCGACTCGGCCGGCGGACCGGCCGACTCGGGCCGGCGCCGCAGGCCGGACTCGGCCGGACGACCGAGTCGTCAACACGGAATTTCTCCGTGTTGACCTGGTCTTTCCCACTGCATATTTTATTTGGTCGGATCGGTAACAGAGAGCCCCATAAAACCCTTTTACTCCAAAATTTAATGATTTTTAATGTTTTTTTATATAATTTTTATATATATATTTTTTAATTAAAACCCTAACCCTAGCCTAACCCTATATAAACACCCTACCCTCTACCCTCTCACCCTGCATTTCTAAGTCCACTCTCTAAAAATTTCAAGAGAACGCGGTACATTAGAGAACGAGCGAAAGGCGAGGCGCTGCCGAAATCGACGGCGAATCCCGGCGATCGTACTAGGACTCTTCACGACATTTCGACGCGCCTAGCACTCTCTAGCGTTGTCCAAACCCGTAAGTCCCTCTTTTTCTACCTTTCTTTCTTCCATTAAAATACGATTTTTCAAACCCGACGGAAATCGGAACAAACCGATTTCCGATTCGGTTTGTCTATCAAAACTCACTTGTCACTAATTCCATAATGCTTAAACATATTCATGTTGACTACTAATCACTTAAAAATCAATTTGGATAAAGTTTCTCACACGATATGATAACTTTTGCATAATACCGTATTTTTGCACTTAAATACCATAATGTTTAGTTTTCACATTTAACCCCTAAACTTTGCTATACCTTAAAATAGATCACGAGGTAATGACCTACCTCCACACACACGCAAATACAACCCTAATTGATATCATCAAAACTTAGAATACGATAATACAAGACTTTACATTAAAATACCATTTTTTTATAAACCTTTTCTGAAAGTTCTAAGTTGTATACAATTTTAAAACAAAATCTTTTAATAGGAAAATACGATATGTCATAGACATCGATCGTTTATCTAAACCTGACTTTGTGGTGTCTAGGCTAGGCAAGTGAGCTTAGGTAACTTTAAAAGGCCCGTCTCACGATTCGTGAGCGGATCCCTCCTTCCTCACTTGTACTTACCTGGCCACAATTGGCGGTGAAGAGACGATTTGAGGCTTCTAATGACGTGTCGTTTAGACCATTTAGAAATATGCTAGTTGGCTTAGGAAACCCTAGAATCTAAAATACGGAAATTTACATCCTTTTACAAATAAATACCTTATCTTTATAAAACCGTTTTCTAAATGATTAGTATTTATTAAATCTTTGCAAAGCGCCACTACAACCCATATTTGGGGAACTCGTTAGGGATTGTATGGTTTATCGTGCACCCTCGGGCTTAGTAGTGCGAGATTCAGACCTCCGCAAAGAGCATTCGGTCTCGAAAGGTTTAAAACACGACATAAAAAAATGAGATTTTTGGAAAATAAAAAATTTATTAAAAAATATTCTTGTATAAACATATGTATATTTATCATTTAAACACTTATTTTATTATAAGATAAAGTTTCCACCTTTTTCTAAAAATTACAAGATTTAAAAGTTACATTAAAATACCATGAATTTCAAATAAATCAATATTACAGATTAATACCTTTATTTATGAAATTAGGATATTTTCACTAGGAATAAGACAAAATAAAATCACACTCATTATAACAATAAAGACGAATAATAAATACTTGAGGTGTATCTTGAAAACTATACAAAAGTATTTTTACATAAAACCCCCTCATGTTTTATAAATTACAAAAATGACCCTAACAAATATAGAACTTCAATTTACATTTCTTTTAGTCTGACTCGGGTTTGAGTCTGATTATTCCTGACTTAAATATGATTCAAGTCAATCTATATTCTTTAATATTCCAACTCAATATGAATACATGAATCCCAGAATCCAGTTAACAATTTATACATTTTGACTGAATCAAACGTTGGATATACATCCATTATTCCGTTATTCCATTTACGTGATCATGCAGTTACAACATGTTTACTGATATCATGGTTTTGGTCGGTCATCCAACTTACACAATACAATACAACAATACTATCAAAACACTTCGAGGTTTAAGGGGTAGATTGGTATGGACGGTGTTAAAGGTGGAACGAGGCGGTAAGATTAAGACATCTAACATGAATCCAATTGCCGTTGTTCCGGGTTGTATAACGGAGCCTTGTACTTCCATTTGCCCTGGTCTCTAGCATACTGAGACCTCTCTCGTATACACTGGCATCCTTCCATACCAAGCTACAAACAACAGCGTGGACACAATACTCTACAATATTATTCTTTAGAAGATACCTCTTATTCTGTCTTGTCTAATTCTTCCTTATCTTTGGGACTTACCGAGCGACCTGTTCGCTGACGACATTCTCTTTCTTTCTTCTTTGAATGTCGTCAGGTGCTTTGGACCCAGCAGAGATCGAGCCTACCGGAGAAGACTTGGAGCAGTTTCCCGAAGACCCCGAGCTCTAGATATTGTACCTTGTTCTATTCAGTATTTTCATTTCCTGTTATGCCACTGTTTAGGCATCGCTTTTCATTTCAGTTGTATTTACTTTTCATGCATTGTATAAAAGAATGTTATTAATAAAGTTGCTGTTATTTCTTTATCTCTTGTCTCTTGTGATTTATTTTATATTGCTTAGATACGCTTAGCGTATGTACTTCTAAGTATATACGTAGCGGACCTCGTCGTGTCCCCTTCGCCGTACACCGGGAAGCGGGGCGTGACAGGTTTTGTTGGTGGCCCATGCAGGTCCAGCTGTATGAATCCCTATCATGCAGTTCTGGTCTGCGTGAACAACCTAAGCAATATAACACAAGAACCAGCAACTAGAACATTCTTTACAATTCATGTTTCTTGAATCTTACAAATTTCCAATCCTTGAATCTTATCATTTCATGTACTTGAATCTGTCCTAACCCAAATTTTTCTTCAGGGTTATGGATTCCCCGAACAACACCAGCACCAATGTCAACAACACACCTCCAGCACTACCTCTTGCACCAGCTGTTCCTGCACCAACCACCGAGCAAACAGTGTTACTTGAGGCGATTCGCAGCCTTCTTGAGGGACAGCAACAACTACTGAACCGTCCTGAAACCGACGCATCGGGAGTAAAGCAATTCAGAGCTTTACATCCCAAGCAGTTCTCTGGTAAAGGAAGCCCTCTTGAAGCTGAAGAATGGGTACAAAGCATCGAAAATGATCTGGCAGCAGCTCAAGTGCCAGACATCGCTTGGGTCCGTGTAGCGAAACTACAGCTCACGAACAATGCTCGCAACTTGTGGAAGGCGGAAGAAAGCAGTCTGGTACAGCCGGTTGAATGGAAGACTTTTCGTGAGAAGTTCGACGCGAAATACTTCCCTGTGACTGCCAGGTTTGCGATGGAGCAGCAGTTTCTTCATCTACAATAGGGTTCAATGTGGGACAAATCAGTAGATGAATACGACGCTGAATTCACCATGTTAAGCCGATTCGCGGCACACTTGATACCGACGGACGAGATCAGAGCCCGTCGCTTTCAACAAGGACTGGACACGGAGATTCAGGCTGCTCTAACCACGGGAAAATTTTTGACTCATGAGGATGCTCTGGAAGCTGCCCGCAGTTATGAGGCAGTGATAAAAGCAAGGGGCATACCTCAGTCTGCAGGAGTCAAACGCCCTGCTATCCAAATGGCAGGTGGAGCCTCTTCCAGGCCATCGTTTGAACCCAGGAGAACTGAAGAAATTTGCCATTACTGCCATAGAAAGGGACACTTGTAGAAGGACTGTAGGCGCGCAAAAGGCCTGTGTCTAATTTGTGGCGCATCCAACCACGGAATTGGGAACTGTCCTTACAACAGCAACTCAACTCACACCCCACCAACTACCCGCAGCGGCCAACCATCCAGGCTCCTGCAACTCGTCCTACACTACCTGCTCCCCCACCTGCACAGCCTACTCGCCAATTCCAACAAGCAATGAGGGACATGCCTAGAAGGCAGAGAAACAGGCCTTAAAGGCAGAATGTGCCTCCAGCTAGAAGGAATATACCACGGCGACAGACCTTCACATTAGAAGCATTAGAAGCCGAGACTGTAGGTCAAGGTAACACCGGTAAGCCTTTTTCACCATCGTATCACTTTTATTCGCCAAACTTCCTAGCACTGTTACACCTTCCTTTTACAAATTTCGAGGACGAAATTTTTATAAGGAGGGTAGAATGTAACAACCCTAATTTTCATATACACTTTTCTGTACAAAATTTTAAATTTTTTTTTTTTTAAAAATCCATAAAGGAGTATTTTAATCTGAGCACAAGATATATATAATTAATTATTTTGTTTTTAAATAATTTCATTTTTAGTGTACATGAAATTGTTTTAAAATTAAAGTGTACTTGGGGTATTTAATGTTGCTATTACCACTTTAAGTAGTTATTTTTCCCACAATAATTACAAGAAAGAGCTTGTAGCTCATTGGTAATACCTTGCACTGCTGAACCAAGCCACCAGAGTTCAAATCGCATGCCCCATATTATTTATTATATTTATTTGGTTTTATGTTTTTGGAAAGTCAACAGTCAAACCGTCATAACTCACAAAATTTATACTGAACATAAAAAACTAAATGCACCAAAATTCCCCCCATGAGTTTCCCCACCCGACGGTACCCCGACTCGGCTGAGTCGGCCGGCCGGACTCGGCCGGACGGCCGAGTCGTCAACACGGAATTTCTCCGTGTTGACCTGGTCTTTCCCCCTGCATACTTTATTTGGTCGGATCGGTTACAGAGAGCCCCATAAATCCCTTTTACTCCAAAATTTAATGATTTTTAATGTTTTTTTAATATAATTTTTATATATATATTTTTTAATTAAAACCCAAACCGTAGCCTAACCCTATATAAAAACCCTACCCTCTACCCTCTCACCCTACATTCCTAAGTCCACTCTCTAAAAATTTCAAGAGAACTCGGTACATTAGAAAACGAGCGAAAGGCGAAGCGCTGCCGAAATCGACGGCGAATCTCGGCGATCGTACTAGGACTCTTCACGACATTTCGACACACCGACCAACCCACTACATCCCTAGCACTCTCTAGCGTTGTCCAAACCCGTAAGTCCCTCTTTTTCTACCTTTCTTTCTTCCATTAAAATACGATTTTTTAAACCCGACGGAAATCGGAACAAACGGATTTCCGATTCGGTTTTTCTATCAAAACTCACTTGTCACTAATTCCATAATGCTTAAACATATTCATGTTGACTAGTAATCACTTAAAAATCAATTTGGATAAAGTTTCTCACACGAAATGATAACTTTTACATAATACCGTATTTTTGCACTTAAATACCATAATGTTTAGTTTTCACATTTAACCCCTAAACTTTGCTATACCTTAAAATAGATCACGAGGTAATGGCCTACCTCCACACACACGCAAATACAACCCTAATTGATATCATCAAAACTTAGAATACGATAATACAAGACTTTACATTAAAATACCATTTTTTTATAAACCTTTTCTGAAAGTTCTAAGTTGTATACAATTTTAAAACAAAATCTTTTAATAGGAAAATATGATATGTCATGGACATCGATCGTTTATCTAAACCTGACTTTGTGGTGTCTAGGCTAGGCAAGTGAGCTTAGGTAACTTTAAAAGGCCCGTCTCACGATTCGTGAGCAGATCCCTCCTTCCTCACTTGTACTTACCTGGCCACAATTGGCGGTGAAGAGGCGATTTGAGGCTTCTAATGACGTATCGTTTAGATCATTTAAAAATAGGTTAGTTGGCTTAGGAAACCCTAGAATCTAAAATACGAAAATTTACACCCTTTTACAGATAAATACCTTATCTTTATAAAACCATTTTCTAAATGATTAGTATTTATTAAATCTTTGCAAAGCGCCACTACAACACACATTTGGGGAACTCGTTAGGGATTGTACGGTTTATCGTGCACCCTCGGGCTTAGTAGTGCGAGATTCAGACCTCCGCAAGGAGCATTCGGTCTCGAAAGGTTTAAAATACGACATAAAAAATGAGATTTTTGGAAAATAAAATATTTATTAAAAAATATTCTTGTATAAACATATGTATATTTATCATTTAAACACCTATTTTATTATAAGATAAAGTTTCCACCTTTTTCTAAAAATTACAAGATTTAAAAGTTACATTAAAATACCATGAATTTTAAATAAATCAATATTACAGATTAATACCTTTATTTATGAAATTAGGATATTTTCACTAGGAATAGGACAAAATAAAATCACACTCATTATAACAATAAAGACGAATAATAAATACTTGAGGTGTATCTTGAAAACTATACAAAAGTATTTTTACATAAAAACCCTTCAAGTTTTATAAATTACAAAAATGACCCTAACAAATATAGAACTTCAACTTACATTTCTTTTAGTCTGACTCAGGTTTGAGTCTGATTAGTCCTGACTTAAATATGATTCAAGTCAATCTATATTCTTTAATATTCCAACTCAATATGAATACATGAATCCCAGAATCCAATTAACAATTTATACATTTTGACTGAATCAAACCTTGGATATACATCCATTATTCCGTTATTCCATTTACCTGATCATGCAGTTACAACTTGTTTTCTGATATCATGGTTTTGGTCGGTCATCCAACTTACACAATATAATACAACAATACTATCAAAACACTTCGAGGTTTAAGGGGTAGATTGGTATGGACGGTGTTAAAGGTGGAACGAGGCGGTAAGATTAAGACATCTAACATGAATCCAATTGCCGTTGTTCCGGGTTGTATAACGGAGCCTTGTACTTCCATTTGCCCTGGTCTCTAGCATACTGAGACCTCTCTCGTATACACTGGCATCCTTCCATACCAAGCTACAAACAACAGCGTGGACACAATACTCTACAATATTATTCTTTAGAAGATACCTCTTATTCTGTCTTGTCTAATTCTTCCTTATCTTTGGGACTTACCGAGCGACCTGTTCGCTGACGACGTTCTCTTTCTTTCTTCTTTGAATGTCGTCAGGTGCTTTGGACCCAGCAGAGATCGAGCCTATCGGAGAAGACTTGGAGCAGTTTCCCGAAGACCCCGAGCACTAGATATTGTACCTTGTTCTATTCAATATTTTCATTTCCTGTTATGCTACTGTTTAGGCATCGCTTTTCATTTCAGTTGTATTTACTTTTCATGCATTGTATAAAAGAATGTTATTAATAAAGTTACTGTTATTTCTTTATCTCTTGTCTCTTATGATTTATTTTATATTGCTTAGATACGCTTAGCGTATGTACTTCTAAGTATATACGCAGCGGACCTCGTTGCGTCCCCTTCGCCGTACACCGGGAAGCGGGGCGTAACAATGACGTGCTGAGCAACAAACACCTTTTGTTTCTCGGTGTGGTAGAACAAATATCCATAACCATTCCTTAGATATCCCACAAACTTACATAGAACTGGCTGTGCCTCTAGTTTGTCCGGATTTTGCTTTTTAACATAAGCCGGACGACCCTATATCTTAAATCTTTTATGATATAGTCTCTTTCCATTCCACATTCCGAATGGTGTTTTAGGCACTGATTTGGACGGAACATGATTCAACAGATATGCCACTATCTGTAGTGCATATCCCCAGAATGAAAGAGGCAAATCAGCACTACTCATCACGGAGCGAACAATGTCCAAAAGGGTACGGTTCCTTTGCTCCGATACACCGTTGTGCTGTGGTGTGTACGGAGGATTAAGCTGAGAGAGAATTTCATTCTTTTTCACGTATTCTAGGAATTCCGTACTTAAGTATTCCCCTCATCTATCAGATCTAAGGATCTTGATACTCTTGCCAGTCTGGTTCTCTGCTTTGTTCTTATATTCTTTAAATTTCTCAAAAGCTTCAGATTCGTGTTTCAAAAGATACACATATCAGAATTTAGAGAGATCGTCAGTGAATGTAATGAAATATGAGAACCCCCCACTTGCATGTATAGATATCGGACCACATATATCACTGTGTATGATTCCCAAGAGATCTGTAGCTCTTTCCCAAGTCCGGTGAACGGAGATTTGGTCATCTTTCTATTGAGACAAGACTGAAAAGTTTCATAGGATGAGAATTCGAACGGATTCAGATATCCATCCATATGCAACTTCCTTAGTCTTTTCTCACTGATATGACCAAGTCTATAATACCACAAGTAGGTTTGTATATTGAAAACTATGTTTTGATTAAGAACATAGATACCATTACAAAGTGTATCTTCTGCAACCAATACCTGATTAAAGTAAATTTTCATGATATTTTTACTAGAACAAAGTTTTATCCATCTTTATTAAGTAAAGAAACTGATATGATGTTGCAGAGTATGGAAGGTACATAGTAACAATTGTTTAAAATCATGGTTTTGCCACTTGGCAATACTAGGTGATATTTACCGACGGCGGTAGCATCAACTTGTGCTCCGTTCCCTATTATGAGGGACATATCATCCAGTCCAACTATTCTACTTTTCTCAGTCCTTATAATAAATTACAGATATGAGATCCTGACCCGGTATCTAGTACCCAGGAGGTAGGGTTGACCGAAAAACAATTTTCAATAACAAATACACCCGAAGAAGATGCATTAGAGTGCTTCCCCTTCATTAGGGTCATCTGAAATTCCTTACAGTCTCCTTTCCCTTACCCATACTCATAACAGTTGTCATAAGCTAGAGCCGATCCGACGTTCCTCAGCCCAGTATAATAAGCTGGTTTAGTCAAGTCAAATATTTTATTATCTTGATTAAGGCGTGACATGGTTGCTACCTGGAGAGAGAAAAGAAACACTCAGTGTGTGCTCCTGCAAGATTAAATTGATTATAAGTTTATTTAATCAGGATGGCTCCCATTGTTTCCTCGAATTTTCCTTCAAACCTTAAAAGGAAAACTAGTCAGGATCATTCGCACCTTACAAGTTCGCTAACTGTTCAGCCAGGTGAGTGTTGGTACTCTGAGGGAGATTCCCCATACTCTCGCACGGACCTAATTAAAACAAACCTCATATCCGTAGAGGCGTAGCCCCGTTAACACTTTTCTAGACACCTAATAGGTTAGCTAATTGTGAAGTGAAAAATATCTCCTATGAGTAATCCTACTCATCAGTGGGATCGGTATCCAACTATCATCGCATGATAACCTAGATGGAAGCCACTCTAATTACCACACTCCAGAAGGTATGCAACACTAGCAAGTTTCCTGTATATTTGAAACTTTCGATGTAGCTTTTGCCCCTAACAACCCATGACCTTGACAATGTCAATAAACCATAAGTCACTAGTCAATTTCAACCCGTCATTATCATGATTATCCTAGACCCACTCGCATAAGCTCTTGACAAGGTCAACAAGGGTATGCGACTGTCCTACTTAATCGCATCATATGTTACAAACAAGCACCACTTAGTTACCGTACATTATGCCTTGACAAGGTCAACAAATGTAGCACGAATACTGAGCACTACTCGTAAGAAATGACGGAGGGCTACGACTGGTTTTTGGCGAAAAACCTTTCACATAATGAACTTGATATCGTTGAAGGAACCGAGAAGTTTTGAAAAGGAGTGGTTTAGGCTCCACTTTTAAAAACTAGCGGTTTTGAAGAAAACAGAGTAATCTACAGTAATGTAAACTTTCTCTCAAGAGGTCATTCCCCGTGAAGGGATCTAGGCTCTTGCCTCCTCGAA
Source organism: Agapanthus africanus (assembly GCA_030015575.1). Taxonomy (NCBI): domain Eukaryota; kingdom Viridiplantae; phylum Streptophyta; class Magnoliopsida; order Asparagales; family Amaryllidaceae; genus Agapanthus; species Agapanthus africanus. The sequence goes on along the minus strand of JASDDO010000008.1, from coordinate 386,283,677 downwards.
TGAGGTGCTAGATATTCCTAACCGAATACCACTATGCAAAGCGAAAGAATATGACTATAGTTTTTCGAAATTTCTTCCAATAACATCTTTTAGGTTTCTTTTCTTACATTAATTAAAATTAATGCGGACCCATCAATTAAATCCTATCACACAAAAAAAGAACGAAAATAAAATGTACGTATATGCCATCCGCATTCGTCGCGGGGCCCCGTCATGCACCGTTAGGTTACTTAACTACCGGCAGAGCGGGGGTAGGACTAGCACGGATGCAAAACATATACAACATCTATTAGTGTGTGTGTGTGTGTATAACCATTCGTCCCAGGCATGATATAAGCAACATCAAAGAATATCAATATGCAACATGGAATAACGGATAATCTAAGAGCCCCGGGTTTCATTTGAGCCGCAAATGAAACTTGACGTTCCCCGGTGGTTTGGATAGCCTGTGCAATGAAAAAGCTAGACCCCTACGAGTGCGGCAAGTTACCCACCAGTTTCAGAAGTGAGGCAACCCTAATCAACAAAGTGAATGGGCTACCCAGCACTTCACGGAATCCGGTAACTTAAGCACCCCTCCGTGGGTCATCCTATACCCCCTACGAGTGCGGCGAATAACCCGTCAATTCTAGAGTAAGGCCCCATCTGTCTCAAAGCCATGAGATGCGGGCCTATTGCCCTCTAGAACCCGGCTATCCGAGCACTCCTCCGCGGGATAATCCTAGTACAGAAAATAAAAATATATATACAAATGTTGACATCGATCTCAAACCGACCGTGCCTCAATAAAAGAATATACAAACTGGTAGAAACGACAGTCCACGTGTCGGACGCTTTTCCCGAAATAATGAATGAAAAAATGAATCAACACTGTACAATAACCATTGCACTATATGCTATCCACCATGACAATCCATCCATAATATCAGTGCAACACAGAACATCAACGTGAATATCATGTTCGTAAACCTGTCTGATTATACATATAGCAACCAGTCGGTTTATACCGTTCTATGATATTCACGGTCGCAGAAACAAATGCACTGAAAACCAAGAATTTAAAATTTCGATCGATTAAAACTTTCCGTATTGGCCCCAAGTACAAACCAGTACACAAACACATCTGGACCAAACCCAAATATTCTAAAAATCATATTTCCATGTATTAGAGCCCAGAAAACATTTGGGGGAACCATAGCCAAAATTGGACCGCGGTTCAGCGGCCAAATGGCGCATTTGGATTCTGTTCCGCGGTCGAATTTTGGGTTTAGGTGCCCAAATTTTTTTCCTAGCTCTAATTTTGCCTGCACATAATTTTAATGCAACCTGAAATATTTTTTGAACAACTTTAAAATTTATTCAGCAAGCAATGATGTGGAAATGTGATTCGGAAAATTCCGTCAATCGAAACTCTAAATTAGCGCAAACTAGTCTAGTTAAGGTTATGGAGTGGTTCTGATACCATGTTGGTGAGTTTTGCTCACTCTTCATCGATGTAGAGAAGCGGAATGCACAAAAATTAAATTTTTAAGCAAGCACAATCAACTTAAACCAAGTGATCAAACCATAACCCTAAACTAGTAATTACTAGGAGTTTTATCTACTATGAGAGAAGGTTAGACCGGAAGATCCGTGTCCTTCGGATCTTCACTACTCTTCTTAAACTCCTAGGGATCTCCTAGATCAACCTTGATGGCCGACCTCTTCGGTCCTAGATGATCCACTCAAGAGTTTGTAATCCAAACTTAGCTTCACTAATGAAACAACTCAACAACTTAGTTTGGTAATCTAGGCTGCTAAGATGATGTAGTGAGTTTTCTGGTGTATTTTTATCTCTGTTCCTCCTTTGATTCTCTACTCATAAGATCGTAGGGAGGAAGATGAAGAAGAAGGAAGATGATCTCAAGAAAGGCAAGAGAGGAGAGAGAAGCTCATGGTGAGAATGAGAAAATTCATCACTTGAAACAATAATGCAATCATGGTTTTATAAAACATATTTTGCAATATAAATATATCAACCATACTTGAATAGTTTGCACAAATGAATTATAAATTCATTTTTCAAGACTATTCAAGCATGGTTCTCACCATTTCTCTCCTTACTACCTTTACACCTCATTTCCATTTAAAAGAATAAATGTATAAATAAAAAATGAGGTGTCCACCTTCTAGAATGTTTTCCGTATAAATACAGAATATATTCTACCGTATATACATACCCGTATTCGTACCAAAATAGAAATACCCAAGAGATAGAATAATACCACTAATATAATACTAGCATTAAATCAATATCTAATTTAACAAATAAGCTTAATCCTAAGCCCGCCAGTACTATCAACCGTCCGATCGAAAACCTGGATAACACTAAAATATACATATCGAAATATGTATATATAAATTATTAAATCAACTCCTGATTTAATAATCCGGCTTAATCCTAAGCCGACTAGTATTATCATTCGATCGGAACCCTGCTCGATCGAAAACCTGAATGACACTAGAATATACATATCAAAATGTGTATATGTAAATTATTAAATCAATACTGGATTTAATAATCCGGCTTAATCCTAAGCTGGCTAGTATTATCATTCGATCAAAACCCTTCACGTATAAACATACAGCCACCACATCGTTTCGCCTGAACTAGAGAAACCCTCTATGTGGGACTCTAAAGACTCGACAGTATGCTGGCAGTGGGTTTAATCATAAGCACGTCAGTGGCACTAGCTGTACGTAACGACTACCCAGGTACCTGTCGAAAAGAAGGCCGACGAGCAAGCTCATTCGGACTCCTACTGAGGCTATCCATGACAATCTCCGTACAGTCCGATCTCTTCGTCTAAGAGTATCTCATACCGGGTCTAGGGGATGGAAAATATCAGACCCCCACTGACCCGATAAGTCATATCGATGTGGCTCAGGACCAATCCGAGAGACTAATGATCTAACTATCAGTAAATCTAAACTGTCTTGGCCAAGATCTTATGGTTCTGGCCAACTGGACACAGTGCGATATCGACTCCTAATACCGGGAGAAACGAATCCCTGACAATCACTCACTGCCTCCATATGGCTCGGGACTGCACCCAACCAAAACCTGTTTGCACGACTCAGTAGAGCCGTGGTAGGGTACTGATCAAAGCACAGTGGGAACTCACACGAGACGAATGATGATCTCAGGTCTAAAGACTAACCTGTACTCATATCAACTGAGAACCACTATCTGACGATAGGTATAATACCATCTAGAGGTTCTCGGTAAGTCCGTCCAGTGTACTCACCCCCAGTGAGCACCTGTATACAATCTAAGGTAATCACACCAATGGTTGTGGGACCAACCACCGCCCCTCATCGGGGTCTAGAGACGTATACACAAGTCTACTATGGAATATCGATGCCCGGTCTCGATATTTCTACGACGTGGGACTTTTAAGGATGTGCTTATGGACTACCCAGCTCCCACAAGTATGATTGCCATCATAATGCTTGTAGTCAAGCAAAATCCTACGGGCTTTATCAACATGTATCCGACATATATGATATCGAGTATAACATATGCACATGTTAAGATAAAGTCAAACCATAATAGTATACTACTGTATCGAGTCTTTATCAATTTGTGTAAGCAATAAAAGGTAACAAGAGAAAGAAATACACATATTAAGACAGAGACATCTCAAATAATATACTATATACAACTGAGCAAGATTATCCTGTACATGCATATCCTTAGCATTCTATACAATACAGGCTTTTAGGGCATATATATCCAATAGTTACAAGTGATGAGGAGCGGTGACGTGGAAAAATAGAAGAGAGTATACACGAGAGAAAAGAAGAGAGGATGAGAGGATTTACTCGTTTTGTGAATCGATATAACAATCGATTCACCGATTAACTTCTTGAACGTAAACCGGGACATAGCTTCGATTGGATTTGGAAGAAGATCTAAAGAGGAAGAAGAAGCCCCGATTGGAAGAACCGAGACCGCAAAGTGACGGAGAAAGTGAGCTTGATCTACGACTTCCTTTGGCTATTTGCGGAGTTTCGACGTTCGTGAGCTTTGGCAAGGTCTTTAAGAGTTTTGGGAGGAATTTTGAGAGAATTTTCAGAGTATGACATAGGGAAAAAGTAAGGGGCTGCTATAGGTATTTATAGAAGAAAAACAAATAGAGATGGTCAAAAAAATTTGAATTAAAAGGTAATAAAAAAGGTTTTAATGGAGAAAATGAAGAGTTGTGAGCTCTCGATTTGAATTGGGAATTTTAAAGTGAAAAAATAAACTGAGGGTAGACGCACGAGAAGAGCACGGGGGATTTTGGGCATGAGCAAACCATCGGGGTCGGTTTTCTGGCAGGCAAGAATGAGGCAATTGCCTCGGGGTTCGTGCAGTGCATTCATCTGGGTATTTATGTATCATTTATATTGTTTGATTTATTTGCAACTCTTCATTTTTCCGTATAATGAACGTGCAATTCTTGGACTTCTGAAAAGTTTAAAAAAAATATTAAAAATAATTGGGGTTGATGGGATTCGAACACGCAGGCTAAAGAACAGCAGTGAGGAGTCTTAACTGGTGAGCTACAAGGAGTTTCTTGCTCAAATTTAACCAAAATATCTTATAACTCATAGTCAGAATAGAAATACATCTTTATATTAACATTTAATTAACAAAAGTGTACAAGGATTTCAGGGTCGTTACATCCTACCCACCTTAGAAAAATTTCGTCCTCGAAATTTACACAAGGAGAATGATGTATCAGATTCAAGGAACATTTTAGGTTAATGCAGTCGTGAAGACTGGGATTACTAATACCGTACTGAAAGTACGCGAAAAAGCTCAGGTAGATGAAAGAACAAAAGGATGCAAGAATTTGAAATAGCTGAAAAAGATGGAAGGAAATTTACCAGTGTTATCTTAACCCATGGCTTCGTCCTCTACGGCCGACAAAGTGAAAGCTAGGCGTCTCGGCTTATTTCTCTGTGCCTGCTGGTACATTGATGGCTGACGATGTAAAGGTGGTCCACGCGGAGGTGGTGCAGGAAGAGCTAAACGAGTAGGTAGAGCTTGAATAGTGTTGGAGTTTCTTAGCACATCTACTAGGGTTTAAAGATGCATCAAGTATACAATTTTAAAATTTAGTGTACTAATGAACTCAAACTTAGAATTGAACTAGCGAATTAGGTTAAAAGAGCAAGTAATCAAACATTACACTAAGTGAATATGGAATACAACCTTTGTAGACCGGTCCTTCACTTCTAAACCTCCGTATAGTAGTCCCTTCGCTCCAAGTAGTGAACACACGAACTCTAGTAAGGGTTCACATGAAGATATGAACAAGCTTACTCGAAGTCCTCGAGGCTGAAGATGATCTACGTCGAGGAGACTCAAGCTCATGCTACCTCTTCACTAATGGTAGATTAGTGAAGCAAACACCTTAAACTAAATGGCTAATATAGTAGAGGATGATGAAGTAGGAAATGGGCTCACTTTAGATTTCTTTTTCTCACAATATTTCTTCACTTCCTCAAAACCTAGAGAGCTTGAGGGAGATGAAGAAGAAGATGACGAGTAATGAGATGAGGTTAGAAATGCAACCATGAGCGAGTTTATGTCATACACAAACTCATGTAGAGAATAAACCATGGTGTAAGGTTAATGGTTAGGTTAATAAATATCTTAAGCAAGACAAAGGAGTGGACTAAATCAATGAAACCTACAAGCTTCTACAAGTTTCAAGCCATGACAAAATCTCCAGTAATTTTGAATTACTTAAATATAAATATAAACCCACATTAAACCTAGCATGGTGTGAGTCTCATACATCCATGTTGCATGCGTAACCTAGCATGACACACTGATGTATATCACATATATATTTTGTGTGTAAAAGAAAACAATACAATTAATATATATCACATATATATTAATGTATCATAAGTGAAAAAAAGAAATGCTTAAGTGAGCTAATATTTGTTAATGTAATTTAATATATCAAATATATATAATTATACATTAAATTTTTAAATCAACACTTGATTTAATAATCTGGCTATATCATATATAACCGACTAATATCAAATGTAACATTCCATCGAATCAACACTTGATCCGATAACCCGGCTATATCATATATAACCGACCGATATCATATATCGCAAGAATATAATGCGGTATCACATACACGCATTAATCTCGGTCCCGCACATATCACATATGTGCTCCTACTTCGTTTCACATGAACCAGGAAACCTCTGTGTAGGACTCTAAAAACTCATCAATATGTCGGCAGTAGGTGATGATCATATCAAACACCCACAAGCCGCAAGTGGTCTGCTAAACGTAACGGCCACCCGGGTATTGAGCGATCAGAAGATCAACAAGCAAGCCTGCTCATACTCCTACGAATCCAATAAATAACACTACCGTACAGTCCTGTTGGGGTAAAAATTTACACCCCCGTTGACCGAGTCAAAGTCAAGGTCAACCCCAAGCCAGGTGGGCCCAAGCCCAGGTCAAGCGGGCCTATGCCCAAGTCGATCCCGCGGCCAGCCTCCTCCATGCTAAAATATAGATCATGTAATAAATAATTTTTATGTAATTTTTTATACATGAATGTATGCAAAATGGGCATAAAGCCAATATTTTGTAAGCCCATGGCTTATGTGCAAAAAATGAAATGGCACATGAGCCATGGGATGGCTAAAATGCCATTTTTGTGAAGCCCAAGGGGCTATATGCAAATATGTAAGCCTATAAAAGGCAACATGATGAATAAAAAAACATATACCTTTCATTCTCTCCAAAAAAAAAAGTCTCAGAGCTGAGCTCTTTCTTCCATCTTCAAGGTTCCAAAACCTTCTTCTCTCTCTTGAATTAAATCAAGAGTTTTAATCTACTTTTTATAAAACAAATTAGTTTTTCACCACAAAACCCATCAAGGGGAACTTGGTTCTGTCATCAGATCTCAAAAAGGAGAGATTTTGAGATTTCACATCTCTTGATCTTCAAGATCCAGCAAGCAACAGGAGGAAGAAGAAGAACCCCTTTCACTAAACCATCAAAAAAAGAAGAAAAACACATTCAGGAGTCCAACTCCTCTCTGATTTCTCTTCTGAGAAATTTTTTCAGGCTAAAGGCCTCTTGTGCCTCTCCGGCGCGCAGCGCAAGTGCGCAAGGCGCCCGCGTGCCGACACGTGGCGTGCGCGCTTGCGCACCTGCGCGCTTGCGCAAGTGCGCAAGGCGCCCGCGTGCCGACACGTGGCGTGCGCGCTTGCGCACCTGCGCGCTTGCGCAAGTGCGCAAGGCGCCCGCGTGCCGACACGTGGCGCGCGCGCTTGCGCACCTGCGTGCTTGCGCAAGTGCGCAAGGCGCCCGCGCGCCGACACGTGGCGCGCGCGCTTGCGCACCTGCGCAAGTGCGCAAGGCGCCCGCGCGCCGACACGTGGCCCCCACGCATCCCTTGGATGCCTTTTCCCTCTCTTTTTATGTACATACATATACATATACATATGTATACAAATTTACACATATACATACTCCGCCACATTCTCCCCCTCCAAAAAATTTTCGGGCCGGGGCGCTGCCCCGAACCCCGCAAGGGGGCTGCTAGCCCCCTTGACCCCCAGCCCGCTATCCGGGTAGCGGGACCCCCGTAAAAACTCTGCGTGGCTCCCGATATATCCAAACCCTCCTTTCAAAACAAAACACACGCACGCTGCACATTGAGTTCGCATGACCAATTTAACCCGTCAATCGGAGGTTCCCTTGCCCCAAAGGCGAGGGGTAATTAACGGCAGCTTAGTCCGCGCCTGCCGGAGATTCGGATCCCCACAATCATTAAACCCCCGCCTACCCTAGGCAGGGGGAATCTGTAGTACGCCTGACAAGCGCGCGCGTATTCCCATCTCAATGGGGTGACGAAAAACACCCTACAGATTCTGGCACGCCCGGTGGGACCAATCTCCCCTCCCATATTTCGGGTTAAGCGTTCATGCGAACTCAATCAATATACACACCTGTATTTATACTAAAAATAATGCTTTTTCATGCAGATTTTCAAGCAATCACCTTCCGACGATGTCTTCGATGATGAACTCAGCTCCCGTCTCCTACACGATGAGGATAGACTCTAGGACGGTCCTTCCGGCCAGTCTCGGGCGACAATGGGAGGAGCCGCTGCTACCATTCGGCTCTATTATGTTCATGCCAGTTGGCGCCATCCCAGATCCTCAAGCCCCGGTGGCAGACAAACCGGTCTCGAAAGGCAGGAGACCAAATGTGGTGATCTCAAGGGCGCCCCAACCCAAACGCAAGTCGGTATCTGAACGACTTTCCTTCGCCCCAGCTGGGGGCAAGGCCATCAACACCAACAAAGCTATAACGCGTCTCGAGCAAGCTCCAGCGGCGCCCCTGACAAATGCTCGATCGGGTGTCTTCTCTAAGCTCCCCTTTGATCAACTCACAATGGCTCCCCGGGTAGCGGATGCCCGCCAAGCCTTCAAAATCGAGAAGCTGAGGGAGAAAAGGCTCAGATATAGAGCCAACAAAAGGGCTAGGGCTCCGGCCAGGCCAAACCTCATGAGGTTCGAAGAACAGGGTTACCCCGCCGAAGATGAGGAAATGGCTGGGTATGTGGTCCACACTGTCTACACGGTAGGCACGCGCAGCAAGAGTAAGGATGGGGCCACCACATCTCAAGTCCAATCTAGCCTGAATGTGGTTGCCGCTGCCCAAGAACAGCCGCCCCTGCTGGGCGATGAAAACCCTCTCGATGAGGATGATAGGCAGAAAGACCTTTCGGTCCATGAGGAGTCGGGCTCGGAAAGCGAAGAAGAGCCGACTTTCCGCCCCAGGACCGCAGAGCAAGAGCTGCTTCAAGAGCTCCGAAAGCAGCTCAGAAACAAAGACAAGGAGATGGCCAAACTCTACTCCAAAATCGATGACTTGACGAATGTCGTGAGGCAGCTCACGGCCCGACTTGCCTCTCAGCCGCCCAATCAAGCACAGGGTTCAGCTCATGAACCGGGAAACGGTGTCCCGAGACAGCCGACGCCCGTTCCCTCAAATCCAAAAGTGGGCGGACCGCATGAAAATCAGTCGCATCCTATCTCAGCAAATGTCTTGGCTACCGATGACAGTAGCCCGCTAATTCAAGCTCAAATTATGGATTTGGTTGCCAGCAAAGTCAAAACACTGGTAGCCAAAGCTGAAGCGCAAAAAGATGTTAACAGTAGCGGGAGACCATATCCTGCTCAATATGATCTGGTAGAATTTCCTAGCGGCTATGTCATCCCTAAATTCGGAAGATTTGATGGGACAGGAAATGCGAATCAGCACATCGCCCACTTCAAAGCCTCATGTGGGAATACTGGGGGCAATGATGCGCTTCTCCTTCGCCAGTTCGTTAATAGCTTGACCGATATTGCTTTCGACTGGTACGCGAGCATACCGGATGGCTCCGTCATAACTTTTGTCCAAATGGAGTCTCTGTTTCGGCAGAGGTTCATGAGCGTCAGCGATAAGATTACCATTGCCGAGCTCGTAAGGACCAAGCCCAAGAGCGACGAAAGCAGCACGGATTTTATAACCCGATGGCGCAATCTCTCCGTCAAATGCGAACCGCCGATAGAGCAGGACCAATCTGTCAGTCTCCTCGTCGGAAATCTCAACAATTGGATGGCCCCGTTTTTATGCACCGCGGGTCTCAAAACATTCCAAGAGCTGACCAGGAAAGTCCAGATGCTGGAGCGCTCAAAACAGGAGTCATCCTCGGATTCTCAAAATAACAATAAGTCCTGGAGAAACCGGAAGGACGATAATCGCAAAGGCGGAAACTCCGATGATTCTGAATCTTTCAACACTTCGGCTAACCGAAATAAGCAAGGGATGAGCGGACCTAGCGCCAACCAGCCTCGGAAGCCAATGTTCGGAGAGGGGGGAGAATCTCCACTGAAAGAGAAGCTGGATAAGGTCTATTCCTTCAGAAGGGACAAAATCCCTAAAATATTCAAAGACGCCCTGAAGAACGGTCTACAACTGCCAGAGTCAAAAAGACCGCAGGAAGCGAATAGGACCGACGACCCCAAATACTGTCCCTATCACAGAGTGATAGGCCATGCCATTGAGGACTGCTTCGTCTTCAAAGATTGGGTCGAAAAGCAATACAAAGCAGGAGAGATAGAACTGTCCAAAGGCGTGTTAACAAACAGTCAAGCTGCAACCGCCAATTTCATACAAACGGAGACCGAAGTTCTTCATGAAACCGATTCTCTCAGGCATCTGCCTTTCTCTGAAAACAATCGACCACCACGTCATTAAACTGGAACAGTCGACCTCTAAGTCGTTAAACTGGGAATGTAAAAAGAAATATGTAAATAAAAAAAATGTGTAAATAAAAGGAAAATAAAGAAAAGCCGAAATGATGGGGCAACTCGCAATAAAAATCAGCGAGTAAAATAAAGATGAAGATAAAACCCGAAATGATGGGGCAACCGCGAATAAAAGCCGAAATGATGGGGCAATCGCGACCTTCGCGATAAGAAAAGCTGAAATGATGGAGCAATCGCGGTAAAACAAAAAATACAAAAAAAAAAAAACAGCGGCGAATGATGAGTCGCTGCTGGTACCATATTCCAGTGCAGCGATACAGACGCCAAACAAAAATTCAAATTTCCAAAGTTCTCCCAGCCCTACGGCCAGTCCCCAAATTGACTGCCGTATACAATCCACGGGCTCAAATAATTCTCGTCATACCCATGCCCCACCACAATTGCCAGTTACGCGGCTGGTCTCCGCCTTTGGAATTATGCTTCATTGGAAAGGCCCACTCATGTGTCCTCACGATGCATGAGGAGAACAAACCTTCGTGAGATCCTTACGACTCACCAAGGAAAAACACACTTAGGAGTCCTCACGACTCTTAAGGAGAAAATACACCTGCGGGATCTTTACGACTCGTAGGGAGAAAATGCTTTTATGGGACCCTCACGGCCCATAAAATTGAAAAGTCTTAGGTGATAGGGATCCAAACCTGTCTCCTAAGCCATCGCTCCCCAATCCCCAAGTGGCGAATGATGAGTCGCTCCTGGTACCATATTCCAGTGTAGCGATGCAGACGCCAACCAAATTCTAAATCCCATGCCCCAACGGCGAATGATGAGTCGCTCCTGGTACCATATTCCAGTGTAGCGATGCAGACGCCGACCAAATTCCAAATCCCATACCCCAACGGCGAATGATGAGTCGCTCCTGGTACCATATTCCAGTGCAGCGATGCAGACGCCAACCAAATTCCAAATCCCATACCCCAACGGCGAATGATGAGTCGCTCCTGGTACCATATTCCAGTGCAGCGATGCAGACGCCGACAAAGTCCCACAATTTTTATGGCCCTACGGTCTGGATCATACATCCTGCAAAACCGTATACAATCCACGGGCGTAAAACGATCCCAATCTCTCCCAAGTCCTCTCGGGGCAAATGATGAGTTGCTCCTGGCATTATTCCAGTGCAGCAATGCAGATGCCAACCAAAACCAATCCCCAAAATCCTCTCGGGGCAAATGATGAGTTGCTCCTGGCATTATTCCAGTGCAGCAATGCAGATGCCAAACAAAAAAAAACCCATTCCCAAATCCTCTCAAGACAGATGATGATTCGCTCCTGGTACCATATTCCAGTGTAGCGATGCTGATGTCAACCCAAATCAAATCAAACCAACAACCTCTACGGCGGAATCATGCTCTGTCCCAGAATTTACCCCGTGTCGAAATCATGCTTCGCCTCGGGATATCTACCTTCCCTGTCGGAATTATGCTCCGCCTCGGAATCAAATCAACCAGCAAGCTCTGCGTCGGAATTATGCTTCGTCTCAGAATGCACCCTGTGTCGAAATGATGCTTCGCCTCGGTGTACCTGCCTTCCCTGTAGAAATTATGCTTTGCCTCGGAATCAAGTAAACCAGCAAGCTCTGCGCCGGAATCATGCTTCATCTCAGAATGTACCCCGTGTTGAAATCATGCTTCGCCTCGGAGTATTTGCTTTCCCTGTCGGAATTATGCTTCGCTTGGGAATCAACCTCTGCATCGAAATTATGCTTCGGTCAGAATATCTGCCGCTCATCGGAATGATGCTCCGATCCCTGGAATCATGCTCCGCTCTTCGGAATGATGCTCCGACCCTTAGAATCATGCTCCGCTCTTCGGAAAGATGCTCCGAATCCTGGAATTATGCTCCGCTCTTCGGAAAGATGCTCCGAACCGTGGAATCATGCTCCGATCATCGGAATGATGCTCCGATCTCTGGAATTATGCTCCGCCCATTGGAACGATGCTCCGATCCCTGGAATCAAGCTCCGCTCTTCGGAAAGATGCTCCGAACTCTGGAATCATGCTCCGCGCTTCGGAAAGATGCTCCGAACTCTGGAATTATGCTCCGCACATCGGAATAATGCTCTGATCTCTGGAATTATGCTCCGCACATCGGAATAATGCTCCGATCTCTGGAATTATGCTCCGCCCATCGGAACGATGCTCCGAACTCTGGAATCATGCTCCGCTCTTCGGAACGATGCTCCGAACCCAGGAATCATGCTCCGCAAATCGGAATGATGCTCCGACCCTGGACTTATGCTCCGCGCTTCGGAATGATGCTCTGACACTGGAATTATGCTCCGCGAATTGGAATGATGCTCCGATCCTCGGGAATCATGCTCCCCGGGATGATGCTTCGCCTCCGGAATGATGTTCCACCTCGAAGTTCAGCTTCAAGATCCATCAATTTCATGCACACAACTCAAATGTGCGGTGTGCATTTATTGATGGGGGGCACTTTGTTGGGGTAAAAATTTACACCCCCGTTGACCGAGTCAAAGTCAAGGTCAACCCCAAGCCAGGTGGGCCCAAGCCCAGGTCAAGCGGGCCCATGCCCAAGTCGATCCCGCGGCCAGCCTCCTCCATGATAAAATATAGATCATGTAATAAATAATTTTTATGTAAATTTTTATACATGAATGTATGCAAAATGGGCATAAAGCCAATATTTTGTAAGCCCATGGCTTATGTGCAAAAAATGAAATGGCACATGAGCCATGGGATTGCTAAAATGCCATTTTTGTGAAGCCCAAGGGGCTATATGCAAATATGTAAGTCTATAAAAGGCAACATGATGAATAAAAAAACATATACCTTTCATTCTCTCCAAAAAAAAAAAGTCTCAGAGCTGAGCTCTTTCTTCCATCTTCAAGGTTCCAAAACCTTCTTCTCTCTCTTGAATTAAATCAAGAGTTTTAATCTCCTTTTTATAAAACAAATTAGTTTTTCACCACAAAACCCATCAAGGGGAACTTGGTTCTGTCATCAGATCTCAAAAAGGAGAGATTTTGAGATTTCACATCTCTTGATCTTCAAGATCCAGCAAGCAACAGGAGGAAGAAGAAGAACCCCTTTCACTAAACCCTCAAAAAAAGAAGAAAAACACATTCAGGAGTCCAACTCCTCTCTGATTTCTCTTCTGAGAAATTTTTTCAGGCTAAAGGCCTCTTGTGCCTCTCCGGCGCGCAGCGCAAGTGCGCAAGGCGCCAGCGTGCCGACACGTGGCGCGCGCGCTTGCGCACTTGCGTGCTTGCGCAAGTGCGCAAGGCGCCCGCGTGCCGACACGTGGCGTGCGCGCTTGCGCACCTGCGCGCTTGCGCAAGTGCGCAAGGCGCCCGCGTGCCGACACGTGGCGCGCGCGCTTGCGCACCTGCGTGCTTGCGCAAGTGCGCAAGGCGCCCGCGCGCCGACACGTGGCGCGCGCGCTTGCGCACCTGCGCAAGTGCGCAAGGTGCCCGCGCGCCGACACGTGGCCCCCACGCATCCCTTGGATGCCTTTTCCCTCTCTTTTTATGTACATACATATACATATACATATGTATACAAATTTACACATATACATACTCCGCCACATTCTCCCCCTCCAAAAAATTTTCGGGCCGGGGCGCTGCCCCGAACCCCGCAAGGGGGCTGCTAGCCCCCTTGACCCCCAGCCCGCTATCCGGGTAGCGGGACCCCCGTAAAAACTCTGCGTGGCTCCCGATATATCCAAACCCCCCTTTCAAAACAAAACACACGCACGCTGCACATTGAGTTCGCATGACCAATTTAACCCGTCAATCGGAGGTTCCCTCGCCCCAAAGGCGAGGGGTAATTAACGGCAGCTTAGTCCGCGGCTGCCGGAGATTCGGATCCCCACAATCATTAAACCCCCGCCTACCCTAGGCAGGGGGAATCTGTAGTACGCCTGACAAGCGCGCGCGTATTCCCATCTCAATGGGGTGACGAAAAACACCCTACAAGTCCGATCTCTTCGTCTCATATGTCGCATATCGAGTCTAGGGGTGGTAAACGTCAGACCCTAGTAACTTGATAAATCATGTCGATGTGAGGCTCATAACGGTTCGAGAAACTACTGATAACACTTACCAGTAAATCTCATCATCAGCCCTGGCCAGGGACTTTCTGTTATAGCTAATCGTGCACAGCGCAACATCAACCCCTAATACCGGGAGAGACGAAACCCTTTCTATCGCTCATTGCCTCCATGTGATTCGGGACTGTACCCAAAAGCTACCGGTTTGCATGTTCTCTTAAACGTGGTATGATGGAAATCAAAAAACGGTGAGAATCACACAAGACTTTATGACGATCTCGGGTCTACAGACTAACCTCCACCAGTGTCACCAGAGAACTGCTATCTGACGTCAGGTATAATACCATCTAGGAGTTCTCGGCGAGTCCTGTTCGGTGTACCCATTCTCTAATGAGAACCTGTGCACATCCTCTGATGTCAAACACCAATGGTTGTGGGATCAACCATCGCCCCATACAGGGTCAAGAATCGTACACACTAGTCTAATCTGGAATATCGATGCCCCGTCTCGATACCCTCTCGACTAGGAATAATTAAAGGATGTACTTGTGGACTACCCTGGCTCCACTAGTATGATCAACATCATAGTCCCGGCAGTCAAGTCCACATCCTAAGGGCTTTATCAACATGTAACAGAGAGACAATACAAGTGTACATGTTAAGTCAAAGAGTAACCAGATAGCATACTATCATGTCGAGCAAGAAAGTCTTCCCTATATATGTCTAAACATCTGCTATAATATACATCATGTGTATAATAATGGCCTCTAGGGCATACATCTAACAAACAATCTCCTACTTGCACTAAGACCAGTTGTTGTAGTATCTCATACCCAACATCCCATAAAATTCTCTGTAGGGAAAGGCCTCTGTGAATGGATCCGCCGTGTTATCCTTCGCATCAACTCTCCTTACCTCGATCCCTTCGAGATCAACTATCTTCCTGATCAGGTGATATTGTCCTCAGAATATGTCTGCATCGCTGATGGGACCGGCGTTCCTAGGCCAAAACCACAACTCCATTATTGTCACAATAACAGTTATTGGACGCTCAATGGTAGGAACCATGTTCATCTCATGAACAATAATATCCAGACTGCCTCTTTGGTAGCATCGTTGGCAGTGTTGTATTTAGCCTTTATCTTCTAGTTTGCCATGGTATCTAGCTTGGAACTCTTCCAACATACCGTCCCTCCACTGAGGGTAAAGACAAAGCTTGAGACTGACTTTCAGTCGACCTTATCAATATGGAAGCTCGAATCGGTAAAGGACTCCCACTGGAGTTCACCGTTACCATACACCAAGAACACTTCTTTAGTGCTTCTCAAGTACTTAAGAATGTCCTTCACAGCTTTCCATTGATTCTCCCAAAATCTAATTGATTCCTGATCACTACTCCTAGTGAGTCAGCTACATCTGGTCTGGTAGATAACATCGCATATATGATAGAGCCTACTGCCGAAGCATAGGGTATCCCTTGCAGGGTTGCCTAGCATGGCAGCAAGGTTTCGGGAGGCATTATCCATGCCAATTTCAAAAATTTGCCGTTCTACCTAACCCTAGAATCGTATATTAGAAAGTGCGACGAATCGAATGCAAACAACTTTGCAACTGTTGGATATATATGCCCTAGAGGCCTACATTGTATAGGATTTTGGGATATGTATGTACATGACAGTCTTGCTTGATATGATAGTACGCTATTTGGTTTGTCTTTATCTTAACGTATGATATATTTTACTTGGTGTTTAAATATATATATATATATGTTGATAAAGCCCATAGGGTGTTTGTCTGACTACCGGCGTTGTGATGGCGGTCATACTAGTAGGAGCTGGATAGTCAATAAGCACACCCTTAGATGTCCCTGATCGTAGGAGTATCGAGACTGGGCATTGATACTCCGGAGTAGACTAGTGTATACATATCTAGACCCTGAGGAGGGGCGATGGATTGGTCCCGCAGCCATTGGTGGAGTGCACCTAAGATTGTATACAGATGTTCACTGGATGTGAGTACACCGGACAGGACTCGCCGAGAACTGACTGGATGGTATTATACCTAACGTCAGATAGCAGTTCTCAGGTGACATGTGTGCAGATAGTCTGTTGACTTAAGGTCGTCATTTGTCTCGTGTGAGTTCCCACTGTGCTTTGATTACTACCCTACCACGATTCAAAGGAGTCGTGCAAACAGGTTTAGTTGGGCACAGTCCCGAGCCACGTGGAGGCAGTGAGCGACTGTTAGGGATTCGTCTCTCCCGGTATAGCGAGTTGATATCGCACGGTGATCGGTTGGTCATTACCATAAGTCCCTGGTCCGGGATGATTGAGAATTACTGATGGACTGATCAGTAGATTCTTGGATGGTATTGAGCCATACCGACACGACTTGTACGGTTATTAGGGGTCTGACGTCCACCACCTCCTTAGACCATACATGCGATACTCTTAGACGAATAGACCGGACTGCGCGGATATTGTCACGGACAGGCTCAGTAGGATTTCGGATGGGTTACCTCATCGGCTTTCTTATCGACAACTACCTGGGGACCGTTACGTACAGCTAGTGCCGCTTGCAGTCTGTGGTTAAACCCACTGCCAGCGTAGTAGTCGAGTCTTTAGAGTCCCACACAGAGATTTCCCAAACCCAGGCGAAAAGATATAGAGGTCGTATGGTTTTACGACAAAGGTTCGGACGCATACGTGTTTAAACGCACGTACGACATTCGGACAATTATTACTAGCCGGCTATGGTTTAAGCCAGATTCTAGTATCGGGTTATTGGATTTATACAGTCTAAAGTTTTTCCGTGTTTTCACGGATGCGAGGGGCGTTCTCGTAATTTCCGAGAAGCTTCTAGAAGGATGTGACATGAGGGGTTAAGGTGGCATTTTCATTAATTGCTTTAGTGACTCATTCATATGAATCATCATATCATTAAATGCATTATTAATGCATCATTAATGATCTAATGACTCACATGATGAATCACTCTCCTTGAATAAATGAAGCACGGTGAATAATCATTTAATTGATATTATTTGATAATTCATTATGTATCATATATATTCAAGTGAGAAGCTTTTTATTCTCATTATCATCTCCACCTTCTCTCTCATCAAGCTCTCTCTCCAAACCAAACCCTAATCCTACCCATCATGAGTTGAGAACAAGGATTAGGAAAGACTAAACACTCCATAATCAATCTCTACATCATCTTAGTTCCTTTATTAGCAACTAGAAAAACTAAGTAACCTCAAGTTTAGAGGTTATAGCTTGGATTAGGGTTCTCGGGTGGATCGTCTATCACGGAAAGGAAGCCGAGGAGGACGTGGAGATCCAAGGAGGCCATAGAGATCGTAAAGACGAAGGACTAGAATCGTTTGGTATAATCTTTTAACATAGTACCTTAGAACTCTATGCCTTTTGTTAATTATCGTTTAGCAAAGATCTTCGGTTAGTCGATGTTCGCTTAATAAACAAGATCGTTTTTCATATTTCCGCCTCCCCGGGTGTTGCACATCGACTTACAGTGGTATCAGAGCCTCACTAAACAATAATTAACACACTTGCAAAGTTGTATGAATTTCGAACGGAAAACAAACCGAAAAAAACCCCGATATCCTATAGTTTCTGTCGATTTTAAAATGAGGTCCAAAATTTTTTCAGGGACCTCCAGAATGGCCCACATGAAAATATAAGAACACACAAGAAAAATGGGCTCCTGAATCGGCCAAAGAGCCGCGGAACCGCGGCCGATCCCACCGATTCGCCGCGGATCCGAGAACCAAGTTGGGGCCGATTCAGCCCAGTTTTCTTCTGTGCATCTGCTGTGATATTTGGTATTTTCTGGTATTTTTTAATTTTTGCTCAGGTTTCAGATTTACAGAGAAGTATTGGAGCAAAATTAAATGTGTTTAATCGATCGAAATTATATGGTGTTTGTCTGTTTGATTATATCTGTGAAATGTTTTATGTGTTCGTAAACCTCCCCTAACTGCTAGTATGTCGGTTGGCAGGGGGTTGCACATATCTGTGATGTTATATATAACTGTTTGTGTATATAAACTGTATTGGACTGTTGTGGTGATTAGCCGGGTTTTGTGATGGGTTATTCTATTAATTCATTCGATGTAATTGTAATAAGTCGTAATATTATTTTGCGGGGCACATCCAGGTTGCGGTTGTAGCCACCGTTGTATTATTCTTTTTACTGTTTTTGCTCCTAGGATAGACCCAAGGTGGGGTACACAAACTACCGGGTATTTTGAAGTGTTGAGGTAGACCGCTTCACTTCTGGTACTTGGCGGGTAGTTTGCCGTACCCGTAGGGGTCTGGGGTGGGGTAAATGGCTATTCATCAAATCCAATATTGTTTATCTGTGATCTGGAATGCCTATTATTGCGTCTGACGAATGTACAATATCTATATATGATAGCTATTTAGACGTCACTTATGTTTTACACCCGCGCTAGCCTAGCCCCCGCTCTGTCGTTAGTTAAGTAACCTAACGGGTGATGACGGGACCCAGTAGCGAATGCGGATGGCATAAGAGGACGTTGTATTTTCGTTGTTATCTGTAATGATAGGTTAATTGATGGGACGCATTATTATTAATGCAAAGAAAATAAAACCTAAACTGAATCGTTGGAAAAATTTCAAAACCACTCGGTTTTCTTGAAAAAGCAAATTTTAAATGCAGAGCTTAAACCACTCCTTTTAAATAAAAGCTATCTCTGTTCCTTCGATCATATCAAGTTCATTACGTTAACGGTTTTTTGCCAAAAACCAGCCGTAACCCTCCGTCGTTTCAGATAGACAGCACATCGTATTCATGCTATGCTTGTTGGCCTACGTCAAGGCATAGTGTTTGGTAGCAGTGTGTGCGCCTATTTGTTGCATAGATAGATGCATTAGTTTAAGACAGACGTACACCTTGTTGGCCTACGTCAAGGGCTTGTACGATGTACTTAAATTGATCAGGACAACGATGGGTAGAACTTGACTTGCGTCTTATGACTTATTGGCCTACGTCAAGGTCTATAAGAGCTTGGGGTAAAAATCACATCGGGAGTTTCAAACATAAAGGAAACCTGCAGATTTAGCATACCTTCTGGAGTGTGGTGACTAGAGTAGCTTCCATCTAGGGCATCATGCAATGATAGTTGGATCCCGATCCCACTAATGAGTAGGATTACTCTCGGGAATTTTTCTCACTTAACAATCAATGCTATAAACCAAGTAGGTGACTAGAAAGGTGTTAGAGGGGCTACGCCTCCAGGGAAAAGAGGTTATTTAATTAAGAAACTTCGCGAAAACGTTGGAAAACCTCCCTCGAAGTACCAACATTAGCCTGGCTGAAAGGTTAAGCAAGTATTGTGACGTGTGATTAAATCCTGACTAGTTCTTCTTTTAGGTTTTGAAGAAGGATTTGAGGAAACAGTGGGAGTCATCCTGTTTAGATAAATTAATAAACCAATCTAAACTTGCAAGAAGCATATGCTGAGTGTTTTCTTTTCTCTCTCTCTGGCAGCTACCATGACTGGACTAAAACTATTACTTGAAAAAAATATACTGACCGGGCAGAACTATAAAGATTGGTTAAGAAACGTCAATATTGCACTGACTTATGACAAAGTAGCATATGTTACCACCGCTGTTCCTCCCCTTATCCCTGAACCAGATTCCTCAGTTGTGGCCAGGGAAGTCCGCAAAACCTGGGATCTAGATTGTGAGCGAGCTAAGTGTATCGTGCTGGCATCCATGAACAATGAACTCCAGAAACAGCACGAGAATATGGATATTGTATCCATCTTTCTCCATGTCAAAGAATTGTATGGGGAGCACTCCCGTATCGCGAGGTACGAAACCTCAAGGAAACTATTCCAGATGAGGTTAGCTCCAGGATCGTCGGTAGGAGAGCACGTCCTCAAAATGATCATCCTCATTGAGGAACTCGCAAACCTGGGATGCGTGCTGGAGAACGATTTGTATATCGACTTGATTTTGCAGTCCCTTCCCCACACCTTCTCTCAGTTCGTGCTGAACTTCAACATGCATGAAATGGAAGCTGATCTTCCAAAGCTCCTCAATATGTTGAGGGTAGCAGAGACCTCTTTGAAAAAGAAGAAGACCCTCGTTCTGTATGTTGTCCAATCATCTTCTTCTAAATCTAAAGCGAATGCTAAAGGGAAGAAGAAGATGAAAGCCACCAAACCGAAAGGTGGGGTCAAGAAGGTGCAGGGAACGAACAAGGCAGGAAGGGTGAAGACAGAAAAGAATGAATGCTTCTATTGTCATAAGCAAGGGCACTGGAAGAAGGATTGTCAGGCCTTCAAAGCCAAGGACATGAAGCAAGCAGTTGCTTCTATTTCAGGTGTGTTTGTAATCGAAAATTGTTTTTCAGTTAACTCTACATCATGGGTACTTGATACCGGTTCTGGTTCTCATATCTGTAATTCATTGCAGGATCTGAGAAATAGTAAAGTACTGGGAACATGTGATATGACTCTCCGGATGGGCAATGGAATGCATGTAGATGCAATTGCAATAGGGGAATATCACCTAGGGTTGACTAGTGGACACATTTTGGTGTTGTACAGCTGTTTTTGTATTCCCAGTATGTTGTGTAATATTATATCAGTATCTTTGTTATCGAATAAAGGATATAGTTTTGCGCTTGAAAGAAATGTTATGAACATTCACCTAAATCAAGAACTGATTGGGTATGGCATACTGGAAAACGGCATATACATACTTAATCAACCTCAAATTTTCAATATTCAAAACACGCGTAAAAGAAAGGCTCCAGATTCGAGTCAAGCCTTCCTATGGCATTGTAGACTTGGTCATATAAATGAAACAAGGTTGACTAAGTTACATAAAGATGGATATCTAGATCCGTTTGAATATTCATCATATGCAACTTGTCAATCATGTATCAAAGGAAAAATGACCAAATCTCCGTTCACCGGACACGGAGAAAGAGCCACTGAACTCTTGGGACTTATACACAGTGATGTATGTGGTCCGATGTCTACGCATGCACGAAGTGGTCACTCCTACTTCATCGCTTTTACTGATGACTTCTTTAGGTATGGACATGTGTTCTTAATGAAGCATAAATCCGAGGCTTTTGAGAAGTTTAAGGAGTATAAAAATGAAGTAGAGAAACAAACTGGTAAAAGCATCAAGACACTTCGATCTGATCGAGGTGGAGAATACTTAAGTACCAGTTTCCTTGAATGCTTAAAAGAGAATGGAATTCTCTCTCAGCTTACTCCGCCTTATACACCTCAACATAATGGTGTATTAGAAAGGAAGAATCGCACTCTGTTGGACATGGTGCGTTCAAGGATGAGTAGTGCTGAGTTGCCACTTTCCTTCTGGGGATTTACTCTAGAATCAGCAGCATATCTATTAAATAGAGCTCCGACTAAGTCTGTGCCTACCACTCCATATGAAATATGGAGCGGGAAGAGACCATATCTCAAGTATATCAAGATATGGGGGTGTCCGGTATATGTTAAAAAGCATAAACCGGACAAGCTCGAGGTACGATCGGTTTTATGCAAGTTTGTAGGATACCCCAAGCATTCAAGGGGGTATATGGTCTACCACACTAAAGAACAAAAGGTGTTTGTCGCTCGTCATATTGTCTTCTTAGAAAGCGAATTTCTTGCAAAAGAAATTAGTGGGAGCGCGGTAGAGTTGGAAGAAATTCCAGAACCTCAAACTGCTACCGAGGACTTAGTAGAACCTCAGATTTCAATAGAACATGACGAACCAACGCCACTCCGCAGATCTAGCAGGCTTTCTCATCCTCCTGAAAGATACTATGGTTTTCTTCTAGATGGGGATCGAGAGGATTGCATCATCGATGATGATGAGCCTACTAGTTTTCAGCAGGCTATTACGAGTAGTGACTCGGTAAAATGGCTGGATGCTATGAGATCTGAAATGGAATCCATGCACACCAATAAAGTATGGACTTTAGAAGTTGCTCCTCCTGGAGTAAAACCAGTTGGATGCAAATGGATCTTCAAAAAGAAGATTGGTGCATTTGGACAAGTGGAAACCTACAAAGCTAGACTCGTAGCAGAAGGTTTTCGTCAAAGACCAGGATTGGACTATGATGAAACCTTTTCACCTGTAGCTATGCTTAAATCCATTCGGATCCTGCTTGCGATTGCTGCCTTCCATGACTATGAAATCTGGCAGATGGACGTAAAAACAGCTTTTCTAAATGGACATTTAGAAGAGAGTGTTTACATGGATCAACCAGAAGGTTTCTTAGACAGTGGGAGCAGCGGAAGAGTCTGCAAGTTGCTTAAATCCATTTATGGATTAAAGCAAGCATCGCGGAGTTGGAACATCTGCTTTGATGAGACAGTCAAAGAATTTGACTTTATCAAAAATGTAGATGAACCATGTATTTATAGGAAGATTGTAGAAGGAGCAGTAGTCTTCCTCGTTTTATACGTCGACGACATACTACTGATAGGGAATGATATCCTTATGCTACAATCAGTAAAGCTCTTCTTGTCACAGAAATTCTCTATGAAAGACTTGGGAGATGCATCATACATTCTGGGCATTAAGATCTATCGTGATAGATCTAATAGAATGTTGGGACTTTCACAGTCCAGGTATATAGACACTATACTAAAGAGATTTAGTATGGAAGATTCCAAGCACGGCAATATGCCCGCTTGTCACAGAATTACCCTCTCCAAAGAGATGTCTCCAAAGACTGATGAAGAGAGGGCTCGCATGAGCATTATACCCTATACTTCGGCGGTAGGATCAATAATGTGTGCGATGTTATGTACCAGACCGCATGTAGCTTACGCACTTAGTGTGGTAAGCAGGTATCAGTTTGACCCAGGTGAGAAACATTGGATAGCGGTGAAGAACATTCTCAAGTACCTGAGAAGGACTAAGGAGATGTTCTTAATTTACGGTAATAAAGACTTCCAGGTAGAGGCTTTTACCGACTCCGGCTTCCAAAGTGACAAAGATGATTCTAAATCCATTTCGGGTTTTGTGTTTACCCTCAATGGAGGGGCGGTATGTTGGAGGAGTTCCAAACAGGATACCGTCGCAGACTCAACTATGGAGGCTGAGTATATAGCTGCTAGTGAAGCCGCAAAAGAGGCTGTCTAGATGAGGAAGTTCATTTCTGAACTTCAGGTGGTTCCGTCCATTACTAATACAATACCTTTGTATTGCGATAACAATGGCACTGTAGCTTTAGCGAAGGAACCAAGGTCCCATCAGAAATCCAGGCATATCTTAAGGCGGTTTCACCTGATCAGGGAGATCGAGATACGGAGAGTGGACACAAAAGAAAACACGGCAGATCCATTCACCAAGGCCATCCCTCAAGTGCAGTTCGAGAGGCTGTTTGAGATGTTGGGCATGTGGTACGCCAGCAACTGGATCTGGTAGAGACAGTGGGTATTCATTACACCAATTATAGGCCTTAGTGCAAGTGGGAGATTGTTGGATATATATGCCCTAGAGGCCTACATTGTATATGATGCTTGGGATATGTATGTACATGACAGTCTTGCTTGATATGATAGTACGCTATTTGGTTTGTCTTTATCTTAACGTATGATATATTTTACTTGGTGTTTAAATATATATATATATATATATATATATATATCTGTGTGTGTGTGTTGATAAAGTCCATAGGGTGTTTGTCTGACTACCGGCGTTGTGATGGCAGTCATACTAGTGGGAGCTGGATAGTCAATAGGTACACCCTTAGATGTCCCTGGTCGTAGGAGTATCGAGACTGGGAATTGATACTCCGGAGTAGACTAGTGTATACATATCTAGACCCTGAGGAGGGGCGATGGATTGGTCCCGCAGCCATTGGTGGAGTGCACCTAAGATTGTATACAGATGCTCACTGGATGTGAGTACACCGGAAAGGACTCGCCGAGAACTGACTGGATGGTATTATACCTAACGTCAGATAGCAGTTCTCAGGTGACATGTATGCAGATAGTCCGTTGACTTAAGGTCGTCATTTGTCTCGTGTGAGTTCCCACTGTGCTTTGATTACTACCCTACCACGATTCAAAGGAGTCATGCAAACAGGTTTTAGTTGGGCACAGTCCCGAGCTATGTGGAGGCAGTGAGCGACTGTTAGGGATTCGTCTCTCCCGGTATAGGGAGTTGATATCGCACGGTGATCGGTTGGTCATTACCATAAGTCCCTGGCCAGGGCTGATTGAGAATTACTGATGGACTGATCAGTAGATTCTCGGATGGTCTTGAGCCATACCGACACGACTTGTACGGTTATTAGGGGTCTGACGTTCCCTACCTCCCTAGACTATACATGCGATACTCTTAGAAGAACAGACCGGACTGCGCGGATATTGTCACGGACAGGCTCAGTAGGATTTCGGATGGGTTACCTCATCGGCTTTCTTATCGACAACTACCTTGGGACCGTTACGTACAGCTAGTGCCGCTTGCGGTCTGTGGTTAAACCCACTGCCAGCGTAGTAGTCGAGTCTTTAGAGTCCCACACAGAGATTTCCCAAACCCAGGCGAAAAGATATAGAGGTCGTATGGTTTTACGATAAAGGTTCGGACGCATACGTGTTTAAACGCACGTACGAAATTCGGACAGTTATTACTAGCCGGCTATGGTTTAAGCCAGATTCTAGTATCGGGTTATTGGGTATATACAGTCTAAAGTTTTTCCGTGTTTTCACGGATGCGAGGGGCGTTCTCGTAATTTCCGAGAAGCTTCTAGAAGGATGTGACATGAGGGGTTAAGGTGGCATTTTCATTAATTGCTTTAGTGACTCATTCATATGAATCATCATATCATTAAATGCATCATTAATGCATCATTAATGATCTAATGACTCATATGATGAATTTGGAGCATGCCTCTTCTTATACCTCTTTTTAATTCCTAATTTCAGAATTTTATTCACTGTAAATGTTTGATGAGTGCATCAAATAAAAAGTAAGTTTTTCTTTTCTATGCCTTAGTTTAATTTCTTTTCTGCCCTAGTATAAATTTTATTTATCTGCCCTTGTTATAAACTTTATTTATTTGCCGTACTTTAGATAATTAGGTTATTAAAAACAAAAAAATGTCTCCTTTTATCAATTCCCTAATGAGTGAGTAGTTCCTCACTTGTTAGGGTTATGAATAGGAAAGGTTTGAGAGATGAAAATCTTTAACCCTTTCTTGCCCGTTATATATTTTAAATAGGACTCTATGCATACATACACACACCGCTCACTACGGCACCCTATCCCACGAGGTAGCGGTGATACCGTAGTTAAAGACCGGTTATGTATGTTTTCCATGGAGGTTAGGGTAAGAGTTAAGAAAGGACAGACAAGGACCTAGAGGAAGAAACCTAGTTTCTTCCCGATCGTGCTAATCCCCTTTGTTAATTATTATCTTAACACCTAAATAGTTCTTAATTAGGGCATAGAAGGCGGTGAGAAATATTGAATTTCCAAACTTAACCTAAACCTAACCCTAGCAAGGTTTTAATCCTAATCAAACTCATTTCAGTTTTTAGTGATAATCAATCCTACCACAATTGGAATTAACTCGTTAGAACAACTAGAAAATACACAAAATTCCTGTGGACCGATCCGTACTCAACCAGCTAGCTACCAAGCGACGCCGTTCTTGATTGCGGTTAACTATTCTTTGATTTATCTTTTAAAAGCGCACGCACGCAAAACCTCTCATAACAATCAAATGGCGCCGTTGCTGGGGATGACGTAGTTATTTTCTTTTTGTTATTTCGGGTTAATATAAAAATTGAAAAATCATAAAAACTGAAAAATAAAAAAAATATAAAAAATTATCATCTTGTTATTTTTTGAAGGGTTTTCATTTGAATTGTGCAGGATCGAAGAGACAAACAAATTCAGATCTGGAAAATTCCAGTGAGCAAAACAGCAAACATTAGATCTGAACAGACAAAGGAAAATCAGAACAGAGAAACAGAAGAATTTTTGGGAACTGAACCGCCAAGTCAACCGCCGCAGTTAAGCACTTTTGACCGCGGAACCGCCGCGGTCTGCTGACGTCAGCAGACTGATTCTCCTCTGTAAGCTTTCGTTTATTCTTCTGGACCCCCTGATCTTCTCTGAAAAATTTTCCTGCAGGGTTCTTTGCGCAAAAACTTCTCTCCCTTTTCCAATAACTTGATCTTGTGCAGGATTCTTTGCGCCGCAATAAAAAAAATTTTTGGCAAGTGTGTTTTGTGTGTTTTACTGCTTTGCATCTTTAAAACTGACTTTAAGGGGCTTTAACACCAATCCAGATTGGGTGGGGATTTCATTACCCTTCCTAGGACCCCAAAAATCACAAAAAAACATTTTGCATAAACCATCGAGTTAACTAAAAAAGATTAGACTCAACCTATAAGGACCGTCGCGCTCAATAGGACAAAGGAATAGTTGTAGGTATCGATCGTTTATCTAAACCAGACTTTGTGGTGCCTAGGCTAGACAAGTGGGAAAATGTAACTTTAAAAGGCCCGTCTCACGGTGATTCGTGAGAGGATTCCTCCTTTCTTTACTTGTGCTTATCTGGCCACAATTGGCGGTGAAGAGGCGATTTGAGGTTCTCACAATTTGCCCTTTGGAACAGTTAGGAGCAATCTAGTTGATCTAGGAGACCCTAGATCTAGGCTTGATTGTGCATATTGTGATTGCTTGAACGTGTGTCTAAGCTTCTTATAAAATCTTTTGCAAAAACTCCATATATATAAAAAAAACACAAAACAGAAAATTTTTACAAAAACTTGCCACTTGTCGCTAAGAAATCCATTGCACCCCACTTACACCCACTTTCTTCCATTGACGTTTTCTTACCCCCACCTTCTTTTTTTACCTTTTGACTACACTATACCTTTTTAGTGTATGTCCGGTTGGACTAGGGACACTAGTGCCCGTTTAGTCCGTGTCTCGTTAGTACCGACTGACGACTCTTTCGACCCCGAAGTCGAAATTCCATCCACTTCTTTACCTTCACCTTCATATTCATCATCTTCTAAGGAGATGTCGTGATTCAATCCTAACAACCCCTTACCTGCGGGACTGATTCCACCTCCACTAGGTGCGAATAACCCACCATACCCTCCCGTCGAAGTGCCCCAACGAATCACGCTCCAGGATCTTTTCTATCCTATCCGCACCGCTTTACCCACTTGTCTTTCACTTCCACCCGCTAATTGGGATAACTTTGAAATTAAACCCCACTTCATCAACATGTTGCCCAAATTTCACGGGCTGGAATATGAAGATGCCTACATCTTCATAAATAAATTCCAGAATGTTTGCGCAATGATGAAGACCACACAACTTTCTGATGATGCTATAAGGCTACGTGTCATTCCATTCACTTTATGTGACCTAGCTGAAAAATGGTTATATAGCACAGCATCACATTCGATAAAAAATTGGAAAGAGTTTGTTAAAACTTTTCTAAAAAGCTTTACCCACACAACATGACCACGAGAATTCGCAACGAAATTATTCAATTTTCTCATCTTCCTTCCGAACCTTTTTGGAAGTGTTTTGAAAGATTTAAAGACCTACTTGTTCAGTGCCCTCACCACGGTATCGAGAATTGGCAACTTTGCCAAATTTTATACAAAGGACTGAACTCAGCAACTAAGCAGTTGTTGGAAACCATTTGTCAAGGTCACTTTCATACAAAATCAAGCGAGAAAGCTTGGCAGTTTTTCGATGATCTTGCTGAACAAACACTTCAGTGGGAAAGCATTAAGACCACCTCATCTACTTTATCAGGTCAGTCTAGGGCAGGCATATATCAACTTGATATGTCGATTGCAATGAAGGCCGAAATGGCCGCACTTACGAAAAAGCTAGAAGCAATTGAGAGCAAATTCTCATCGCCTTCTCCTGCCCCTGCTTTACCCCCACGCACAGTCTGCGCTTGTTGTTCGGATCCGTCCCATCTTACTGAAGAGTGTCCTTACAACCCACCTGTTCAAGGACAAGATCAAGTCAATGCTGCCTTTCAGCAAAGATAAAGAAATGATCGATACTCTTCGACTTATAATCCTGGTTGGAGGAGCCACCCAAATTTTGCTTGGAATCAAAATCAACAACAATTCCAAGGCAAAAACAACTTTCAAAAGCCTCCTCCACAACAACAAGCCCCTCAACAAACTCAATATCAGCAACCTTTCCAACCCCAACCTTACCCAAACCAAATGAACAATTTTGTACCCAACAATTCTTATCCTCAAAACAATTTTGTTTAGCCGAATAACGATAAGGTTTCCTCGCTAGAACGAAGTTTGGATGCATTTTTAAAACAATCTACACAATCCGCAGCAAGGTTAGAGACTTCCACTCAGTCTTTGGTGCAAAACAGTGCTTCACATGATCAAAGCATCAAATCAATTGAGGCCCAAATTGCACAATTAAATGCTGCGTTAAGCGAGCGAGAAAAGGGAAAGCTTCCATCTCAACCATTGCCAAATCCCGGTCACATACACAACGCACATGTTGCTTATGAACAACAAAATCATAATGTAAATGCTGTGACCACGTTGAGATCTGGAAGAGTGTTGCACAATAATGTGGGTAATAGTGATGACATCCCTGCCGGTGCTTCTTCTTCATCTTCTTCTTCTTCATCTTTTTCTTCATCTTCTTCGTCAGAGCATGTTCTTCATTCTTCAGAAGGCTCTACTTCTTCTAATTCGAACGGACCCACACTCACTTCACGAAAACACCAACACTGGGATCCGTTCCAACTCCACAATCTACTCCACAAACATTGGACTCAACGAATTTTCAAAATGTTCCATTTCCAAACAGGTTGAGATCCAATAAACCAACTCCATAAATGGAGAAGATTGTAGAGTTATTTAAGCAAGTTAACTTTAATATTCCTCTCTTGGATGCAATTCAACAAGTCCCTTCTTACGCTAAAATCTTGAAGGACTTATGTACCAAGAAGAGGAAGTCTCAAGTACCCAAGAAAGTATTCGTAGCTAGTGCCGTGAGCAATGCTATTACCCAACCTTTACCTTTGCCCCAAAAACGAAAGGATCCTGACCGTCCTACAATTTCAATAACAATTGGGGATAAGAACATAAATCGCGCACTTTTAGATCTTGGTTCCAGTGTTAACTTGCTTCCCTATTCCGTTTATGAGCAATTAGGCGCTGGAGAGTTGAAAGCCACTCATTGTACTCTCCAAATGGCCGATCGATCCATCACCCATCCTAGGGGTGAGTTAGAGGATGTGTTGATTAAGGTAGGGGACTTCATATTCCCCGTTGATTTCATTGTTATGGACACACAGCCTGTGGCTAACCCACGGAACAAATTCCGGTGATCCTCGGTCGACCATTTTAGCCACTTCCAATGCTGTAATCAACTGTCGTAACGGCTCTATGACTCTATCCTACGGGAAGATATCAAGTGAGTTCAACATTTACAAGATAGGAAGTCTGCCCTTCGAGCCTAATGCTAGTATACTTGATGTTTGCTCAATCAAAGGGATCACGCAGGAGGGCTGTGAGCTTGAAAAATTTCTGTTCGATCACAGCAGTTTTGACGCCATTAGTGCGTTCCTCCTTGAATCTGACACAGCTTTTACACCTGATAGTGATTATGAGTGTTTCACTTTTTCGGACGATTTTGAAGAATCACCACCCGAGTTTGAATCCTTTGATTTTTCGGATGAGTTAGCTGAACCATCCGACTCGGTCGATTACACTTGCTTTGAACCATTGATGGAATCCTTCAAGTTCGAGACTGTTTCACCAATTTTAGCTTCAATTGTTTCGCCTCCAAAACTCGAACTTAAGCTATTGCCGTCTCACCTTACATACGCTTACTTAGGTGAGAATGAGACCCTTCCTGTTATCATCTCGGCCTCTCTAGACCTCGAGCAAGAGAAAGCCCTTTTAATGGTCTTACAAAATAATCGGCAAGCTTTTGGCTGGAATATGACGGACATCAAGGGGATTAGTCCCCTCATAGTTGAACATTTATATGATGGATGATGCCAAGCCAGTAAGGGATCCACATAGACACTTTGAGGATTTTGTGGTTAATCAACCTCCACCTATAGAAATTGAACCACCACCTTTTCTTCTCATAAAATACGAGAATGCCAATATTCCACTCATTTATGATCATTCCCATTCTCATTTTTATTTATCATCACCTCTTAACTTCTCATATTAACGTTCACGCAAACCCTGTCCGTACCACTTATCTCTTCCCCACTTCTTCTTGGCTCTATATAACATGTTCTTCCACCGACCTATACTTTACATTGATAAATTCTTCAAATGGTTGGTGTTGACTTTTGGTTTTTGCAAAGCGTGGTATTGACCAATAACTTTGAACCCTCTCTTTAAAAAGCTTAACATTGTTTAACTCAAGTTTGGGGGGGGGGTTATAATTTGGCTTTCGAAAAAAAAAAATTAAATTAAAAAAAAAAAATATAAACAGGGGAGTGCCGACAATTTTTGACTCTCTTGGTGTAGTATGACAGTGAGGACATTGTCAAGTTTAAGTTTGGGGGTGTGCTCGGTAAGCTTTCTTCCTTCGCATTCATATGTATATTTTTGCATTTGCATACTTATTTTAAAACTTATAAAAATTGAAAATTTTTAAAAATTATAAAAATTCAATTTTGGCCATAATTGACTTAAGTTTGACAAGACGGTTAACTAGCTAGGAAAAGCTAGATCCAAACTTTGGAAATTAAAAACCCTAAAAGTAAGCTTTCTTAAAATTTAATGGTAGAAAATATATGTCCTTATAGTTTACTTAGAAATAGGCAAATTTTGAGAGCATTTCTTGGGCTAAGTCAAAATAAGGGAAGAGTATTGATATTTTTATTAAAGTGTAAGTCTGAAAAATAATCCCTAAGCTTAAGTCTAAATTCTGAAAATATATACCCTACAACTGGCACAAACACGAACCTTGAAACTTAGAATAGTAGAGAAGACCTTGAAATGCTCCCGTCTAAAGTTCTTAGTGTAGGGTTACTAGGCACTCTAATAAGGTTCTATAAGGTATCAACCATGCCCGATTAAAATTTTAGCCGTGCCGAATAATCCTAAACAAGATCCTTGCTAGATAATTAGGGTAACACATGCAAGTAAATAACATTTACATCTAAGTGAATACGAAATACAACCTTTATAGATCGATCCTTCACTTCTTATGCTCCTTGTAGTAGTCCCTTCGCTGCGATCATCGTGCTCTCGGACCCTCGGACGGCTCCATGAGAAGATAGCAACGGTATTGCTTGAAGTCTTCGAGGCCGAAGATGATCTACATCGAGTGAATACGAACTCAAGCTTCTACTTCACTAACTAGAGAATTAGCGAAGCAAACACCCTAAACTAAAGTGCTAGTCTAGTAGAGGATGGTGAAATAGGAAATGGGTACACTTTAGAATTTCTTTTCTTACAACATTTCTCTCTCTTTATCAAATCCTAGCAAGAATTTGAAGGAGGAAGAAGATGAGCTCAAAATGAGAATGAAAACTAATCTAAAGAGAGAGAGCTAACCATGGGTGAGTTGGTATCATATACTAACTCATGTAGATACATAACCATGGCTACATTATAATGGTTAGGTTAATTAATATCTCAAGTAATCCAAAACTAGTAGACTAAGTCAATACAACCCTAAGCTTCATGAAGCTTCATGCATGTGAGCTCATTTTCCACTAATTTTAGAATTACTTTAAATATAAAAACCTAAAAATATAATTAGTATGGTATAAGTATTATGCACCCATGTAAGTTGTATCCACAACCATGATACAAAATGAACACAAATAAATATATATCACATGTATATTAAGTTGTGCACAAGTGAGAAAAATAAATGCTTAAGTGAACCAATGTTAGTTAATGTAAATTAGTATATCACATATACAATTATACACTAAATTATTAAATCAACACATTGACTTAATAATCCGGTTATATCTCATATAACCGACTAATATCCAATGTATCGACTTATCGAATCAACCCTTGATTCGATAACCTGGTTATATCATATATAACCGATCGACACAAACATCGCGAGAATAGAATACGGTATCACATACTCGCATTATTCTCGGTCCCGCACATATCACATATGCGCTCCTATTTCGTTTTGCCTGAGCCAGTAAAAGCTCTATGTAGGACTCTAAAGACTCGTCAATACGCCGGCAGTAGGTGATGATCATATCAAGCACCCGCAAGCCGTCAGCAGTACTAGCTGGACGTAACGGCTACCCGGGTATTGAGCGATCAGATATCAGAAAGCAAGCCCGCTCCAACTCCTGCAAAAATCCTGATAGTGACACTACCGTATAGTCCGGTCTCCTCGTCTGATATATCGCATATCAAGTCTAGGGGTGGTAAACGTCAGACCCCAATAACCGATAATTCGTGCCGATATGAGGCTCATAACGGGTCGAGAAACTACTGGTAACACTTACCAGTAAATCTCTAAACCATCCCTGGCCAGGGACTTCCCTGTTATGGCCAATCGAGCACAGCGCAACATCAACTCCCAATACCGGGAGAGACGAAACCCCTCCTATCGCTCATTGCCTCCATGTGACTCGGGAATGTACCCAAAAACCACCGTTTTGCACGCCCTCTTGGACGTGGTAAGGTAGAAATCAAAGCACAGTGGGAATCACACAAGACTCTATGACGATCTCGGGTCTACAGACTAACCTGTACCAGTGTCACCAGAGAACTGCCATCTGACGTAAGGTATAATACCATCTGGGAGTTCTCGGCGAGTCCGTCCAGTGTACCCAGTCTCCACTGAGCACCCGTATATCATCTCTGATGTCAAACACCAATGGATATGGGATCATCCATCGCCCATCTACATGGGTCGAGAAGGTATACACTAGTCTACCCTGGTATACCGATGCCCCGTCTCGATACACCCACGACTAGGGACCTTGAAGGATGTACTTATGGACTACCATGTCCCTACTAGTATGATCCACATCATAGTCCAGGTAGTCAAGTACACATCCTAAGGGCTTTACCAACATGTAGCAGATAGACAATCAGTGTACACGTTAAGGTAAAGAGTAACCAGATAGCATACTATCATGTCGAGCAAGAAAGTCCTCCCTATATATGTCCAAGCATCCGCTACAATATACATCTCATGTATAGTAATGGCCTCTAGGGCATACATATAACTAACAATCTCCCACTTGCATTAGGGCCATCTGATAACAGTGGTTGTAGTATCTCATACTCAACCATCCCATAAAAGTCACTCTCTGGGAAAGGGCCTTTGCGAGTGGATCCGTCGTGTTGTCCTCTGAGTCTACTCTCCTGACCTCGATCTCCTTGAGATCAACCATCTCCATGATCAGGTGACACTGCCTTAGAATATGTCTGGATCACTGATGGGACGGGCGTTCCTAGGCAAAAGCCATAACTCCACTGTCTCATAATGGTAGGAACGAAGTTCATCTCATGAACTAATATACACCCAGACTTCCTCTTTGGTAGCATCTTTAGTAACGATGTGTCTTACCTTTATTCGTCTAGTATGCCACGGTATCTAGCTTGGAACTCTTCCAACATACCGTCCCTTTACTGAGGGTAAAGACAATGCCTGCGACTGACATTCAGTCGTCCTTATCACCCTGGAACTTTTCCAGTGATTCTCCCCAGGATCGTTTGATACCATCTCACTACAACTAGTGAGTATCCTAACATCCAATTAAATCTATCTCATAGATCCAAAACCCAGGATTTAGTAGGTATCACTTTGATCTTATTTGTAGAATTCTTGTGATAAGCGGAGATTGACCGAGCGTAGCATAGGAAACTCCTGTCCTATCAAGAGTATGTTATCCACGTACCCTACGAGGATCTCCACCATACTCTCTACTACCTTTTTGTATATACAAGGTTCATCTACCATTTTGATGATGTCAAACTCTTTGACTAACTCATCAAAACAGATGTTCCAACTCCGCGATGCCTGATCTATCACATAAAACATCTTGCACACGTTTTTGCTGCTCCCACTGTCTACGAAACCCTCTGGCTGTGTACTTATAGACGCTCTCTTCCAAATCATCATTTAGAAAAGCAGTCATGACACTATGTAGCCGTGGCAAGTAGGATCTGGATGGACTTAACATAGCTTTGAAAGTCTCAACTTTTCCATGTACACCAAGTAATCTTCTCAAGATATACTTGCTCCTGATGGGGATTTAACCCTTCAGATAAAGCAACTAAAGTCCATACTTTGTTGGTGTATAAGGATTCCATCTCAGATCGCTAAGCATCCAGCCATTCTTACAGAGTCCCACTCCTGATGGCCAGCTCAAAACTAGTTGGGTCATCATCTCATGATGCATTCCTCGCTCCCACTGTCATAGAGAATCCGAAGTATCTCTCAGGTGGGTGAGGAACCCTACTAGATCGGCGGAGAGGCTGAGGTTCGTTGGAAACTATTGAATCCTTTGGTTCTTACAAATTATCAGCTGAAGTTTGTATAGATGGAACTCTTTCCAGTTCTACCTTTTGACCATTAATTTCTTCACAAGAAATTCCCTTTCATAAAGGTGGCATGTTGAGAAACAAAACATCTTTTTTTCCTCAGTTAGGTAGAAGATATTCCCTTGCAAATGCTTGGGATATCCAACAAAACTTCTACAGAACTGACTTTGTCTTGAGCTTGTCCAGATTATGATTTTAGACATAGGCTGGACAACCCCAAATCTTAACAAACTTAAGATATGGGCTCTTCCCTTTCCATATCTCATATGAAGTGGTAGGCAACTGATTTGATCGGAACCCTATTCAATAGGTATGCAACTTCTCCAGTGCATAACTCCCAAAAGGAAATAGGTAACTCAGTAGTACTCATCATAGAGCACACCTTATCTCATAGGGTGTGATTGCTCCGCCCCGATACACCGACGTGCTGTGGTGTATACGGAGGAGTAATGCTGAGAGAAAATCTCATTCTCCTTTAGAATAATCCAGGAATTCCGCGCTCAAGTATTCTCCTCCTTGATCACATTAAAGGACATAATACTTATACCCGTTTTTGTTTCTCTACTTCTAACTTATATTCTGCGATTATCTCAAAAGTTTCGGACTTGTGTTTCAACAGGAACATATGTCTGAATCTTGAGTGATCATCAGTGAATGTAATGAAGTACAAAGAACCGGTCTTGGCATGTGTAGACAGGGGACCTTCATACATCAATATGTAACATCCCAAGAGTTCACTAACTCTTTCTCTGCTTCCAATAAACAGAGCTATGGTCATCTTATCTTTGTGACATGACCGACAAGTTTCACAAGATGTAAATTCAAACTAATTTAAATATGCATCTATATGTAACTTCAGCTAGTCGGGTCGCATTGATATGACCTAGTCTACAATACCTCAAGAAGGATTCATTCATTTCTGAACTCTTCCTCTTATGTGTGTTCTGTATACTAAGAACTGTAGTTTGATTAGAACGTCAATGCTTTTAGATAACGTGCCTGAACCGATCAACTCTTGATATAGGAAATGTTCAAAACATTATCCAACAATACAAATTATATCCTTTCTTTACTAATAAAGAGACTGATATGATGTTGTATATCAGGTTCGGTATCTAATAACATTCGTTCAGAATCAATGTATTCTGGTAATACAGGGTGATAACTGCCAACAACTTGGCTGCAACAATTGCACCGTTTCCAACTCTTGAAATTTTATTACCCGTTCTCAGTTCTCTACCTGTCTGTAGCCCATGTAACAAATTACATATGTGGGATCCTGATCCGGTATCTTATACCCAGGACGTAAAGGATACTGAAAAACAGTTCTCTGTAATGAACGCACCCGAAGAAGATGCATCATCATGCACTTTCTTTGTTTGGACGGCACGGGAATCCTGGTAATCCCCTATTTCCTGCTCTGTTTTATAACAATTATAAGTTGGAGCGGGACCAACGTTCCCTAGAGCAGTATAACAAGCGGGTTCAGTCAATACATCCGTATTATTATCTTGATTAAGGCGTGACATGGTCGCTATCTGGAGAGAGAGAGAAGAAAACACTCTGCGTGCGCTCTTGCAAGATCAGATTGGTTATATATTTTATCTAATCAGGATGGCTCCCACTGTTTTTATCAAATCTTCCTTCAAACCCTAAAAGGAAAGACTAGCCGGGATTAATTACACCCTACAATTTCGCCAATCTTTCAGCCAGGCCAGTGTCGGTATTTTGAGGGAGGTTCCCCGTGCTTTCGTACGGACCTAATTAAAGTAAACCTCGTTTTCCCAGAGGCGTGACCCCGTTGACACCTTTCTAGACACCTACTTGATCGGCTAATTGTAATGTGTAAAACTCTCCCAGGAGTAACAATTACTCGCAGTGGGTATCGGGATCCAACTATTTCATAGAAGGTATGCAATCTCATTGCAAATTTCAACACTTGAAATTCCCGATAATTTTTCCCCTAACCTCCTATTACCTTGACAAAGTCCAACAAACCATAGGATGCTAGTCAAGTTCAACCCGTCATTTCTTGATTGAATTAAACCCACCCGCACGACCCTTGACAAAGGCCAACAAGGTCGTACGACTACCCTAACCCAATCTGCATCATATGCATAAGCAGATAAGCACTAGTCAGCTACCGCACACTACGCCTTGACAAAGGCCAACAAACGCAGCACGAATACTAACTACTACTTATCTGAAATGACGGAGGGCTACGACAGATTTTTCTGAAAACCTATTGCGTAATGAACTTGATATCGTTGTAGAATCAAATAATTTTTAAAATAGAGTGTTTTTTAGGCTTTTGCTAGTTTCGCTAAAGAGGTCACTCCCGGTGAAGGGATCTCGGCTCTTTCCTCGTCGAATGAGGTGCAGGATATATCATATATATCACTATGCAAAGCAAAAACTATAAAAGCAATCAAAAGACAAACCGAGGGTTGTAGCATCTGCCAGTTATTGCTAAAGGGGTCACTCCTGGTGAAGGGATCTCGGCCCTTTCCTTATCGAATAAGGTGCATGATGTTCTACAAGGAACACCGCTATGCAAAGCAAGAACTGTAGCTACCTGTTTTTGAAAATTCGATTCCACAACATCTTTTAGGTTTCTTTTCTTTCATTAATCATATTAATGAAGTCCCATCATTTAAGCCACCTAAACATCACAGATAAATATGACGTACACTTATGCCATCCGCATTCGCCTCGATGTCCCCTCGTGCACCGTTAGGTTAGGTAACTAACGGCAGAGCGGGGCAGGGCTAGCGCGGGTGTAAAACATAAGTAACGTCTATATAATATATCATATATACTATATACAGTATCTATCACAACATATCAAATGATCGCATCACAGATATCGCAGCAGAAGAAACATATGAAACATTGGATATACCAGGACGTCCGTGTTTTATTTTGAGCCTCTATAAAACACGGATTCCACGGTCGCGATGAATAGCCAAGCTCACACCCCTAGACCCCTACGAGAGCGGCAAGCAACCCCACCAATTCTAGAGTTAGGAGACCCGGACTCGACTCCTCAAGTTGGTCTCCCACTGGACTCTAGAACCCGGTTACTTGTGCTCTCCTCCTTGGGTCTATCCTAGTACGGAAAAGTAAATAATATACAAATGGTGACAACAACCTCATCCCGGAAGTGCCCCAATAAAAGAATATTACATACATTGAATTTTACATGAATGAAAATAAAAACCCCCATCTCACATAAAACCCCCGGCTATTCAGAACGCGACGATCCAATATAATATATCCAGCAACAAATAACATCACATGGCATCAACGTAAGTAAATATGCGCATCCCAATTGTCGTTGACATATAGCAACGAAACCGGCGATATCACATATTACACTTACAGTCGCAGAAAAGAAAGTGTAAAACTACAACAGTTGGAATCCGCAACCTCCTTAGACATCTTATGCCTAACCAAATGAATTCCTTAGACATCGCATGCCTAACAATTATAAACCCCGCATTTCAGTCTCATTATCGAAAACTCTTTTCAATACTAAGTCGGGCAATTCAACAAGATTTCCGACATCCTGATCGAATACTCGTCGCAAACTTTAGTAGACTGCCGCACCCCCGGATGCCGTCGACGAAGTGCACTAAGGCGGAACACTGCTGCCGTGAGCACCCAAATGGATGCTTTTGGCGACGGGGTTCTCCTACAGTCACTTGGTCGGGGCTATGGGGCGTGGTTGTCTATTAAGTTTACCCGGCGAGTATCCGCGTATGCTACGTGATTGCGATGGACTTTTGATCGCATCAAAATCCTGTGGCAACCGATCATCTGAGACTAAACTGCTATGTTTATAACATTCAAATTAGTTATCTCATAACTACATATGGATTCCAAATATTGTATCACATTCCAGATAAATAAAAAATGTTAAACTTTCCGATCGAATGATCAAACACCCAAGTTTTCCCAAATAGTTCTCAACACTTGAGGGGAGTTTAAAAACATCCATCACATGCCACAGTACTAATGGTCCAGCCGTAGAAGGGTCAAGCCAACGCCTCATATGTGGCAATGCCGTACTGCCCCAAACCCTAAGGTTCCAAAGGCAGTTCAAGACGGTCACATAATCGAGTTAAGGTTTGTTGTCTTCTAGAGGGTCCATTGCGTAACTTGCATGATTTAGACGTTCTTAAACTACGGAAAAATCCAACACTTGGAAATTTTCCAGGTCGGGAAAAAGGGAGTTATTGATATCCGTTCGAACTTTTTAACACGTTCTAAAAATTACCCGGAAAAAACACGAAATTAAATTTTCCGATCGAATCTACGATTACAAAATAAACATCAGAACACTCAACACTTGAGTCAAATTAAAATACCCAGAAACAAGTAGGAATAGAAACGGATATTACTGCATAAAGAACCGTCCCCAATACACTATTCATGCCGCAGAACCGCCGCGACAAGTAGCCTATTGCCGCGGTTCCGCGGCCATATTAAAGAATTGGGGGCTCGTTTTTCATGGTAATTCTTACAATTCCCTGCTGATTTTTTAAAGTATTTTTAATTCAGAAGAATCACAGTTTTTAAAAAAAGTCCAGAGAGGGGTTTAAAATGACGTTTCGGAGTTCGTTCAGAGTTTTAACTTTGTATACACATCGCCTAATGCTCTAGCTAGGCTCTGATACCACTGTAGGGTTATTAGGCACTCTAATAAGGTTCTACAAGGCATCAACCATGCCCGATTAAAATTTTAGCCCTGCCGAATAACCCTAAACAAGATCTTTGCTAGATAATTAGGGTAACACATGAAAGTAAATAACATTTACATCTAAGTGAATACGAAATACAACCTTTGCAGATTGGTCCTTCACTTCTTATGCTCCTTGTAGTAGTCCCTTCGCTGCGATCATCATGCTCCCGGGCTCTCGGGCGGCTCCATGAGAAGATAGCAACGGTATTGCTTGAAATCTTCGAGGCCGAAGATGATCTACGTCGAGGGAATACGAACTCAAGCTTCTACTTCACTAACTAGAGAATTAGGGGAGCAAACACCCAAAACTAAAGTGCTAGTCTAGTAGAGGATGGTGAAATAGGAAATGGGTACACTTTAGAATTTCTTTTCTCACAACATTTCTCTCTCTTTATCAAACCCTAGCAAGAATTTGAAGGAGGAAGAAGATGAGCTCAAAATGAGAATGGAAACTAATCTAAAGAGAGAGAGAGCTAACCATGGGTGAGTGGGTATCATATACTAACTCATGTAGAGACATAACCATGGCTACATTATAATGGTTAGGTTAATTAATATCTCAAGTAATCCAAAACTAGTAGACTAAGTCAATGCAACCCTAAGCTTCATGAAGCTTCATGCATGTGAGCTCATTTTCCACTAATTTTAGAATTACTTTAAATATAAAAACCTAACACTATAATTAGTATGGTATAAGTCTTATACACCCATGTAAGTTGTATCAACAACCATGATACAAAATGAACACAAATAAATATATATCACATATATATTAAGTTGTGCACAAGTGAGAAAAAATAAATGCTTAAGTGAACCAATGTTAGTTAATGTAAATTAGTATATCACATATACAATTATACACTAAATTATTAAATCAACACTTGACTTAATAATCCGGTTATATCTCATATAACCGACTAACATCCAATGTATCGACTTATCGAATCAACCCTTGATTCGATAACCTGGTTATATCACATATAACCGATCGACACAAACATCGCGAGAATAGAATACGGTATCACATACTCGCATTATTCTCGGTCCCGCACATATCACATATGCGCTCCTATTTCGTTTTTCCTGAGCCAGTAAAACCTCTATGTAGGACTCTAAAGACTCGTTAATACGCCGGCAGTAGGTAATGATCATATCAAGCACCTACAAGCCGTCAGCGGTACTAGCTGGACGTAACGGCTACCCGGGTATTGAGCGATCAGAGATCAGCAAGCAAGCCCGCTCCAACTCCTGCAAAAAGCCTGACAGTGACACTACCGTACAGTCCGGTCTCCTCGTCTGATATGTCGCATATCAAGTCTAGGGGTGGTAAACGTCAGACCCCAATAACCGATAAGTCGTGTCGATATGAGGCTCATAACGGGTCGAGAAACTACTGGTAACACTTACCAGTAAATCTCTAAACCAGCCCTGCCCAGGGACTTCCCTGTTATGGCCAATCAAGCACAACGCAACATCAACCCCCAATACTGGGAGAGACGAAACCCCTCCTATCGCTCATTGCCTCCATGTGACTCGGGACTGTACCCAAAAACCACCGTTTTGCATGCCTTCTAGGACGTGGTAAGATGGAAATCAAAGCACAGTGGGAATCACACAAAACTCTATGACTATCTCGGGTCTACAGACTAACCTGTACCAGTGTCACCAGAGAACTGCCATCTGACGTAAGGTATAATACCATCTGGGAGTTCTCGGCGAGTCCGTCCAGTGTACCCAGTCTCCACTGAGCACCCGTATATCATCTCTGATGTCAAACACCAATGGATATGGGATCATCCATCACCCATCTACATGGGTCGAGAAGGTATACACTAGTCTACCCTGGTATATCGATGCCCCATCTCGATACACCCACGACTAGGGACCTTGAAGGATGTACTTATGGACTACCATGTCCCCACTAGTATGATCCGCATCATAGTCCAGGTAGTCAAGTACACATCCTAAGGGCTTTACCAACATGTAGCAGAGAGACAATCAGTGTACACGTTAAAGTAAAGAGTAACCAGATAGCATACTATCATGTCGAGCAAGAAAGTCCTCCCTATATATGTCCAAGCATCCACTACAATATACATCTCATGTATAGTAATGGCCTCTAGGGCATACATATAACTAACACTTAGTATGAAGGAAAATAAAATAAAAATACAAGTGTGAATAAAGAGATAAAAAAATGAACACTGGTTTTGTAATTACTTAAGGCTGCATAAATAGAAAAATATTTTGCGAGGGTGCTTTATCACCTAGTGCCTTAGACCAACTGGTTTGGGAGTCACTGCTAAAGCCTTAGGTATTACAAGACGATGAATTACGTCTTAATGTGCAAACACATTTTGTAATCGGTCGTTAGTACCTCAAGAAGTATTAACGGTCGCATGAAGAATGTGTGAGTGATTTCATCTAAAAATTCACCAACTAAAAGTACTTTGGATGATGGACAAGAGTATAAGAGCTTGAATTGAATTTCCAAGTGTAGGGGTGATACATACATACACGTAGGGGTATATGATTGGGGTTTGGATGAGAGATAAGAATGAAAAATAGGACTTATATCTTTAGTAGAGATAATAAAAATAGGCAACTCAGTAGTACTCATCATAGAGCGCACCATATCTAATATGGTGCAATTGCTCCGTCCCGATACACCGTTGTGCTGTAGTGTATTCGAAGGAGTAATACTGAGAGAGAATCTCATTCTTCTTTTGAATAGTTCAGGAATTCCGTGCTCAAGTATTGTCCTCCCTGATCACATCAAAGGACATAATACTTATACCCTTTTTGGTTCTCTACTTCTAACTTATATTCTTTGAATTTCTCAAAAGCTTCAGACTTGTGTTTTAACAGGAACACATGTGCGAATCTTGAGAGATCATCAGTGAATGTAATGAAGTACAAATAACCAGTCCTGGCATGTGTAGACAGGGGACCTACATACATCAACATGTATCAATCTCAAGAGTTCACTAATTCTTTCTCTGTTTCCAATAAACGGAGCTATGGTCATCTTATCTTTGTGACATGACTAGCAAG
Organism: Agapanthus africanus; assembly: GCA_030015575.1. Lineage (NCBI taxonomy): Eukaryota > Viridiplantae > Streptophyta > Magnoliopsida > Asparagales > Amaryllidaceae > Agapanthus > Agapanthus africanus. The sequence goes on along the minus strand of JASDDO010000008.1, from coordinate 386,240,904 downwards.
TTTCACAAGATGTAGATTCAAACTGTTTTAAATATGCATCTTAATGTAACTTAGCTAGTCGGGTCGCATTGATATGGCATAGTCTTTAACGCCTCAAGAAGGATTCGTTCATTTCTGAACTCTTCCTTTTGTGTGTGTTCTGTACGTTAAGAACTGTGGTTTGATTTAGAACGTATATACTTTTAGATAACGTGCCTGAACCGATCAACTCTTGATATAGGAAATGTTCAAAACATTATCCAACAATACAAAATTATATCCTTCTTTACTAAATAAATAGACTGATATAATGTTGCATATCAGGTTCGGTATCTAATAACATTCGTTCAGAAACAATGTATTTGGTAATACAGGATGATAACTGCCAACATCTTGGCTGTAACAATTGCACCGTTTCTAACTCTTAAAACTTATCACCGATTCTCAGTTCTCTACATATCTGTAGCCCATCTAACAGATTACATATGTGGGATCCTGATCCGGTATCTCATACTCAGGACGTAAAGGAAAATGAGAAACAGTTCTCGGTAATGAACACACCCGAAGAAGATGCATCACCATGCACTTTCTTCGTTTGGGCGGCACGGGAATCCTGGTAATCCCCTATTTCCTGCTCGGTCTTATAACAATTATAAGTTGGAGCGGGATCAACGTTCCCCTGCTCAGTATAACAAGTGGGTTCGGTTAATACATCCAAATTATTATCTTGGTTAAGGCGTGGCATGGTCGCTATCTGAAGAGAGAGAGAGAAGAAAATACTCAGCGTATGCTCTTGTAAGATTAGATTGGTTATTAATTTATCTAATAAGGATGGCTCCCACTGTTTTTGTCAAATCTTCCTCCAAACCCTAAAAGGAAAGACTAGCCGGGATTAATTACACCCTATAAGTTCGCCAATCTTTCAGCCAGGCCAGTGCCGGTACTTTGAGGGAGCTTCCTCGTGCTTTCGCACAGACCTAATTAAAATAAACATCGTTTTCCCAGGGGTGTAACCCCGTTAACACCTTTCTAGACACCTACTTGATCGGCTAATTGTAATGTGTAAAACTCTCCCAGGAGTAACTCTTACTCGCAGTGGGTATTGGGATCCAACTATCTCATAGAAGGTATGCAATCTCGTTGCAAATTTCAACACTTGAAATCCCCGATAATATTTTGCCCCTAGCAACTTATGACCTTAACAAGGTCAACAAATCATAAGCGCTAGCCAAGTTCAACCCGTCATTTCCTGATTGAATTAAACCCACCCGCACGACCCTTAACAAGGTCAACAAAGTCGCACGACTACTCTAATCCAATTGCATCATATGCTTATGCAGATAAGCACTAATCAGCTACCACACACTACGCCTTAACATGGTCAACAAACGTAACACGAATACTAAGTAGTACTTATCTGAAATGACGGAGGGCTACGACAGGTTTTTAAGAAAACCTTTTGCGTAATGAACTTGATATCGTTGTAGAATCAAATGATTTAAATGGAGTGTTTTTGAGGCTTTTTCTAGTTTCGCTAAAGAGGTCACTCCTGGTGAAGGGATCTCGGCTCTTTCCTTATCAAATAAGGTGCATGATATTTCAAAAATACCACTATGCAAAGCAAAAACTATAGAAGTAATCAAAAGACAAACCGAGTGGGTTGTAGCATCTGCTAGTTATTGCTAAAGAGGTCACTCCCGGTGAAGGGATCTCGGCTCTTTCCTTATCGAATAAGGTGCTGGATATTCTACAAGGAACACCGCTATGCAAAGCACTAACTAGAGCTACCTGTTTTTGAAAATTCGATTCCACAACATCTTTATGTTTATTTTCTTTCATTAATCTCATTAATGAATGTCCCATCATTTAAGTTACCTAAACATCACAGATAAATACAACGTACGCTTATGCCATCCGCATTCGCCTCGATGTCCCGTCATGCACCGTTAGGTTAGGTAACAAACAGCAGAGCGGGGCAGGGCTAGTGCGGGTGTAAAACATAAGCAACGTCTACATAATATATCACATATACTATATACAGTATCTATCTCATCATATACAGTGATCACATCACAGAATATCGCAGCAGAAATCTGCATATGAAATATTGGATATACTAGGATTTCCGGGTTTTAAATTAAGCCTGTATAAAACACGGATTCCACGGTCGTGATGAATAGCCAAACTCACATCCCTAGACCCCTACGAGAGCGGCAAGCAATCCTACCAATTCTATAGTTAGGAGACCCGGAATCGACGCCTCGAGATGGTCTCCCACTGGACTCTAGAACTCGGTTACTTGTGCTCCCCTCCTTGGGTCCATCCTAATGCGGAAAAGTAAATAATATACATCAACGGTGACATCTTCCTCAACGCGGAAGTGCCCCAATAAAAGAATATTACATACAAGTTTTTTACATGAATGAAAATGAAAAACTCTCATCTCACATAAACCCCCTGGCTATTCAAACACGACGATCCAATATAACATATCCCAGCGACACATAACATCACATGTCATCAACGTAAGTAAATATGCGTATCCCAATTGTCGTTGACGTATAACAACGAAACTGGTGATACACCACATATTACACTTACGGTCGCAGAAAAGAAAGTGAAAACTACAACAATTGGAATCCGCAACCATCTTAGACATCATAAACCCGAAATATCACATACTTTGGATTTCATGCCCAACCAAATGATTTCCTTAGACATCGCATGCCTAACAATTATAAACCCCGCATTTTAGTCTCGATATTGAAAACACCTTTTAATATCAAGTCGGGCAATTCAACAAGATTCCCGACATCCTGATCGAATTCTCGTCAGAAACTTTAGTAGACGGCCACACCTCCCGATGCCGTCGACGAAGTGCACTTAGGCGGAACACCGTGGCCGCGAGCACCCGAACGGATGTTTTTGGCGACGGGGTTCTCCTACAGTCACTTGGTCGGGGCTATGGGGCGTGGCTATCTAGTAAGGTTACCCGGCGAGTATCCACGTACGCTATGTGATTGCGATGGACTTTTGATTACATCAAAATCCCGTGGTGTAATATTTCAAAAAAAATAAAATATTATTTTTGGGGAATTTTTATAATTTAATAATAAATATTGAATATTTTAAATAAGGCGGTATAATTAAATACCGATAAATGGGGAACATTTTGGAAAATTATAGAAATTATTAAAAGAGGGTGTTTTATGCGAATTATGTAATTTTAAGTTTTTATGATTAATTATATGCTAATTTAGTGCTAATCGCGATTAAAAATCGCTAATCGCGCTTTAAACATGTTTTGTGCAAAACATGCACCATATCATTTTACACTTGTTACATTTATTTTCATGGCTTGACTTCATGTTCTTTTTACCATGGTTGTTGTTTTTTTTAGTTAAGAGAAGGAAAAAAGAAAAGAAAATAATAGTTGGTATGGGTGAGAGAGAGAAAGGTGAGGGTTTACCTTTGATCTTGGTCTTGAGCCATCCCCCATCATTATTGCACTCATTTTCCTCTCCCCTCTCCTCTTCTTTCTGCTGCTCCTGCCGCCCCTCTTCTCATTCTCTACAAAATCCCCCAAAACTCCATGCTAAACACCTCAAAACCCAAATCCCATTTCTTTAAAAGGATGCACAAGCTCACTAGCTACCCCATGGACCAAGAAAGAGAAGATTTTGAGGACTTTAGGCAACTCAAGAAAATTCTTGTGTTGCCAAATGAGGTATTTTTTGAACTATGAGCTTAGTTTTTCCATTACTTTTACTCCCATGTTGGATTAGAATCGATATTGTGTGGTTTTGGGAACTTTGGAAACTTTGAGATAAGGGTTAGGGTTTGAACTGAAATAATGGTGAAATTAGGGTTGATTGAGGTTCTTCAACCTCTGTGGTGATTGATTGGAGACCTAAACCAGAGACTAGAACCCCGGAATACGGATTTAGAAAATCTGATATCGGAAATTGTGGATTCTGTGAGGGTTAAATGAAATCTGCTATCACCCGGAGACTCTGAAAATTATTTCGCAAATACATAGAGATGTGCAGTCACCCAGGAAGCTAACCCCAAAACCCCAGACCCTATCTCCCAATTCTGGCCATAGATTTAATCTGTATGGCCGCAAATTGCGGCCTGGGTCCCACCATTTTGATCCGTGTTGGTGATGTAGCTTTATTTCATGTAAACTAGACCCTTGGTATATGCAAAATTGACCAATTTGACCTAGGGTGAAATCTGGGACCACTTTCCTGAGTTCCTATTTTGATTCGGAGTTTCGTTTCTCGTATTTTAAATTCTGGATTTGCGTATTTGTGTTTTACCTCGATCACTTGACATTTGCATGACGACATCGAGAGTTGTTTGATGGGTTTGAAAGCGTAGTCCACAGGTTCTAACCTATAGGCCTTAGCGCGTCGTTTGGTTTTCTCGATGTGATTTTAAGGTGCATTTGCGATTGTGTCATCTTGTAGGTACCTTCTCGAGGGCTTCATACGAGGAAGAAGATGAAGGCGACATCGACACCGACACGCAGGATGCAAGGTGAGTAGATTATATCTACGGGGGAAGTCGGGTGGATGGCATATAGCACCCCCGCAGTTCGATATTTAGTATAATATGTATATACTATATATATATATAAGTATGATAGTGTTAAGTGTGATATGGATATTCTAGATGTGATTAGGTGTACTATGGATAGAGTAGGGTTTAGAAGTAAACTAGTATAGTTTTCTAGTTGCGAACCCTAGAATAGGTTTACACCCCCCCCACACACATGCTTGCTTGTTATACTTATACCTGGATGATGATGATAGTGTCTGATATTTGGAGATGAGTCGATGAGATTGGGCATAGTGCCATGAGATCGGTGATATAATGTGATTCGTATTTGGGATACGACATGAGATTTTAGCGGGCCTTTGGACGTGTGTTTCACACACGCACTTATATTTATATAGATGGTATCGATTTGTACTAGACTTAGATCAGTACCCCAGATCATGAGATATGATGATAAGGATACCAGATAATTGATGAGATGAATGTGATATTGACCCGTACCCAGCTTTTGGGGATGCCGTACGATGATTTACCGTACGAGCTTTATATTGATGATAGATCCGCACTCTTGACTCGAGGACGTCATATGATATTGTATCGTACGCGGTACCTTTGAGGCGGGATCACTGACTATTATATATATATATATATATATATATATATATATATATATATATATCGACTCAGATTTATGTGGTTTCCATACCCTTCCTGATTGACCTGTTAGTTAGAGCTGTAGTTTTGCTAGTAGATGTTAGGCTAGGCCGATGTCATACCTATTTCAAAAACTAACGAATCGGGAGTATTTTAAAGACAGGCAAAGGTATTCTACGGATATTTTCAAAAGACGCATCTTTTCTTAAAAACACCGTAGCCCTTATTTTCCTAAAAACCCCGATTCGTCTTTTTTCAAATGGCAAAACGGTATGACATAGATATATTGATGTAGATTCTGCACTGTTATGTTTATTATTCATTTACCGCATATTCTTGCTTTTCGCATCGTATTGCATGCTTAAATATGTTATTGTTATATTAAAACCATGCTGTTAGGACACCAACACCATTATCGATGATGCGTATGTTCCACGTACACCTGCTTGCCGGCTCACACACTTCATCATCGATAATTGCCATGTCACTACACTGTAGAACTGTTGCATTCAGGATATGATCCCTTGTATGGCATACTTGTGCACATACCTATTGTATACTCATACTTGTGTACTTAAATATTGTACACTCATACTTGTGCACATACCTATTGTACACTCATACTTGTGTACATACATATTGTACACTCATATTCTGTACGCATACATACTTGCACATACATAGACGATTCTGTCTTGATTTTGGAGATTTGGGAACCGCAAGATGAAATTTAAAACTGTATTCATTTTAAAAGAGCGGTTTCCCTCCATATGTGCATATTACTATTTCATGTGCATGATATACTGATATGCTTACATTTCTTTTATATGTCGCATACATCATGTCTTATAATTATACGCATTGAGATATGTTGTTTCCATGATATTTCTAGATTTGGGAACCGTGGGTATTTTGAAAGAACGTATGTATCGTTTTAAAAATCCGGTTACCCTTGATATGATATTTCAGTGCGTCCACCATGTGTTTTCTCAGTTCTGAGAGTGGCATGCGAAACCCGATTCGAAGAGTGGTAGGCACCGTCTGCGGGTACATGGTGGACCTGGTGAGGTATCCCGGGGCAAGAAAACTCGTATATGTTAGATGGTGAGCCTGGCAGGGGAGTACTACCTACCAGTGATTGCATTTGAGCTCGGCGGATATCTGGGGGATACAGACCGGAGTTGAGAGATGATGCGGGCCGATCCGGACTGACGGAGCCCTATATATATATGAGTATTTACGTGCCGATACTAGGCACAGTAAGTCTACGGTAGCGCCCCGGCCGTCGATCCGAGGCCAAAATGCGGAAACGAAAACTTTTTCTAAACTTGAAACCGGCGCTATCGTAGTCTTTCTCCCGGATCGAACCATTAACCTATAACTAGCTAACTAGAGAAGGGTTAGAAAAGCTATACCGATCGATCCGTGTCCTTCGGTCTTTGGCCACCAACCCAAGCTCCTCGCGGCATCTCCGATCTCCGTTCTCCTCATTGGAAAGGGCACCACATCTTCGAATCCTTTTACGGGCTCCCGCTTCATCCGAAGCAACTCGAACACGAAGTTTGCTAGCCGACGAGTCCAAGGTGAAGTAGACAATGTGTGCGATCACTTTGTCTCAAGCATCCATTGATTCTCAACACATGAGAGTGTATGGATGGAGGTTGAAGATGATTCCATTGGTGGAAATGGTGAGCTAGAGGAAGAAGAAGAAGAGGCTCATTTCTTTTGTGTTATTTTGTTGATAAAAATGAGAGTAAAAATCATAATACAAGAGCAATCCCAAGCCTATATGGCTGTCCACTCTCTCTCCAAGCATCATATCAGCACAATAATCAAATCCTAATGTGACATTAGCACAAATAAAGAGACCATGAGTCGCTAAACATGTCCATGTCACATTAATTGCACCTCATGATGAAATCCACTCACAATTTCCACCATTTGTAAACATTAATCCAAATGTTTACAATAAAAAGATACGGCAACATCTAAAGTAAACTCGTGATGGATCACAAGGATACCCCTCACCTGTATATACATACCTGCATCCGCGTTCTGACTGAATGTGACTGCGATGAGGCTAAAGTAATCCAACAAATCTAATACTAGGATCCGGCTTAAACCAAAGCCCACTAGTATGATCCGCCCGATTATGATCCGTACACTGCTGCACGTATATGATCGAACCCTGCCATATATCATACGGCCTCTACAACGTTTCGTCCGAGACTTGAGAAACTGTCTGTGGGGGACTCTAAAGACTCGTTAATACTTTGGCAATGGATTTAACCACCAGTACGTCAGTGGTTCTGGCCATACGTAACGGGCTACCAGGTATTGATCAAAATGGAGGTCGATGAGCGAACTCATCCTGACACCCTACTGAGCCTGTCAGTAACAATATTCGTACAGTCCGTTCCATTCGTCTATGAGCATCGCATGTCGGGCCTAGGAGGTTGGTAAAAGTCAGACCCCCAAAAACGGTACAAGTCGTGTCGGAGTGTAGCTCAGAACACCCTGAGATACTACTGGAATATCTACCAGTAAATCTCCTGCCTTGGCCAAGGACTTCGTGTAATGGCTCTCCTAGACACAGCGCGATCTCACCCCCAATACCGGGAGAGACGAAACCCCTGCCGATCCGCTCACTGCCTCCATATGGCTCAGGACTGTACTCAACTAAAACCTATTTGCACGACTCCTTTGAGCCGTGGTAGGGTAGTAATCAAAGCACAGTGGGAACTCACACGAGACAAATGACGATCTCAGGTCGATGAACTAACCTGTACACATGTCACCAGGGAACTGCTATCTTACGTCAGGTATAATACCAACTAGCATGTTCCCGGTGAGTCCTGTCCGGTGTACTCATAACCCAATGAGCACCTGTTAGGTGAACCAACTGACACCAATGGCTTGTGAGACCGGCCACCGCCCCTCGTCGGGGTCTCGACTATATACACTAGTCTATGGGCTCTATCAACGTGCAATAATGACCTATAATGTCACCTAAAGCATGTACACGATGATAAAGATAAACCAGATAGCATACTATCATTTCGAGTAAGACTGTCCTACCGGCATCGGTCCTCCCTCAATCATTGCAATCACGTGCCTGTGATCCAATAATTGACTCTATGGGCACTATATCCAACAATCTCCCACTTGCACTTAAGGCTAATTATTACGATGTTGCATACTCACAGCCCGTGTTATACCGAACACCCAACTCCTCTACTAATCAGTTTCACAAAGCCCGTTTGCGAAACTATTACATTCGAGGAATAGCCTCAGTGAGTGGATCCGCCTTAATGTTTCTTTCTATGTCTCTCTTGATCTCAAGTTCGCGGAGAAATCCATCTCCCGAAATGAGCAATACCTGTCTTAGAATATGTTTGGATATCTGATGGGACCTAGTTCATAAATGAACTCCAAATCCAAACTTCTTAGACTGTATCATCAACTGAATTTAATCAGTATCCTGCGTCATGCCTCCCTCAGTGTCCACTTGGATTACCTGTCCAAACTACTGCCCCTCGTCAGAGGGAAAACTATAACTCTGACAGTCACTCTGTCATCCATGTCACCTTAGAAGTCTGGAATGATAACCGTCTCCTAAAAGAGGCTGTTGTTATCATATCCCTAGAACATCCACTTATGTTCTAAAACTGCTTCCGAACGTTTCTCCAGGATAGGATTAATATCAACCTTTTGCATCTAGTACAAAAACAATGTCTGGTGTGGTACTTGACATCTCATAATTGAGTCAATTGCCTAAGCAAGTGATCTGCCAATCATGCACGTCCCTCTCCCTTTTAGTCTGTAAGACAGCTTTAGAGAGGGTGACTCCATCACCTGCAGGTACACTACCGTGCCAGGAGTCATCCATTCTAAAATACCTGTAGAATGCTGTCTAAGTTCCCTGATTGAGAAACTACCCAAATCTAGATCTAAAACCATAGATCTAGTAACCAGAATGTCTGATCTTATATCTATATCCTATGTGGAGAAACCACTGTGTGACAACCAAAGAATAACCGATCGTAGTATAGGAATTTCACTTCCTACTATGTGTATGTCATCCATATACCAGGACATCACACCCTACTACCTTCTTAATAGATCCATCTCCTATTCTGATGAAGTCAAACCTATGACTGTCACATCAGAAATAGATGATCTATCTCCGCTATATCTGCTTTAGTCCATAAATAGACATAAGCTACTTGTCCACTATGCTCCCGCTGCTCCCACTGACTATGACAACCCTCTGGCAGAGTCATATACACGTGCACTTCTAGAGCTAGTTCAGAACGACGCTATACTCATCCTCCTGCCGGGTCTCATAGCCTGGAACAACAGTAGTGTCAAGTCTGGGTAAACAAGAACCTCCCTGTCACCGTCCTTGAGGATACCGGAGTTCCTCTTGGGTGCTTGAGGTTACCCTACATATCTGCGGAGTGGCTAATAGAATGTCAAACCTGACTGAATCTTTAGGTTCTTATCAAATTTCCAGTAATCGTTTATGGTTCTGGAATCACTTTCAGTCCTACCATACTCCCACTACTGTTTTCTGAAAAAATCCATTTTTATCAAAACTGTGGCGTGTCAAGAACAATATCACTATTGATCTTCCAGATGGTAGAAAGTCAACCCTCGTCATAGCCCGGGTCATCCCACAAACAACCATTACAGAAACGTGCCTTGAGTTATCCAGAGTCTGGTTTTAAGCATAAGCCGGACAACTCCCCGTACCTTAACATTGTTAAGATATGAACTATTCTATATCCAATATAGAAACAGAGACACCGATTTAATTGGAACCAGATTCAAATCACGCAGCTGTCTCCAGTGCATGTCAACTAAATGGAGAGAGGCCTATCAGTATTACTCAACTTAAGAATACATCCAGATATGAGTAACCTGAAAGAGAAGCAAGTTCTTACAATCATTACTATCAACTGAATACCATACACAAGTATCTACATCTTCGATTACCTTGAAGAATCCTGATACTTGCAATACTTGGTTCTCTACTTTATTCATATACCTATAACTTCTCAAAACTTGGACCTTGTATTTCTATGAAACACATGTCTAAGAACTAGAGAAGTCATAAGTAAACAGAATATAGTACGAGTACCAACCCCTCTGTCCAAATGGACACAGGACAACATACAATATACTTTGTATAAGTCCGCTGAGTTGAATAACTCAAATCCTGTGTGTCGTAGGTTGAAAACTGTACTTATGGTTGAGAAGAATTACACCGCTGTTTAATACTCCTTACCTAACCATCCACTGATATAGGTAAATGTCATAGACATAATTTCAAAAAGTTATATCTCACTTTATAAAAATAAACGTACAGATATATCAATTTGAAATTGGTGCATAACAACAGATATTCAAAACCAAATATTTGCCGTCCGGCAAACAACCCAGGCGATTTCCTCAAATATCACCAATTACAACGAATCCCGATATAATGAGGATGATCACCTATTTCCCAATAACTTACTCCCACTCATCATCTGTAAAACCATACAGATGTGAGAATCAAACCTGGTAAATACATACCTTGGAGTAAGGGTTAATTGGGAAATCAGTTTTCTTTTAACAATACACAGTAAAACTGAAACATATAAATGTTTCGAAGGGGTATCCGGGTATTCCTAGTAATGCCTCTTCCATTATCAGATTCACAACTATAATCGTATATTTCTTTGCCATCTCTCCAAATCCCTTTATTTGTCTTTACTCATTACCTTCTGTACACCCTTTTAGGCTAAATAGTTTTCTTCCTTCCCTACCGTTCGGCACCAGCCTATGGTTTGGAAGAAGACTATCCAATAAGTATAATGGGTGTACTCTCCTAATCCTATGAGCACTCGCAACTCGAGAGAAGGTAAAGATAAAAGACAACTGAATAAAACCTTATTCTTATTTCTCCTGAACCAGAACCATCCCCGAACTGGAACAAGTTCCTTCGAGTTCGTATATAACCATACGATGGAGTATCCAAAAAAAACTGTGGATCTTCGTAGTGATACGGAGTGTCCTAGAGAAATACAAATGTGAAATAGGAGCGGCAATGGTTTGGTCGTGAATAGCAGTCGCAGTTTACTTTGCCCTCTTTCTAATCCCTTTATTTGTCTTAACTTATCACCTTCTGTATACCATCGTTAGGATAATTGGTTTTCTTCATTCCCTACCGTTCGGCACCTGCTTATGGTTTGGAAGAAGACTATCCAATTAGCATAATAGGTGTACCGTCCTAATACAAGGAGCACTCGCAACCTGAGAGAAGGTAAAAGGAAAAGACAACTGAATAGTCCTATTCATTTTCTCCAGAACCGGAAACCATCCTCGAATCTGGAACAAGTTCCTTCGAGTTCGTATATAACCATACAATGGTTTTATCCAATGGAAGTGGACGTTCATAGTGATACGAAATGTTCCGAAGAAAAATGGTAAAAGTAGGAGTGGCAATGTGGTATGCAACTCAAACAATCCAAAAGCCAGTGTTTTAAGAAGGTTCGGTTAACTTGGTCACTGAGTCATAGTCAAGGGTTGGGTCATGGTCGCTGCCAAAGAGAGAGAGAAAAAAAACACTCTGCGTGCACTCTAACCTAGATCAGAATGGGTATAACTTTATCTAATCAGGAAACCTTCCACTGTAACCTCAAATTCTCCTCCAAACCTGAAAGAAGAATTAGTCGGGATCACCCGAGGAGTAAACCAACTCATCAGTGGGAATCGGGATCCAACTATCATCACATGATAACGTGACGGAATCCACTCACGTTATCACACTCCAGAAGGTATGCGCATATCTGGCAAGTTTCAGTTTCTTTAGAAACCCCCGATGTGATTTTTACCCCATGCTCTTATGACCTTGACTTTGGCCAACAAATCATAAGTCACATGTCAAGTTCTACCCGTCATTATCCAGGTTAATTTGAACCCACCCGTATCTACCCTTGACTTTGTCCAACAAAGCAGTACGACTGTCCCAAACCAACGCATCTATCTATGCAACAGAAAAGTAACAAATAGCTACCATACACTATGCCTTGACTTTGGCCAACAAACATAGCATGAATACTAAGTGCTACCCGTCTGAAATGACGGAGGGCTATGATTGGTTTTTGGCGAAAAACCTTTAACGTAATGAACTTGATATCGTTGAAGGAACCGGATAGCTTTTTATAAAAATATAGTGGCGAAAACCTTTGCTAAAGAGGTCACTCCCGGTGAAGGGATCTCGGCTCTTTCCCCGTAGAATGAGGTGCAGGATATTCCAACTGAATACCACGATACAAAGCAAAAAGTAATCGACTATAGTGAAGTTATTACCCTGATGCAAACTTATGTCCAAGGGGTCACTCCCGGTGAAGGCTGGATATTCATAACCGAATATCACTGTGCAAAACAAAAGAAAACGTCCTTGCAATAACAACTTTTTGAAAAATGTTCCAACAACATCAGAATAGATTTGTTTAGCTTGCATAGACCCGAATCAATGCAGTCCCATCAATTAATCACACCACAAAAGAACGAAAATATGATGTACGTATATGCCATCCGCATTCGCCACTGGGTCCCGTCATCACCCGTTAGGTTACTTAACTAACGACAGAGCGGGGACTGGACTAGCGCGGGTGTAAAATATATACAACATCTACTAGTATATATATCAATATATAATAATCGCTCAAGGCATGATAAAATGCAACATCACAGAAATGTAATAAGCATTACAGAACAATACAGATAATCTAGGATCCCCGGGTTTCTTTTGAGCCGCAAGTGAAACCCGACGTTCTCCTGGTCGTGTGGATAGCATGTGCAATGAGATCCTAGACCCCTACGGGTGCGGCAAGTTACTCGCCAAAACCTGAAGCGAGGCAGCCCCTTACAGCAAAGTGAATGGACCACCCAGCACTTCACGGAATCCGGTAACTTGAGCACCCCTCCTTAGATCAACCTGTACCCCCTACGAGTGCGGCGAATAGCCTGCCAATTCTAGAGTGAAGCCGCCTCCGTCTCAAAGCCATGAGATGCGGGCCCGTTTCCATCTAGAACCCGGCTATCCGTGCACCCCACCGTGGGGTAATCCTAGTACAGAAAGTAAAATATATATACAACGGGTACATCGACCTCAACCCGGTCGTGCCCTAAAAGAATAATATACGAACAGGCAGTGGCGCCAGTCCACATGTCGGACGCTCGCCCCAGAATATCAAATGTACAAATACAACCAAACTGTACTACCATTGCATCCAGGCTATCCACCATGACAAATCCGCAACTTCACAGCACAACACAGAACATCAACGTGAATGTCACGTTCGCAAATCCGTCTAAAAGAGCTATAGCAATTAGACAAGATTTACCGATCAAATGACATTCACGGTCACAGATATAATGTAAGTACTGTAAACTAACGTATTTAAAATATTCGATCGACAAAATCTCCCGAAGTGGGCCTCAAGCACAAATCCAGTACTCTAACAAATCTGGGCCCAAAAAAAATATTCCAGAAACCCCAATTCCAAGTTTAAGACCACTGTAGAAAATTTGGTGCAGAGAGGACACAAAATGGCCCCCCGGCCGTCGATCCGAGGCCAAAATGCGGAAACGAAAACTTTTTCTAAACTTGAAACCGGCGCTATCGTAGTCTTTCTCCCGGATCGAACCATTAACCTATAACTAGCTAACTAGAGAAGGGTTAGAAAAGCTATACTGATCGATCCGTATCCTTCGGTCTTTGGCCACCAAACCAAGCTCCTCGAGGCATCTCCGATCTCCGGTCTCCTCGTCGGAAAGGGCACTATATCTTCGAATCCTTTTACGGGCTCCCGCTTCATTCGAAGCAACTCGGACACGAAGTTTGGTAGCCGACGTGTCCAAGGTGAAGTAGAGAATGTGTGCGATCACTTTGTCTCAAGCATCCATTGATTCTCAACATATGAGAGTGTATGGATGGAGGTTGAAGATAATGCCATTGGTGGAAATGGTGAGCTAGAGGAAGAAGAAGAAGAGGCTCATTTCTTTTGTGTTATTGTGTTGATAAAAATGAGAGTAAAAATCATAATACAAGAGCAATCCCAAGCCTATATGGCTGTCCACTCTCTCTCCAAGCATCATATCAACACAATAATCAAATTCTAATGTGACATTAGCACAAATAAAGAGACCATGAGTCGCTAAATATGTCCATGTCACATTAATTGCACCTCATGATGAAATCCACTCACAATTTGCACCATTTGTAAACATTAATCCAAATGTTTACAACAAAAAGATACGGCAGCATCTAAAGTAAACTCATGACGGATCACAAGGATACCTCTCACCTGTATATACATACCTGCATCTGCGTTCCGACTGAATGCGAATGCGATGAGACTAAAGTAATCCAACAAATCTAATACAAGGATCTGGCTTAAACCAAAACCCACTAGTATGATCCGCCCGATCATTATCCGTGCACTACTGCACGTATATGATCGAACCCTACCATATATCATACGGCCTCTACAAGATTTCGCCCGAAACTTGAGAAACTGTCTGTGGGGGACTCTAAAGACTCGTCAATACTTTGGCTATGGATTTAACCACTAGCACGTCAGTGGTTCTAGCTGTACGTTACGGGCTACCAGGTATTGATCAAAAGGGAGGTCGTGTAGGGTTGGTAGGCACGCGCACAAGGGTCTACGAGGCATCGACCATGCCCGATTGAAAATTTAGCCGTGCCGAACAACCCGAATACGGATCTTCAAACTAGAGATTAGGCGAAAATTAACATGTTAACAACTTTAACAATAAGTGAGAGGGATTACAACCTTTGTTGATCCGGTCCTTCACTTCATATGCTCCGTGTTGTGGTCCCTTCGCTGCGATCATCAGGTTTCGGACTCTCGAGAGGTTCCACGAAGAGAAAGATGCAACCTTTGCTTCCGATCTTCGATACTAAGATGATCTACCTTGAAGTTCCGTTAACACAAGCTAACACTCATGAAATGATGTGAACACCCTCATCTAACAAGGGAAGATGAGGATGATGAAGTAGGATTTTTGCTCTCCTTATTTATCTTTTTCTCACATATTTTCATCACAAATCAAAATCAAGAAAGCTTTTCCATGAAAAGAGAATGAAGAAGAAGATGAACAATAATAGAATTATCATTTTTGATGAATAATAAAAAATGTTATCATAATCATTTATGCAACCATGGTTGTAGTAACCATTGTAGAGAGTTTACTAGGGTTAGGGTTTGGGTTGGGTTAAAGGGTGAGTCACAAAGAATATCTTTCATAATATCTTAACAAAGACAAAGTAAAGCTTCTAGAATCAACTAGAAGGTTTAACCCTAATCCAAACCCTAATCATGTTTAAACTCCTCTAAACATGTTGCATTAATAATTATAATATGTTACAATATTATATATCACATATACAATATTTATTGTAACAAAATAAAATAATACATTTAACATATATCACATATATATCAATGTATTACCCGAGTGAGAAAAAGAATCTTTTAGTGAGCAAATATTAGTTAATGTAATTTTAATACATCATATATATTATTATACATTAAATTATCGAATCAATACTTGATCCGACAATCCGGCTATATCGCATATAACCGACTAATATTTATCCGTACCGATTCATCGAATCAACACTTGATCCGATGACCCGGCTGATATCAAATATCGTGAGAATATAATACGATATCACATACCGCATTATCCTCGGTCCCGCACATATCACATATGTTCCCCTACTCCGTTTTGCCTGAGCCAAGAAACCTCTGTGTAGGACTCTAAAGAATCGTCAATACGCCGGCAGTAGGTGATGATCATATCAAACACCCACAAGCTGCAAGCGGTTAGCTAAACGTAACAGCTACCCAGGTATTGAGCGCTCAGAAGATCAACAAGCAAGCCTGTACATTCTCCTGTGAATCCAAACAGTAACACTCCCGTACAGTCCGGTCTCGTCGTCTGATATGTTGCATATCTCGCCTAGGGGTGGTAAACGTCAGACCCCAGTAGTTTGATAAGTCGTGTCGATATGAGGTCTATAACAGTTCGAGAAACTATTGATAACACTTACCAGTAAATCTCAGCAACCCTGGCCAGGGATTTCCGGTTATAGCCAATCGAACACAGCACAACATCAACTCCCTATACCGGGAGAGACGAATCCCCTCCTATCGTTCATTGCCTCCATGTGATTCGGGATTGTACCCAAAAGCCACCTTTTTGCACGCCTTCTTGGACGTGGTATGATGGAAATCAAAGCACAGTGGGAATCACACAAGACTCTATGACGATCTCGGGTCGACAGACTACTCTGTACCAGTGTCACCGGAGAACTGCCATCTGACGTATGGTATAATACCATCTGGGAGTTCTCGGCGAGTCCGTCCAGTGTACCCAGTCTCTACTGAGCACCCATACACCATCCTTGATGTCAAACACTGATGGATATGGGATCATCCATCGCCCATCATATGGGTCAAGATGCATATACGCTAGTCTACTCTGGTGTATCGATGCCCTGTCTCGATACACCCTCGACTAGGAACAGTTATAGGATGTACTCATCGACTACCGTGGCCCCACTAGTATGATCTCATCATAGTCCCAGTAGTAGAGTACATATCCTAAGGGCTTTATCAACATGTAACATAGAGACAATCTGAGCACATGTTAAGATAAAGTATAACCAGATAGCATACTATCATGTCGAGCAAGAAAGTCCTCCCTATATATGTCCTAGCATCCACTACAATATACATCGTATGTACAGTAATGGCCTCTAGGGCATACATATAACTAACACTCTCCCACTTGCACTATGGCCATCTGTTGTGGTATCGCATACCCAACAATTAGCTGCGGTTGAAGTATCTCATACTTAACCATCCCGTAAAAGTCTCTACTGGGAAAAAGGCCTTTGTGAGTGGATTCGCGCTGTTGTCCTCTGTATCTACTCTCCTAACCTCGATCACCTTAGAGATCATCCATCTCCATGATCAAGTCATACTTCCTAAGAATTATATCTGGATTTCTGATGGGACGGTAGTTCCTTGGCTGAAGCCACAACTCCATTGTCACACAATGGTAGGAACGAAGTTCATCTTATGAACTTATGTATATCCAGACTGCCTCTTTGGTAGCATCCTTGGTAACGATGTATCTTGCCTTTAATTGTCTAGTATGTCACGGTATCTAGCTTGGAACTCTTCCAACATACCGTCCCTCCACTTAGGGTATAGACAATGCCTGCGACTGACATTCAGTCGTTCTTATCATCCTGGAACCTTTCCAGTGATTCTCCTCAGGATCGATTGATACCATCTCACTACAACTAGTGAGTATCCTAACATCCAATTAGATCTATCTCATAGATCCAAAAACCCAGGATTTAGGAGGTATCACTTTGATCCTATATGGAGATTCCTTATGATAAGCGGAGATTGACCGAGCGTAGCATAGGAAACTCCTTCCCTATCAAGAGTATGTCATCCACGTACTCTACGAGGATCACCACCATACTCTCTACTATCTTTTTTGTATATACAAGGTTCATCTACCATTTTGATGAAGTCAAACTCTTTGACTACCATATCAAAATAGACGTTCCAACTCTGCGATGCCTGTTTTATCATATAAAACATCTTGCACACGTTTCCGCTGCTCCCACTGTCTACAAAGTCCTCTGGCTGTGTACTTATAGACGCTCTTTTCTAAAACATTATTTAGAAAAGTAGTCATGACACCCAACCACCAGATATCGTAGTCATGGTATGTAGCCGTGGCAAGTAGGATCTGGATGGACCTAAGCATAGCTTTGAAAGTCTCAACTTTTCCATGTACACCAAGTAATCTTCTCAAGATATATTCGCTCCTGATGGGGATTTAACCCTTCAGATAAAGCAACCAAAGTCCATACTTTGTTGGTGTATAAGGATTCCATCTCAGATCGATAAGCATCCAGCCATTCTTACAGAGTCCCACTCCTGATGGCCAGCTCGAAACTAGTTGGGTCATCATCTCATGATGCAATCCTCGCTCCCACTGTCATAGAGAAACTGAAGTACCTCTCAGGTGGGTGTGGAACCCTACTAGATCGGCGGAGAGGCTGAGGTTCGTTGGAAACTATTGAATCCTTTGGTTCTATCAAATCATCAGCTGCAGTTTGTATAGCTGGAACATTTCCAGTTCTACATAACAGACCTTGCCTCGAGCTTGTCCGGATTTTGCTTTTAGACATAGGCCGGACAACCCCAAATCTTAACAAACTTAAGATATGGGCTCTTCCCTTTCCATATCACATATGAAGTGGTAGGCAACTGATTTGATTTGAACCCTATTCAATAGGTATGCAGCTTCTCAAGTGCATAACTCCCAAAAGGAAATAGGAAACTCAGTAGTACTCATCATAGAGCACACCATATCACATAGGGTGCTAATGCTCCGTCCCGATACACCGAGGTGCTGTGGTGTATACGGAGGAGTAATGCCGAGAGAGAATCTCATTCTCCTTTAGAATAGTCCAGGAATTCCGTGCTCAAGTATTCTCCTCCTTGATCTCATCAAAGGACATAATACTTATACCCGTATTTTGGTTCTCTACTTCTAACTTATATTCTGTGAATATCTCAAAAGCTTCGGACTTATGTTTCAACAGGAACACATGTCTGAATTTTGAGAGATTATTAAAAAACGTAATGAAGTAAAAAGAACCGGTCTTGGCATGTGTAGACAGGGGACATTCATACATCAGCATGTATCAATCCCAAGAGTTCAATAACTCTTTCTCTGTTTCCCATAAACAGAGCTGTGGTCATCTTATCTTTTTGACATGACTGGCAAGTTTCACAAGATGTAAATTCAAACAGATTTAAATATGCATCTAAATGTAACTTAGCTAGCCGGGTCGCATTGATATGACCTTGTCTACAATGCCTTAAGAAGGATTTGTTCATTTCTGAACTCTTCCTCTTGTGTGTGTTCTGTATACTAAGAACTGTAGTTTGATTTAGAACGTCAATGCTTTTAGATAACGTGCCTGAACCGATCAACTCTTGATATAGGAAATGTTCAAAACATTATCCAACAATACAAAATTATATCATTTCTTTACTAATAAAGAGACTGATATGATTTTGTATATCAGGTTCGGTATCTAATAACATTTGTTCATAATCAATGTATTCAGGTAATACAGGGTGACAGTGACCAACAGACTTGGCTGCAACACTTGCACTGTTTTCTGTCTCATGAAACTTATCACCCATTTTCAGTTCTCTACCTATCTGTAGCCCATGTAACAGATTACATATACGGGATCCTGATCCGGTATCACATACCCAGGACGTAAAGGATACTAAGAAACAGTTCTGTGTAATGAACACACCCGAAGATGATGCATCAACATGCACTTTCTTCGTTTTGGGCGGCACGGGAAATCTGGTATTCCCCAATTTCCTGCTCTGTCTTATAACAATTATAAGTTGGAGCGGGACCAACGTTCCCCAGCTCAGTATAACAAGCAGGTTCGGTCAATATATCCGTTTTATTATCTTGATTAAGGCGTGATATGGTCGCTAGTTGGAGAGAGAGAGAAGAAAACACTCAGCGTATGCTCTTGCAAGATTAGATTGGTTAATATATCTAATCAGGATGTCTCCCACTGTTTTAATCAAATCTTCCTTCAAACCCTAAAAGGAAAGACTAGCCGGGATTAATCACACGCTATAAGTTCGCCAATCGTTCAGCCAGGCCAGTGTCGGTACTTTGAGGGAGGTCCCCCGTGCTTTCGCACGAACCTAATTAAGGTAAACCTCGTTTTCCCAGAGGCGTAACCCCGTTAACAATTTTCTAGACACCTACTTGATCGGCTAATTGTAATGTGTAAAACTCTCCCAGGAGTAACTCTTACTCGCAGCGGGTATCGGGATCCAACTATCTCATAGAAGGTATGCAATCTCATTGCAAATTTCAACACTCGAAATTCCCGATAATATTTTACCCCTAGCGTACCATGACCTTGACGCAGGCCAACAAACCACAGTGCGCTAGTCAAGTTCAACCCGTCATTTCTTGATTGAATTAAACCCACCCGCACGACCCTTGATGCTGGCCAACAAAGTCGCAGGACTACCCTAACTCAATCTGCATCATATGCATAAGCAGATAAATACTAGTTAGCTACCGCACACTACGCCTTGACGCAGGCCAACAAACGTAGCACGAATACTAACTACTACTTATCTGAAATGACGGAGGGCTACGACAGGTTTTTATGAAAACCCTTTTGCGTAATGAACTTGATATCGTTGTAGAATCGAGTGATTTTAAATGGAGTGCTTTTGAGGCTTTTCTAGTTTTGCTAAAGGGGTCACTCCCGGTGAAGGGATCGTCGGCCCTTTCCTCATCGAATAAGGTGCAGGATATTTCACAAATATCACTATGCAAAGCAAGAACTATAGAAGCAATCAAAAGACAAACCGAGTTTGTGGCATCTGCCAGTTATTGCTAAAGGAGTTACTCCCGGTGAAGGGATCTCGGTCCTTTCCTTATCGAATAAGGTGCTGGATGTTCTACAAGGAACACCGCTATGCAAAGCAAGAACTATAGCTACCAGTTTTTATTAAACAAGTTTATACAACATCTTAGGTTTCTTTTATTTCATTAATCTCATTAATGAAGTCCCATTTTATTATGCTTCACAAGCATCTCTTTTGAAACGAAATCTGCAATATAACATATATCTCATATATATAATATAAACATTCGTCTCAGGCAGTAATATGATCTCATCACAGAACATTGCAGCAGAAGAACATATATGAAATATTGGATATACTAGGACGTCCGTGTTTTCAATACGAGCCAGTATAAAACACGGATTCCACGGTCGCGATGAATAGCCAAACCCACATCCCTAGACCCCTACGAGAGCGGCAAGTAACACTGCCAATTCTAGGGTTAGGAGACCCGGTCTCGACTCCTCGAGATGGTCTCCCACTGGACCCTAGAACCCGGTTACTTGTGCTCCCCGCCTTGGGCCTACCTAATGCGGAAAAGTAATTAATATACAACGGTGACATCTTCCGCTACCTGGAAGTGCCCCAATAAAAGAATATTACATACAAATGAATTTTACCTGAATGAAAAAGAAAAAACTCTCATCTCACATAAAACCCCCGGCTATTCAGAACGCGACGATCCAATAGAACATATCACAGCAACACATAATATCTCATATCATCAACGTAAGCAAATATGCGTATCCCGATTGTCGTTGATGTATAGCAACGAAGCCGGCGATACACCACATACTACGCTTATGGTCACAGAAAAGAAAGTGTAAAACTACAACAGTTGGAATCCGCAACCTCCTTAGACATCGCATGCCTATCCAAATGAATTCCTTAGACATCGCATGCCTAACAATTATAAACTCCGCATTTTAGTCTCTTTATCGAAAACTCTTTTCAATATCAAGTCGGGGAATTCAACAAGATTCCCGATATTCTGATCGAATGCTCGTCGCAAACTTTAGTAGACGGCCGCACCCCCAGATGCCGTCGACGAAGTGCACTAAGGCGGAACACCGCTACCGCGAGCACCCGAACGGATGCTTTCGGCGACGGGGTTCTCCTACAGTCACTTGGTCGAGGCTATGGGGTGTAGCTGTCTATTAAGTTTACCCGGCGAGTATCCGCGTACACTATGTGATTGCGACGGACTTTTGATCACATCAAAATCCCGTGGCAAGACTAAACTGCTATGTTTATAATATTCAAATTAGTTATCTCATAACTACTTGTGAATTCCAATTATTGTATCACATTCCGGATAAACAGACAAAGTTAAACTTTCCGATCGAATCATCAAACACCCAAGATTTCCCCAATATATCTCAACACTTGAAATCAGTTTAAAAACATCCATCACATGCCACAGTACCAATGGTCCAGCCGTAGAAGGGTCAAGCCAACGCCTCACATGTGGCACGCCGTACTGCCCCAAACCCTAAAGTTCAAAAGGCAGTTCAAGACGGTCACATAATCGAGTTAAGGTTTGTTGTCTTCTAGAGGGTCCACCGAGTTACTTGCACGACTTAGAACATTCTTAAACACGAGAAAAAATCCAACTTTTGAAAAATTTTCAGCTAGGGGAAAAAGTGAGTTATTGATATCCGTTCGAACTTTTTAACAGTTTCTAAAAGTTATCCGGACAATACACAAAGACGCAGTTAAAGTTCCCGATCGAATCATCGAATCCCCAATACAACCCAGAAAATTCAACAGTTGAATAAATATTAAAAATTCCCAGAAAATACAGCACTAAAAGACAAGAATTACTGTGCAAATTTCAAACGGTGAAGTGAATAAAGTGGCGCGGAACCGCCGCACATGCCATGCATGTGCCGCGGTTCCGCCGCGCTTTGGTGGAATCAGGCACACGTGGTTCACAGTAACTCTTGTATTTCCCTGCTGATTTTTTTGAGCATTTTTAATTTGGAAAAAATCACATTTTCAGAAAATGTACAGAGAAGGGTTCGTGTCGGGGTTTTCGGGTTCGATCGGACTTTAAACTTCGTCTAGACTTCGCCTAAAGCTCTAGCTTGGCTCTGATACCACTGTAGGGTTGCTAGGCACGCGCACAAGGGTCTACGAGGCATCAACCATGCCCGATTGAAAATTTAGCCGTGCCGAACAACCCGAATATGGATCTTTAAACTAGAGATTAGGCGAAAACTTACATGTTAACAACTTTAACACTAAGTGAGAGGGATTACAACCTTTGTAGATCCGGTCCTTCACTTCATATACTCCGTGTTGTGGTCCCTTCGCTGCGATCATCGGGTTCCGGACTCTCGAGAGGTTCCACGAAGAGAAAGATGCAACCTTTGCTTCCGATCTTCGATACTAAGATGATCTACCTTGAAGTTCCGTTAACACAAGCTAACACTCATGAAATGATGTGAACACCCTCATCTAAATGGCAAGGGAAGATGAGGATGATGAAGTAGGATTTTCTCTCTCTTTCTTTATCTTTTTCTCACATATTTTCATCACAAATCAAAATCAAGAAAGCTTTTCCATGAAAAGAGAATGAAGAAGAAGATGAACAATACTAGAATTATCATTTTTGATGAATAATAAAAAATGTTATCATAATCATTTATGCAACCATGGTTGTAGTAACCATTGTAGAGAGTTTACTAGGGTTAGGGTTTGGGTTGGGTTAAAGAGTGAGTCACAAAGAAATATCTATCATAATATCTTAACAAAGACAAAGTAAAGCTTCTAGAATCAACTAGAAGGTTTAACCCTAATCCAAACCCTAATCATGTTTAAACTCCTCTAAACATATTGCATTAATAATTATAATATGTTACAATATTATATATCACATATACAATATTTATTGTAACAAAATAAAATAATACATTTAACATATATCACATATATATCAATGTATTACCCGAGTGAGAAAAAGAATCTTTTAGTGAGCAAATATTAGTTAATGTAATTTTAATATATCATATATATTATTATACATTAAATTATCGAATCAACACTTGATCCGACAATCCGGCTATATCGCATATAACCGACTAATATTTATCCGTACCGATTCATCGAATCAACACTTGATCCGATGACCCGGCTGATATCAAATATCGTGAGAATACAATACGATATCACATACCGCATTATCCTCGGTCCCGCACATATCACATATGTGCCCCTACTCCGTTTTGCCTGAGCCAAGAAACCTCTGTGTAGGACTCTAAAGAATCGTCAATACGCCGGCAGTAGGTGATGATCATATCAAACACCCACAAGCTGCAAGCGGTCAGCTAAACGTAACAGCTACCCAGGTATTGAGCGCTCAGAAGATCAACAAGCAAGCCTGTACATTCTCCTGTGAATCCAAACAGTAACACTCCCGTACAGTCCGGTCTCGTCGTCTGATATGTTGCATATCTCGCCTAGGGGTGGTAAACGTCAGACCCCAGTAGCTTGATAAGTCGTGTCGATATGAGGTCTATAACAGTTCGAGAAACTACTGATAACACTTACCAGTAAATCTCAGCAACCCTGGCCAGGGATTTCCGGTTATAGCCAATCGAACACAGCACAACATCAACTCCCTATACCGGGAGAGACGAATCCCCTCCTATCGCTCATTGCCTCCATGTGATTCGGGACTGTACCCAAAATCCACCTTTTTGCACGCCCTCTTGGACGTGGTATGATGGAAATCAAAGCACAGTCGGAATCACACAAGACTCTATGACGATCTCGGGTCGACAGACTACTCTGTACCAGTGTCACCGGAGAACTGCCATCTGACGTACGGTATAATACCATCTGGGAGTTCTCGGCGAGTCCGTCCAGTGTACCCAGTCTCTACTGAGCACCCGTACACCATCCTTGATGTCAAACACCGATGGATATGGGATCATCCATCGCCCATCATATGGGTCAAGATGCGTATACGCTAGTCTACTCTGGTGTATCGATGCCCTGTCTCGATACACCCTTGACTAGGAACGGTTATAGGATGTACTCATCGACTACCGTGGCCCCACTAGTATGATCTCATCATAGTCCCAGTAGTAGAGTACATATCCTAAGGGCTTTATCAACATGTAACATAGAGACAATCTGAGTACATGTTAAGATAAAGTATAACCAGATAGCATACTATCATGTCGAGCAAGAAAGTCCTCCCTATATATGTCTTAGCATCCACTACAATATACATCGTATGTACAGTAATGGCCTCTAGGGCATACATGTAACTAACAGGTCGATGAGCGAACTCATCCTGACACCCTTCTGAGCCTGTCAGTGACAATATCCATACAGTCCGGTCCGTTCGTCTATGAGCATCGCATGTCGGGCCTAGGGGGTTGGTAAAAGTCAGACCTCCAAAAGTGGTACAAGTCGTGTCGGAGTGTAGCCCAGAACACCCTGAGATACTACTGGAATACCTACCTGTAAATCTCCTGCCTTGGCCAAGGACTTCGTGTAATGGCTCTCCTAGACACCGTGTGATCTCACCCCCAATACCGGGAGAGACGAAACCCCTGCCGATCCGCTCACTGCCTCCATGTGGCTCGTGACTGTACCCAACTAAAACCTGTTTGCACGACTCCTTTGAGCCGTGGTAGGGTAGTAATCAAAGCACAGTGGGAACTCACACAAGACAAATGACGATCTCAGGTCGATGAACTAACCTGTACACATGTCACCAGGGAACTGCTATCTGACGTCAGGTATAATACCAACTAGCATGTTCCCGGCGAGTCCTGTCCGGTGTACTCATAACCCAATGAGCACCTGTATACATCTTAGGTGAACCAACTGACACCAATGGCTTGTGAGACCGGCCACCGCCCATCGTCGGGGTCTCGACTGTTTACACTAGTATACTAATAGAGTATCGATGCCCAGTCTCGAAACTCCCACGACTAGGGACCACTTTAAGGATGTGCTTACAGACCCCAGCTCCTATGTATATGATCGCCATCATACTGCTGGCCGTCAAGCAAGAATCCTATGGGCTCTATCAACGTGCAATAGTGACCTGTAATGTAACCTAAAGCATGTACACGATGATAAAGATAAACCAGATAGCATACTATCATTTCGAGTATGACTGTCCTACCGGCATAGTCCTCCCTCAATCATTGCAATCACGTGCCTGTGATCCAATAATTGACTCTGAGGGCACTATATCCAACAGGCACATGTTTCATGATGTTTTCGAGTTTCGATGCTTGACACTCAGGTTCCATGATTTGATATGTCGCGAGCGACACATGTTGATTTACATCCTCATACTTCCATGCATATGCTTTATGATATTTTCTTGCATGATGCTTATTGTCATTGGGTGACACGTGGATGAGATCCACGCACACATACAGACATTTATCACATAGTTGGATGATATCCACATACATATAGTTGACATTTATGACATTGATCATATAGTTGGATGATATCCACATATTCATAAACTTCATGATATAGTCGACATTGATCATACCTCATATTTATGATATGTTATTACCTGAGGCACTGGCACGAGCACTTGGCACTACACTCATGTATAGATGTTACATTGCCACCTTATCATGCTTCAGACTTATTCATTTGAGGTTTATATATATATCTGATCGTATTGACCTAGGATGAGTCATACATACGATTTCTGCTTTGTGATGTTTTCTATTCATGAGTTGGCAACTCATCCCCGTTATGCCATAGTTCTTGCAGGTTTTGCCGTACAGGTTTCATTGCGGCTTTTCTGGCACACTGCTTCCTTTCTGGGTGATTGCTTCGGTAGGTGGGTTCACTCACATCGTGACCACCCTTGTATTATTTTATTCAGTTGTATCTAGTAATTCCATCAACCAAACTTGTATATTGTTTCAGACTTAGAAAACCAGTTATGTATTATTTCGACCTTAGAGTCGCGCGTTGCAGTATTATAGTTTTCATGCTGATTTTGAGTTTTCCTTTGAGTTTTGATCCTCGCCCTTCGGCGTTGTATATTCTACTGCTTGCATGGTTGTGACCGTTGATTGACGAAGAGCTAGCTCCCGCTTGGGGATACCTTTTATCATTGCATATATATTATTCTTTTTGTACCCCGTTCGGGGCCAGTATTTACAAAGGAAACTCTGCCGAAATTTTCAGAAAAGACTAGACATTTTAAAAATGTATATTCGGCTTACTTATTTAAAAACTTTTCTTTTAAAACATGTTTTCCTTACTTCTTAAAAACTAGTTTTCTTTATTTACTCCTTAAAATGGTTTTAGATTTCTGGGCTTTTGGCTTACTTGAATTAGATGGGGTCCTATAGACTTTATATGATTCAAGGGTCAGTCACGTGCTATTTCGGGTCGTGACACGTGGCAAGCGATCAAATGAGACTAAATTGCTAGATTTATAAAATTCAAACTAGTTATCTCATAACTACTTTTGTGGATTCCAAGTATTGTATCCCATCACATGATATCCGGATGGCGTTAAACTTTTTGATCGATTCATCAAAATCCCACAATTTCCCAAGAGATCAACACTTGAGCACAGTTCAATAATACCCAGAATATGCCACAGTACCTATGAACCAGCCGTAGAAAGGCAGACCCAAGCCTCATTAATGGCACCGCGGAACTGCCTCAAACCCTATGGTTCGAAAGCGGTTTCATGGTCATTATGTCGATTTAGGGTTTCATTCTTCTAGAGGGTTCACAGAATTACTTGCATTATTTTCCGAATACCTTTTACTTGGAAAAATGGGTTTTTAACATTCGATCGAACTTTTTAACTTCGCCTAGACAACATGCGAATACCCGAAACAAGTTAGAATTACGAATACGAAATACTCCGAATTGCCTATACTGTAAGATCACATTACATGCAAACTTAGAAAAAACAAACAACGCCTGAAACACCAAAACCCAGATCCTGGAACACACCCAAAAATTTAACCCAAAACACCACCAATTGGCCGAGCAGGCCGGAATTCCTACGCATGTGGCCAGCCATTTTCCGAGGGAAGGGTCTAAATTTTTCTATGTGTTCATGTTGCATCCAATACAACATTCTGCAATTGTTTAAAAAAATTTTAGAGAACCTTTTAAAATCGACAGAAACTAGGGTTTCGTGTTGCAAGTTTCGGAGTTGTTTCGGTTTTGTGATCCTAGCATACATCGTCTAATTTTCTAGTATGGCTCTGATACCACTGCAGGATTGCCTAGCACAACAACAAGGTTTCGGGAGGTATCGTCCATGCCAATTTCAAAAATTTGCCATTCTAGCTAACCCTAACCCTAGAATCGTATACTAGAAAGTGCGACGATTTGAATGCAATCAACTTTGCAAAACAAGGAATACAACCTTTGTAGACTGGTCCTTCACTTCAATAGCTCCGTATAGTAGTCCCTTCGCTGCGATCATGAACTCCTGGACTCTAGAGAGGCTCCCATGAAGAAATGAACAAGTTTGCATCGAAGTCTTCGAGGCCGAAGATGATCTACGTCGAGGTGACACTAACCCAAGCTACCCCTTCACTAATTGTGGAATTAGTGAAGCAAACACCCTATACTAAATAGCTAGTAATAGATGATGATGAAGTAGGAATTTTGCTCATTTTAGATTTATTCACACTAATTCTTCACTTAGAAAAAACCTGGTGAGCTTTTTTCTTTTGATGAAGAAGAAGAAGAATGAACTCATGAGGTTAGAAATGCAACCATAGTGAGTTAATATACCATGCCTAACTCATGTAGAGAATAAACCATAGTCTAAGGTTAATGGTTGGGTTAAGAAATATCTTAAGTAAGACTAACAAGTGGACTTGGTCAATGTTCTACAAGCTTCATCCAAGCTTGAAACATTAATCATTTTCCATCTAATTTGTTTAACTTTAAATAAATAAAAACCCTTCACATAAACCCTAGCATGGTATAAGTCTCATACATACATGTTGCATGTGTAACCTAGCATGTCACAATGATATATATCACATATATATTAGTGTGCAAAAAGAATACAATTAACATATATCACATATAAGTCAATGTATCAAATATGAGAAAAAGAATTACTTAAGTGAGCTAATATTAGTTAATGTAATGTAATATATCAAATATATAATTATACATTAAATTATTAAATCAACACTTGATTTAATAATCCGGCTATATCACATACAACCGACTAATATCAAATGCAACAACTTATCGAATCAACACTTGATCCGATAACCCGGCTATATCTCATATAACCGACCGATGTTACATGTCGCGAGAATAGAATACGGTATCACATACGCGCATTAATCTCAGTTCCGCACATATGCCATATGTACTCCTATTTCGTTTCGCTTGAGCCAGGAAACCTCTGTGTAGGACTCTAAAGACTCGTCAATACGCCGGCAGTAGGTGATAATCATATCAAACACCTACAAGCCATAAGCGGTCTGCTAAACGTAACGACCACCCGGGTATTAAGCGATCAGAAGATCAACAAGCATATGCCTGCTCATACTCCTACGAATCCAATCAGTAACACTTCCGTACAGTCCGGTCTCTTCGTCTGATATGTCGCATATCTCGTCTATGGGTGGTAAACGTCAGACCCCAGTAACTCGATAAGTCATGCAAATGTGAAGCAGGAAACCTCAGTGTGAGACTCTAAAGACTCGTTAATACACCGGCAGTAGGTGATGATCATATCAAAAGCCCACAAGCCGCAAGCGGTCTGCTAAACGTAATGGCCACCCGGGTATTCAGCGATCAGAAGATCAACAAGCAAGCCTGCTCATACTCCTGCGAATCCAATAAGTAACATTACCGTACAGTTCGGTCTCTTCGTCTGATATGTCGCATATCGAGTCTAGGGGTGGTAAACACCAGACCCCGGTAACTTGATAAATCATACCGATGTGAGGCTCATAACGGGTCGAGAAACTACTGATAACACTTACCGGTAAATCTCATCATCAGCCCTGGCCAGGGACTTCCTGTTATAGCCAATCGTGCACAGCGCAACATCAACCCCAATACCGGGAGAGACGAAACCCCTCCTATCGCTCATTGCCTCCATGTGATTCGGGACTGTACCCTAAAGCCACCGGTTTGCACGTTCTCTTGAACGTGGTATGATGGAAATCAAAGCACGGTAGCAATCACACAAGACTCTATGACGATCTCGGGTTTACAGACTAACCTGTACCAGTGTCACCAGAGAACTGCTATCTGACGTCAGGTATAATACCATCTAGGAGTTCTCGGCGAGTCCTGTTCAGTGTACCCATTCTCTAATGAGAACCTGTGTACATCCTCTTATGTTAAACACCAATGGTTCTGGGATCAACCATCGCCCCATACAGGGTCAAGAATCATACACACTAGTCTAATCTGGAATATCGATGCCCCGTCTCGATACTCTCTCGACTAGGAACAATTAAAGGGTGTACTTGTGGACTACCCTGGCCCCACTAGTATGATCTACATCATAGTCCTGGTAGTCAAGTCCACATCCTAAGGGCTTTATCAACATGTAATAGAGAGACAATACAAGTGTACATGTTAAGACAAAGAGTAACCAGATAGCATACAATCATGTCGAGCAAGAAATTCCTCCCTATATATGTCAAAGCATCCACTATAATATACATCATATGCACAATAATGTCCTCTAGGGCATACATATAACTAACAAATAGCTGGTCTAGCTGCAGGGGCTGGGCCAGCTCTGTTCTTTGGACAAAATTCTACAGTGTGTGAGGGAGATCCACATATTAAAAAAAGACCATTGGCTCGACAACAACCCTTGACCTTGTGTCCGATCTTCTTGCAATAGATATAGAAGCTTGGTTCAATCTTGAAAATTGATCCTCCAGGCCTTATAGGTGGTGCTGAAAGAGTTGGCCATGAAGAGGCTCCTCCGGTAATCTGGCTAGCGGGACATTTCATACCGAACGACTTTGGCCTTCCCTTCTTCTTAATGACGGTTTCATAACGACTTGCTGAATTCAAAGCCGCTTCATGTGTTCTATTCTCCTGTTGCTAGGGCAGCAAGTATTTTAGGGTCTAAGCTCTGTTGGAAACATCTGGCATGGATTTCTGCTGTAGGGATCAGATGTGTAGTGAACCTACCGAGCATGGTGAATTCGGCGTTATACTCATCCATTGACTTGTCCAACATAGATCCTTGTTGCAGGTGTATGAATTGCTGTTCCATCTCGAAAAGTGCAGTTTCCGGAAAGTACTTGGCGTCGAAAAGATCACGGAAAGTCTTCAACTCGATCAGCAGCTCAAAACAGCTCTCTTCGGCCTTCCACCAGACTCTGGCATTGTCAGTAAGTCAGAGTTTTGTTACTCTGACCCAAGCCTTCTAGAACTTGGGCTACTGCTAAGTCGTCTTCTATGCTCTGAGCCCATTCCTCGGCTTCAAGTGGGCTCTCTATCCCCGAGAAGTTTTTCGGATATAATACTCGAAATTGTTTCACTCTCGGTGCTTCTGCTTCAGTGCGGATGAAACTTTATTGAAGAAGAGTAGTCTGTGTTGGGTATGTATGCCCTAGAGGCCATTATTGTATATGTATACATTTGGATGCTTGGACATATATATGTACATGTCAGTCTTGCTCGATATGATAGTATGTTATCTGGTTTGTCTTTATCTTAACATGTGTATGTTTTACTTGCTATTACATATCTTTTATATATGTTGATAAAGCCCGTAGGATCATTGCTAGACTACGTGCGTTGTGATGGCGATCATACTTGTGGGAGCCGGGTAGTCGGTACACACATCCTTAAATGGTCCCTAGTCGTGGGAGTATCGAGACTGGGCATCAATATTCCAGAGTAGACTAGTATATACGTTTCTAGATCCCAATGAGGGGCGATGGTATGGTCCCTCAACCATTGGTCTTTTGCACCTAAGATCGTATACAGGTACTCACTTGGGGTGAGTACACCGGACGGACTCGCCGAGAACTTCTAGATGGTACTATACTTATCGTCAGGTGGAAGTTATCAGGTTACATGAGTACATGTTAGTTTTTAGACCCGAGATTGGCATTTTTCTCGTGTGAGTTCCCACTGTGCTTTGATCACTACCCTACCACGGCTCTACTGAGTTTTCCTTTCCTCTCTCTCAAGGTAGCAACCATTTCATGCCCTAATCAAGATAATAAAATGTATCGCTTGACCGATCTGAATTCTTATTCGGGGCTGGGGAACGTCGATTTGGTTCTAACCTATGACAGCAGTCATGAGTATGAGCAGAGAAAAGAGGATTGCATGAATTCCTTGATGACCCCATCGAAGAAGAAGCATATCATTGCGTCTTCTTCAGGTGTTCTTGTTATTGAGAACTATTTTTCGGTCAGTCCTACCTCCTGGGTACTAGATACCGGATCAGGATCTCATATCTGTAATTTATTGCAGGGACTGAGTAAAAGTAGGATGGTTGGACCTGGTGATATGTCCCTCAGAGTAGGGAACGGAGCACAAGTTGATATTTCTGCCGTCGGTGAATATCACATAGTGTTGCCAAATGACAATACTATGATTTTGAACAATTGCTACTATGTACCTTCCATGGTTTGCAACATCATATCGGTTTCTTTACTTGATAAAGATGGATATAGTTTTGTTCTTGATAGAAATATCATGAACATTTACCTTAATCAGGTATTGGTTGCAAAAGGTACACTGTGTAATAGTATCTATGTTCTAAATCAAAACACATTTTTCAATGTACAAAACACGCGCAAGAGGAAGAGTTCAGAACAGAACGAATCCTACTTGTAGCATTGTAGACTTGGTCATATTGGAGAGAAAAGACTAAGTAAGTTGCATAAAGATGGATATTTGAATACGTTTGAATTTTCATCTTATGAAACTTGTCAGTCTTGTCTCAAATGAAAAATGACCAAATCTCCGTTCACCGGGCACGGAGAAAGAGCAGCAGAACTCTTGGGACTCATACATATTGATGTATGTGGCCCAATGTCTATACATGCAAGGGGTGGGTTCTCGTACTTCATCACATTCACTGACGATCTCTCTAGATTCGGATATGTGTATCTTATGAAACACAAATCTGAAGCTTTTAATAAATTCAAAGAATACAAGAACGAAGTAGAGAACCAGATTGACAAAAGTATCAAGATCCTCTGATCTGATAGAGGAGGGGAGTACTTAAGTACAGAATTCCAGGACTTTCTAAAAGAGAATGGTATATTCTCTCAGCTTACTCCTCCGTATACACCACAGCACAGCGGTGTATCGGAACGGAGGAATAGTACCCTATTGGATATGGTTCGCTCCAAGATGAGTAGTGCTGAGTTGCCTCTTTCATTTTTGGGATATGACCTTGAAACGTCTATGTATGTATTGAATAGGGTTCCTACCAAAAATGTGCCATCCACTCCACACGACATATGGGAGCAGAAGAAACCATACCTTAATTTTTCTAAGATATGAGGTTGTCCTTCCTATATGAAAACACAGAAACCGGACAAACTAGAGGCACAGTCAGTTTTATGTAAGTTTGTAGGATATCCTAAGCATTCGCAAGGGTATCTGTTCTACTACACTGAGGAACAGAAGGTGTTTGTTGCTTGCCACGCCGTCTTTTTGGAGAAGGAATTTCTTGCAAAAGAAATTAGTGGGAGCATGGTAAAACTGGAAGAAATTCCAGAGGGACAAACTATAACTGAAGGTTTGGTAGAACCAGAAGATTCAATAGTCCCAGACGAACCTCAGCCACTCCGCAGAACTAGTAGGATTTCTCATCTGTCCGAGAGATACTACGGTTTTCTCATAGACGGGGATCGAGAGATTTGCATCTTGGAAGAAGATGATACTACTAGTTACAGGCAGGCCATTATCAGCAGGGACTCTGATAAGTGGCTGGATGTTATGCAATCCGAAATGGAGTCCATGTACACCAATAAAGTGTGGACCTTAGAAATTGCTCCACCAGGGGTAAAACTCGTTGGATGCAAATGGATCTATAAAAAGAAATTTGGTGTAGATGGGCAGGTGGAAACCTATAAGGCTAGACTTGTTGCGAAAGGTTTTCGTCAAAGACCAGGTGTGGACTATGACGAAACCTTTTCTCCAGTGGCTATGCTCAAATCCATTCGGATCCTACTTGCTATTGCTGCCTTCCATGACTATGAGATCTGGCAGATCGACGTAAAAATGGCTTTTCTGAACGGAAGTTTAGAAGAGTACATTTATATGGATCAGCTAAAAGGTTTCGTAGACAGTGGGAACAGCGGGAAGGTGTGCAAATTGCTTAAATCCATTTATGGATTAAAGCAGGTATCGCGGAGATGGAACATCTGTTTTGATAAAACAGTCAAGAGATTTGACTTCATCAAGAACGAGGATGAGCCTTGTATATATAAGTAGATTATAGGCCGAACTGTCGTGTTCCTAGTCTTATACGTAGACGACATTCTTTTGATAGGAAATAACATTCCTATGCTACAATCGCTCAAGCTATTCTTATCACAAAGGTTCTCCATGAAGGACCTGGGTGATGCCTCGTACATTCTTGGGATTAAGATCTACAGAGATAGATCCAAGAGATTACTGGGACTTTCACAGTCCAGGTACATAGAGACCGTACTAAAGAGATTTAGTATGGAAGATTCCAAGCATGGTAACATACCCGCATTGCACGGAATCACCCTCTCCAAAGAGTTGTCTCCCAAGACTGATGAGGAGAGAGTTCGCATGAGCACTATATCCTACGCTTCGGCGGTAGGATCTATACTATATGTGATGCTATGTACCTGACCAGATGTAGCTTACGCGCTTATCGTGGTGAGACGGTATTAGTCTAACCCAGGTGAGAACCACTGGACAGCTGTTAAGAACATTCCGAAGTACCTGAGAAGGACTAAAGAACTGTTCCTGGTATTTGGTAATGGGGACCTCCAGGTGGAGTCTTTTACCGTTTCGAGCTTCCAGAGTGACAAGGATGACAGCAAGTCTGTCTTGGGTTTTATGTTTACCATCAATGGAGGGGGCGGTCTGTTGGAAGAGTTCCAAACAGGACACCGTCGCAGACTCGACGATGGAGGCTGAATACATTGCTGCCAACGATGCCACAAAAGAAGCCGTCTGGATTAAGAAGTTCATTGCTGAACTTCAGGTGGTTCCATCCATTGTTAACCCAATACCTGTGTATTGCGACAACAATGGAGCTATGGCTTTAGCAAGGGAACCACGATCCCATCAGAAATCCAGGCACATCTTGAGGCGGTATCACCTGATCTAGGAGATCATTGATCACCGGGAGATCGAGGTGCGGAGAGTGGACTCAAAAGACAACACTGCGGATCCATTCACCAAGGCCCTTCCTCAAGCACAGTTCGAGAGCCTTTTTGAGATGTTGGGTATTCGATACGCCAACAACTGGTCCTAGAGCAGACGTTAAGTAGTCAATATGCCGATATATGTGACCTTAGTGCAAGTGGGAGATTGTTGATATGTATGCCCTAGAGGCCATTATTGTATATGTATACATTTGGTTGCTTGGACATATATATATGTACAGGACTGTTTTGCTCGATATGATAGTATGATATCTGGTTTGTCTTTATCTTAACATGTGTATGTTTTACTTGCTATTACATATCTTTTATACATGTTGATAAAGCTCGTAGGATCATTGCTAGACTACCTGCGTTGTGATGGAGATCATACTTATGGGAGCTGGGTAGTAGTTATGCACATCCTTAAATGGTCCTTAGTCATGGGAGTATCGAGATTGGGCATCGATATTCCGGAATAGACTAGTGTATACGTTTCTAGACCCCGACGATGGGCGATGGTATGGTCCCGCAACCATTGGTCTTTCGCACCTAAGATCGTATACAGGTGCTCACTTGGGGTGAGTACACCGAACAGACTCGCCGAGAACTTCCAGATGGTACTATACCTATCGTGAGGTGGAAGTTCTTTGGTGACATGAGTACAGGTTAGTCTTTAGACCTGAGATCGGCATTTGTCTCGTGTGAGTTCCCATTATGCTTTGATCACTACCCTACCATGGCTCTACTCAGTCATGCAAACAGTTTTTGGTTGGGTACAGTCCCGAGCCACATGGAGGCAGTGAGCGATTTTCGGGGATTCGTCTCTCCCGGTATAGAAAGTCGACATCGCACTGTGTTCGATTGGTCAGGACCATAAGACCTTGGCCAAGGCAGTTGGGATATACTGATAGGCTGATCAATAGTTTCCCGGATTGGTCCTGAGCCGCATCAGCACGAATTACCAGGTTATCAGGGTCTGACGTTTACCACCCTCTAGACCTGGTATGCGATACTCTCAGACGAAGAGACCAGACTGTACGAAGATTATCACAGATAGGCTCAGTAGGGATCCAGATGAGTTTGCTCATTGGCCTTCCTTTTCGACAGGTACCCGGATAGCTGTTACGTACAGCTAGTGCCGCTGATGTGCTTGTGGTTATGGATTTATCCAGTGACTCACTATCGACGTACTGTCGAGTCTTTAGAGTCCCACACAGAGGGTTTCCCTGGTTCAGGCGAAATGATGTAGTAGTCATATTGGATACGTGCAGGGTTCCGATCGATTGATGTACTTTGTACCCGGACTTTTGATCGGACAGTTGGTAATACTAGCCGGCTCGGGTTTTGAGCCGGATTATTAAATCTGGTATTGATTTGATGATTTACATATATGTATTTCGATATGTATATTCTAGTATTACGTTCTTCGTGTTATTCTATCTGTTTGGGCATTCGTGTTCTTATCCGAATGCAGGTATGTATATACAGCTGACTGTAATTCGTATTTTATTACAGATTACCTTCTTGAAGGTGGACACCTCATCATGGACTTTTCCATTTATTGATAAATGAAAATGAGGTGAAAATTAAGGAGAAAGGGGGAATGGTGAGAGGCTTGGTTTCAATAGTTGACAAATGAATTCTTTATTCATTTGTGGTTACTATTGAAGCATGGCTACACTTGTTTATTCATGAAAATTTATACACAAAACCATTGTGTTGGTTTTTCTCTCACATGGATGGTTCATTATTCTTGAGCTCCTATTTTTGCTTCACCCTCCTCCCTCCTCTTGAATTTCCTCCACTTTCATCATCTTCCTCTTCACTACCTTCTCATGAATTGAGAAACAAGTGAAGAGGAAAGATAAAGATAGTAGAACATATAGAACTCCACACTACATCCTAAACTACTTGGATTAGCAACCCAAGTTCTGTAGTTGCTCATATTGACACTTAGTTAGGAGCTAGAGCCATGGATCACATCTTTCGGGTGGATCATCTACGAAAAAGGAGGACCGGAGAACAAGCTCGATCCTGGAGAACCGATGGAGCGGGAAAAGAAGATCAAGCATGTTAGTGGTGGTCACTTGGAGCTAACGACGAGGAAAGAAGACCGAAGGACTTGGATCGTTTGGTGAGACTTCCTTCATAGTAGTTAGCTCTTTTTGTTTTGCTAGATAGGTTTATGGAAAGATCCAGGTTTTATTGAGTTAACTTAGCGCCGTTTTTAAACTCGTAGAAAAAATTTTGTTTCGTAAACAGCCACGTTCGATGGCTAGGGCTTTAGGGTAACCCAATAGTTTACTCCTGCAAAATTGCGCCTTGAGCCTGCTGACCCTGGATTAGGCTTTTGATAGCCTCCAGAAGTATCGTCTGTTTTATGAGTGGAGCGGCTATGGTAGATGAAGATGGTAGAATGGTAAGGGAAGGTGGTGGTGATGTACTTCCGATGACGTTGGTGCAGGTGTTGTTGGGAGAATCCACCACCTTAGATAGAGAAGAAAGATAAGGATAGATTCAGCGGAAATTGAATTATATGAAATGTAAAGTTGTTGAATTTCATATTTCTTATAATATATTGCTTACGACTTCATGCAGAACTGACCTGCATAAGCCACCAAATAAAACCTGTCACTCCCCGTTTCCTAAAAGACTGTGCGGCACGTGACTAGGCTCGCGACGTATTTATTTCGAGAAGGTCATTTCCCCGAGTAAATACGGTAAGCGTAAAATAAGCAATATAAAACTGACAAGAATTTAACATGAGATTTAAACTTCAACAACTTTATTTACATTCAAACTTGATACATTTACAATACATGAGTTCAACTAAAAAGGAAATATTAGAACGAAAATGCCTAAACAGGTGGCATACATAAATTGAAAGAAAAGATAAGCTAAGCTAAGCTTGAGTAGTAATATGGTCGTTATCCCCTGCAGTCACTTCTATCTCTTCAGTCTCTAGACCACTTGACGAAAATCCAAAAGAAGAAAGAGATGGGTGGATGCCCGTCAACGAAATTTTGCTCGGTATGTCCCCAAGGAAAGGTATGAAGTATAAAAGTATAATAACAGGTTGGAAATGGATATCATGAAGTATTGAACTATGAGATATGGTGATTAAACATGCCATTTAATATAAGCATGGCAATTCTATATAATATGGCAGCTCTATATAACATGGCAAAGTAACATGAACATAATATAGCATGGCCATATAGTGTGGGTATAGTGAACATGAAGTGCATGTAAGTGTCCTAAAAGGTCTTTACAAGGGTAAACTAATCTAACATAAGTTCAAGAGTGAATGTCAACCAATCTCAAGAGTGTTCTTGAACCCAATAAGCTGTAATCCAGGGGTAGGAAACCACGGGCCCAAATCAAGTGTTAGTATTGGGACTTCAACCTAGTGTTGAACTATTCCAAAGTCAACAGGTTATAATCCAGGAGCAAGGAAACATGGGCCCTCATGATAAATTGCTTGTGTCAGTAGACATGGATTCATGATATAGGGGGAACTCCTAAGATTTCGTTGGATTCGCACTTGAACTACCCCAACACCCTGTGTATTCTAGATTACAGTTAAAGTTACCAGTCTTGCTTGAATCCATGAATACAACAAGTTATAAGATTGAGTTCATGTCAATATCAAGTATTCGTGTCAAATGTTCATGTATTCATGTCAAGTTGTATTCATGGTTCAAGTCAAGTCATCTCAAGAGTAGACATTGGGTTCAGGTATTCATGTTACATTCAAGTATCAAGTTCAGGCTCATGTTTAAGTTCTAGTTCGAGTTCGAGTTCAAATGTTCAAGTTTAAGATTAGGTTCGAGTTTGGATTCGAGTTCGAGTTCAAATCAAGTTCGAGTTTGTATTCAGATTATAATCATATCTTATAAATATATTTAATCCTGTGAATTTCTTGAATTTGGAAAATATTGATAACCGCTGCATATGGATGGTAGGATTTGTGTCTTTTTCAAAAACGATTATCATTTGATAATTTCCACCTTAAGATTACTATCTATATTTAAGGAGAGACAAGTGGTGCATCATTGTCTCCAGCAACCCCAAGGTAACTGATAAGAGAAGATACCACTCAAACCAATCTGCAACCTAAACACATAACCTAGACTAGTCTTTTGATTAGGGTATTTTAGTGAAACATATCATTTAAAATTTCTCGACTGGTTTTAATTCTTCATGTAGCCTCAAATATGTAATAAAAATAAGTTGATTAAAAAATCAAGATTTTTCATAAAAACGTATTTTATATTTTGTGGTATTCTAGTGTCAAAACTAGCTTTTAAAGTTTATGGTATTTTAATGAAAATATCACTTTTTGGAAACTAGATGGTACTTTTGTGTAACTTTAACCTTTCGTTTAAAAAATATAGTTTTTCAAACTTTTTTTCTTAGAAAATATAGATTTATGATTTATATAATTTTCCAACAATTTAATTTGTTTTAAAAATTCGTATTTCTTTTAAAATCGTATTTTATTCCTTTCGAGACTGAATTTTCAGTGAGGAGTTCTGCTTCTTACTCTACTATCTCAAGGACGTGCAATAACTCTCACCATCTACAAGCAGGTCCCTTAAATAAGGTTGTAGAGGCGTAATTGCAAAAGAAATGGTTTTCTATTAAAAATTCTATGTTCTAATACTTGAGGTATTTTAGTGGAAAACGATTTAAAACAATATAACATGCGATTCATGCTATGATCCAAAAGTGTGCGTGTGGGATAGATCGTTACCGCGTGCATTTCCTACAATATTTTAATAATAAACTACCACAAAGATTAGCATGAGCACATGGTATTTATCAGCTATTTTATTTTCAAACTAAAAGTAATATTTACATGTCAAAGTTCTATGAATATGAATCATGGTTTGCAATGAATTATAGAATGGTAATTTATATGTTCTTGTTGGCATGAAAATTTTAACGAACATATCAAGTTGTGCAACGAATATTTTCAATTTAAAATTTAACCTACTAATAACCGTGTTAGGTGTTGATAAGAGAGGATGAACAAGAGAGATGGATTAAGGGGGACTTAGCGTAGTTACAAGTGATGAGGAGTGGTGACAAGGAAAAATAAAGGAGAGTATACAAGAGGAAAAAGAAGAGAGGATGAGAGGACTTACTCGTTTTGTGAATCGATATAACAATCGATTCACCGATTAACTTCTTGAATGTAAACCGGGAGATGACTTCACTTGGATTTGTAAGAAAATCTAGAGAGGATGAAGAAATCTCGGTTGGAAGAACCGAGACC
The DNA here is from genome assembly GCA_030015575.1 of Agapanthus africanus. NCBI lineage: Eukaryota > Viridiplantae > Streptophyta > Magnoliopsida > Asparagales > Amaryllidaceae > Agapanthus > Agapanthus africanus. The sequence continues at coordinate 386,200,507 of JASDDO010000008.1, read as the reverse complement.
GCAAAGTGACAGAGAAAGTGAGCTTGATCTATGACTTCTTTTGGCTATTTGCAGTGCTTCGATGTTCATGAGCTTTGGCAAGGTCTTCAAGAGATTTTGGAGGAATTTTGAGAGAATTTTCAGAGTATGACATTAGGAAAAAGTAAGGGGCTGCCATAGATATTTATAGAAGAAAAACAAATAGAGACGGTTACAAAATTGAATTAAAGGGTAATAGAAAAATGTTTTAATAGAGAAAATGAAGAGTTGTTAGCTCTCGGTTTGAATTTCAAATTTTAAAATGTAAAAATGAACTGAGGGTAGGCAAAAGGATGCACGGGCAGAGCATGGGGGATTTTGGGCATGATCAAACCGCCGGGGTGTTTTCTGGCGGCCAAGAATGAGGAAATTATCACGGGGTTCGTGCAGTACATTCATCTAGGTATTTATGTATCATTTATATTGTTTGATTTATTTGCAACTCTTCGTTTCTCCGTGTAATGCATGTGTAATTCTTGGGCTTCCGAAAAATTAAAAAGAAAAATATTAAAAATAATTGGAGCTGATGAGATTCGAACATGCAGGCTAAAGATGTAACATTTAAGAAAATAAAATATTATTTTTGGAATTTAAATAATTAAAATAATAAATTTTAGGAATATTATAAAAATTATGGAAATTAGTTTTAATGGAATGGTGTGATTATATACATATAGTTTAGAAAATATTTGGAAATTAATAAAAATTATTGATTTTGAAAGTATTTAATTGATTTGGACATTTTATAAATTATTATACAATTATTTGTATACAAGTTTAATACTAAACTTGATTATTATTTTACTAATTATGTATTAACCATGTTCATGTATCATGACATGCAACATAATATGTTGCAACATTTGCCCACATTTATATAACTTTTGCTTCATTTGTTTTAAATGGATTTGTTTCTATTTTTTTTAAAAGAAAAAGAAAAGAATGCATAAGTGAGGGTGAGGACAAGACCATGGGTGAGAGAGAGAGGGAGAGAAAGAGTGAGAAGGTTCTAGCACCATGAGACCTGTTTCTCCCAATAAGTGAGCAAAGCTCTGATCAAAATTTGAAAGGTAGCGCCTCACATGCCTTGCATGAGGCGCCAGCACTAAGAGTTTAAAAACTCTGAGGCAGCGCCTCACTTGCCTTTCATGAGGGCGTCAGCGCCAAGAGTTAAAAATTTTTAGGCAGCGCCTCACGTGCCTCACACAAGGGCGCCGGCGTCAGAACTAAAAGCTCTCTGTTAGATAGATCCGTTGGATCAAAGATCCAGCAGAGGTGATAAATCATCAAAATGCAGAATTAAATTTTGCTGAAAAAATATTCCTTAAATATTTCTAAAAAAGAAAGATTACTCTCTGTAAAACAGAGCACTGTTGGATTAAAAATCCAATGGTGATTAAAAATCACGTATCTGTAGAATAAATTCTGTATGGGAAAATATTTCCCTAATCTTGTTAAAAACGAGAAAGATATCTTCTGTAAAACAGAAGTCCTTGGATCAAAGATCTAACGGTGGATAAAATCTCCAAATCAATTAAAGATCTCTCAATGAGAGATTTCTTTAACTAAATCAACAAAATTGCCTCTACTATATAAAGGACCCAAGACTTCAAGTCTTGTACAGAGAACCCCCCCATAAACTTCAGAAAAAAAGGAGAGAGCAAGCAAGAAGAAAGCTTTAAGAGGGAAGAAAGAAAAATACCTCTCTTCGAGGTAAATAAAAATAATAGAGATCAGAGCATCTCATCTTCATATCCAAGGGTTTAACCCTTATAAAAGAACTTAGTTCTTTCTCTGGATCTGAGATCCATGAGACAAGTCTCCCAAAAATGAGAATTTAATTCTCATTGGGGTGAACTTGTTCTTGGGGATCAAAGATCCAGAAAAGAACAGAGAATTGAACTCTTCAGAACAAAATATACGAAGAAAACCTAACGCCAAGCACCTCACGTGCCCCTCACGTGGGTGCTACACAATAAGGAGTGCCTAGCACTAAGTGATTGACGCTCAGTGCCAAGCGCCTCACGTGCCTCTCACATGAGCGCTACTCAATAAGGAGTGCCTTGCACTCAGTGGTTAGCGCTCAGCGCCAAGCGGCTCACGTGCCCCTCACGTGGGCGCTACTCAGTAAGGAGTGCATAGCACTCAGTGGTTGGCGCTCAGCGCCAAGCGTCTCACGTGCCCCCCACGTGGGCGCTACTCAACAATGAGTGCCTAGCACTCAGTGGTTGGCTCTCAGCGCCAAGCGCCTCATGTGCTCCGCATGTGGGCGCTATAAAGAGTGTTTAACACTCCATAAAAACAAAAGGGGAATAGTAAAGTAAAGTGTGAGCATCAGAACCCATATAAATGCCTAGTATTGTTCGCACAGAAAGGGGACTGAGCCTAAGCAAGCGTTTAGCACTTTATTTAAATGACAAAGACTGAGTTTAAATGACAAAGACTGAGTGGGATGAGCCTAAGTTGACCAGATCCCTAATTCAGATCAACCGAGCCCATGTGCTCATTATTTTCCAAGTTGGTCTTAGTCCCAAACACGATTACTGATCTTCCGACAGGATATTCATCTCACACCTCCCCTCAATCCGGAAATTGGTTCAAGGGTACATATCCTTACACCTCTGATATATGTCGTTGTAATTCTTCAACGTCTCCAGAGAGGTGGTGGGTCCCGACAACCAACAACTCTTTGGTGCACTCCCAAACCGCTACGGACCGAAACGTCCTTAAACTAACAACGGACCGTAACGTCCTTAAACTAAAACAATAGAGCCCAAACGCTCTTTTGTTGGATCTGAATGATACTAAAACCTTGTTAAGTAGATCTTAGTCTAAAATTGGACTAACGTATCCTTAAAAAACATTTAAGTTGATCTTAATCTCAAACGAGATTAACGATCCTTAAATAAAACCAAACCCAAATCTAAGAATATACGGATTTGGACTAATCCACGCCCCATGGGCGACAACATAAATTAGTCTCCATATACAATCATGGGCAACCAAAAATAAAATAAACATACACGACACGAAGTGACTTTCTGGAGCAGGAGAAAGTGGTTATCGCTACGCGGTAACGTAATTAACTGCAGGGGCTTGCGCCTACAGGGAAGAGCATCCCTACAATAAAAATCTTTTACAATGCGGGGGAATCTGATGAAGTTTGCTACAACGGCCGCATCTGTCCAAACCACCGATACAGGGTTCAATAAATCAACTTGGCATCTTCGGAGAGGTGGACGGATAAACCCAAATAGCATCTGCCCCCAAATTCAGGCAAGACGATCCATCCCAGATCCGTCTACGATTTCGGCGGTGAACAGATTCTGGCACGCCCGGTAGGACCTTTTCCTCTTTCCACTCCACACTAAGATTTAGTGTCTTGCTCCTGTGTAGAGAAAAGAAGATCAATGGTTTCTAACTGCACCTGCAACAGCAACTCCCACTCTGTCCCCATTGGAGGAGTGACGTACGGGCCAAATGTGGCCTGCATCTTCTCAATGCCAATGCAACAGGTGACTCAGGCCACCACTGGATTGTTCCTCGGGACCATGCTCCCACCGAAATGTTGGATATATGTATGCCCTAGAGGCCATTATATGATAGTGGATGTATTTATACATGTATATATATATATACAGATGACATTCTTGCTCGATATGATAGTATGTTATCTGGTTCTTCTTTATCTGACATGTTGACTTGATCATGCTTTTATTCATTTACACACGTTGATGAAGCCCTGAGGATATTTGCTTGATTACTGTGATTATGATGGAGATCATACTAGTGGGACGTCTGTAGTTTATAAGCATATCCTAAAATGTCCCTAGTCGTAGGTGTATCGAGATGGGGCATCGATATACCAGAGTAGACTAGCATATATGATACTAGACCCATATGATGGGTGATGGATGTTCCCACATCCATTGATGTTTGACATCGAGATCATATACGGGTGCTCAGTGGAGACTGGGTACACTGGACGGACTCGCCGAGAACTCCTATATGGTATTATATCTATCGTCGGATAGCAGTTCTCAGGTGACACTGGTACATGTTAGTCTGTAGACTCGAGATCGTCATAGAGTCTTGTTTGTTCTCCCACTGTACTTTGACTACACCCTACCACGGCTCTACCGAGTCGTGCAAACAGGTGGCTTTTGGGTACAGTCCCGAGATACATGGAGACGATGAGCGATAGGAGGGGTTTCGTCTCTCCCGGTATTGGGAGTTGATATTGTGCTGTGCTTGATTGGCTATATCAGTAAGTCCCTGGCCAGGGCTGTTGAGATTTACTGATAAGTGTTATCAGTAGTTTCTTGATCTATTATAGACCATTCATCGGCACGACTTATTGAGTTATTGGGGTCGACGTTACCATCCCTAGACTCGATATGCAGCATATCTGATGAAGAGACCGGACTGTACGGTAGTGTTGCCAGTTGGCTCGACGGGAGTTGTGACAGGTTCGCTTGTTTTTTTCTGATCGCTTAATACCCGGGCGGCCGTTATGTTTAGCTGACCTCTTGCGGCTTGGGGGTGCTTGATATGATCATCACCCACTGCCAGCGTATTGACGAGTCTTAGAATCCCACAATGGAGTTACCTAGCCCAGGCGAAACGATGTGGTGTGCATATGTAATATGCGCGGAGACCCGATTAAATGCGCGTATGTGATACCGTATATTAATCGGGCAGTTTGCTATTGGTCGGGTCGTATGAGATATGACCGGTTTGCTAAATCAAGTGTTGATTTAATATTGACCATTAGCATTTTCACTTTAAACCCTTTTGTCTTTTGGTCTATGCATGCATGTATGCACATGTTTACATTGATGCATATATGGATGTGCATGCACACATACATGCATACACATGTGTGTCATGGTTGTTGATACACTTGATGGTGGCAATATAAGACTCACATGTTATTAAATATATTGGTATTTATTTTTGTGATTAATGGAAATGGATAATCACTCATGGTTGATTATTTTATTCTTACACTAAACCTAAGGTTAATCATGAGTTTTTTTTTCATGGCCATTTTTGCTCCAAAAGAAATATCCAGATATTTATTAACTAGGGATAAGAATGAGAAGAGGAAAATATATATATTTTCATTTCTCATTTTTATCCTAAGCTTTATCATTATCTTGAGCTCTCATATTGCCATCTTCTTCTTCCTCTCTCTCTTACTCTCTAGGTTTTGATAGTGAGTGAAAGAGTGATCAAGTTAGGGTTTTGAAGTGTGAAAATAAACCACATCATCATTCTATACTACTCTTGCCCACTAGTTTAGAGTGTTAGCTTCAACTTCGTCATCTTGATCAAGTGGAGCTTTGAGCTTGGACAAAGAGGACTCCGGGCGGATCGTCGTGGACTTGGAGGATCTCAAGCAAGCTTCTTCCAACTCTCAAGTAACCAAGGAGTCTAGCTAAGGGAGCTACAAAGGTTGTATTCTCTAAACCTAGCACTTAACTACTTATGGATTATGTTAAAGTTTTTTGTTACCCTAGCGTTTCTTGTTTGATTCTTAGGATAGTTTCTTTAGCACCCTCTAAAATTTTAATATGGCATGTGTGATGCTACCAAACCCTAGTAGTGGTGCTAAGGAAACCCTTCACGAAAAGCTTCAGTGCCCTGGTGCCATCACAAGAAGCTCACAAGAAGTCGGTCTTCGATCGACTTGCAATCTCCACGGCCCCTCTCAATGGGTCATCCAATTCTAATGCCTCAATCATTAACAGACTGAGCCACAGCTCAAGTGGGCCCACAAAGAGGCTTGCGATACCTGAAGGGGTTATGCCGAAGCGGATAGCATTTCCAGTTCCGGCAGATGAAGTCGTCAAAGGGGCTTCTCCTACTAAAGGATCGGTCTTCGCAAGACTGGCCGTTTCGACTCCTGCTATGGGTGAAGTCGTCAAAAATGCTCCCCTACCAGAAAGTCGGCCTTCGAATGATTGGCCATTCCATCTCAACGGATGTCAGTCTTCAATAGGCTGGCACCAGCAGTAGCCCCGAACCAAAGCAGAGGGTACGACGGAGCCGCTTCCACAGCTGAGGTGGTCCAATCGGCAAGATATGCTCGACATCGTCACTGGCGCCGGGTGAGAAGAGCTGGGGGCAACTCCCCCTCTGCACTTACTCTACCAGCTCCAATGGTGGAAATTGATGCTGCTGTTCCAACTGGGAACAACTTTGATCCGCTCAGGAGGGTGCGAAAGAACTCTCTAACCGCTGTACTGAAGAAGTCTCCTCCGCCTGCTGAAAACATGACATAGGAAAAGCCAGAACATCCCCCTCAGCGGCTGTCCTCACGAATCCACAGAGTCTGGCAGAAAGTCCAGGATTCTGTGATCAACAAGAACTACTCTCGTCGACCGGAGAAAATGAAGGTTCGACAAGAGGAAAGTCATCCCTATAGCATGCGGCGAGGGATTTCTCAAGCGCCTGTTACAATAGCTCCTTCGACTTCGATTTCTCACAAAAAGAGAAGGCCGGAGAATCTCCCATCGCCGGCGGCAAATCCCAAGGGTGATGGATCCAAACGCCCCAAGTCTAGGGGCATGATCATGCACACGGTGTACATGGCTTCTGGGAAAGAGGAAAGCCGTACTTCTGTAGGTCATCGACCACTTACTCGGTCGTTAACAAAAGCTTAGGAGCAGCAACAAAAGCTCCAAGAAATGTTGATGAAAATCTCAGCACTCACCAGGTAGAAAGAAAACCGGGAATCAACGTCTGAGTAGCGCCAGGAACAAGAGACTGATACCGAGTTCTTGCGAAGGGTGCTGGAAAGGAAGGATAAGGACGCCGCAGAACATGCCGCTAATATAAAGCAGATGGCGCTGCTGTTCCAAGATATGGTTGGGATGATGATCCAGCAGGAACCTCTAGCCGAAGACCCTCCGATAATCATCGAAGACGACATAGAGGAAACGTCAAACCCTCCTCCGGTCGTCTCAGCAGCCCAGGAAGAGTCAATCTCCATGGCTACCCTTGATGACTACATAGCTCAACAAATACGAGCTCATCAAGCGAGTGAAGCGACAGGCCAAGTCATCAGAACTGGGAGACCTTATCTAGGCTGGTACGATCAAATCAAGTACCCGCCAGGATATACGATCCCTAAGTTCCATGTGTATAAGGGGACAGGCAATCCACGCTAGCACGTTGCTCAATTCAGAGCTTTGTGCGGTAATACTGGAGGCGACAATAAACTACTGCTTCGCCAGTTTGTTGGCAGCTTGTCGGAGATGACATTTGAATAGTACTCCGAGCTGCCAAATGATTCTGTTAAAACATTCATGGAGATGGAATTGCTATTCACACAGCGGTTCGCAAGCGCAAGCGAGCGCACCCTAATCACAGCATTAATCAATGCCAGGGTAAAGCCAGGAGAGACCTGGGTTCAATATGCAATCCGGTGGCGGAACCTATGGTCAAAATGCAAACTACGCATCGAAGAAGCTCCTGCCGTGGGCATGTTCGTGGGGACCCTCAATCCTCAGGCAACTATACCCCAATTTATGATGTTCTTCAAGCCGACCACCTTTCAGGCCTTGATTGACAAGATGGCCCAAATAGACCAGATGGGCCATAGGCTGTCCTTTTCAAAAATGGATCTCCGGAATGAAAGGGCAAGGGGAAAGCGACCTACGTTGCCAACGCTCAACAACAACCGAGTGACCCGAAACCGGTTGCTCACCAAAGCAACACACGCCAATCCCTCAAAGAGAAGTTGAGACGTCCTTACTCATTTCCCCGGGATAAAACGAGAAGACTGTTCGAACTGGCGGTGCGCAACAGGCTCATCACTCTGCCGAATCCAAGACGCCTACTGCAGCTTGGTGATGTCAATAGTCCCAACTACTGCCCCTACCATAGAGTAATGGGTCACCCAATTGAAGATTGCTACGTTTTCAAAAACTGGGTTAAGGACCAATACCAACAAGACAAGTTCGCGCTGTCCGAAAACTGGAAGGTAAACCCGCCACAACAGCACGCTCCTAAAAAGGTAGATACGCCGGGGGCATCATGCTCATTTGTAGAAGAAGCTCCGTGGGAATTTGTCCATTCAACTAAAACTAAAAGAATACTAAAGGATCTTCAAGCATGTCCGGCGATCGAATGGAAAAGCACGCTAGAGCCCGCTCAACACTGAAATCTGGTAACGATGGGCAAAACACCCAGGTCAAGCCTTCAAAGTCTTCGAAGAAAAAGAAGAAGACCAAGAAGCCCGTACAGCCTGATAACGAGCGTACGGACCTGCAAAAGTACATTGACGCGCTAGAGAAGTACAACCAGAAGGTGTGGACCCTAGTCGCATTCGAAGAGTTTCTCAACCATATCCTTGAGAATGGAGACAGCGACAATGATCAGGGGAACAACTCATCAGAAGAATTCTAGGATTATGTAGCGAGTTACCACATGGTTTCTCACTCGTCGTTAAAAGACAAAGAAACTCCCTCGGCATCGGAGAGCAATGCGAGGAAACTGGGGGCAGGATCGGTCCCAAGATCCCTGGAACCGTCAGATGACCTGATTGACAGGCTGCTGAACGAAGCCCTTCAGAAGAGCAAAGCTAACCAAAAGCGTGAAACAGCCATATATGAAAAGGACAAGAATCGGCGTTAGAATGAAGAAGCTGCGGTGAGGAAGAGTTATAAAGTACTCCAACCAGATCGAAGCACACCCGTGGCAGGCAAAAGCAGGTTTAAGATGGGGAAACGGGTCGCCAAAGCCCTGTTTATGGGAATGAAGCTGCCACCTTTCAAAGGAAATACTCCTCGGAGTACGTGCCTCGACGAATCGAATGTACATCCGAACTACTGCTTATACTATCGGAAGGTTACGCACCCCACCGAAGAGTGCATAAGTGAGGGTGGGGACAAGACCATGGGTTAGAGAGAGGGGGAGAGAGAGTGAGAAGGTTCTAGCACCATGAGCCCCATTCTACATATTTCTTCACCTCCTCTTTCTCTCTTCATTTTCCTTATCTCCCATTTCTTCTCCTCCTCCTCTTCATCCTCCACCACCTCACTACTACCCAAGTCCATCCTCAAAACCACCCTAAAACTTATAACCATCTTCATAAAAATCCTTTTTTACTTCACCACAAACACCATGGTTGGATCAAGTTGAGGCCTTAAGCACTTTGGCTATCTGATCAGTCGAAAATATTGCATTCTTAACCCATCAATTTCCCTACTCTTTCTAATCATCTAAAGGTGTTTGGTATAAATATAGCACATATTAGCAATTCGTCTGCAAAATATCAAATAACATGTGTTATACATTATAACCAGCATTATGAGGAAAATTGTGTGTTTATTACTACACGCATGATTTTGTATATCTCAACACTTTCATCAAGATTGTGTGCAGGAAATTCTTCAGGTCAAAGAACCGGAATTGCAAAAGTGCCGATAAAGTGCAGCAAGTCAAAGACTTGAAATCTGGCAGCAACCAAGAAAGAATTATAAGATTCCAGACATCAAAAGAACACCCAAAAGACAACACCAAACATATGAAGAAAAGTTATGCAGAGATCTCTCTATATGGCCGCAGATCCGAGGCCGATCCAGGCCGAGTCGCCGCGGTTCCACGGCCGAGTTGACTCATCGGAGCTCGAGACTTTTCCAGAGCCTTTCTTGTAACGGCCTAGCTTCCTCAGGACGCTCCATTTCTACGTGGCATCTTCTAGATGGCTCTGCATAACTACCAAGTTTTGGAGGGAAGATTCATTTTAAAATTATAAAAAGGGATCTAGATCTACAATTTTGGGGTTGTTGATTGCTGTTAAGTGGTTCAATAGTTAGTTAGATAATTGGAGCCAAAATTCAAATTCAAGTTGAGTGACACAACTTGATACCAAAAACCCTAGCCCAAATCCATTTTCTAAAGCCAAATCAAGATCATTTTGAGAAGCAAATCAAGTAAGCCATCATCGATCCTTTATTCGCGAAGCTAATCTTCATCAAGAGCGTGAGATCCTCGACAAACCAAGTCTCACAGAGATCGAGCGGAGCGAACTTCGACAGATCTAGTTACCTCTTCAAAAGTTGCGATCGAGAGCAACATCTTGTAACCTCGAATTGAGGGAATGTGTAATTAGTCGTCGATTGAATAAAAGTGATAATTATAATTCTTGCTTTCTTTACATTCTTGCGTTATGACACTTCTTGATTCTTGATTCATTAATTTTCATGATGTGCGAGTGAAATCTCCGCTTGTAACGGAATCGAGAGAATAGGTAGATCTAGTGATGATAAAATCCTAATACTAATCTTAAGTCTTATGAGATTTGTGAAATTTAGGAAAAAGAATCATCAATGACCTAATTTTGATTATTTCGTTGCAAATTAGAGATCAAATGATTCATGAATCTCTTTGCTCGAGGCTAGATCCGAATGATGATCAATGAAAAGACAAGGGATAGAGAAGGAGAAACCCTAGTTTCTTCAATAGATCCCTAATCTTCATTCATCGCCATCGATCTAGCTACAAATTATCCATAGATAAGATTAGTCATTATTAGATTCATCATTGCTACCAATTTGATCGATTCCTACAAGCTATTCTACAAATCTTGATAACTAAAGTGATTGGGACATCTTCTTAATTCTTGATTCTGGATCTATATTCTTTATTTTTTCTTGAAATTAAAACTCACAAATCTTGAATCAACCTTCTTGAATTTTCTTTTATATTTTCATTTCGACTCATCTAAAAAAAGACCGATCAAAACACACATCTTAGTGGACGATCCGTATTCATTAACGCGCTACATCGACACCGTTAATTGATTGTGGTATAAATTTCTTTGGTTGTGAACTTTACACTTTTCAAAACACGACACGGAAAACGATTCAATCAAATGGCGCCATTGCCAGGGATGTATGCTATTTTGTTTGTTTTTGTTATTTGAGTTGAAAAAATATTATTCCATCAGAATTTTTAGATCAAAATCGCATCAAGCGCTTACGATTAGTTGTGAATTTTTGCGAGGGAATCTGGAATTATTGTAGCAGTGCGATCAAGTTTCAGAGAAGTTCTGCAAATTACAGAGGAGTACAAGAACCTACAGGAAAATTTTGAAACCCTAACTCCTCCCTCCCACCGCGGATCCGCGGCCAACAGCAGGTTTTTGCGGCGGTTCCGCCACCGTTTAAGTGGTTCATTGTTCCAAGTTTCCGTGGTATACTCTCCGTTCTTTCCTCTCCTCTCTGATCTTGTCCAATAACCAATTTCAGCAGGATTCTTTGCAAAATTCGCAGCGCCGCTAGAAGAAAAATTTGTTGCATGTTTTGATCTTAGTTGTTTGCATATTTTAACACGGAAATTAAGGGGAAAAACCAAATTCAGATTAGGTGGGGAGTTCATTACCCTTCCTAAGCCCCAAAAATCATAAACTTGCATCCGCATCACCCCCATTAACTAAAAAATATCTAGCCAAGACTCTAAGGACCGTCACGCTCACTTAGGACAGAAGAAGGTCGTGGGTAATCTATTGCTTATCCGCGTTTTTTTTGTGGTGTCTAAGGCAAGTGGTTACTTAATTAGGCCCACTACTTACGTAGTGGAGAATCTCCCACTTACCTGGCACTTACCTGGCCATAGAAGGGATAAAGAGGCAGTAGATGATTTATCCTGCGATTTGACTTCTGAAAGTCTAGGAGCGGTCTAGTGACTTGACCTAGGTGACCATTAGATCTAGGGTGGTGTGTGCATTTTTTGTGATTTGATTTTTCAAAACCCGTATTTTTCAAAATAAACACCAAACCATCTTTCCCCTAATTATCACAACGCTGCCACTTGTGCTAAACCATTAGTGCAAGTTCGGCTGGACACGGGATTCTAGTGCCCGTTTTGTCCGTGTTTCCCTTAACGACCCCAAAGTCAGTATTTCTATATTTTCTTTTTCCCATCACTCACCACGACCGTGATGGACGGATATCCATCACACTTTAACACCACTCTGCCACCGCTCGCAGGTGCGTAGAACCCTCCACGCATTTATCTCCAAGAGAGATGCTATCCTACACGTGTCCCCTTCCCACCTGTCTTTCTATTCCACCTGCCAATGGGGAAAATTTTGAAATCAAACCTCATTTCATCAAACTTTTACCCAAATTTCATGGGCTCGAGTCTGAAGACGCATACGTTTTTATCACTAAATTCGAAAACGTATGTGCTTTGATTGGAACGTCACAACTGTCTTTGGATGCTCTGCGTTTACGTCTTCTCCTATTCACCTTATGCGATTTAGCCAAGAAGTGGCTTTATAACACACCCGCACATTCTATTTCAAAATGGGATGAATTTTTTGCAGCATTCCTTAAGAAATTTTATCCCAATCACAAGACCAGCCGTTTTCGGAGCGAAATCTTCAAATTTACCCAACTTCCCAATGAACCATTCTGGAAATGCTTTGCACGGTTCAAGGATCTTCTTTTACAATGCCCTCATCATGGAATTCCTAGATGAGATCTGTGTCGAGTTATCTATGAGGGTATTGATCTCACAACTAAACAGATGCTTGAAACCATGTGTCATTATCAATTCCTGTCTAAAGATGATGGTGAAGCTTGGAAATATCTAGAAGATTTAGCTCAAAACACATTACAATGGGAAAGTGTTAGTCAACCACTGTCTAGGGAAGATATCAATTAGTTCGATGTTTCCGTCATGATGAAATCCAAAATGGTCGCAATACAAAGGAAACTCGATGCTATAGAAAACAAAATCTCTTCAGTCTCCCTAAACCAATACACATTTCCCAAAATTGTGTGTGGTTGCTGTTCAAATCCGACATATTTGACGGAAGAATGTCCTTTGAATGTACCATTTCAAGGTCACACTAATGCTGCATTTCAGCAACAACCGAGAAACTATCCTTCTTCTTCCACATATAACCAAGATTGGAGGAATCACCCTGATCTTGCTTGGATCCAACACCAAACTCAATACACGGATCCAAGCCAGAATAACTTCCAATGGGTCCCTCCACCACAACAGCAACCACTACAACTGGGTCAACACCCCTACCAACCACAAAATTTTCAAAACCCGGCCAACAACTTTGATCCACTTTCTGCCGGTACCAATAACACCTCTGCACTTGAACAAACCATGAGTTTGCTTCTGACAAATTTCATGCAAATGTTGGCTGATTTTAAGTTTTTTGTCGATGACATAAAGAAGAACTCCGCCTCCCAAGGTAAGATTATTAAATCGATGGAAGCACAAACTGCACAGTTAACAGCCGAAATGAGTGCTAGAGAGAAAGGAAAACATCCAGTTCAACCCTTACCTGATCCTAGACCTTCACATTATAATGATGTGAATGCTATGACCATGTTGAGATCTGGAAGAGTGCTAGAGAATCATGTTGGTGAACAGATTGATGTTGAGGAATCAATTGAACCCCCGGCTTCCACTTTCACTTCCACTTCCACTTCTACTTCTTACGCTATTTCGTCTAATTTACCTTCTTATTTCGAGCATATTCTTCGTGTTCCCCACGGCTTGAATCCTACACCCACTTCATCCTTTCCACCCCCACAAACTTCTCCACAAATGTTGGACCCAACACTGATTGATAAAGCGCCATTTCCAGATAGGTTGAGACCCAACAAACCCAATGCACAAATGGAGAAGCTTGTGGAAATGTTTAAGCAAGTTAACATCAATATCTCTCTCCTAGATGCTATACAACAAGTTCCGTCCTATGCGAAAATTCTTAAGAACTTGTGCACTAGGAAGAGAAAGACTCAAGTGCCGAAAAAAGTGTTCATGTTAAGTACTGCAGATACAGCTTTTCCCCAACAATTGCCTAGGAAACGTAAGGACCCTGGCTGTCCTACTATTTCTATTTCTATTGGGGGTAAACACATTAACCGTGCTCTATTTGACCTTGGCGCTAGTGTTAACTTGCTTCCATATTCAGTCTATGAGAAATTAGGTATCAGAGAGTTAAAGCCCACACACACAACTCTCCAGATGGCAGACCGATCAATCAGCAAACCTAGGGGTGAACTTAAGGATGTGTTGATAAAAGTCAGGGAATTTATATTCCCTGTGGACTTTGTTGTTCTAGATACACAACCTGTAGCAAACCCACGGAACTAAATTCCGGTAATTCTCGGTCGACCCTTTTTGGTGACTTCCAACGCTGTAATCAATTGTCGAAACAGTTCTATGACCGTATCTTTCGGGAATAGGTCAATTGAACTTAGCATTTACAAGTTGGGAAGTCAACCCTCCGATCCTCATGCTCGAGTATGTTCTGTCGAATTAATGGATGTCGACAGCAGCGAATTTGATCAGCTTCACGATACTGATCCAGACTTCCTTTATACGTTGTTGTTTGACCCAGATATGTATCATATACATACGGACCCTTCTTTTGAGTTGTCCGGGTCAACATCTAACGCCTATTCTGAACCTTTCATGGAGTCTGAGTATCCTCCCGTTCTTTCCAATGACATTATTCTTCGGGATATCGATGAAAACTTCGCTGATGAACTCACATTTTTAGAAAACACGGGTGTTGAGATGAAACAACTCCAGAAAGAAATTGAATCTCCACCCCTTCTTCTTGACAATCATAAGAATGCGAGTAATCCATCATCACAATCACTGTGTCGTCTCTCCAAATTGAGACGCAAACCCTTTCTTTTACACCACTTATCTCTTCCCCACTTCTTCCTGGCTCTCTACAACATGTTCTTCCACCAACCGGTGCATTACACTGATAAAATCTTCGAATGGTTGGTGTTGACTTTCGGTCTTTGTAAAGCTTTGCATTGACCAATAAATTTTGACCCCCCTCTTGTGATTTTCAAAGCTTAATATTGTTTAACTCAAGTTTGTGGGGGAGTATATTGTTGGCTCTTGAAAATAAATGTTGTCCTCAAAATTATGAGCCAAAAATAAGTTTGGGGGAGATTTTCACGTCCATATATTCTTATCCCCATTAATAATTTTTCCTTTCAAGCTTACAGGTTTTTGAGATTTAATAGATGGAAACAGTGAGGACACTGTTCAAAATAAGTTTGGGGGAGGTTTGTGCTTATTTACGCATCACTTTGCATCATACTTTGCATAAGCACAAAACATATAAAAAAAATTAAAAAAATGTGTAAATAAATAAGATAATAAAAGATTAGATAGTGAAAAATTACATCCAAAAGATTAGAAAAAATTTAAGAAAACCTAGAAAGTTAGAAGTTTTCTTAAACGAAACTAGTAATAAGTCGTTATGAGCCGTTGTCCCAAGGGTTAGTAAGATGAAAGAAGTCACTAATCTGCAGATAAAAATAAGTTTGACAAATAGTTTCTATTCTGGAAGCCAAACATT
The DNA here is from genome assembly GCA_030015575.1 of Agapanthus africanus. Classification (NCBI taxonomy): domain Eukaryota; kingdom Viridiplantae; phylum Streptophyta; class Magnoliopsida; order Asparagales; family Amaryllidaceae; genus Agapanthus; species Agapanthus africanus. The sequence goes on along the minus strand of JASDDO010000008.1, from coordinate 386,185,119 downwards.
TGAATGTTGATACCCTACTATACGCACTTACACACGTCTTGAAACTCGGGATAGTAGAGGATACCATGAAATGCTCTTGTCTAAAAGCCAAAACACGAAAATGAAAATAAATGAAAATAAAATATAAAATGGTGTAGAAAAATGAACACTGGTTTTGTAATCACCAAGGCAGCATAAAAAAATATAGCGAGGGTGCTTCATCACCTAGTGCCTTAGACCATCTGGTTTCGGAGTCACTGCTAAGCCTTAGGTGTTGCAAGACGAGGAAAATACTAATACACCTAATCAGCAAGCACATGAGTAATGGGTTGGTTAATACCTCAAGAAGTATTAACGGTCGCATGAAAAATGTATGAGCAAATCCATCTAAATATTCACCGATTAAAAAGTTCTGAGATAGATGGACAAGAGTATGATAGCTTGAATTGAATTCTCCGAGTGTAGGGATGTCTTTTATACACACGTAGGGGTATATGATCAGTGTTTGGAAGAAAGATAGGAATGAAGAATAAAGACGATGTTTTATTGAGAGATGATGTGATTTCTAACATCTTTTCATGACTATTAAGACAGGGCTCATGACAACTGAAAAGCTAGTGTAGTTGGAAACTCTGATTTTCAAAGTCTTTCTTTTACAATTCTTATCTTTATATGTAACTTTCATAGTCTTTCTTTTATTATGGGATTTTATGGGTACAATCCGCTGAAAACCCTCAAGAGACAACACTCCTCTTACTAGGGACACTTAGAGGTTTAAAGGCTTGTTGCACATGCTCAGTGCAATCGTGTTGCCTACGAAAGTTTGCTAGTTAGTTTTTCTTTTTCTTATATTTTCTCCTTCTCTTGAATAAAAGATATTTGCTCGAGATGACCAAAATTAAGTTTGGTGGAATTTGATCAGTCGAAAATATTGCATTCTTAACACATCAATTTCCCTACTCTTTCTAATCATCTAAAGGTGTTTGGTATAAATATAGCACATATTAGCAATTCGTCTGCAAAATATCAAATAAAATGTGTTATACATTATAACCAACATTATGAGGGAAATTGTGTGTTTTTTACTACACGCATGATTTTGTATATCTCAACACTTTCATCAAGATTGTGTGCAGGAAATTCTTCAGGTCAAAGAACCGGAATCGCAAAAGTGCCGATAAAGTGCAGCAAGTCAAAGACTTAAAATCAGGCAGCAACCAAGAAAGAATTATAAGATTCTAGATATCAAAAGAACACCCAAAAGACAACACCAAACATATGAAGAAAACTTATGCAGATATCTCTCTATATGGCCGCGGATCCGCGGCCGATCTAGGCCGAGTCGCCGCGGTTCCGCGGTCGAGTTGACTCATCGGAGCTCGAGACTTTTCCAGAGCCTTCCTTGTAACGGCCTAGCTTCCTCAGGATGCTCCATTTCCACGTGGCATTTTCTAGAAGGCTCTGCATAACTACCAAGCTTTAGAGGGAAGATTCATTTTAAAATTATAAAAAGGGATCTAGATCTACAATTTTGGGGTTGTTGATTGCTGTTAAGTGGTTCAATAGTTAGTTAGATAATTGGAGCCAAAATTCAAATTCAAGTTGAGTGACACAACTTGATACCAAAAACCCTAGCCCAAATCCATTTTTCAAAGCCAAATCAAGATCATTTTGAGAAGCAAATCAAGCGAGCCATCATCGATCCTTTATTCGCGAAGCCAATCTTCATCAAGAGCGTGAGATCCTCGACGATCCAAGTCTCACGGAGATTGAGCGGAGCGAACTTCGACGGATCTAGTTACCTCTTCAAAAGTTGCGATCGAAAGCAACATCTTGTAACCTCGAATTGAGGGAATGTGTAATTAGTCGTCGATTGAATAAAGGTGATAATTGTAATTCTTGTTTTCTTTACATTCTTGCGTTATGAAACTTCTTGATTCTTGATTCATTAATTTTCATGATGTGTGAGTGAAATCTCCACTTGTAACGGAATCGAGAGAATAGGTAGATTTAGTGATGATAAAATCCTAATACTAATCTTAAGACTTAAGAGATTTGTGAACTTTAGGAAAAAGAATCATCAATGACCTAATTTTGATTATTTCGTTGCAAATTAAGGATCAAATGATTGATGAATCTCTTTGCTAGAGGCTAGATATGAATGATGATCAATGAAAAGACAAGGGATAGAGAAGGAGAAACCCTAGTTTCTTCAATAGATCCCTAATCTTCATTCATCGCCATCGTTCTAGCTACAAATTATCCATAGATAAGATTAATCATTATTAGATTCATCATTGCTACCAATTTGATCGATTTCTACAAGCTATTCTATAAATTTTGATAACTAAAGTGATTGGGACATCTCCTTGATTCTTGATTCTAGATCTATATTCTTTATGTTTTCTTGAAATTAAAACTCACAAATCTTGAATCAACCTTCTTGAATTTTCTTTTATATTTTCATTTCGACTCATCTAAAACAAGATCGATCAAAACACATATCTCAGTGGATGATCCATATTCATTAACGCGCTACATCGACACCGTTAATTGATTGCGGTATAAATTTCTTTGGTTGTGAACTTTACACTTTTCAAAACACGACACGGAAAACGATTCAATCACCATCCTAGAAGTTTCTTGGGTTGCTCTTGGAAGGTAAATCCTATACTTTTAGTTAAGTACCTAGTTTTCCTAGTCTCTTATGGTGATTTAGAGTTAAACTAGTGTAGGGTTATGATCTTGTAAAATTTTAAGATGAGCTTTAGGGGATGTTTTGAGTTGTGAAGGTGTATTTGAGGTTTAGTTAGTGACCATAACCCTTTTAGTGATAGAATTCTAGACTAAACATGAGTTTAGAATCCCAAACTTGAACGTAGAATTTACCGATATCGGGTTGTGGAAAATGTGATGATAAATTAGGATCTTCTATAACTCGGAGACTCTGAAAAATATTTAGCGATCACAGAGAGATGTGTAGGCAAATAGGAGCATACCCTAGAGACCCGAGCCCCCAACTCTATGAGCTGGCCGCAAATAAATCCCTTCTGGCCACAAATTGCTGCCTGTCCATGAATTCTGGGCCTCGTTCTTGGTCCATAGTTCAATCATCTGCTATTTAGACCTACAATATACACAAAATGTCCTAATTCAACCTAGGGTAAAATCTGGTAGTGTTTTTCCAATTTGATGTTTTCGTTTTGCGACTTTTGTTAACTTGAGTTTTGGTATTTGAGTTTTGACTCGGTCGTTTAACGTTTGTACGTCAACGTCGAGAGTTGTTTGGTTATTTTTGCATGCGTAGACCATATGTTCTAACCTATGTACGTCGCGTTTGCCATATCAGTTTCCGGACTTGATTTTGATGTCGATACGACGTGCGTTGAACTGTAGGTACCTTCTCGTAGACTTTGGGACAAAAATGGAGAGCAAGGCTTTCATCGACTCCGGATAAAACGAGGATAGTAAGTGAGTATATGTATATCTATGAGGGAAGTCCGGTGGATGGCGTATAGCACCCCCGCAACCATAGATTAGGGTACTATATATATATGTCAATATTAGATATGTAGACTTAGCTAATAGGTTTCCAGGATACTGTAGGTTAGAATAAGCGTACTCGTAGGTAGGTATACCCATAGCCTTATTTTTCTCTTAGTCTTGAGCCTTTGGGATATATGTTGTCACACACACGCGTGCGCGTGCACACACACTTGGTTTGAGATGTGTGTAAATGTATATGTGTGTGTGTGGGGGGGATAAGTGTGTATATGTTCATATATATATGTATATACATATATACGTAAGATGAGGATATGCTATGTTAGATAGATATGAGTCGATATGATCGGACATGATGTCACGAGGTTATGATATACGATTTGAGATTGAGACATCATATTATGATATGATATATTAAAGGATCATTAGGCGACATACATCTAACATGCAATAACATGTGTCTGGATGAGATAATAGAATGTACGTGATCTTAAATCCGTTCCCTTGATCATAATATCGTACGACGGATTATTCCGTACGAGATATGATATATATATGATAATTAACCCGTACTCTTGATTTGAGGACATCGTATGACGGATTATACCATACGAGATATGATATATATGATGATTGATCCGCACTCTTGACTCGAGGATGCCATAAGATGGACTATACCGTACGTGATACTATGAGGCTGGATCACCGACTGATGGATATATCGACTCGGAAATGTTATATATTTCTAATCACCTTCGACTCGGATATATTTAGTCTTCCAATCACTTAAGTAGACATTAGAATATAATTAGAGCCATACCTATTTTCAAAACTAACGAATCATACGCATTTTCAAAAGACAAAACCGAGGGACGCTATGAATTTTTAAAAGGTGTCTCTTTTTTTCCAAAAACACCGTAGCCCCTATTTTTCTAAAAACAACGATTCGTGCTATTTTACATACTATAACTGTATGGCTTGTATATAGATATATGTTTTATATTGTTGCGTTTACCGTTTACTTTTCTGCTATGCTTATATTATTCTTATTGCATTTTATATATATACATGTTCTTTCATTAGCTGTTATAACCTCGTCTGCTAGGACACATGCACCATTACCGATGATACGCATGTTTCACATACACTTACTTGCTATCTCACACACATCATCATCGGTAATTTCCATTCCACGTACACATTACAAATTGTTACTTCACTCGTACAACCTGATAACTTGTAGCTTAATAGTATTGCTTAGCATTCAAGATCTCACATGCTAGTTTAGGTATTTCATTTCTTACTTAGATTCCACATTTATTATATATACAATCTGGTTATGTACTATAGATTGGCTCTATGCCGGTATTCATTGTTTCATTATTGGCTCATGATTATGAGATTTTGATTTTCATGAGATTTCTGGATTTGGGAAACCACATGTGATGTTTGAAAACTTATGATCGTTTTAAAAGAAAAATACGGTTTTCCTTTATATGATGTTGTTGGATATAGTGCCCTGAAGTCAATTATTGCAGTTGCAGGCACGCGATTGTGATGATTGAGGGTTGACCTATACGGGTAGAACAGTCTTACTCGAAATGATAGTATGCTATCTGGTTTGTCTCTATCATCATGTATATGCATTATATGGTATTACAGATCACTATTACATGTTGATAGAGCCCATATGATTCTTGCTTGACTAACAACATTATGATGACGATCATATACTTAGGGGCTGGGTGGTCTATAAGCACATCCTTAAATGTCCCTAGTCGAGGGAGTATCGAGACTGTGCATCGATACTCCGGAGTAGACTAGTGTATACTTTTTGAGACCCCGACGAGGGGTGGTGGCTGGTCTCACAAGACATTGGTGTCAGTTAGTCACCTAAGATAGTATACAGGTGCTCATTGGGTTATGAGTTACACTGGACGGACTCGCCGGGAACATGCTAGATGGTATTATACCTATTGTCAGATAGCAGTTCTCAGGTGACATGAGTATAGGTTAGTCTGTTGACCTGAGATCGTCATTTGTTTCATGTGAGTTCCCATTGTACTTTGATTACTACCCTACCACGGCTCAAAGGAGTCATGCAAACAGGTTTTAGTTGGGTACAGTCCCGAGCCACACGGTGGCAGTGAGCGGATCATCGGGGATTCATCTCTCCCGGTATTGGGGGTTGATGTCGCGCTATGCATGGGTGGCCATCACCAGAAATCCTTGGCCAAGGTGTATGAGAATTACTGATTTGGATCAGTAGTTTCTCAGTGGGTGATGGACTTCACACCGACACGAAATATCGCGTTATTAGGGATCTGACTTTTCCCCTTAGACCCGATTTGCGATACTCTTAGAAGAACAGACCGTACTGTATGGAGATTGTCACTGACAGGCTTAGTAGGGGTTCGGGTGAGTTTACTCGTCGGCTTTCCTTTTGCTCAATACCTGGGTAGCCGTTACGTACCACTACTGCCGCTGATGTTCTTGTAGTTAAACCCACTGCCAGCGTATTAACAAGTCTTTAGAGTTCCACACAAAGGATTTCCCTGGTTCTGGCGAAATGATGTAGTAGTCATATTTTGATACGTGCAAGGCTCTGATCGAATGATTGTACTAGTTACCCGGACTTTCGATCGGACGGTTGATAATATTAGCCGACTCGGGATTGAGCCGGATTATTAACTCAGGTATTGATTTAATAATTTACGTATATATATTTCGATATGTATATTCTAGTATTATGTTCTTTGTGTTATTCTATCTCTTTAGGTATTCATATTTTGGTACGAATACGGGTATGTATATACAGTAGAGTGTAATCCGTATTTATAAGGAAAGCATTCTAGAAGGTGGGAACCTCATTTTGGTTTATCTATTTATTAAATTAAATGAAAATGAGGTGTAAAGGTAAAGAAGAAAGAATGGTAAGAACCATGCTTTAATAGTGTTGACAAATGAATTGTTAATTCATTTGTGCAAACTATTCAAGTATGGTTGCTAAATGTTTATTGAAACAAATGTTTTACAAAACCATGCTTCATGGTTTGCTCCTATTTGGATGGTTCATTTTTGACTTGATGAGTTTCACTCTCACCATTTTGGTTATCTCTCTTCACTTATCTATCTTGAGCTCCTCCTCCTTCATCTTCAACCCCCTCTCTACAATCTCATGTGTTGAAAATTAAAAGAGGAGGTGAGATAGATACATACTTAGAACCATTCACTACATTCTAGACACTTTAGATTAGCAATCTATAGTCTCTAGTTGCTCCACTAGATTCTTAGTGTGGAGCTAGAGCCATGAGCTACATCCCTCGGGTGGATCATCTTCGACGGAGGAAGACCGGCGATTATGCTCGATCCAAGAGACCTCTAGGAGCTAAAAAAGATGGTAGAAGACCGAAGGACACAGATCATTTGGTATAATGCTTCTATCACAGTATCTAGAACTACTTTCTTTTGTAACTAGTTTAGGTTTATGGTTCGATTCTAGGACGGGTTTTTAGCGCCAGTTTTTAAACACCAAATTTTGTTCCGCATCGGCCACGGTAGATGGACAGGGCGCTAGCAAACCCCAACAGATGTGTCGCATCCACCATGAGTTTTCTCGGTTCTGAGCTATATGTATACCCGATTCGAGGAGAGAGGCGGCACCATCTGCAGGTACATGGTGGACCAAATGTGGTACCCGAGGCAAGAAGATCGTATAGAGAGACGTTGAGCCCGGCATGTGAGCATTATCGACCGGTGATAGTTTGGTTCAGCGGATATCCGGAGGATACCGACCGGAGTCGTGTGATCAGATGGATATGGGGCCAATCCGATGAGACATAGCCCGAAATATGAGGATTATGTGTCGCTGCTGGACACGATTTTTATGATATTTTCGAGTGTTGATACTGGAAACTCAGATTTTATCATGATTTGGTGTGTCGTTGATGGACACACGTTGGATGATACATTTGTATTCATATATATATTTTACATATGCCATGGTACTAACTTATGACACGGATACGGGTATATTGGTATTACACTTATGCTTATACTATTACCCTTGCCGCCACTCGATGTTATTGTATTATTATTATATTATTGTATGACCTAGAATATCATCATACATTCAATTTCTACCCGGTGATGTCTTCTACTCATGAGTTGGAAACTCACCCCTGTTGTGCCACAGTTTTCTTACAGGTTTGATCACACAGGTTTCGTAGTGACTTTGCTGGCACATCGCTTTCTTCTGGGTGATTACTTGGTAGGTGGGGTACACTTGCATCGTGACCACCAGTTGTATTTATATATGTATTCAGTTGTATCTTGTTAAAGCTCTATCAACCAGACTATGTATATTTGGTAGACTTAGAAACCACAGTTTGTATATTCTTTCGGACTTAGAGTCACGCTCATGTATCTATTCTTATTTCTGGTTTCTTGATGATATTTTGGTTTCTTTATTTTCTTTATGTGCTTGATCTTCGCCTTTGGCGTTGTATATATTTATTGCGTGGTTGTGTTTCCGCCTATTGGCGAAGAGCTAGCTCCCGCTTGGGGATGCCTTTTATTATTGCATTGTATTTCTTTCGGGTTAAAATTTATAAAGGAGGTGCTGTCCAAATTTCAAATGACGAAAATGTTTGAACTACGATATATAACCTACTTGTGTTTCATATAATATTACTTATATTTTTAAAGAAAGAACCTGATTTCATTAAACCTTTATTTCAAAACTTCACCTCCACTATTTTCCCTAAAGGTTTAGATTTCTGGGCTTTTGGCTTACTTGGATTAGGTGGGGTCCTATAGACTTCACGTGATTCAAGCGCCAGTCACGTGCCTTTTCCGGGTCGAGACAAAGTTGGTATCAAGTCTAGGTTTGACTATGCAGAGTCTAGAGCATATATATATTTCAGAATCTAGGCTTGACCTTACGGAACTTAGACTTGGCCAAGGGGGTATTAGACCCAAACTTTCGTCGTATAGGTTGACCTTGGTTGATGGAGTAGGTAATTTAAGCAGAGTGACGTACCGTGTGTATGTTCTGTGGCATACTTACGATACGCTTCTCCGCTTAAGTAGCCTTAGGATGTACATTTCTTAGGCACTGCATTTCTATTCGTTCCTATGATCTATCCTCATCGATATCAGATTATGGTTTCTGTTACCTTAGCCACATGAGCAGAGAGAGCTGCGGCTAGAGATACAGTCAGAGCGAGCTTGTCAGGAACGAGTACTGACCAGGATATATTCCGGTGACATACGAATGCATTGACTTATTGTTTACTAGGATTTCTCGTTGACGCAAACGTTCGGATCTGCACCAGATGATCGGGCCATTGCTAGAGGCTACCCAGATTGTGAAGACTATTAAGGTACCATCTACTCCAGAAGATTTATGTGTTGTCTACTGTGCGGACAGATAAACCAGCTAGCGCTGAGATTGACCGGATGTCGCCTCCAGAGTTTGTATAGCTGTGACCACATGAGTTGCGGACAGGGATGTGACAGAAGATCACTAGTCACCCTTGTATAAGTGACTAGGTCATTTTGTTCGTTTGGATGCTCCGATGCGAATTCATCAACTTGACTAGCTTCAGCTAGAAGGGAAGCTCATTTAGGCGTGTTGTGAGTTGATCGAGAAAGGACGAGCAAAAGTGTATTCCTCTGATGAGTTGGACGAGTTTCCGAGGATATATTTGCCCAGATGCCTTCTATAGGGTATTAGAGATGCCGAGTTTGTAGCTTCGAAAGAGACTCTAGATATGACTATAGCCAATTAGAGCGCAGTCCACACAGCTACGAAGAGATGATTCCGAATTGGTCCATATTTAAGGGATGCGGAGTAAGAGGTTCGTGCGAGATTTTAACGAGTTATCGTTCCATTCCGTTGATGTCAGAGGTTTGCTACGTATGCAGAGGCGTTGGATGCAGCCATAATTCCAGAGGAAAGTCATGATGAGAATGCAGCTGTCTTGGAACAAGAAACAGATTAAGTAAAGGGTGATAATTTCCGGGCAGTTCGGCAGAAATGAGATTGGAAGAGACACTGACAGGATCTTTCTGGAATACTACAAGATAAAGATTTGAACCCAGAATTAGTTGTATCACACATACTCAGTAGGCCAGAGGCTTCCATCATTGACGTGATACATTATGAGTGACCATGTTAATTGGCTAGGAGATGTTCAGAGAAGTGTTTGAACGGGACTGTTCCGTCGCTACTCCTAATCGTGCTGTTGAACCGAGGAGTCATGCAACCGGTATTCCACAGAGAGAAACCAGAAACTAAGGGCAGAGGACGCCAGACCGTGGGCAGGAGGCAAGTAGATATTCTTGCTCTTCCAGCCTTGGGTGCACCGGTACTTTTCGACATTGACGTCAGTTATGTACGAATTGCGTCTTGATGAGTCGGATATCACGTTTTCATCGTTTTGATTCTGGCATTTTTTGGATTTAGTTTCATGATTGATATTTCCTATATGCACTATAGTTGCACTTGATTCGTATTTTCATGTATCAGTTGTACTGATTCTCGTTTTTGTGCATACCCATTGCACTCGATTTTGATTTTACCCACTCCGAGATACTTGATTTTGATTTCATGCATATAGTATGCACATGATTTGACTTATGCATTTGGTGTAGTTTACGTGCACTTTCAGTACTTTGATATGGTTTTGTGCACAAAATTGCACATGTTTATGAGTTTATATACCGCGATATACTTGATTTTGAATTCGTGTATGTTGTATACCGTTGATTTCGATTTTGATGCTCGATATTCATTATCGTGCACCCTAGTGCACTAGATTTATGTTTTCATGCACCTTGTGTACTCGATTTAGATTCTTGCGCACACTTGGCGCCCTTGATGAGATTTTATACACACCAGATGCACTTAATTGAAATTCTTAGTGCATATTAGATGCACTTGATGTTGTTGTCGTGCACACCCGTTGCACTTGATAGATGCTTTCGTTCATACCCGTTGCACTTAGTTTTTTTTTGTTTCTCTGCACATTCGAGGCACCTGTATTTGATTTTGATTTCCATGCGTACCAGATGCACGTGGCATTTTTTTATACGCTTTTTGGATTGATTTCTTTCGAGCTTCATGTTTTTACGATATATACTATATGGTATGGTAACCGGACATGACTGGTCTGAAGACAGTACCTGAGTATTTTTGCATGCATCGATATTTACCGAGGGGATTTTCAAAAGGAGCTATACTCAATATTTTCCTACGTGTCCATGATGACACGAAATTTTACAAAAGAAAACCCTTTTAAATCATTTTCAAAAAGCGGGACGTATATGTTAAACAAAAGATACGTATATATATATATAAAACTATTTTCTTTATAAATGAACATCCGCTACTTGTGCCATGATATGCGCATTACACGACGAATTGAAAAGGGTTTTGCATGCACTTTTATTCAGTTGTTTTGACGATTTCAAAAAAATGTGTACTATATATATGTTATAGTCCTAATTATATTACACTTGATTTTAATAATGGATTTTGAAACTGGTATTTTCGCATTTACTCCCGTGATGGTGTGACGCTTGACGGAGTTCCGATTTTGAGTTTTTGCACTCGTTTTCAAGCGCATGCGTTGCGCTATGATATATCTTATATATTCGTGATTTCGATGCCCTGATGACTTGATTGATTTACTGAAATGTTTAAAATATTTAGGGGGTTTAAATTTAAATTCGGAGACCGAATTTATTTAAGGGGGGAGATTTTAACATTTCAGAAAAATAAAATATTATTTTTTGAATTTAAATAATTAAAATAATAAATTTTAGGAATATTATAAAAAGTATGGAAATTAGTTTTAATGGGATGGCATGATTATATACATATAGTTTGGAAAATATTTGGAAATTAATAGGAATTATTGATTTTGAAAGTATTTAATTAGTTTGGACATTTTATAAATTATTATACAATTATTTGTATACAAGTTTAATGCTAAACTTGATTAATATTTTACTAATTATGTCTTAACTATGTTCATGTATCATGACATGCAACATAACATGTTGCAACATTTGCCCACATTTATATAACCATGGCTTCATTTATTTTAAATGGTTTTGTTTCTATTTTTTTTTTTTGAAAAGAAAAAGAAAAGAATGCATAAGTGAGGGTGGGGACAAGACCATGGGTGAGAGAGAGGGGGAGAGAGAGTGAGAAGATTCTAGCACCATAAACCCCATTCTACATATTTCTTCACCTCCTCATTCTCTCTTCATTTTCCTCATCTCCCATTTCTTCTTCTCCTCCTCTTTCATCCTCCACCACCTCACTACCATCCAAGTCCACCCTCAAAACCACCATAATACCTATAACCACCTTCACAAAAATCCTTCCTTACTTCACCACAAACACCATGATAGGATCAAGTTGAGGCTTTGAGCACTTTGGTCATCCTAGAAGTTTCTTGGATTGCTCTTAGAAGGTAAATCCTACACTTTTAGTTAAGTATCTAGTTTTCCTAGTCTCTTATGGTGATTTAGAGTTAAACTAGTGTAGGGTTATGATCTTGGAAAATTCTAAGATAAGGTTTAGGGGATGTTTTGAGTTGTGAAGATGTATTTGAGGTTTAGTTAGTGACCACAACCCTTTTAGTGATAGAATTATGGACTAAACTTGAGTTTAGAATCCCAAACTTGAACTTAGAATTTAGCGATATCGGTTTTGTGGAAAATGTGATGATAAATTAGGATCTTCTATAACTTGGAAACTCTGAAAAATATTTAGCGATCACAGAGAGATGTGCAGGCAAATAGGAGCATACCCTAGAGACCCAAGCCCCCAATTCCATGAGCTGGCCGCAAATAAATCCTTTCTGGCCGCAAATTGCGGCCTGTCCATGAATTCTGGCCCTCGTTTTTGGTCCATGTTTCAATTATCTACAATTTAGACTTACCATATACGCAAAATGTCCTAATTCAACCTAGGGTAAAATCTGAGCGTGTTTTTCCAAGTTGCTGTTTTCGTTTTGCGACTTTTGTTAACTTGAGTTTTGGTATTTGAGTTTTGAATCGGTCGTTTAACGTTTGTACGTCAACGTCGAGAGTTATTTGGTTATTTTTGCATGCGTAGACCATAGGTTCTAACCTATGTAAGTCTCGTTTGCCATATTGGTTTACGGACTTGATTTTGATATCGATACGACATGCATTGAACTGTAGGTACCTTCACGTGGACTTCGGGAAGACAAGGGAGAGCAAGGCATTCATCGACTCCGGATAAAGCGAGGATAGTAGTTGAGTAGAAGTATATCTACGAGGGATGTCAGGTGGATGTCGTATAGCACTCCCGCAACCGTAGATTAGGATACTATATATATTTTTTATATATGTGAATATTGGATATGTAGACTTAGCTAATAGGTTTTCAGGAGACTTTAGGTTAGAATAAGCGTACTCGTCGGAAGGTATACCCATAGCCTTATTTTTCTCTTAGTCTTGAGCCTTTGTGTAACCCTTCGAAAATCGTTTAGGCAGTTTTTCGGCAATCGGCTAAATTATTAGCTTTTTCCGTAAAAAGTCAAAATAGGTATTTTTCATTGTAGAACTAATTATACAAAATTTAGATAATATATTACTATAAATTGGTCACTAAAATGCCACTTATAATTTTGTAGTCAAAAAAAAAATTTCCTTAATTAATTATTTTTAGTATTATTTTAAGCTTTTAAAAATACATTTAATTAGTGATAAATACAAATTTAATTGGGTAAATTAAACATATAGGAACTATTATAACTAAAATTTAGTGTAACAAAAATTTTTAGCAAACATTTCAAGTTTAATAGTTTATGGTAAAAGGGGGTTGAAAAATGGAAAGAAAAAGGGTGTTTTTCGAAAGTTTGATGTGATATGCAATTATGACCTTAAGAGATATTTTTTTCTTTAGAAAATTCTACACAAACTCACTCATTTCCCTCTTCCTATGCTCAGGCCGAGCCCTCCCTCCTTCAGCTCTAATTTTTTTTATCACTTTTCTTGCTTCTAAAATCATGCAAAAATCAACAAAAATACACTATTTCCTTCTCTAATTCAAATCAAAACCCTAAGCCACCTCTTTCCAACCCTAATTTGTTTTAAAACAAGGTGAAAGGAGGCATCTTTCAAGGTCAAGGGCAAGTTAAGGTTCTATTGTAAGGTATAAATCCTAATCTAGTTGTTATTTGTAGTTTAAGCTTGTTAGATTTAGTAGTTTAAGTGTAAAATTTGGGTTAATTTGTTGCTCATGAAATTTCAAGAAGAGGGGTGATGTTGTAGTTAGGGTTTGAAGCGGATTAAGTGTGTTTAGGTTAGTATTATGGCTATCTAGTTGGTTAGAATGGTTATTTGTGCGATGTTGCGCTCGCTTGATCGTTAATTCGCGACGTTTGCATCGAAATTTTTAGGTTTTTGCTTGCTAGATTTTCCTAAAAATTAGGAGGTGATCTAATTGCGATATATTAACGATACAATTAGCATCTCATACGACTTTTAGTGTGCGCGAATGCAGGGTTTTGTCTAGTCGGGTTTTAGTTTTGACGATTGCCCCGAAACGGCGATTTTAGATAAGGTTTTAGCGATTTTCGTGCGTTTTCCGCGCACCGAGTGCACGTTATGTTTAATTCAAGATCGTCGATCTTTTTATATTGACTTGGTGTCATTTTAGGGGTATGTAATCTTATGCTTGGTGTTGTGCAAATATAGGATCGGTCGGGGAAACATCGGACACGGCGCGCAAAGGCAAGGCGGTGGTCGGATCGGATTAGCGAGGCATTCAGGTGAGTAGATGTATTCATCTATGGGGGAATCGTCTGGATGGCGCGAGGCACCCCCTAGTTAGGATTACTCTATTTCTTGCAAGATTTATATTGTTAGTTAGCTTACCCCTTTATTTACACTGCATACCCTTATAGGTAATAGTATGCTAGATTGCATGGTTATTCATATGCACATATGCGATAAAACTTCGTAGGACATGAACACCATTACCATTGGCATCTGTTGCACGCGCACTATTCATGTGACACACACGCCTTTGGTAATTGCCATGCCACGTGCACTATAGAACCTGTTTAGCTTAGTATCGCCTTGCATCGTGCATGATAAATGAAATTGCATAGCATGTATATACCTCGCATTATCATCATATTTACATAGATTTCTAGCCAAAATTCACATCGTATACATTGATATCATAGACATTTATCATATATAACATGTGGACATTATGATTTTCTTGAGGATTTCAGTATTGTTGCGATTTCTGGTTTTTTGGGGAAAACCGCAAGAATTTAACAAAAGCCTATATTTATCATTTTAAAACAAAGTTGCGGTTTTCTCGTGATGTATGTGTCGTCCACCATGAGTTTTCATATTTTCTGTTGGATTTCGAGACCCGATTCGAGGAGTGGATGAACCGTCTCGGGTACATGGTGGGCCCGGTATGGTACCCCGGGGCAAGAAGATCGAGTTGTAGACGATGAGCCTGGCAGGGGAAGACTACCTACCGGTGATGTCTGGCGCGGCGGATATCCGGAGGATACCGACCGTTGTCGTGAGATTTGATGATATGGGCCGATCCGGACTGACGGAGCCCGATATTTGAGACATTGTTACAGTGAGATATTGAGACAGATATGATTTCATATTTGGTGTCGATGCTTGACACGGGTTTCAGATGATTTCTTGATGGTACTTAGCTATTATACAGATATTCATTTTCTAAAATTAAGAATGCAGTACCCTTAGTATTTAAAACACTTAAAGACTTAGTAATGACATTGCATACATGTGCACGCATACTAGAGGTATTACATCACATCTGAACATACATGTTGTGACGCATTTGCGTGCATTCTTATGATTGCCTTACTAGATGATATATTCTACTCACGAGCTGGCAACTCACCCCCGTTGTGCCACAGTGTCTTGCAGGTCAGACCCGTCATCCTTGTAGCAGCGGGCTATCTTATCATCAGCTCCTTTTGCTCAGACTCGCGACATCGCCCGTAGGTGGGTTGCGAGCACACTTTGTTTCTTTTGCTCTATCATTGTATCTAGTATTCTCCATCTACCACTTTTTATTGTATATGCGACCTAGTGATGCGACTGAGAGATTTGTATATTTGTGGTTTCTTTTGGATCGAGCTCACTTGAGCCGGCGTTGTGTTTTCTGATATTTTGCGTTTCTTTTATGCCCTTTTTGTTGATATTACTTATATATTGCATGTGGTTGTGATCTGCCTTGGGCGAAGAGCAAGCTCCCGCTTGGGGATGCCATTTTATGTTTACAGGTTATATATATCTTGTTGTACCCATTTTGGGGGATAGAAAATACAGGGGAGACTCTGCCGAAATTTTTGGGAATTTTTGATGTTTTTAAAAAGGGGTTCTATGCAACTTAATTGATTTAAAAACCGTTTCCATTAAAGGTTTTCCTTCACTCTCTTTTGATTTTGGTTTAGATTCTTCTGTGCTTTGGCTGACTTAGGTTACGGTACGCCTTTAGACGTCTCGTAATCTAAGTGCCAGTCGCGTTCCGTACTTTCGGGTCGTGACACTTTGGGATATATATTTTCACACGCGCGCGCATACACACACTTGGTTTGAGATGTGTGTGTATGTGTGTGTGTGTAGGTAAGTATATGTTCATACACACACACACATACAAGTAAGATGAGAATATGATATGTTAGATGGATATGAGTCAATAAGATCAGACATGATGTCATGAGGTTATGATATACGATTTGAGATTGAGACATTATATTATGATATGATATATTAAAGGATCATTAGGTGACATACACCTAACATGTGATAACATGTGACTGGATGAGATAATAGAATGTATGTGACCTTAGATCCGTACCCTTGATCATGATATCGTACGGCGGATTATACCGTACGAGATATGATATATATATATATATATATATATATATGATAATTGACCCATACTCTTGATTTGAGGACATCGTACGACGAATTATACCGTACGCGATATAATATATATGATGATTGATCTACACTCTTGACTCGAGGATATCGAACGATGGACTATACCGTATGTGATACTATGAGGCTAGATCATCGACTGATGGATATATCGACTCGGAAATGTTATAGATTTCTAATCACCTTCGACTCGGATATATTTATTCTTCCAATCACTTAAGTAAACATTAGAATATAATTAGAGCCATACCTATTTTCAAAACTAATGAATCGTATACATTTTCAAAAGACTAACCCGAGGGACGCTACGGATTTTCAAAAGGTATCTCTTTTTCTCCAAAAACACCGTAGCCCCTATTTTTCTAAAAACAATGGTTCGTGCTATTTTAAATTCTATAAATATTTGGCTCATATATGCTGTGTTCCCTAGCACCACCATAAGGTTTCGGGAGGTATCGACCATGCCGTTTTTAAAAATTTGGCGCGCTAAAGAACCCTAACCTAGAATCTTAACTAGAGAATTAGACGAAATATGCATGTAAACATCTTTACATCTAAGTGAACAAGGAATACAACCTTTGTAAACCGGTCCTTCACTTCAAAAGCTCCATGTAGTAGTCCCTTCGCTCCAAGTAGTGATCTCTCGGACTCTAGTAAGGCTCCACAAGGTGAAATGAACAAGCTTGCTTGAAGTCTTCGAGACCGAAGATGATCTACGTCGAGAAGACACTAACTCAAGCTACCTATTCACTAATTAGGAATTAGTGAAGAAAACAACCTAAACTAAATGGCTAATCTAGTGTAGCTTGATGAAGTAGGAATTTTGCTCATTTTAGAAATATTTTTCTCACTAATTTTCTTCACCTCCCAAAAACCTAGAAAGCTTTTGGAAATGAAGAAGAAGATGATGTGGAGAATAGAATGAATGAATCCATGAGTGAGTATAGCAACCATGGGTGAGATAATATCTCATACTAACTCATGCAGAGACTTAACCGTGGATTAAGGTAATGGTTGGGTTAATAAATATCTCAAATACAACAAAATTAGTGGACTAAGTCAATGGTTCTACAAGCTTCCACTATGCTTAAACCATGCGGCTAATTTCCAACTAATTTTGATTTACTTTAAATAAATAAAACCCTTCATTATAATAAGCATGGTGTGAGTCTCATACACCCATGTTGCATGTAGCATCAAGCGTGACACAATAATATATATCACATATATATTAAGTGTACACTAGTGAGAAAAAGAAATGCTTAAGTGAGCTAATATTAGTTAATGTAAATATATCAAATATATAATGATACATTAAATTATTAAATCAACACTTGATTTAATAATCCGGCTATATCATATATAACCGACTAATATCATATGTATCAACTTATCGAATCAACACTTGATTCGATAACCCGGCTATATCACAAATAACCAACCGATATCACATATCACGAGATTGAATACGGTATCACATACGCGTATTAATCTCGGTCCCACACATATCACATATGTGCTCCTACTTCGTTTCGCTTGAGTCAGGAAACCTCTGTGTAGGACTCTAAAGACTCGTCAATACGCCGACAGTAGGTGATGATCATATCAGTCATTCACAAGCCGTCAGCGGTACTAGCTGGACGTAACGGCTACTCGGGTATTTAGCGATCAGGAGATCAACAAGCAAGTCTGCTCATACTCCTGTGAATCCAATAAGTAACACTACCGTACAGTCCGGTCTTTTCGTCTGATATGTCGCATATCCAGCCCGGGGGTGGCAAATGTCAGACCCTAATAGCCTGATAAGTCATGCCGATATGAGGCTCATAACGGTTCGAGAAACTACTGATAACACTTACCAGTAAATTTCAACAACCCTGGCCAGGGATTTCCAGTTATGGCCAATCGAGCATAGCACAACATCAACCCCCAATACCGGGAGAGACGAAATCTCCTCCTATCGCTCATTGCCTCCATGTGACTCGGGACTGTACCCAAAAACCACCATTTTACACGTTCTCTTGAACGCGGTAAGGTGGAAATCAAAGCACAGTGGGAATCACACAAGACTCTATGACGATCTCGGGTCGACAGACTAACCTGTACCAGTGTCACCAGAGAACTGCTATCTGACGTGAGGTATAATACCATCTAAGAGTTCTCGGCGAGTCCTGTTCGGTATACCCAGTCTCCACTGAGCACCCGTATACTGATCGCACGCTAAAAGTGTGTCGGATGTTCAAAGTTCTAAAGTTTACCGCGATCAGGACGGTGTCGCTATGCAGCTAGCCGGTTGAGCACGTGTCGATCCACAGGGAGATGGTTGTATGTCCGTTCTTGTTTTAGACGAGTCAATAAAGAATGTGTATATGTTTGTTCAATTCTATCCTAAGTGTTTTATATGCAAGTATAAAGTTGTTATGAAAAAGATACGAAAGTGTAAGCTAAAGAAATCCGCACTCAAAACCTTTGAGCCGAGTCTTGACCAATTGAAGCTAGAGCAATTGGCAACAACGTGGATTAGGGGATTTAAGCACGGTATTCGTGGAATCTGGCTTATTTACCCTTGTCCTTCCGTTCTTGTCTCTTGCTTTCGCCTCCGGCCAAACCGAACGCAACCGGTCGCGGTTAGGAATCACAGTTACCTTGGTAGGGTAGGGTGCCTAACGGAGCGCTTGCGTATCGTTTGGGCGGAGTTCAATGGAAAATAACGGGAAAAGGAAATAAGCAAAGAAACATTAACTTACAATATCGTATTTATTCTTAACAACAATAATTACAACCATTCACAAAAACGAACCAAAAAGAGCAAAAGAAAAGAAAAGATAACAAGTAAGTAAATGCATGGAATTTAAGTGCAAGAAAGTAAAGCATGAATGTAAAGCAACTAATAAAAAGCAAGAAATAAATACGCAAGAAAGTAATTACAAGAACATAGAACTCAAGACAAGTATGGGATCAATAGCCAACCCTTAAACTTGCAAGCTCAATCAAGAGGTTGCAAGATCAAGAGAAGGGTAAAGAACTCATGTGAAATGAAGCACTAATTCCATAAGAAGATACAATCCTTGAGATCAATAACAAACTCTTAAACTTTCAAGCTCAATGAAGAGGTTAAAAGATCAAGAGAAAGCAAAAATCTCAAGGGGAAGTTAAAACAAAAGAATGATACAAAAACCCTCATCTTCATTTAACATCCACTCAATGCTCTCACTACATTTTCATGGAGGAAAGATGAAGAAGAAGAAGAAGAAAACTAAAACTAGCAAAAAGAGGCTTAAGAATTTCACCCCTTGGTTTGGCTCAGTTCTGGGGTATTTATAGGAGGGGAATTGGAAACCTAGGGCAAGAATCTGCCCCTACAAGAAAAGACCAACATGCCCCTGAAAAACGACAACGAGAGGAGATTAAACGGCCGCGGTTCCGCGGCATAAGCGCGCTTATGCCGCGGAACCGCGGCCGTTTAGAGGAATTAGGCCATGAAATTTGGTGGTTTTCCTTAGTTTTTAGTACTCTTCAGTGTGGTATATGACTTTTTCTCAGAACTCTTCCCATTTCTTCCAGAATTTGTAGGGTTCCTAGGCACTCTCAAGAGGTCTCACAAGGCATCAACCATGCCAATTTAAAAATTTACGGTGCCGAGAAACCCTAGACTGCGGATCGTTAACCAGAAATTTAGGCGAAAAACGAAACTAGTTAACATCTTAACTAAAGGTGAGAGTCTACAACCTTTGTAGATCCGGTTCTCCACTTCGTTAGCTCCACGTAGGCGTCCTCTCGCTGTCCATCTCGAATCATGGACTCAATCGTCGGCTTCATCGGAGAAATAGGCGGACTAGGTCGTCGGCTTCTTGCCGAAGAAGATCTACGTCGAGGCATCACAAGTTCAAGCTCCAACTTCACCAAGTTGTGAAACTTGTGAAGAAAACACCCTATACTACTTGGCAAGAGGTAGAGGGTGAAGAAATAGGAGGTGGGTTCACTTTAGAATTGGATTTCTCTCACTTTTGCTCAAGTTACCATTAATGGACTTAAGCTTTTTCTTCAAGAAGAAGATGATGAAGAAGATAGAATATGATAAGTGTTGTCAAAAAGAATAATTAAAATGAATACTTATCATCTTCTTACCTTGGTTAGGTGTAGAGAATAGACCATACTTAGTGGGAATGGTTAGGGTTAAGGATGAAGACAAAATGGTCACTTTAGTCAAAGTTTCATGAAGCTTCAACAAGCTTCATGATAAAAAGAAACCATTTTGTTTTCTTATATCTTTTTCTCAAAAAGGAAAAGATAAATAATTAAGTGAAAATAAGAAACCCTAACCATTCACTAAACATGGTTTAAGTCTTTACACAAATCCAAGTGAGAATGTATCATCAAACATGATACAATCAAGTGCACACAAAATATATCACATATACAATGTGCTATACAAGTGAGAAAATCCCTTTAAAGTGAACCAATACTAGTTAATGCAAAGTAATATATCAAATATATAATTATACATTAAATCATTAAATCAACATTTGATTCAATGATCCGGTCATGTCGCACATAACCGACTAGTATCCAATGTATCGATTTATCGAATCAATGATTCGATAACTAGGTCATATCGCATACAACCAATCGAAACATTCATCGCGAGAATGAAATGCGGTATCACATACACGCATTATTCTCGGTCCCGCACATATCTCATATGCGCTCCTATTTCGTTTCGCTTGAGCCAGGAAACCTCTGTGTAGGACTCTAAAGACTCGTCAATACGCCGGTAGCAGATGATGATCATATCAAGCACCCACAAGCCGCAAGTGGTCTGCTAAACGTAACGTCCATCTGGGTATTGAGCGATCAGAAGATCGACGAGCCAGCCCGCTCACACTCCTGTGAATCCAACCAGTAACACTTACCGTACAGTCCGGTCTGTTCGTCTGATATGTCGCATATCAAGTCTAGGGGTGGTAAACGTCAGACCCCAATAACCGATAAGTCGTGCCGATGTGAGGCTCATAACGGGTCGAGAAACTACTGGTAACACTTACCAGCAAATCTCAGATCAGCCCTGGCCAGGGACTTCCCTGTTACGGCCAATCGAGCACAGCGCAACATCAACCCCCAATACCGGGAGAGACGAAACCCCTCCTATCGCTCATTGCCTCCATGTGACTCGGGACTGTACCCAAAGACCACCATTTTGCACGCCCTCATGGACGTGGTAAGGTGGAGATCAAAGCACAGCGGGAATCACACAAGACTCTATGACGATCTCGGGTCTACAGACTAACCTGCACAAGTGTCACCTGAGAACTGCCATCTGACGTGAGGTATAATACCATCTGGGAGTTCTCGGCGAGTCCGTCCAGTGTACCCAGTCTCCATTGAGCACCCGTATACCATCTCTGATGTCAAACACAAATAGATATGGGATCGTCCATCGCCCATCTCATGGGTCGAGAAGCGTATACGCTAGTCTACACTGGTATATCGATGCCCCGTCTCGATACACCTACGACTAGGGACCATGAAGGATGTACCTATGGACTACCATGTCCCCACTAGTATGATCTGCATCATAGTCCAGGTAGTCAAGTACACATCCTAAGGGCTTTACCAACATGTAACTATAAGACAGTATAAAGAGACTAGTATACATGTTAAGATAAAGAGCAACCAGATAGCATACTATCATATCGAGCAAGAAATTCATCTCTATATATGTCCAAGCATCCAATATAATATACATCATCTGTACAATACTGGCCTCTAGGGCATACATACAACTAACAATCTCCCACTTGCACTAGGGCCAGCTGTTGTAGTATCGCATACCGAGCATCCCGAAGAGTCTCTTAAACTATTTCTGGGGAATGGCCTTAGTGAGTGGATCCGCCGTGTTGTTCTTCGTGTTAACCCTCCTGACCTCGATCTCCCGGCGATCAACTATCTCCCGGATCAGGTGATACCGCCTCAGAATATGCCTGGATCGCTGATGGGACCTGGGTTCCTTGGCCAAAGCCACCGCTCCATTGTTATCGCAATACAAAGGTATTGGATGCTCAATGGATGGAACCACTCCAAGTTCAGTAATGAACTTCTTGATCTAGACAGCCTCTTTAGCAGCATCGTTGGCAGCGATGTATTCAGCCTCCATCGTCGAGTCTGCCACGGTTTCCTGCTTGGAACTCTTCCAGCTAACCGCCCCTCCGTAAAGGGTAAAGACAAATCCCGATTGCGACTTAGAGTCGTCCTTATCACTCTGGAAGCTCGAATAGGTAAAGGACTCCACTTGGAGTTCTCCGTTACCATACACCAAGAGCATCTCTTTAGTCCTTCGTAAGTACTTGAGAATGCTCTTCACAGCTGTCCAGTGACTCTCTCCAGGATCAGCTTGATACCTGCTCACTACACTTAGTGAGTATGCTACATCGGGTCTGGTACATAGCATCGCGTACATGATAGAGCCTACAGCCGAAGCATAGGGTATCCCTTGCATGCGAGCTCTCTCCAAATCAGTCTTTGGAGACATCTCTTTGGAGAGAGTGACTCCAAAGATTGTGGGCAAGTTCCCACGCTTGGATTCTTCCATACTAAACCTCTTTAGTATGGTGTCAATGTACCTGGATTGGGACAATCCCAATATCCTTTTGGATCTATCTCTATAGATCCTAATCCCCAATATGCAGGAGGCATCACCAAGATCTTTCATTGAGAATCTTTCTGATAAGAAGAGCTTGACCGATTGCAGCATAGGAATATCATTTCCTATCAAGAGTATGTCGTCCACGTACAATACGAGGAAGACAACCTTACTCTCTGCCACCTTCTTGTAGATACAAG
This sequence comes from Agapanthus africanus, assembly GCA_030015575.1. Classification (NCBI taxonomy): domain Eukaryota; kingdom Viridiplantae; phylum Streptophyta; class Magnoliopsida; order Asparagales; family Amaryllidaceae; genus Agapanthus; species Agapanthus africanus. The sequence continues at coordinate 386,161,800 of JASDDO010000008.1, read as the reverse complement.
GTTCATCTGGGTTTTTGACGAAATCAAACTCTTTGATAACGACGTCAAAGCAGATGTTCCAACTCCGCGATGCTTGCTTTAATCCATAAATGGATTTAAGCAGCTTGCACACCTTCCCGCTGCTCCCACTGTCTACGAAGCCCTCTGGCTGAGTCATGTACACGCACTCTTCTAAATCACCATTTAGAAAGGCGGTCTTAACATCCATTTGCCAGATTTCGTAATCATGATATGCAGCGATGGCAAGCATGATCCAGATGGATTTAAGCATAGCCACTGGAGAAAAGGTTTCGTCATAGTCCACTCCTGGTCTTTGACGAAAAACCTTTTGCAACAAGTCTAGCTTTGAAAGTCTCCACTTTCCCATCTACACCAAGTTTTTTTCTTGAAGATCCATTTGCTCCCAATGGGTTTTACCCCTTCAGGAGCAACATCCAAAGTCCATACTTTGTTGGTGTACATGGATTCCATCTCGGACCGCATAGCATCCAGCCATTTCACTGAGTCCCTACTCATGATGGCCTGCTCGAAGCTAGTTGGGTCATCATCCTCCATGATGCAATCCTCGCTTCCACCGTCAATGAGAAAACCGTAGTATCTCTCAGGTGGACGAGAAACCCTACTAGATCGGCGGAGAGGCTGGGGTTCGTCGAGTTCTACTGAATCCTCTGGTTCTACCAAGTCTTCTGTTATAGTTTGTGTCGCTGGAACCTCTTCCAGTTCTACCTCAATGCCACTTATCTGTTTCATAAGAAAACTTTTTTCTAAGAAAGTGGCATGTCGAGAAACAAACACTTTTTGTTCCTCGGAGTGGTAGAAGATATACCCTCGCGAATGTTTGGGATATCCAACAAACTTACATAGAACAGACCTTGCCTCGAGCTTGTCCGGATTTTGTGTTTTAAAATAGGCCGGACAACCCCATATCTGAATAAAATTAAGACATGGTCTCTTGCCATTCCATATCTCATATGGAGTGGTAGGCACTGATTTGGTTGGAACTCTATTCAGTAGGTATGCAGCAGTCTCCAGTGCATATCCCCAGAAGGAAATAGGTAACTCAGCTGTACTCATCATAGAGCGCACCATATCTAATAGGGTGCGATTTCTCCGCTCCGATACACCGTTGTGCTGTGATGTATAAGGAGGAGTAAGCTGAGAGAGAATCCCATTCTCTTTTAGATAATCTCTGAATTCGTTACTTAAGTATTCTCCTCCTCGATCAGATCGAAGGATCTTAATACTTTTGCCCGTTTGGTTCTCTACTTCTTGTTTATATTCTCTAAATTTCTCAAAAGCTTCTTATTTGTGTTTCATCAGGAACACATATCCGAATCTAGAGAGATCGTCAGTGAATGTAATGAAGTACGAAGAACCATCCCTGGCATGTGTAGACATGGGACCACATACATCACTATGTATTAGTCCCAAGAGTTCGGTAACTCTTTCTCCGTGTCCCGTAAACAGAGTTTTGGTCATCTTGCCTTTGAGACATGACTGGCAAGTGTCGTAAGATGAAAATTCAAATGAATTTAAATATCCATCCTTATGCAACTTAGCTAGTCGTGTCGTATTGATGTGACCCAGTCTACAATGCCATAAGAAAGATTCGTTCAGTTCAGAACTCTTCCTCTTGTGTGTGTTTTGTAAATTGAGGACTGTATTTTGATTGAGAATGAATATGCCATTATACAACGAGCCTGATGCAATCAACTTTTGATCTAGGAATATGTTCATAACATTACCCTGTAATACAAAATTATATCCTTCTTTACTTAATAAAGAAACTGATATAATATTGCACATCATGTTCGGTATATAATAGCATTCATTTAGAATCAGTTTATGACCACCTGGTAATACAAGGTGATATTCGCCAACTGCTTTGGCTGCAACATTTGCCCCATTCCCAGCTTGAACGGAATGATCACCTTTTCCCAGTTCTCTATCTTTCCGCAGCCCATGTAACATCTTACATATGTGGGATCCTGATCCGGTATCTAATACCCAGGACGTAGGGTGAACTGAGAGACAGTTTTCAATGACAAACACACCCGAAGATGATGCATCAACATGCATGTTCTCTGTTTGGGCGGTGTGAGAATCCAGATATTCTCCTGTTTCCTGTTCATTCTTATAACACTTATAAGATAGAACGGGTTCAACGTTCCCCTGCACAGTATAACATGCGGGTTCGGTCAATACATCCATATTATTATCTTTATTAGGGCATGACATGGTCGCTACCTGGAGAGAGAGAGAAGAAAACACTTTAGCGTATGAACGTGCAAGATCAGATTGGTTATTATCTTATCTAATCAGGATGGCTCCCACTGTTTTTATCAAATCTTCCTTCAAACCCTAAAAGGAAAGACTAGCCGGGATTAATTACACACTACAAGTTCGCCAATCTTTCAGCCAGGCCAGTGTCGGTACTTTGAGGGAGGTCCCCCTTGCTTTCGCACGAACCTAATTAATGTAAACCTCGTTTTCCCAGAGGCGTAACCCCGTTGACACCTTTCTAGACATGTACTTGATCGGCTAATTGTAATGTGTAAAACTCTCCCAGGAGTAACTCTTACTCGCAGTGGGTATCGGGATCCAACTATCTCATAGAAGGTATGCAATCTCATTGCAAATTTCAACACTTGAAATTCCCGATAATACTTTTGCCCCTAGCGTCCTGTGACCTTGACGGAGGCCAAACTACCCACAGGGCGCTAGTCAAGTTCAACCCGTCATTTCTTGATCGAATTAAACCCACCCGTACGACCCTTGACGGAGGCCAAACTACGCCGTACGAATACCCTAATCCAATCGCATCATATGCTGGCAGATAAGCACTAGTTAGCTACCATACACTACGTCTTGACGGAGGCCAAACTACCGCAGCATGAATACTAAGTAGTACTTATCTGAAATGACGGAGGGCTACGCAGGTTTTTCTGAAAACCATGAGCGTAATGAACTTGATATCGTTGTAGAATCAAATAAAGTTTTGAAATGGAGTGATTTTGAGGCTTTCTAGTTTTGCTAAAGGAGTCACTCCCGGTGAAGGGATCGTCGGTCCTTTCCTCGTCAAATGAGGTGTGGGATATATCATATATATCTCTATGCAAAGCAAAAACTCTTAAAAGCAATCAAAAAACAAACCGAGTTTTAGCATCTGCCAGTTATTGCTAAAGGAGTCACTCCCGGTGAAGGGATCTCGGTCCTTTCCTCATCGAATAAGGTGCAGGGTATATCATATATACCGCTATGCAAAGCAAGAACTGTAGCTACCTGTTTTGTTTAAAATTTGATTCTACAACATCTTAGGTTTCTTTTCATTCATTAATCACATTAATGAAGTCCCATCATTTAAGTCACCTAAACATCACAGATAAATACGACGTACACTTATGCCATCCGCATTCGCCTCGATGTCCCCTCGTGCACCGTTAGGTTAGGTAACTAACGACAGAGCTGGGCAGGGCTAGCGCGGGTGTAAAACATAAGTAACGTCTATATAATATATCATATATACTATATACTGTATCTATCACAGAACATCACATGATCACATCACAGATATCGCAGCAGAAGAAACATATGAAACATTGGATATACTAGGACGTCCGTGTTTTCAATACGAGCCAGTATAAAACACGGATTCCACGGTCGTGATGAATAGCCAATCCCACACCCGTAGACCCCTACGAGAGCAGCAAGCAACCCTGCCAATTCTAGGGTTAGGAGACCCGGACTCGACTCCTCGAGATGGTCTCTTACTGGACCCTAGAACCCGGTTACTTGTGCTCCCCTCCTTGGGTCTATCCTAATGCGGAAAAGTAAATAATATACAAAAGGTGACAGCTTCCGCAACCTGGAAGTGCCCCAAATAAAAGAATATTACATACAAGTTTTTACATGAATGAAAATGAAAAACACTCAGCTCACATAAAAACCCCCGGCTATTCAAACACGATAATCCAATATAACATATTGAGCAACACATAACATCACATGTCATCAACGTAAGTAAATATGCGCATCCCAATTGTCGTTGACATATAGCAACGAAACCGGCGATATCACATATTACACTTACGGTCACAGAAAAGAAAGTGTAAAACTACAACAATTGGAATCCGCAACCTCTTTAGACATCGCATGCCTAATCAAATGAAATACTTAGACATCACATGCCTAACAATTATAAAACCCGCATTTTAGTCTCATTATCGAAAACTCTTTTCAATATCACTAGTAAAAAAAGGGGTTGCCCCTACGGATATTGGAATCCGTAGGGGCAGATTTAACTTGGCCCTACGGATTAATCCGTAGGGCTAAAGGGTTACCCCTACGGGCACAGACGTTCAAGAATTAAAATATTAATTCTTAATTTGGTGTTTGCCCCTACGGAGCAGCAAACAAAGGACCTACGGGTATATCCGTAGGGATAAGTAAATATCGATTTAATAAGACCCCAGACCGATCGCCTACGCTCACTTTCTCTCTCTCTCTCTCGATCGGGCGCGAGAAAAATCCCCAAATCGCCACGCCGTCGTCGCCACCGTCGTTCTCCTCGTCGCCACCGCCGGTTTCGTCGCCACCGCAGTTCTCGTCGCCACCGCGGTTCAGGTCGTCGCCCCAGCCCCAGCAGCAGCCGTTCAGGTGAGTAAATCTCGAGGTAAATTAAAGAATTTTTGGATTATTTTGGGCTTAGGGTTCATGGCTTGGTCTGGGGTTGCACGCGCGAGTTGGGGTTGGGCAGGGGTCGCGGTCGCTGTCGGGGTCGGGGTCAGGGTAGGGTTAGGGTTGGGGTTCGGCTGCTGCTGGGGTGGGGCTGGGGTTAGGGTTAGTCTTAGGGTTGGTGTTGGGGTTTAGCTGGCCACGCTGGGGTTAGGGTTGGGCTGGGGCTGGGGGCTGGGGCTGGGGGCTGGGGCTGGGCCACGCGGGGTTTTGGGATCTTTGTAATTTGCTTGCTCTGTTTGGGGTTTCAGTTGATCCTCATTAAAAAATTGGTGATTGATCTCTTCAATCATATTATTATCTGTATTTAAAATTTTTGTGAAGCCTTCAGAGTTTGGAAAAATCTAGAATTACCGTTGAAATTCTGGCAACATTCAAAAACTGTGTATATGATGTGTGTGTGTGTATGCATGTATATACATTTGAAATTTATCTTTCTTCTATGATATAAAACGGTTAAACCGAAGAAAATTACTGGGGGAATTTTTCCTAAAATGTCTTGAGAGGGGGTTCAAGTGATGGGATAATTTCATTTGGTAATCTTTTACTTATTTTACATCTCTTATTTTTTCATGCAAAAATCTGAATAGGTTTCTTGCAATTTTGCCTATCGATCAATTATTATATTTATTTCTATTTTTTGTGGATGATTTGGCTTCAATTGAATGGAGGCGATGATGGCTTGCCCTCAAGATTCCACTTTTATGAGCTTTATAGTTATGAGATTGGCGAGGCAAGCTGGTTTGTAGCCATCTTATTTCTTTTCCTAAATTAAAATCCAAATATAAACTGTCTGATTGAGAGAGAGAGAGAGTATGGGAGATTATGTATTATTCAATGTGTTTGGAAGCTGGCATGTTCTGAGCGTCATCTCTGCATGAAAGCTATGGTTTTGCAAAGGGTTTGCCCTAACTATTTTCTGTGGGGAAGCTGAAGGCCTGAAGCTTCATCAAACTCAGGATTGGATTCTGGTCGGGTATTGTAAATTCTTGTGAAAGTTCCGTTCAAGATTTGTTCAGAGCTTGCATAACATCCTTTTCATCTTTATGAGATCTTTATGCAGTCATTTTTTTGGGTTTATATATTTCTCGAGCCCGTTTGACTTTGGACTTAGGATAACCCCAAATCTCTTTCTTATTTTGATTCCTAAGCTGGCATATCTGAGGCTCGTATTCCAGTATCGTTGCTGGAAAAGCTAGGGTTGCGAACATTTTTGCAACGATAATTTCTGTATGACAGCTTAAGCACACATAAAACTTAAACAATCTTGAAGCACTGCAGTTTTTCACTAAACTACCTAAAAGTTTTTATATTGCTGCAAGCTTCCTTAAAGTGCTGCATCTAAGTGTATTTTAGTGGGAAAACCCTTGAAAGCCAAACTTCATGGGGTTTGTTGTTTGCCTTCTCTGTAGCTAGTTTGAGGTTTATTTAGTTTTGGATTTGTTTTGCAACACTCTCTGAGTTCCAAATCAACAAAAAGCTGAATGTTGAATCACAAGCAAGAAGCAGCCAAACTGGCCCTAAAGTAATCCTGAGTGATGATAATTTTCCAGGGAGTTTAAAATTTATAGAAATGGCGAGGCAACATTGGATTGTCTGCAAGTATTCAAGCAACCTGTTTGCAGCCATCATGCTATTTGTGATCCCAGTATAAAACTCAAACATGCCTCTTAGTTAGTTTACTTTAATTTGTTATTTATGTGTGTGTGTCAACATTGGATTGTCCCAAGTATAAAACCAAACCCACAAAACATCAAAACTGTCTCCGACAATCTTATGGTCATTAGACATAAGATTTATGCATATAGGTAACATCTGCCAATATGCCATATCCAGACCGCAATCTATCTTTGCCTATTGGCTAATATGAAAATATCGGCCCGCGTAGATGACATAATCAAAGTTGTTAAATCTTAATACGGTTTGTGTTTCGTTTTTTTATTTATCAGTTCTATCAATGTTGCGTATAACGCTTTATGATATCAGTATCCTACATTTGTAGTTTTAATTGTTGATTGTTATAGATGAATACCATTGCGATAATAGTTTTTGGTCGATGAATGCTATTGCAATGTAGGATGATCAGTTCTATCAATCTTGATCTCAATGGTTTAAAATCATGTTACACATACAACACGAATGCACAACAAACGCATAATTAGAGAGCGACTCAAGATATTCAGGTTAAAACCAATATATGATACTCGATGATAATATGAAACCTTCATATTCCCATCGATACTCATATATGAAACTAAAAGCGCCACTTTGTCCCTACGGTGCCCGACATTTTAATTTAAAAATATTATATCTTAATTTGTTGTTTGGCCCTACGGGCACCTAAATGGGAATTTAATTAAAAAAGGCACAGAAATGCCCTACGCCTCGATATCTTTCCCTCTCGTTCCCAAAATTTTCTCTCGTTCCCGCGTCTCCAATTTTCTCTTCGTCGCCACCGCGCGCCCTCCGTTCTCAGCCCGCCACCGCCCTCGTTCTTCCTCGTCGAGTTCCTCGTCGCCGATATTTGTGCCTACATTGATGCCTCAAGCAACGAATCAAATGATGTGGATCACAAACTAATTAAATAAATTTTGAATACCAATCTGGACTGGGATTTGAATACCAATCTTAGTTTGCTATATTTTTTTATATATAGTAGATGGTGATACTTCTTTAAGTAAAAACAACCCTACACTTAAGCGAAATCATAAATCGAAACACACATATATAGAATACAACTCATACATGGGTATCCTCAAATCTAACTTTCATTGAATTTGCACGCGCACTTAAAATAACAACCTTTATACTAAAAAAATTATGTATGCCATTACTTAGTAGTTTATAGTTTTAAGACGCAAAAGTCATTTGAGAAATACTTTTTCTACCCACTATTAATCCATATTCTCAATATAGTCATTGAATTTGCACGCGCACATAATAAGAAGGAGAAGAGAATAATGTGGCAGAAGAAGAAGGAGAAGACAGTAATGTGGCAGAAGAAGAAAAAAATGACATTCCTCGTTCTCTGTTTCAGCATCAATCTTCTGATATGAACTAATGATGGCTTTCACATAGGCTTTTCCCATTAGAGACTTCTTAGTGTCCAATGGAAAGCATACATCAGATTTGTGCAGGTCGGGTTCTTCTATGACTTTCAAGAGTCTCAACTGATTCTGTTAATTACACTCTAGTTGGGTGGTACTTTTACCACTTCTCACTGCAGGTGCGCTCTCTAATATCCATTTTGAATGTAATATTATCGATATTCAAAATGGATATTAGAGAGCGCACCTGCAGTGAGAAGTGGTAAAAGTATCACCCAACTAGGGTGTAATTACAGAATCAGTTGAGACTCTTAAAAGTCATAGAAGAACCCGACCTGCACAAATCTGATGTATGCTTTCCATTTGACACTAAGAAGTCTCTAAAGGGAAAAGCCTATGTGAAAGCCATCATTAGTTCATATCAGAAGATTGATGCTGAAACAGAGAACGAGGAATGTCATTTTTTTCTTCTTCCGCCACATTACTGTCTTCTCCTTCTGCCACATTACTGTCTTCTCCTTCTTATTATGTTCGCGTGCAAATTCAATGACTATATTGAGAATATGGATTAATAGTGGGTAGGAAAAGTATTTCTCAAATGGATTTTGCGTCTTAAAACCATAAACTACTAAGTAATGACATACATAATTTTTTTAGTATAAAGGTTGTTATTTTAAGTTTTCCCTTATAGAGATATGATCTAACTGCATCTATCAACTATAAGTGTGCAGAAAATTATGATAAGAAATCATAAGAAAGGGTCGTAGCCATGCATAACCTTGAATCTACATACCAAATCATGCAAAAGCATGCACTTATTGTCATCTTGCCTTGGAATATAAAATATCTTGGAAGACTATAAGCGAGCATTTAAATCTTGATAGCTTTTGACTTCAACATATATTTTTCTCAAGTACCATGAAATATACTTGCTCCGTATAAACCGTTTTCAGGAAGATGGATTAATAATGACAAATTATCCATTGTGACTCACTAGGTTAGCATTTTCTCTTCTATTGACCATCTTTCTAATCTGCTTGGTAAATTTATTCGGAACCGGCTGCGAATCATTAAAAGACATGCATAAGAAAGAAAACTAAAATACAGATATATAGCATACCGATACATCGAAACTTCATAGTTGCGATGGCAATCCAGAGATATTTATTTCTACACACGTGGTGCGCGTGCGAATGCGTCAGGCATCATGGACAAATATTTCAGAACATGAAAAGTATTATTCGTATAAAGTAATTAAAATTTTTAAACACCTTGGGTAGATATTTTCTTAGTTGATGCAATCATATCATGATGACTAAATTTAAGCTATTATACATATGCTTATGTATTTTTCTAATCTAATATATCACACACACAGAGAGAGAGAGAGAGGGGGAGAATACCAGGTAGATAGAGAAATCAGTTAGCAGGATCCTGAAGAAATGGAGTCCATAGCATTGCTCATCATCATCATCCGTGATCCCTTTGAAAAAATATTATCAAAGGGATCATGGATGATGATGATGAGCAATGCTATGGACTCCATTTCTTCAGGATCCTGCTACCTGATTTTTTTACCTACCAGGTGTTCTCTCTCTCTCTTTCTGTGTGTGTGTGTGATATTTTAGGTTAGAAAAATACATATGCATATATATAATAGCTTAAATTTAATCCTCATGATATGATTGCATCACCTAAGAAAATATCTCTACCCAAGCTGTTTAAAAGTTTTAATTACTTTATACGAATAATACTTTCCATGTTCTGAAATATTTGTCCATGATGCCTGACGCATTCGCACGCGCACCACGTGTGTAGAAATAAATATCTCTGGATTTCCATCGCAACTATGAAGTTTCGATGTATCGGTATGCTATATATCTGTATTTTAGCTTTCTTTCTTATGCATGTCTTTTAATGATTCACAGCCGGTTCCGAATAAATTTACCAAGCAGATTAGAAAGATGGTCAATAGAAGAGAAAATGCTAACCTAGTGAGCCACAATGGATAATTTGTCATTATTAATCCATCTTCCTGAAAACGGTTTATACGGAGCAAGTATATTTCATGGTACTTGAGAAAAATATATGTTGAAGTCAAAAGCTAACAAGATTTAAATGCTCGCTTATAGTCTTCCAAGATATTTTATATTCCAAGACAAGGTGACAATAAGTGCATGCTTTTGCATGATTTGGTATGTAGATTCAAGGTTATGCATGGCTACGACCCTTTCTTATGATTTCTTATCATAATTTTCTGCACACTTATAGTTGATAGATGCAGTTAGATCATATCTCTATAAGGGAAAACTTAAAATAACAACCTTTATACTAAAAAAATTATGTATGTCATTACTTAGTAGTTTATGGTTTTAAGACGCAAAAGCCATTTGAGAAATACTTTTCCTACCCACTATTAATCCATATTCTCAATATAGTCATTGAATTTGCACGCGCACATAATAAGAAGGAGAAGACAGTAATGTGGCAGAAGGAGAAGACAGTAATGTGGCGGAAGAAGAAAAAAATGACATTCCTCGTTCTCTGTTTCAGCATCAATCCTTTGATATGAACTAATGATGGCTTTCACATAGGCTTTTCCCTTTAGAGACTTCTTAGTGTCCAATGGAAAGCATACATCAGATTTGTGCAGGTCGGGTTCTTCTATGACTTTTAAGAGTCTCAACTGATTCTGTAAATTACACCCTAGTTGGGTGATACTTTTACCACTTCTCACTGCAGGTGCGCTCTCTAATATCCATTTTGAATGTAATATTATAGATATCCATGCCTGTTTATGTCAAAATTACTTATATTGTCAATGTTTGATTGTCTAGTTGTTGGTGATGCGTCCATATCAGGGACAGAGGCCACTCCCGTTCCTCCAGGTATGTTTATATATTATATAGGGCATGTATATTGATTTAGAATGCTATATCATAAATATACACACATTTCTTTTGCTCTTAGTCGTCCAACTCATTATCATGGGCTGCTTGAAGAGATTAGATTTGCGCCTGATGATCTACAAGAGCTTGTTCACTCCCTGTCATATGTGTAAGCAGCGCTATATGCGAGTTTACCTTGTTAGTATGTATGTACTGAAATTAATTAATATTATTCAAATTTTGATACATGCAGATACCAGAGGAGCACATCTTCTATCTCTGTAGGTAAGGCTTTGAATTTGTTGATTTTGGTGTTTCTTGTCAATTTTATAGACCAGTATGTGCTAAATATAATGTTCTGACAGTTGCTAGGGGGAAGGCAACATTCGAGGCTGCTGACCCCAGTCCTGGACGCCGCACACGGACGGCACCACGGAGGTTGGGAGAGAGGCCGATGACTGGGCTCTAGCAGGGCCCATATGAGGTTGGACTCCACCCCGGTGGTTACTTCCTCCGTCTCCAGTGAGCGACGTATCCATCATGAACTGGATAGCTTGAGGGCCAGCGTTCAGGAGTTGAAGGAGATGCTGGTATGTATACTACTTTATAGTAAAATATCATTTCATATTATATACATATCAACATATCCATAATTAGTACGTAGCTTGAGCTTATTTGGTTTTAGACTTAAGTTTGATTAATCATACATACATATGTAATTGAAATAAACAACGCTTTTCCAAACTAGATATCCAAACAGGGTTTCGAAATAACTTAATAATGATACGAATTCGAATAATAAACAGTTCTTACACGCTTCTTACACACGTTATATCCAGACGCGACAGGGTAGATCGGCCGAGCCTCCACACGCAACTCCTTCGGCTGCGGCTCCGCAAGCCACTACATCGGCTGCGGTTCCGCAGACAGCTCCTGTAGCTCCACCGCCCACTCAGACTCCCGCAGCTGCGGCTCCGCAAGCGACTACCTCGACGGCGGCTGCGCAGACCACATCGCCGGCTCCACATGCCGCTCAGACTCCCGCTCGCGACAAATTGCATAGTTTATTGACCGAGGAGCAGGCGCGCGTTATTCTATCGTTATTCAGAGGTGGAGCTGAACCGAGCTAGGGTAGATTTTTGGTTCTTTTTTTTTGAAACATGTATTTATTTATATCATACACATTGTACTACATTTTGAAACGATATTGATATTGGTTTGTATTTATATCATATTCAGTTTTTGTGTTTCTTTTGTATATTATATATATGCGTGAGATGTGATTATGAATACTGCAATATATGATTTGATTGATGTATATATTATTGTGCACAGGGCGGGAAAAAATCAAACAGCCCATTTTTAAAAAAAAATTTCAGACAATATGTACCTACGGATTAATCCGTAGGCAAACATGTTACCCCTACGGATATCGCCGTAGGGGCAAAATATCAGCAGTAACTGATATTTCCCCCAGATCTCAGTACCAGGGGGTTGGGAAAGCCCCTACGGATATATCCGTAGGGGCTACTGACTCTCCCCTACGGCGTTATCCGTAGGGGCAAAATATCAGGAATCCTGAATTTATGCCCCTACGGAAACGTACCTACGCATATATCCGTAGGGGGTAGTACATGCCCCTACGGGTATATCCGTAGGGCAAAGTAATTTATTAAAATAAACCGTAAATAATATAAAATCTTATACCCTACGGCTTAATCCGTAGGGGCAACAGGACCTACACAGATATCCGTAGGGGCAAGAATTTGCCCGTAGGGGCAAGTTCAGGGCCTCAACTTGCACCTGCGGCCTTTGCACCTACGGGGTATTTTTTCGCCCCTACGTATATATCCGTAGGGGCAGTGGGTTGCCCCTATGGATAAATCCGTAGGGGCAACCCCTATTTGTAGTAGTGTATCAAGTGAGACTAAACCGCTAGATTTATAACATTCATTCAGCTATCTCATAACTGTATGTGAATTCCAATTATTGTATCCCATTCCGGATAAATAGAAAATATTAAACTTTCCGATCAAACATTCGAACACCCAAGTTTTCCCGAAACCGATCAACACGTGAAACAAGTTCAAAGACATTCACTTCATGCCTCAGTACCAACGGTCCAGCCGTAGAAGGGTCAAGCCAACGCCTCACATGTGGCACGCCGTACTGCCCCAAACTCTAAGATTCAAAGGGCAGTTCAAGACGGTCACATAATCGAGTTAAGGTTTGTTGTCTTCTAGAGGGACCATCGCGTTACTTGCACTACTCAAAACGTCCTTAAACCACAGAAAAATCCAACACTTGGAAATTTTCCGGCAGGGGAAAGATTGGGTATTTACATCCGGTCGAACTTTTTAACATATTCTTAAATATCCGGAAAAACACATAGACAAAGTCTGATAATCCGATCGAATCTCTGAACTCCCAATACACTCCAGAAAATTCAACTCTTGAATAAATTTTAAAAATTTCCAGAAAATCCAACACCTGAAGGAATGAGTTACTGTGCAAAAATTATATGATAATTAAATAAATTGGCCGCGGAACCGCCGCAGAAGCAAGCCTTCTGCCGCGGTTCCGCCGCACTGTAGACACTTCATTAAGTAATTTTTGCACCGTAATTCATAGATTTCCCTGCTGAATTTTTTAGCAATTTTTAATATGGAAAAAACCCAATTTTTAGAAAAAGTCCAGAGAGCGTTTTGGGAATTAGGGTTTCGGTTCGTTCGGGTTTCAAACGTCGTCTAGACTTCGCTTAAGGCTCTAGCTAGGCTCTAATACCAGTGTAGGGTTCCTAGGCACTCTCAAGAGGTCTCACAAGGCATCAACCATGCCAATTTCAAAATTTACGGTGCCGAGAAACCCTAGACTACGGATCGTTAACTAGAAATTTAGGCGAAAAACGAAACTAGTTAACATCTTAACTAAAGGAGAGAGTCTACAACCTTTGTAGATCTGGTTCTCCACTTCCTTAGCTCCACGTAGGCGTCCTCTCGCTGTCCATCTCGAATCATGGACTCAATCGTCGGCTTCATCGGAGAAATAGGCGGACTAGGTCGTCGGCTTCGTGCCGAAGAAGATCTACGTCGAGGTATCACAAGTTCAAGCTCCAACTTCACCAAGTTGTGAAACTTGTGAAGAAAACACCCTATACTACTTGGCAAGAGGTAGAGGGTGAAGAAATAGGAGGTGGGTTCACTTTAGAATTGGATTTCTCTCACTTTTGCTCAAGTTACCATTAATGGACTTAAGCTTTTTCTTCAAGAAGAAGATGATGAAGAAGATAGAATATGATAAGTGTTGTTAAAAAGAATAATTAAAATGAATACTTATCATCTTCTTACCTTGGTTAGGTGTAGAGAATAGACCATAGTTAGTAGGAATGGTTAGGGTTAAGGATGAAGACAAAATGGTCACTTTAGTCAAAACTTCATGAAGCTTCAATAAGCTTCATGATAAAAAGAAACCATTTTGTTTTCTTATATCTTTTTCTCAAAAAGGAAAAGATAAATAATTAAGTGAAAATAAGAAACCCTAACCATTCACTAAACATGGTTTAAGTCTTTACACAAATCCAAGTGAGAATGTATCATCAAACATAATACAATCAAGTGCACACAAAATATATCACATATACAATGTGCTATACAAGTGAGAAAATCCCTTTAAAGTGAACCAATACTAGTTAATGCAAAGTAATATATCAAATATATAATTATACATTAAATCATTAAATCAACATTTGATTCAATGATCCGATCATGTCGCACATAACCGACTAGTATCCAATGTATCGATTTATCGAATCAATGATTCGATAACTAGGTCATATCGCATACAACCAATCGAAACATTCATCGCGAGAATGAAATGCGGTATCACATACACGCATTATTCTCGGTCCCGCACATATCTCATATGCGCTCCTATTTCGTTTCGCTTGAGCCAGGAAACCTCTGTGTAGGACTCTAAAGACTCGTCAATACGCCGGTAGAAGATGATGATCATATCAAGCACCCACAAGCCGCAAGCGGTCTTCTAAACGTAACGGCCATCCGGGTATTGAGCGATCAGAAGATCGACGAGCCAGCCCGCTCACACTCCTGTGAATCCAACCAGTAACACTTACCGTACAGTCCGGTCTGTTCGTCTGATATGTCGCATATCAAGTCTAGGGGTGGTAAACGTCAGACCCCAATAACCGATAAGTCGTGCCGATGTGAGGCTCATAACGGGTCGAGAAACTACTGGTAACACTTACCAGCAAATCTCAGATCAGCCCTGGCCAGGGACTTCCCTGTTACGGCCAATCGAGCACAGCGCAAAATCAACCCCCAATACCGGGAGAGACGAAACCCCTCCTATCGCTCATTGCCTCCATGTGACTCGGGACTGTACCCAAAGACCACCGTTTTGCACGCCCTCATGGACGTGGTAAGGTGGAGATCAAAGCACAGCGGGAATCACACAAGACTCTATGACGATCTCGGGTCTACAGACTAACCTGCATAAGTGTCACCTGAGAACTGCCATCTGACGTGAGGTATAATACCATCTGGGAGTTCTCGGCGAGTCCGTCCAGTGTACCCAGTCTCCACTGAGCACCCGTATACCATCTCTGATGTCAAACACCAATGGATATGGGATCATCCATCGCCCATCTCATGGGTCGAGAAGCGTATACGCTAGTCTACACTGGTATATCGATGCCCCGTCTCGATACACCTACGACTAGGGACCATGAAGGATGTACCTATGGACTACCATGTCCCCACTAGTATGATCTGCATCATAGTCCAGGTAGTCAAGTACACATCCTAAGGGCTTTACCAACATGTAACTATAAGACAGTATAAAGAGACTAGTATACATGTTAAGATAAAGAGCATCCAGATAGCATACTATCATATCGAGCAAGAAAGTCATCTCTATATATGTCCAAGCATCCAATCTAATATACATCATCTGTACAATACTGGCCTCTAGGGCATACATACAACTAACAGAATTTCAGTAGATCAAAAGGTGATGTGATGTGGATCTTTTGCCAAGATTTCCTCGAGCTCCGCGTAGATATGTTGGATCTTGTGTTGACATTGAGCTTTGTGCACGAAAATGACATCGATTTGCCATTTTGTCCCTTAAACTGGTGTGTGGCAACATACGGATAGAGAGCGGAGACCCGTGTTTTATCTGTTGTTGGTAGTAATCCGGAATTTGACGTACTTTTCTATGAATTTCACTGTCTAGAGCTGAGAACCAGTATCCCGTAAATATGTAGCAAACACTGATTAAAAGCACTCACCTATAAACAAACGAGCGTAAGAATGGGCGGTATAAAATGCAATATTCTGGTATGAACAAATACCCCCAAACTTAACTTTTGCTCGTCCCGAGCAAAATCAATTATTCACAAAAATAAAATCCTAACCGCACTTTCGCAGGGAACGCGATTGCACTGAGTGCGTGCAACAAGCCGTTAAACCTCTAGGTGTCCCTAGTAGGAGGAGTGTTGTCTTCTGAGGGTTTTCAGCGGATTACACCCACAAAATCCCGTCAAGCTAGTGTTATAAGTTAACATCGATTCTACTCCTACAATTTAGTATTTACGTTAGAAATTCTATCATCCTAAGTTAGAAATATCCAACCCTTATTTTTCATACCTCCTATCTATTTAACCTTAGATCTCCTGAGTTTTCCTTCTAAAGTGCGGCCTCAAATCAGAGATTTTTATCAACTTTACAGAAAACATAAGTCTTATTCTTTATTTCTATCTTTTATCCAAACATCGATTGTATACCACTACGTGTGTGTATATTTGCACCCCTACACTCAAGAATTCAATTCAAACTATAATACCCTTGCCCTAATACCTAATACTACTTCTTTTCATTAAGGATGGACGGATTTGCTCACACACCTTTCATGCGACTATTAATGCTTCTTGAGGCACTAACGACCGATTACTGAATGTGTGAACTTTAAAGCGTAAATAGCAGTTTTCAGGTCTTGACTTTATTCTATTTTTTCTTTTTCTTTTTCTTTTTCTTTTTCAAGACCGGATATATTTTTCAATATGCTCTTTTGGTGTTTAGCTTTAAATACCGTTTTTTCTTTCATACTAGGCTTTCAGGCATGAGTATTTCTAGGTATCCTCTACTATCCCAAGTTTCAAGGTGCGTGTAAGTGCAGTTTGTAGGGTATATACTTTCTAAATTTGAACTCAAGAAAAGAAACTATTTTTCAGACTTATTCTCCAGTAAAGCTTCAATACTTTCCCTTCATCTTGACTTAACTCAAGAACTGAACTCAAAAAACTGTAAGGACGTATACATACCAAAGTTAGACAGAATGAGGGTTATTTTAAGGATTTTCAATTCCTAAGTCTAGAATTTAGTTATTTCTAACATATCAACTAAACTTTCAGAATAAAAATCTAAGTTGCCCTATTAGCTAACTTGATGACAAAGTTTTATATTTTTTGGAAAATTTTCAATTTTTGTGGGTTTTTAATAAGGTATGAAAATGCAAAATATACAAATGAATGCGAAGGAAGAAAGCTTACCAAGCACACCCCCAAACTTAAACTTGAAAGTGCCCTCACTGTCAGGCTACACCAAGAGGGTCAAAATTGTCGGCGCTCCCTAGAAACAAAAAATATATACAAAAAGGAGTCCCCCCCAAACTTAAGTAAAACAGTGTTTCCACTGTTAAGCGTTGAAGTTCAGGATTAAGGGGGAAAGAGAATAGTATCAAGCTATACAAGGCCTTACAAAGGCCAAAAGTTAACACCAACCATTCAAAAATTCTATCTCTGTAAGATGCGGGTTGGTGAAAGAAGGTGAAGAGGAAAGAAATGGAGATTACGCGAGACCGTATGGAGATAGAAGCGGGATACGGTCTCGGTATATGAGACGAAGAATGGAGGAAGGGAGAAAGAAGTGGAATACGAACTTGAGGGTGAAAATGGAGTGAATAGATTAGCACAATTTGTGATGACCGATGTGTGAAAAGCGATTGTGCTAATATATTAACCCGTCGAGGAATGGGGTCAAATCCCTCAAGATTCGTGAGAAACCATGGGTATGCCGAAATTGGTAAACCAGACAATGGAAATGGAAGTGATACAGTTACTTGCAGGGTTGGAACGATGGAAAGGGTAGAGGAAAGTGATCGAGGAGGGGTATCAGGTAAAGGTTCGGGAGGGGGTACACAGTCAATGGAAGGGACAGGATGAATTGGAAAATCCGACTCATCAATTAAAACTGGTTCATCTTCAAAAATTTCCTCAATGTTCTCCTAAAAAATTAGCTCATCCATGCAAATTTCATCGAAATCTAGACGCATCAGGGGTTCGGGAAAAACAGTTAATGACTCGGGATGATGAATTGGAGAGAAAAACACTGCCAAATCTACAGGTTCATCATCCAAAATATTCACGGCGTCAATATCCTTAATCAAGTGAAAGTCAATTTTCTCAGACACCTCATCAAAAGCATGGATTTCAATCGATTCTGGTTCTAAGATGGAGGTGTAGAGGTCAAAAGGATGGGGTGTGGTTTCACTTGGCAAGGTCCCTTCACAATCGGGTAAATCAAACACTACAAAGTCGCACAACTTATCAAACATTCTATCTTCAATTGATAATTCAGTTGGGACACTTAATAGACTTTCAACACAGGAGTTGTGGGATTCAATTTGAAACGGGTAGGTTTGATTTGGAAGGGGGTACAACTCACTCTCTCCACTCAAATTCTCAATCTGTCCAACCGCCTCATCATACATTGGAAAATTAGGAGCTGGTTGGAAACTAGCTACCGGGTCAGTAGGTTGTATGAGGGTGGCCATGGACGCATTCAAATCCATCATCTGTTGGCATGACGCTACCCTAAAGTCTTCCAACGACTGTTCCAGAGTACACATGGGTTGTGACGGGGTTTCAGAAAACAATTCAAAGTTGTTTGGATACTGAAAACTCCCAAATGGCTGTTCAGAAGCAATGTCTAGGGAAGGTGCAAAAGTCGGGTAGGACTGGTAGGAATTGAATGGCTGGACAGGGGTAGGATCAACATTTGGATACCAAGGTGAATGGAAGTGTTGATCCCAAGAATTTGAAGTGGTGAAAGGAGTGAAAGATCGGCTATGAGATTGTTCAATACGTTCAGCGATGGACAAAGGACGACTTGAAAAAGTGGTATCAACATAAGCGGGTGCGGGAGGTTGAAAAGGTTGATACAAAGTGTAATGCGGAGGGCAAGTGTTTGTCCTAGACGCGTCAATGCGATCTTTCAATGACATTTTGGGCATGGAGGGGTCGTTCGATGTTCGGCCAAAGCAAGAACAGTAAGAAGTAATGTCTGGTTGTGGGTACCAAGGTTCGGCAAGAGTTTTGCGAGGTGGGGTACCCATGATATGAAGAGAGAAAGAAAGAAAGGCAGAGAAAAGGAGGGGGGGAAAATTTTAATTTTTTTTTTATAATTTTTTTAGGTAGATATTAACAAAAGAATGAAATATATACACAAAAAGAATCTAGACAAAAACAATCACGACACAAAAATACCATACACCTAATCGTTCTAGGGTTCACCTAGGTCAACTAGACCTGCTCCAGAACTTGATTGTCGAAGTAAAACTGTGTCGAGAAACGGGCTCAAGATACACTGATCACGAGGCCAGGTAAGTGCAGAGATAAGGGGAGGTTTTCCAACGCTTTCGCGAAGTTCCTTAATTAAATAACCCTTTCTCTTTTGGCGGTTTCGCCGTTAACACTTTCCTAGACACCCCGTAAACAATGTACCGTTAAGCGAGGTTCTAAACACGGTTAACTTCTCCTAATGAGCGCGAAGTCCTTAAGGCTTAAAGTCTAATTTCTTTTAAAATTTGTGCGGGTAAACGTTATGCTCAAGTTCGTGATTTGTGGGCCACGGAAAAGGTGATGAAATCCTTTACCGTATATTATGGGGTTCGCTTGCCCTTAAGTCCGTATAAATATATGCAATGCGCAATTCAATAAAAATTCTATAAAGAATCAAACAATCGTTTTTTAGTTTAAGCACGGCACTGCAACAAATACGGGTTAGTCAATTTTTAGCGTTTGCTAGCGAACTTGCAAAGAATCCTGCAAAGAATAGTATATTGGATGCGTCGGATTTGAGAAGAAGGTGTTAGTAAAGTACGTACCGTTAAGTTTTTGGTTTAAGAAACCCCCGTTGAATCAAATCCGGTAAGCTTGAAAAGTTCGCTTGCGCGGGTCAAACTACCCGGATCTTTGGCACTATACTTTGCAATCACCTTAGCCTTGAATGTACACTTTGCTCCCCACAATCACCGTATGCAAATCGGCAAAAATCTGCAGACTTGCTCACAAAAATTATCAAAAAAGAACAAAAAGATTTTTTTTTATAAATATATACAAAAAGAATATTAACCCGAATAACAAGAAAGAAAATACGCTACCGTCTCCCCGGCAACGGCGCCATTTGATCGCACGCTAAAAGCGTGTCGGATGTTCAAAGTTCTAATGTTTACCGCGATCAGGACGGTGTCGCTATGCAGCTAGCCGGTTGAGCACGGGTCGATCCACAGGGAGATGGTTGTATGTCCGTTCTTGTTTTAGACGAGTCAATAAAGAATGTGTATATGTTTGTTCAATTATATTCTAAGTGTTTTATATGCAAGTATAAAGTTGTTATGAAAAAGATAAGAAAGTGTAAGCTAAAGAAATCCGCACTCAAAACCTTTGAGCCAAGTCTTGACCAATTGAAGCTAGAGCAATTGGCAACAACGTGGATTAGGGGATTTAAGCACGGTATTCGTGGAATCTGGCTTATTTACCTTTGTCCTTCCGTTCTTGTCTCTTGCTTTCGCCTCCGGCCAAACCGAACGCAACCGGTCGCGGTTAGGAATCACCGTTACCTTGGTAGGGTAGGGTGCCTAACGGAGCGCTTGCGTATCGTTTGGGCGGAGTTCAATGGAAAATAACGGGAAAAGGAAATAAGCAAAGAAACATTAACTTACAATATCGTATTTATTCTTAACAACAATAATTACAACCATTCACAAAAACGAACCAAAAAGAGCAAAAGAAAAGAAAAGATAACAAGTAAATGCATGGAATTTAAGTGCAAGAAAGTAAAGCATGAATGTAAAGCAACTAATAAAAAGCAAGAAATAAATACGCAAGAAAGTAATTACAAGAACATAGAACTCAAGACAAGTATGGGATCAATAGCCAACCCTTAAATTTGCAAGCTCAATCAAGAGGTTGCAAGATCAAGAGAAAGGTAAAGAACTCATGTGAAATGAAGCACTAATTCCATAAGAAGATACAACCCTTGAGATCAATAACAAACTCTTAAACTTTCAAGCTCAATGAAGATGTTAAAAGATCAAGAGAAAGCAAAAATCTCAAGGGGAAGTTAAAACAAAAGAATGATACAAAAACGCTCATCTTCATTTAACATCCACTCAATGCTCTCACTACATTTTCATGGAGGAAAGATGAAGAAGAAGAAGAAAACTAAAACTAGCAAAAAGAGGCTTAAGAATTTCACCCCTTGGTTTGGCTCAGTTCTGGGGTATTTATAAGAGGGGAATTGGAAACCTAGGGCAAGAATCTGCCCCTATAAGAAAAGACCAACATGCCCCTGAAAAACGACAACGAGAGGAGACTAAATGGCCGCGGTTCCGCGGCCTAAGCGCGCTTATGCCGCGGAACCGCGGCCGTTTAGAGGAGTTAGGCCATGAAATTTGGTGGTTTTCCCTAGTTTTTAGTACTCTTCAGTGTGGTATAAGACTTTTTCTCAGAACTCTTCCCATTTCTTCAAGAATTTCAGTAGATCAAAAGGTGATGTGATGTGGATCTTTTGCCAAGATTTCCTCGAGCTCCGCGTAGATATGTTGGATCTTGTGTTGACATTGAGCTTTGTGCACGAAAATGACATCGATTTGCCATTTTGTCCCTTAAACTGGTGTGTGGCAACATACGGATAGCGAGCGGAGACTCGTGTTTTATCTGTTGTTGGCAGTAATCCGGAATTTGACGTACTTTTCTATGAATTTCACTGTCTAGAGCTGAGAATTAGTATCCTGTAAATATGTAGCAAACACTGATTAAAAGCACCCGCCTATAAACAAACGAGCGTAAGAATGGGCGGTATAAAATGCAATATTCTGGTATGAACATATACCATCTTTGATATCAAACACTAATGGATGTGGGATCATCCATCGCCCATCATATGGGTCAAGAAGCGTATACGCTAGTCTACTTTGGAATATCGATGCCTCGTCTCGATACTCCCATGACTAGGAACAATTGAAGGATGTACTTACCGACTACCATGGCCCCACTAGTATGATCTGCATTAAAATCCTGGTAGTCAAGTACTCATCCTAAGGGCTTTATTAACATGTAACAGAGAGACTATAAGTGTACATGTTAAGATAAAGAGCAACCAGATAGCATACTTGTTAGTTATATGTATGCCCTAAAGGCCATTATTATACATGTGATGTATATTATAGTGAATGCTTGAACATATATTGGGAGGACTTTCTTGCTCGACATGATAGTATGCTATCTAGTTGCTCTTTATATTAACATGTACACTTATTGTCTCTCTATTACTTGTTGATAAAACCCTTAGGATGAGTACTTGACTACCAGGATTATGATGCAGATCATACTAGTGGGGCATAGGTAGCTGGTAAGTACATCATTCAAATGTTCCTAGTCGTGGGAGCATCGAGACGGGGAATCGATATTCCAGAGTAGACTAGTGTATACACTTCTCGACCCATATGATGGGCGATGGATGATCCTACATCCATTGGTGTATGACATCAGAGAAGGTATACGGGTGCTCAGTGGAGACTGGGTACACTGGACGGACTCGCCGAGAACTCCTAGATGGTATTATACCTATCGTTAGATAGCAGTTCTCTGGTGACACTGGTACAGATTAGTCTGTCGACCCGAGATCGTCATAGAGTCTTGTGTGATTCCTACTGTGCTTTGATTTCTATCTTACCACGTTCAAGAGATCGTGCAAAACGGTGGTTTTTGGGTACGGTCTCAAGTTACATGGAGGCAATGAGCGATAGGAGGGGATTTCGTCTCTCCCGGTATTGGGGGTTGATGTTGCGCTATGCTTGATTGGCCATAACAGGAAATCCCTGGCCAGGGTTGCTGAGATCTACTGGTAAGTGTTATCAGTAGTTTCTCGAACCGTTATGAGCCTCACATCGGCAAGACTTATCAGGGCTATTGGGGTCTGACGTTTCCCACCCCCATGCTCAGATATGCGACATATCGGACGAAGAGACCGGACTGTACGGTAGTGTTACTTATTGGATTCGCAGGAGTATGAGCAGGCTTGCTTGTTGATCTTCTGATCGCTCAATAGCCGGGTGGCCGTTACGTTTAGCAGACCGCTTGCGCCTTGTGGGTGACTGGTATGATCACCACCTACTGTCGGCGTATTGACGAATCTTAGAGTCCTACACAGAGGTTTCCTGGCTCAAGCGAAACGAAGTAGGAGCACATATGTGATATGTGTGGGACCGAGATTAATACGTGTATGCGATACCGTTTTCTTTTCTCGCGATATGTGATATCGGTCGGTTATATGTGATATAACCGGGCTGTTGAATCAAGTGTTGATTCGACAAGTTGATACTTTTGATATTCGTCGGTTGTATGTGATATAGCCGGATTATTAAATCAAGTGTTGATTTAATAATTTAATGTATAATTATATTTATGATATATTGATTTACATTAACTAATATTTTCTCACTTAAGCATTTCTTTTTCTCACTAGTGTACACTTAGTATATATGTGATATATATTAATGTACATTATTTTGTGTCATACTAGATGCCACATGCTACTTGGGTGTATAAGACTTACACAATACTTATAATAATGTGAGGGTTTTGTTTATTTAAAGTAAATCAAATTAGTTGGAAATTGTCACATGGTTGAACCTTGTAGAAGCTTGTGGAACTATTGACCAAGTCCACTAATTTTGTTTTACTTGAAAATATTTATTAATCCAACCATTATTGTTTACCCATGGTTTATTCTTTACATGAGTTAGTGTATGACACTAACTCACCCATGGTTTCTATTCTCACTAATTATTCTATTCACAATTCATCTTCTTCCTAATCTCCAAAAGCTTTCTAGCTTCATGAGAGGTGAAGAAATATTGAGAGAAAAATAAATCTAAAGTGAGCAAAATTTTTACTTCATCATCCTCTACTATATTAGCCATTTAGTTTAGGGTGTTTGCTTCACTAATTCTACATTAGTGAAGAGGTAGCTTGAGTTGGTGTCTCCTCGACGTAGATCATCTTCGGCCTTGAAGACTTTAAGCAAGCTTGTTCCGTTTATCTTGTGGAGCCTTTCTAGAGTCCGGTAGTTCACTACTTGGAGAGAAGGGACTACTACACGGAGCTATTGAAGTGAAGGACCGGTCTACAATGGTTGTATTCCTTGTTCAATTAGTTGTAAAGACATTTACATGCTTGTTCGTCTAATTGTCTAGTTTATAAAAAATGGCATGGTCTATGCCTCCCAAAACCCAGCGGCGACCTAGGGAACCCAGCAAAACTATCATGTCGAGCAAGAAAGTTCTCCATATATATGTCCAAGCATCCACTATAATATGCATCATATGTACAATAATGGCCTCTTGGGCATACATATAACTAACTGTATATAGATATATATTTTATATTTTTGCGTTTACTGTTTACTTTTCTGCTATGCTCATATTATTCTCATTGCATTACACACACACACACACACACATGTTCTTTCATTAGCTATTATAATCTCGTCTGCTAGGACACATGCACCATTACCGATGATGCGCATGTTGCACGTACACTTACTTGCCGGCTCACACACATCATCATCGGTAATTGCCATGCCACGTACATATTAGAAACCGTTACTTCACTCATTCAACCTGATAACTTGTAGCTAATAGTATTGCTTAGCATTCATGATCTCACATGCTAGTTTGGGTATTTCATTTCTTACTTAGATGCCACATTCATTATATATAAATTCTGGTTATACATTGTAGATTAGCTCTATGCCGGTATTCATTGTTTCATTATTGGCTCATGATTATGAGATTTCGTTTTTCATGAGATTTTTTGATTTGGGAAACCGCATGTGGATTTTGAAAACTTATTATCATTTTAAAAGAAAAATGCAGTTTTCCTTGATATGATGTGTGGTGTCCACCATGAGTTTTCTCGGTTCTGAGCTATATGTATACCTGATTCGAGCAGAAAGGAGGCACCGTCTGTGGGTATATGGTGGACCCAGTGCGGTACCCCGGGGCAAGAAAATCGTATAGAGAGATATTGAGCGCGGCAGGGGAGCACTACCGACCGGTGATAGTTTGGCTCGGCGGATATCCGGAGGATACCGACCGGAGTCGTGTGATAATATGGATATGGGGCAAATCCGATGAGACGGAGCCCGAGATATGAGGATCATGTGTCGCTGCTGGACACGATTTTTATGATGTTTTAGAGTGTCGATGCTGGACACCTAGGTTTTATCATGATTTGGTGTGTCGTTGATGGACACACGTTGGATGATACATTTATATTCATACATATATTTTACATATGACATGGTAATACCTTATCACACGGACACGAGTATATTGGTATTACACTTATGCTTATACTATTACCCTTGCTACCACTCGATATTATTGGATTATTATTATATTATTGTATGACATTGGTATTACACTTATACTTATACTATTACCCTTGCTACCACTCGATATTATTGGATTATTATTATATTATTGTATGACATAAAAGATCATCATACATTCAATTTCTACCCGGTGATGTCTTTTACTCACGAGTTGGCTATTCACCCCCGTTGTGCCACAGTTTTCTTGCAGGTTTGATCGCACATGTTTCGTAGCGGCTTTGCTGGCACATCGCTTTCTTCTGGGTGATTGCTTAGTAGGTGGGGTACACTTGCATCGTGACCACCAGTTGTATTTATATATCTATTCAATTGTATCTAGTTAAAACTCCATCAACCAGACTATGTATATTTGGTAGACTTAGAAACCACAGTTTGTATATTCTTTCGGACTTAGAGTCACGCTAATGTATCTATTCTTATTTCTGGTTTCTTGATTTTATTTTGGTTTCTTTCTTTTCTTTTTGTGCTTTATCTTCGCCTTTGGCATCGTATATCTTTATTGCGTGGTTGTTTCTGCCTATTGGTGAAGAGCTAGCTCCCGCTTGGGGATGTCTTTTATTATTGCAGTGTATTGCTTTCGGGTTAAAATTTACAAAGGAGGTGCTGCCCAAATTTCAAATGACGAAAATGCTTTAACTACGGTATATAATCCACTTGTGTTTCATATAATATTACTTATATTTTTAAAGAAAGAACCTGATTTCATTAAACCTTTATTTCAAAACTTCACCTCCACTATTTTCCCTAAAGGTTTAGATTTCTGGGCTTTTGGCTTACTTGAATTAGGTGGGGTCCTATAGAGTTCACGTGATTCAGGTGACATTCACGTGCCTTTTCCGGGTCGTGATAAAAGAACAGCAGTGGAGAGTCTTAATCAGTGAGCTACAAGGAGTTTCTTTCTCAAATTTAACTAGACTATCTTATAACTCATAGTCAGAATAGAAATACGCCTTTATATTAACATTTAATTAACAAAAGTGTACAAGGTTTGCAGGGTCGTTACACAGCGCGACATCGACTCCCTATACCGGGAAAGACGAATCCCTTCGATCGCTCACTGCCCCAAAATGCTTCGGAACTGTACCCAACTAAAACATGTTTGCACGACTCTTTAAAGCCGTGGTAGGGTAGTAATCTAAATAAAGTGGGAACACACTAGAGACGAATGACGATGACAGGTCTAAGGAGTAATATGTACCTATGTCATCAGAGAAATGCTATCTGACGATAGGTATATTACTATCTAGAAGTTCTCGGCGAGTCCGTCCAATATAACTCATTACCTAATTAGCATATGTATTTTATCTTTGGTGCCAGACACCAAAGGCTGTGGATCATGCTGTTGGATATAGGTGCCCTCAAGGCAATTATCGTAGTTGTAGAAATGCAATTACTGAATTCGAGGGGGCCTATACCAAGAACAGTCTTGCTCGAGATGATAGTGCGCTATCTGATTTGTATTTGTCATTCATAAGTATACGTTTTACTTGCTATAACGTATCATTACTACATGATGATAAAGCCCACAGGATCTTTGCTTGACTACCAGGATTATGATAAGGATCATACTAGTGGGGCATGGGTAGTCTGTAAGCACATCCTTAAAATTCCCTAGTCATAGGAGTATGGAGATTGGGCATCGGTACTCTAGTTTAGACTAGTGTATACATTTCATGACTTTGTACGGGGCGATGACTGATCCTATAGCCATTGGTGTTTGACACCGATGATTGTATACGTGTGCTCATTGGATGAGTTACACTGGACGAACTCGCCGAGAACACCTAGATGGTATTATACCAATCATCATATAGCAGTTCTCTAGTGATATGAGTACAGGATAGTCTCTAGACCCAAGATCGCCATACTGTGTTGTGTGTGTGTTCCTACTGTACTTAGATTATAAGCCTACCACGGTTTTAAAGAGCCTTGCAAACAGATTTTAGTTGGGTACAGTCCTGAAGTACATGGAAGCAATGAGCAGTCAAGGGAATTCGTCTCTCCCGGTATAAGGAGTTGACGTCGCACTATGCACAGCTGGCTATGACCATAAGTCCTTGTCCAAAGCAGTCGAGATTTACTAATAAGTGTTATCAGTAGTTTCTCGAATGGACATGAGCTTGACATCAGCACGACTTATCGAGTTATTAGGAGTATGACGATTTCCACCTCCCAGACTCGGTATGTGATTGATCGTGCAAAAGTGTTTTATAAATAACCACAATCAAGACGGTGTCGCTAATAGTTAGCCGTGATGAGTATGGGTCGACCGCAGGGAAACGTGAAATTAGTGGTCATGAGGTAGAACTGGAAGGAATTCCAGCTAGACAAACTAACAGCTGATGATTTGGTAGAACTGGAGGATTCAATAGTTCCCGATGAACCTCAGTATATCCGCAGATCTAGTAGGGTTCCTTATCCGCCTGAGAGATACTATGGTTTTCTCAATGACAGTGGGAGCGAGGATTGCATCATGGAAGATGATGACCCAACTAGTTTCGAGCAGGCTATCACAAGTGGGGACTCTGTGAAATAGTTGGATGCTATGCGATCTGAGATGGAATCCATATACACCAACAAAGTAGTGACTTTGGTAGTTGCACCTGAAGGGGTAAAAACTATCGGGAGCAAGTGGATTTTGAGAAGATTATTGGTGTAGATGGAAAAGTTGAGACTTTCAAAGCTAGACTTGTTGCAAAAGGTTGTCGTCAATAACCAGGTATGGATTTTGATGAAATCTTTTTTCCAATGGCTATGCTTAAGTCCATCCGGATCCTACTTGCCATTGTTGCATACCATAGCTACGAAATCTGGCAGATCGACGTCAAGACCGCTTTTCTAAATGGTGATTTAGAAGAGAGCGTGTACATGACACTGCCATAGGGCTTCATAGACAGTGGGAGCAGCGGAATGGTGTCCAAGTTGCTTAAATCAATATACGGATTAAAACAGGCATCGCGAAGTTGGAACATTTGTTTTGATGTGGCAGTCAAAGAGTTTAACTTCATCAAAATGGTAGATGAACCTTGTATATACAAGAAGGTTGTAGAGAGTAAGGTTGTCTTCCTCGTATTGTACATAGATGATATACTCTTAATAGGAAATGGTGTTCCTATGCTACACTCGATCAAACTCCTATTATCATAATGTTTCTCCGTGGAGGATCTGGGTGATGCCTCCTACATCCAGTGATTTAGATCTATTGAGATAGATCTAAGAGGATGTATCATACTCATTAGGTGTAGTGAGTAGGTGTCAATCAGATCCTGGGGAGAAACACTGGATAGCTGTGAAGAACATTCTTAAGTACTTGAGAAGCACTGAAGAAATGTTCTTGGTATTTGGTAACGGTAAACTCCAGATAAAGTCCTTTACCGATTCGAGATTCCAGTGTGATAAGGTTGACTGTAAGGCAGTCACGGGGTTTGTCTTTACCCTCAATGGAGGGACGGTATGTTCGAAGAGTTCCAAGCTAGATACCGTGGCAGACTCAACGATATAGGGTGAATACATCGCTGCCAACGATGCTACCAAAGAGGTTGTCTGGGTATAGATGTTCATGAGATGAACTTGGTTCCTACCATTGTGATAACAATGGAGCTGTGGCTTTGGCCTAGGAACCCCGGTCCCATCAATAATCCAGATATATTCTTAGGCAGCATCATCTGATCAGAGAGATGGTTGATCTCCGGGAGATCAAGGTCAGGAGAGTTGATAGAAAGAATGACACGGCGGATCCACTCACAGAAGCCAAAACCCCAGATACAGTTTGATAGTTTTTAGGACGTTCGGTATGAGATACTACAACAACTGTCCTTAGTGCAAGTGGGAGATTGTTAGTTGTATGCATGCCCTAGAGGCCATTGTTGTACATAATTGTACATATATAGGAAGGACTTTCTTGCTCGACATGATAGTATGCTATCTGGTTGCTCTTTATCTTAACATGTAGACTTGTATTGTGATACTGTCTTGCTCTCACAAGTTGATAAAGCCCTTAAGATGTGTACTTGACTACCAGGACTATGATGGAGATCATACTAGTGGGGCCAGGGTACTCCATAAGTTCATCCTTTAATTGTTCCTAGTCGAAGGTGTATAGAGACAGGGCATCGATATTCCAGAGTAGACTAGCGTATACGCTTCATGACCCATTTGATGGGCGATGGATGATCCTATATCCATTGGTGTTTGACATCAGAGATGGTATACGGGTGCTCAATAGAGACTAGGTACACTGAACATGACCCGCTGAGAACTCCTATATGGTATTATACCTGACGTCAGATAGCAGTTCTCTGGTGACAATGGTACAGGTTGGTCTGTAGACCCGAGATCGTCATAGAGTCTTGGGTGATTCCCACTGTGCTTTGATTTCCACCTTACCACGTTCAAGATGTAAGGCTACGCCAGGGACCCGGCCATCAATCCGTGGCCAAACGCGGAACAAAAACTTTTTTAAAACCCGGCGCTAACGGAACCCGATTCCCGGATCAAACCATTAACCCTATACTAGTTAACTGTAAAAGGAGTTTAGAGAGGTTATACCGATCGATCTGTGTCCTTCGGTCTTCAACCTCTATCCCAAGCTCCTCGCGGCTTCCTCGATCAAGTTCGGTCTCCGGTCTCCCTCGTCGAAGACGATCCACATCGAGGATTAGTAATACGGGCTCCCGCTTCAAAACCGAAGCAACTTGGACATCAAGTTTGCTAGCCTAGATGCCCAAGATGAAGTAGAGATAGTGTGTGAATACTTTGTCTCATAACACCCATGGATTCTCAACTCATGAGAGGGATGGGTGGAGGTTGAAGAAGATGCCCATGATGAAGAAGTGTGAACTCAAGAAATAAGCACGTAAGCAATCCAAGCAAGGGAAAATGAGATGGCTGCCTTCCTTTTTGTGTGTGTGTGTTGTGTGATATTGTGATGAGCTAAAGAAAAATCCTAGCATAAAATATCTCACACCAAACCCAAGACCATGAGTCACCAAGCGAGCATGTGCCACCATCAATGCCCAAGGCCAAAACTTACGCTCACAATTTCCATCACAATAAAAAATTAAACCAAATGTTTAAACAAAAAAAGAATGGCATCTTCTAAAGTAAACTTGTAATGAATTACAAGAATGCCCCTCATCCGTATATACATACCTGCATCCGTGAATACGAATACAACGAGTCCAAAATAATCCAACAATATAATACTAGGATCTGGCTTAAACCAAAACCCGCTAGTATTACCCATCCCATCATGATCCGTGCACAAGTGCACGTATATGATCGAACCCTGCCATAAAACCATACGGTCTCTACAACGTTTTTCCTGAACCAGGGAAACCGTCTGTGTGGGTCTCTAAAGACTCGTCAATACGCTGGCAGTGGGTTTAACCACAAGCACATCAATGGCACTAGCTGTACGTAACGGCTGCCCAGGTATTGATCGAAAGGGAGGCCTACGAGCGAACTCATCCTGAAACCCTACTGAGCACGACAGTGACAATATCTGTACAGTCTGGTCCGTTCGTCTATGAGTATCGCATATCGGGTCTAGGGGGTGGATAAAGTCAGACCCCTAATAACGCGATATTTAGTGTCGGTATGAAACCTATCACCACGTGAGAAACTACCGATCCTAGATCAGTAATTTTCGACTACCTTGGCCAAGGATTTATGGTGATGGCCATCCATGCACACCACGACATCAACCCCCAATACCGGGAGAGACGAATCCCCTGACGATCCGCTCAATGCCTCCATGTGGCTCAGGACTGTACCCAACTAATACCTGTTTGCACGACTCCTTTGAGCTATGGTACGGTAGTAATCAAAGCACGGTGGGAACTCACACAAGACAAATGACGATCTCAGGTCGATAGACTAACCTGTACGCATGTCACCAGGAAACTGCTATCTGACAATAGGTATAATACCAACTAGCATATTCCGGGCGAGTCCGTCCGGTGTACTCATAACCCAATGAGCACCTGTATACTTCTTAGGTGAACCTACTGACACCAATAGCTTGTGAGACCGGCCACCGCCTCTTGTCGGGGTCTCGATCCGTATACACTAGTCTACTCTTGGAGTATCAATGCCCAGTCTCGAAACTCCCACGACTAGAGACACTTTAAGGATGTCCTTATAGACTACCCAACTCTCACGTATATGATCGCCATCAAACTGCTGGTAGTCAAGCAAGAATCCTATGGGCTCTATCAACATGTAATAGTGATCTGTAATGTCACCTGAAGCATGTACAAGATGATAAAGTCAAACCAGATAGCATACTATCATCTCTAGTAAGACTGTCCTACCGGTATAGGTCCTCCTTCAATCATTGCAATCACGTGCCCGCGATCCAATAATTGACTTGAGGGCACTATAGCCAACAATCTCCCACTTGCACTTAAGGCTAATTATTGCGGTGTCGTATACTCACAGCCCGTGTGATACCGAACGCCCAATTTCTCTACTAATCAGTTTCACAAAGCCCGTTTGTAAAACTATTGTGTTCGAGAAATAGCCTCAGTG